>CM060922.1:547436541-548686541 GCA_030737875.1 Allium sativum
GATTTGATCGATGATTGTCATGTTATGTTTACTCGATGTGAAATTTGATCGATGATTATCATGTTATGTTTATCCGACGTGTAGTTTGATCGATGATTATCATGTTGTGTTTATTCGATGTGTAATTTGATCGATGATTATCATGCTATGTTTATTCGATGTGTTGATTTAAAATTAACATTTATGTTAATTAGAAAAAGTTAAATAAAATAATCATGTCATTTTTGGTCGGTTTAGAATTGACATAACAAGATTATTATTTTTAGCGTTTTGTCGAAATAGAACTGTCGACAAAACAAAGTCATCATTTCTTTTGTCATGATAAAATAGAAAATTGTGTGAAAAAAAATACTTATTTTTACTTTGTCATGTTATAGGTAGAATTTTGTGTAAATAAAAATTCACTTGTCATGTTAAAGATAGATATTTGTTTACCAATATGGATGTTTAATTAGATTTGATAAATATAAATGTCATGCATGTTTAAATTGATAAATATAAATGTCATGCATGTTTAAATTGATAAATCATAATTGTCATGCATGTTTAATTAGAATTAATAAATATAAATGTCATGCATGTTTAAATTGATAAATCATAAATGTCATGCATGTTTAATTAGGATTGACAAAATATGATTTGTCATTTATTCAAATTAGATCAACAAAATATGGTTTGTCACTTATTTGAATTAGATCGACAAAATATGATTTGTCATTTATTTGAACTAGGATTAACAAAATATAATTTGTCATTTTGTTGAATTAGATCAACAAAATATGATTCGTCATTTTTTTTGATGTATTAGAATTGTGAAACAAAATAGTTGGAATTAAAAAGACATTTATATTGTGAATATACACATTAGAATTTGTGTATGAATTAAAAAGACATTTTTTAGGGTCAATATACACATTAGAATTTGTGTATGAAAAAAAGAGTTTACATTTTTATTGTATATGAGAATAAATGAAATGTTAGCATAAAAGAAATATCATTAACACGAAATGTTAAAAGTTGATTTTTACATTTGCATTTTAGGTGTAAATAGAAACATGGATTAAAAGTTAACATTTATATTTACATTTTAGGTGTAAATAGAAACATGGATTAAAAGTTAACATTTATATTTACATTTTAGGTGTAAATAGAAACATGGATTAAAAGTTATCATTTATATTTACATTTAGATGTAAACAAAAGCATAGAAATAAAAGTTGTATTTTTGTTTACATTTTAGATGTAAACAAAAACATGGATTGAAAAGTGACATTTTTATATTTGCATTTTTGATGTAAATAAAAACATGAATATAAAAAAAAGTATATTTATATTTACATTTTAGGGTAAATAGAAACATGGAATTTAAAGGAAGCATTTTTATTGTCATTTTAGAGACAATAAAAGAGTATATTTTAAAGCAACATTTTATTGAAATTTAATATTCAATAAAAAGCGAATTTAAAAGGAGCATTTTTATTGTCATTTTAGAGACAATAAAAAAAGAGAGTAGATTTTAAAGCGACATTTTATTGAATTTTATATTTAATAAAAAGGATAGTTGAATTAGAAATATACATTTTTGGTCATTTAAAAAGAAGGAGACAAAAATATACATTTTTGTCATTTACAAAGAGTGAAACCAAATTTATACATTTTTGGTCAATTAAAAAGAATGAGACAAAATATATATTTTTGTCATTTAAAAAAAAAGGAAACCAAAATATACATCTCGGTCACTAAGAAGAAAGATTACATTTTGATCATTAAAAACGATTAAAGAAAAGATGAAACATTTTTGTTCATTTAAAAAATGATTAAACAAAAAGATACACCTTTTGTTCATTGAAAAGAAAGAGACAATTTTTGTCCATTAAAAAGAAAGTATACATTTTTGTTAGTTAAAAAGAGTTATACAAAAGTATACATTTTTGTTAGATAAAAAGAGTAGACAAAAACATACATTTTTGTTAGCTAAAAAGAATAGATTAAAAAGTTATATTTTTATTTACATTTTAAAATGCAAATAAAAGAATAGAATCAAAAGTTATATTTTTATTGTCATTCTAGGGACAATAGAAAGAACAGATTTAAAGTGACATCTTTATTTACATTTTAGATGTAAATAAAAAGAATAGATTTAAAGTGATATCTTTATTTACATTTTAGGTGTAGATAAAAATGATAAATTTGAAGTTACATCTTTATTTACATTTTAGATGTAAATAAAAGGATAGATTAAAAAGTTACATCTTTATTACATTTTCTGATGTAAATAAAAGATTAGATTAAGAATTTCATTTTTATTGACATTTTATATTCAATTAAAAGATTAGAATTAAAGGAAGCATTTTTATTGTCATTTTAGAGACAATAAAAGAATAGATTTTAAAAGTGACATTTTTATTGATGTTTTATACTCAATAAAAAGAATATATTTTAATGTAATGTTTTATCGATATTTTAGATGCGATAAAAAGAATAGATTTTAGTAGTTGAAATCGCCAAACAATTTATATATATATATATATATGTATGTATGTATGTATATTAAAATTAAACGAATCGCGCGCGGTAATTCGCGTTTCGAAATCATATCTTTAAACGATTACACCGAAAGATCCAACCGTCAGATTTTTCCAAAACCGGAACGGTTAGGACCGCTTTGGGAAGATCTTTCCAACGATATAAACTTGGTTAAAATCTAGCGGTTAGATTTTGAGAGATGTGTAAATTAAATTTGATTGAAAACAGCGCCAGGGCCGCCGATCGACCCGTAGCATCGTTAAATGAATATCGTTATTTTTATAGAGATAAAAATAGCGATAAATCATTATCAAATGCTAATAACGATATGAAATGATTTTTAAATATATATATGAGAGAATCATTTGAAAGGTCCAAGTTCAATCTCATTTCAAATGATTATACGACGATCTAAGTCGAAGAGTTGAAGACGATGATTGAAGATCGACGATCTTCACATCGAATGGATGTGTTGCTGCTGAGACCCATGATTGGAGTAGCTACCTTGAAGGGGAGTCAGGGATAGCTGTCCGGACGTATTGTTGATTGTTCGGATATGCGAGGCATGAGGTGCCTCCGGTTTCGTTCAGACCCAAAACGAACTTGTAAATGGATTGTATGTCCGCCGTTGTATTGCTTTATACTGTATTCGTTGATCTCTGCTAAATATATAGTTGTTTGGTGTTTAACACCCTTCTCTAAGATGGACGAGCTTAGAGGTTATATATTGACATGAATCAATGGTATGGTATGGATTGACAATATGGCATGCCAAGATGCATGGATCAAGGCTTTTGTTGAAAAGTAGGGCCTTGTGGTTGATGATCAAAGCATAGCCTGTTTAGGCGTAGCTTTGTTTATAGCGTGACTTCGCGAGCCTCACACCCCGGTATGAGTCAAAAACGGGATATGGACCGTAGGGAGTGCACATGTTTCTTTCTAGCTAGAGTGGTGTCGGTGACCTACCAGCACTGACATTTTTACTTATGTGGATGATAGATTATGAGGTACCTCGGATTTATAGGCTGGAAGTGGTCATACTAGAGGTCCAAAAGGACCGAGAAGCGTGTGTTCAGGCATAACTAATCCACTAACATAGGTGTGGACCGGCCCTACCGCTCCAAGGATTCACTGCGGGAGATCCCGAGGCATTTGCTAGAGTGTCTCGAATCGGAGAGGACGATCCCTAGCCTCGATTCTTGATGGAAACCCAATTTCCAATACGGCACCATGCGGTTTTGATTGTAGAACTAGTATAGCGACATGATATATGGTACTCATGTCGTCTATGATTGATACATTATGATTGAAATTGTTTTTGAAAACATATATACACTAATAATAATATCAAATCCGTTTTTATCGTATCAAGCATTTTTTACCATTATAAGGTAAAACTCTATCCTCCGGTTTGCGTTGCATTGTGTGATGGGACTTGAGTCTTATAATGGTTTCATTTTCCTTAAAAGCATTGCATTGTTTAACAATTTACTTTATTTTATGCACTGGCAATCCAATGGAGTAAACCCGTTCCGCGTTAGCGTCTTGGTCCTGTGATTAGCCTCATTATTAGATTAGTTAAGTTAGATTTCTCATACCAGTCCCATAACTGACCTGTAGTTTGTTTCACTTGCAAACTCGGGTGCCTTCTTTTCCACACGGGCAGTCGAATAGCTTTTTGCAGATATTTATCTCTTGAGCAGGATTCTGGATCGAAGCCTAAAGCTGTATCCAGAGCATAGAAAATCTTCCGCTGTGTATTGTATTAATTTATTGTAATAATTCTTCCGCTGTATTTTATTTATCGTTGTACTCTGATATTCTGTACTCTGATGTAACATTATTATGATGTTTATAAAATTATTTTGTTATATGTTCTGATGTGTTGTATGCCCAGAGTTAACGTATGCGGGAATTGAACGGTCTTGGTCGATTTTGCGATCGATTAAGTCCGGGCAAAATCCGACTCGTTACACTTACGCTCCACATATATAGTATACAAACAAAACCACTTGGTGCTTAGTGATAATGGATTTCCAACTACGACAAGGTATGAAACCACCTTCTGATAGTGTATCTCTAGAGAGAAATACACCGACTTCAACAAAAACGTCTTGTAACCTGACCCACACATGACTGACCACTCATTTCTCTTGAGTGTATCGAATATATTGTCACCTTACGGTTGCTAGCAACATAACCGTTCCCGGGAAATACAGCAGCGAAAGAAGTAACAAAATGAATATTCTCTAGATGGTGACAATAAAACCTAATGGAAACGACCCACATAGCCATGCTACCTGCCCGATTTTTGTCATTTCCCGGTTGTGAGGCTTGAGTTCATAACTTACCATTTAGAACAATAAGTCTTCATCCACTTTGAATGCCAAATCGTCAAACCCGTCAAATCACAAATTGATTTCCCCAAAACCATGGGTATAAAGCTAAGAGAAAAGAATTCCTCCACCACCAAACATAGTTTAGAAGAGATCAACTTACGCAGTCTGTTAGGTATACTCTGTCAGACATTCGTCCATATAAGTTGTCCTGGGTCTGGGCAAACCGAAGGCACTATTCTGTAAAACAAAATAGCCCTTGTATATCTCCATCTTCAATTATCTCCAATAATCTCTGACATGTGATGTATAAATCAAATCGAAGTGGAATATAAATTCTAGTCTCTTTGATATGATCAGAGTAATGTCTTTTATGGTTAGTCGTTGCTTGAGGACTGTTTTCAATATTCACTTGATCTCAAACATTTCTATAAAGAAATAGTTATTAGCTTAAAATGAATTGGATTAGGTAAAATTCGTTTTATATACCCTTTATTTTATGAGCTTCGACCAAACAAAATGGTATATATCTGCATTGTTTAAATCCAGACATTTTGACTATCTTTCATAAATGAACAACTAAAGCGTGTGCGTCGCACACGGTAATTTATACAATAAACGTTAGTCCGTTTATACGACAATTATTTGCCATTAATACCCTTGTCTCACTTTGTACATCGTTGTTTATTTCTAATCAAACACTAATAATTAAAGTTATACTAATTCCTATTTTATATGTTATATATTTTTCATTCCTATTTAATTTCATCTTGGCTCAATTACTTCTTAATGTCGGCTATAATTCAACATACTTGAATTACCTTATTATTTTATAAACGATTAAACAAACTATATATATTTATATATATAATGGATTTTAAGGTTATTATTTAAACTAGTTTAAATAATAAAATCCTACCAAATAGAATAAACTCTTCTGTATTGTCCAAAGTAAAGTCGTCGACCATTTCTTCTTTGTGTATTGATTTTATTTAATTACCTTATAACCTTGAATCCTTTTTATTTTATATTTCCTTTTCTTGTTAAAACCCATCAGCCAACGTTTCTTCTCTTTCCTTCTTATATACATTTAATTTTATTTTTAAACCCAAGCCCAACTATTAAAGGCCCACGAATTTCCACTTTTCTAATCTACTACCATCCGCCCTCTCACTTTCTCTCATATTTCCCGCACAATGGATTCTTCCTTTCCTTCTTATATTCACATCTGTTACCTGCCCATTTCCATCTCCTTGCTTCAACCTGATTCGTCCGCACTTCTACCCAGTGCCATCCAACATCCTCAATCGAACCTTTAAAGACCCATTCTTCATTTTTTTCCTTTTTTTGTTTTCTGTTCTCACTTCTTCTTTCTTCTTTTCCTTGATCAGTCCTACGCATCTCACTCCCATACCCTTATTAAGAAATTTCCGAGTTTTTGAAAAGATACCAAAGACTCAAATGTGTACAGTGAAACCTTATCAAGTTAGCAATGGTTTTCCTATTGATAAGGGGGATAGCCGCAGGTCATGGTACAATGCAAAATTTTGATTCAAAAGTATTGGTGTTGCAGGAATGATGCAGAACCACCAACTAGCATTCATGAATGCATGCATGAGCACAGGTATGTGTATTCTACGTGTTAAAACATAATGCTACTACTAATCAGATTTGTATAAAAATAAATACCCCAAATATCCCTCTTTGCAACGCAACTTTATTTATTTTTATTATTTGAAAAAAGATTAAATACTTATTGGCAATACACCACAAATGACTAACCAAAACTTTGTTGTATAACTACTACTTGCTGTCAATACCCTATAGAACTAACCAAAGCATTACTGTTCATCCTTTCTGCTCTGACTATATACAATGAGTTCTCTTCAAATCCAAAAAGTGATGCTTCTCTATATCCATCATGGATCTTTGTAACTTTTAGCAATGCAATGTTGCCATCCATTTAGTCAAGGCGAGTCTTCTGAGTATTTGTCATTCTCTGTTTTGGCTCTATCATCATCTTCTCAAATTTTCACACTTGTACCATCCTTGAGGATATGTGGTCCTGAGAACAAGACTATCAGTTAGTCGCCTCATCCAGGTGGAGAGCTCCTACCCAACTGTAACTGCTCCAGATCGTCCATAACCTGACATGTGGACACTTATGCACATCGTTCTCGACATCCAACAGTTGCAAAGCCTCCTCACTGGTATGTATTTATCACCCTTTTAGCTACCTACGCCTAAATGGAACATAGATCATCTTATCAAATATTGTGTGCGCAATGACGCACCCTTCTATCATATGCGTTGCACTCCTTGTTTGACACAGTTTCTTTCTCAAAAGTATTCTACAGTTTGTATTTGCACATGTTCTACGTTTACGGAAACAACTTGCTTAAATTGTGGATTAAGATGGCTCGAGTGTGGCTCGACATCCATTTTCAAATAATTGGCGGATTAATGTTAACCCCGGACGACAACGATGATGTCTTGCTTTAATTCTTCTTGCAAGAACCAAATATAGCCTCTCCTCTTAAATGTATAGGTATGAAAAAAGAAAAAACACTAAATATATATATTTGTATATATCAGTTCGTATACATATCAAAACAGGAATATCATATGTCCTTACGTGTATACTAACCCAGTACCTTATTTGTCCTTTTATTGTGCTAACTAAATATAGTTCAATGGTTCCAAGTTTTGACATTTAGATCTAATTAGATAAATTCAATACATTCAAACATATATGCTTACCTATATGTATGCCTACATTACACAAATAGAAACAATTTTTAAATGGAGAAAAATTGCACTCACTTAAAAGTCCACTATTTATTTCTAAGTTTTCATCATTATTTCCAGGTTATGACATTTTCAAAGAAGATCTCTATTTAACTTCCACAATCAATCATGTATGTTAACACAATTTCATGAATGTATAGCACATATGCAGTCCTAAATTAACATAGACCATAGCATGGGAAACAGGGAACATAGTGTTTACTCATTGAAATGTTTCCTCTGTTCTAACCTTTCTTTTCCGCAGGTTTCGTGTTTAGTTCCCATGTCTTATATGAAGACCAAGTTTGCTAAATACAATCCGTTCAAAGAATATATACAGCTATATACTTCCTTTATCATACTATATAAAATAGTAATGGTTTAAATAGGAACAAAAGAAAGGTTACTCACTCTTTGCTATTCCAGTCCCAGATTACCCCCCTTGTTTTAAGTTTCCCCATTCACAGGTTCTCCCTTTCACTTTACCCCATTCTCTACCATTTTTCTTAAGTTTTCTTGTTACCATTTCATTTTTAGTTTGGTCTAACGATGTTGCGAATGTATGCCACAACTGATGTCTATTTATAGTTGAAAACAGTGTATGATTTAAATGCTTGACAGGGTAGGGTTATGGGTTGTCTTGCTTTGATGGATTGGATGTATTAGGCTCAGCTATGACCGATTGAAATGAGGCGTGAAGTTGCCTTGTTGATGGAGAGGATAACCTAGTTTATGGTTGCTTCATAGCTGAGTAAAAATGGTGCAGCTATGTTTTCAGCTGTGTTGTGAGTGATGGATGTGTACAGTCTGTGTACATCCATGTGCAAATGGTAGGAGCCATACATATAGCTGCTGTGATAACTAATTAAAAAGGGCGTGAAGCTGCTTAGTGCTTAGAACAGCTATGCGTATAGCTATGATTTTTGTTGATTGAATAGAATAGAACAAGGGGGTATGGCTGCGTTGTATGTACAGAGAAATGAACAATACAGGTTTGTGATTGATGTAAAAAAAAGTTGTGTGTTCAACAAAGCACGACCATGTGTTTCCAGTGGCATCCTTAGCTATTAAGTAATCCCAAAGTATCCATTGCTCATATTTTTACTGTTTCAATTCAATAAATGATGTAACAATACATGTTTTCTTTTACTGTTCTAGTTATAGTATTTCAGGCTATACTTCCTATGGCTAAAGCTTCATACTTAAGCAATTAAGATATGATAGAAAGTCTGATTTTAATATACAAAAGCTAGTGTACTTGCTTGAATCCATAGTTGCACACCAATGTAAATAAATATTTTCTCATTATTATGATATAGTTTGCTTTCATTTTAAATCTACTATATGTCAATTTTTTTATTCAATAATTGTCATATCATCTTTATGTATATAAATGTGAAGCAAATAAATATATTTGCAAGACTTACTTATACATGTATTTATATATACTAAAGATCATAAGAACATAAGTGCTTATAAAAAGAATTAATTTAAATGCTCTCAAATATCAAAAACTCAAATTTTACTTAAGCATCTACAATTTTTTTCATAACAAAAAATAAGTTTGAATGCAAAATTGTAAAAGTAACATTTACCTCCAAATTATCTAGAAGATTCAAATTCAAATATTATTAAATTGAGTTAAATTCTCAGCATAATCTAAAATTTAGATTATAAGGTTGGTCAAGAAATCCGGGACATTACATGTATCCACGTTATGACATTCAAATTTCTTATGATATTTTGAAAAGTCTTTAAATCTATGTGATAATTCATATTTCTATCGTTTCATCTTAATCTCTATATGAAACAACTATATCTAAACGACCTCAGCTCTTTGTCATGAACCGATAAGAATATATCAAATGGTGTGGGTTGTCACATCCTCATGTAGTTAAACTACATGTAGCGATGCAATTTCTAACTACATGCAGGCTGCATACAGTCAAAAACTGAATGCATTAATGCTGTCAAAAGCTGCATGCAGTTTCTAATTGTGCGCAGCTTCCATACAATTTTTAGCTGCATGATAGTCATGTAGTAAAAAAATAAATGCATGGAAGTTGCGTGTAGCTAAAAATAGCATTGCTGGTGCACGGAGTTTTTAACTACTTTGTTGCATGCAATTAGAAACAATGTGACAACGGGTTTTGACTGCATAATATCTTTGCAGTTAAAGGTTACATAAACAATATACAGTTTTTAACTTAATACATCTTATGCAGTTAAAAACTACAATATAAAATTATGATTTTTGAAAATTTATTTTTAGTTATCAATAATGGATGTGGTTGAAAAGTTTATTTAGTTTATAATTTCTTGGTGAAAGCAATTTCTCAATCTGGTTAACATATAAAATGCTATTTTGATTTAAAGATTGATGACTTTTGACTAGTTTTGGAGTACTGTTAACATTACTCCAGAAACGGATAAAGGGGGTCATATTTATTTTCACTTCATTAAAAATAAAATTGTTAAGGCGGACCAAACACAATGTCAAAATAAATAAAAGAACCTGATTTTACCCTCCATTTAAATACACAAAACACGGTAAAAATTGTCAATGACATACCGAAACTCGGCACAAAGTTCGGAAATAACATGCCGAAATAAGATCAGTTGAAAAAAATTAAAATCCTACATATTCGGCGATAGTACATCGAAAAACACAATTTTATTCGGTGGTCTATTGTCGAATTTGTGTTATTGTCATGGTCTGATGGATTCACCAAATTCGGCAAGTACATGCCGTTATAATTGTTTAACTTGGGCTCGTTGTCAACGAATATAACGTTTATGGCGGAAAATACACATCTATTTTTTTAGTAAATCGTTACCTTTCCAGTGATTTTTCAACAAATCCAACATGTCATTTGCTTTTTTAAAATAAAAGTCATGTTGTCTTCTTTTACAAAGGTAGAAATTTTGTTAGAAATTGGTTGCTCCATGAAAACATTGATTAATTGTTTACTTTGAGAAGAAGAAGATGATTAAGGTTTAACGAACACTAAAATGTAATTAGAGTAAAATTTTGGTCTATATTTTACAAATTGTTAAGGGGGCTGTATCAAATGATCCTCCCCGTGGTAAATTTTGAAAATAACAAAAAATGTCCTCTTGATCGTTTTTGGAGTGACATTAACAATACTCTAGTTATAAACTTTTATATGAAAGTGTGAGAATAACGCTCACATATAAAGCATTGAGACCTAATTTTGCATAAATTATAATATAGGAAAAAATTGTGAAGGACAAAAAAACCAAAAAAATTACCCAAAAGGACAAGGGGCAAAAAACTTGTCCAAAAGGACAAGTTTTAGTGCAAAGTGGAAAAACATGGGACCCCCCTGAAATTCACCATTTGCACTAAAACTTGTCCTTTTGGACAAGTTTTTTGGTGGTTGTCCTTTTGGGCAAATAATTTGGTGAGTTTGTCCTTATGGGAAAAATCCCCTAATAATATATAAGGTATTTCGTTCATCTTAAATAGTAATAGGGGTTTGCCGTATGATCCTCCTATTCTTTGTCTATGTAATTATTCATTTTCCTTTTCATAATTTAACAAATATTATTCTATACCACAAACGAAACACATGGGCTTTTACTTAACTAACAGGTAAGAAAATCAACAGTTAGATAAGCGTGCAATTTGTGACATGTTAAGATTTTATTATTAATATAAGTTCAAGCTGTTTTATGCAAGTTTATTTATATTTCAAGTCTTTATACGTAATTTGAGCTGTTGCACAATTTAGTGCATTAACCAAATCTAATTACATATTTACTGTGTCATAATTAATTTAAGGAAAAGAATTTATAACCATTAGGAATCATTTGTCACGACAGAGCCGACCCAGAGGACAGGCCACCACGCCCTCGGGCTGAGGCAGCCCACTGGGGCTTGGGCAACAAAATGATGTACAAACATGTATAGCGAAGGCTGTTGTATAAGAAATCCCAGCAAAGGCGAATATTATTTATTTTTGTAAAATTTTACATCCAGATTGCATTTGATAATGATTTTGGGCTGGGGCAAAGAAATCAATGGGCTGGCTCTGGTCACAGATTCACAATAAATAAAAATCTTGATCATTTGCCAAATTTAATTAAATCTCATAATCCTCTAAACTTCCCCATTTTAATGCTAGCCATTCAAGTCAAATTGAGTGGCGAAGATCTCATTGCCTTCGGCCACACAATGCTACCGTTGTGTCCAGATAATCCTTTTAACCTAACGCCGTTAGTGTCCGTTATAGCTGCATCAGTCTGGTCTCGACGGCACCGTTAGCTGACGCTTGAAATTTTATACGCTGAGCCTTCCGGTTAAAATGAAAAAAAGAAAACAAAAATCAGAAACCAAAACAGAATTCCGCCATTCTCTAGATTTTGCCAAATCCCAAGGTAGCTAGGTGTTTCCAAGATCGTCGTCTGTCATTCAAAATTCTTATTCTCTTACCTTTATTTTTTCTCATGGATTGTATGCTAAATTGAGCTTCTTGAGTGTTTAATTGGATCATCTGGAATTTATTGATAAATTTCTGATTTGTGGATTCAGGTTTCTGGAAAAGTGCTTCTGCTACTGTTTTCTCATCGCAGGTAAGAAAATAACGACCTGGGTTGAAATTTTTGAACAAAGATCAAGATTTTATTTGTGTTGGCTAAAACTTTGAAGTTTTAAAGGGTTTTATTATTGGATTGAGAAATTTACTCTAAAAATCAACGATTTTGTATATTTAAATTTTATACGGTTTGGGTGGTGTCGTAGTAAGATTGCATCACCGTCGATAATATCACTGCTTGATTCCAGACAATCCCTCGTTTTTTATTGTCATTTGCACCTGCACCCCTTCATTTATATGTTTGTGTGCACCATTTCTCTATTTTCATTTAACAAAAATTTCTCTCCCATATAATCAATGAAGGTGTGAAGAATATTATTTCTCACTGATTGTTCGGTTGGTACTGTTTTAGCATCGTAAGTATCTGAAAAGCTTCTGTTTCTCCATCACTATCCCCTCTTAGCCTTAATCACAAAATTTAATAAAGAACAGTATTTTTCACTTTTACACAAAATGTAGAATACATGTATTTCGCTTGTTGGTTTCCAGATATGTAACTACCCTTAACAGTTTAACTTTTTTTTTTGAACGTTTAATTTACCAACTTGAACGTTTCTTTTCATTAACTTGTCACCTAAGAAACTCTGAAATGATGCTGACTTTAGGATTATGTACTGAAGGATTAATTATTACAATGAGTATTAATGTATCTTACTAATAAATTGTCCGTAAGATGCTCGAGTTTTTATGTTTGCTTGCTGAAATTTTGCAGTATACTTAGTTCAATGTGTCTTTGTGTGTGCGCATGCACTAATGCGGTGTTTCCTCGTCAGAAAATACATTTAGACTGAAGCAACTATGTAAAAATTGTTCACTGATTTCATAATATACTTGCAGATTGGAATAGCATCATCCAGATGAAGAGATTCTTTACCTTCAAGTCTTTGGCCTCAAATAATGCAAATAACGACAACCGAGCTTTGCCTGATCCTAAACTTAGCAAGGCATTTTCAAAGACCGCAGTTGATCAAGTGGATTTTAGTGAAAAGGACACGGGAATTAAAGAACAGTATACTCCATGTCACAAACGGAGTTATACTCTTGACTCGGTAGAAAATTATAAAGAGGCCACAGATGGAAATTTGAGTTTATCACGCAGATCACCACCTGCTTGTCGAAATCCTTCTTATCAGTAAGTTTTATTTATGCATCTGTATACACTGATAGCTCTTGTTTTTCTGTGTTATTTTGCTGCTGGTATTTTTGACAATAGCTTTATTTTTGTATTATCGAATTGAACTTTCAGTCCCGGTTTGTTTAGAGTTAGACGAAATTATTGACCATATCATAATTTCTTGAACTAATTCATTTTATTTTTCTTCGAGTCGTCATCGATAATACATGGCTACCTCTATGCTTTATCTCCTTTTATACTTAATTTGTAACATTTCTTTGGCTAATATCAGTTTCTTAACTACCTACGTTGCTTTATACTTTGCTATTAGGCTATTAGATGACAAGTATCAGTATAGAATATGCATTTTTTTATATGGAATACATACATTACCTACTTACATGAGAAATGCGAGAAATAAAAGAGATTAGGACATGGTCAAAGATTGCAATGCAACTGATAATAGTTCATTTTCCAGATCAAGAAGAGATATAGGTGCATTGCGACATTACAATGCAGCTGACAGTACCTGCTCTCCTCGTTCATCCAGAAACAATGATCATTCATCAGGTGGCTCACGTTGTAGTTCTCCAATTCCACTAAAATGCCGCTCTGCTCGATTACAGCGTGTTATAGATAGCACCAACACTTTAGATCTTTACATAGACGGAGAGCAGCATGATGTATATCAGAAAGCTGTATCTACTGCACCTACTTCACCTATTAATAACGCAGAGAACGTCATACAGCAGCCATATAGAGAAGCAAATGATTTTCATTTGCATAGTCGACCAAAATCGTCCCAAAGAGACATAAAAATGAAATTTGATGCACTACATTCAAAAGAATTTTATAAAGTCAAACACCAGGACAGTAATTCGGAAACCAGTGCCATTGTGGAGGATATATTCATTGATTCATCAGAGCCACATCGAACTTCGCTATCTTCTTGCATAACTCGAAATTATAACAGTAGCGAGAGTTCATTACCTTATGATAGCTCAAACGTGTCTACTGAAAATGAACAAAGTTGCATGTATGAAAAAGGATTTTTCAATTTAAAAATTGACGATCAGCTGCATAAAAAGGTGAAAGATGTTGAACACATGTTGAGTACAATATCTGAAGAAGACCTTGAATTTGAAAGTGTCCGTATGAATGCACTGGTTCAACTGGCAAAAAATATTGCTGATGATAGAAAAACGTTGGCATTTGAACTCTCTTCACAGCTAAAGTCTCGACTTGCAGAGAGGGTTTCCATGAGAGAAGCAATAAAAAATGGTAGATTTGAACTTGATATAAGAACTAGAAGACTACAGAAAGAGAAGACTGATTTGCAGTCTAGTTTAGAGAAGGAGCTGGATAGAAGATCGACTGATTGGTCTATGAAGCTCGAAAAGTTACAGTCTGAAGAGACTCGACTTCGTGAAAGAGTCAGAGAACTTGCAGAGCAAAATGTGTGTTTGCAGAGGGAGATATCTCTGCTGAAAGACAGCGAACAATTGACTAAAAGCAGGACTATGAGTTCAGAGATTCAAATGCAGGACTTATCTTCTAACTTGGAAGAAACAAGAGCAGAGAATCATAATCTTCATCAAGAATTATTCGAGCTACATGAGCGCTTCAAAGTTGCTGAAGAAAATCTTAAGTCTACACGAGAAAGCTATAAGCTTAGAGAAAATGAGAACAAGGAACTGCATAAAGCAGTAGTAAGATTGCAAAAGACATGTAATGAACAAGAAAAGTCTATTAACGGATTAAGGCAGGCATTTTCTGCTGACCTTGGCAAGAAATGTAATGATAGTTTGATAAGTAGGTTGCAAATGGAGCAAGTGCGACTGACAGCAGTTGAGCACACACTGAGGAAGGAAGTAGAGTCATGTAGAAGTGAATTAGAGTCTTTAAGGCATGAGAATACGTGTCTCTTGAATAGACTGCAAAGTAATAAAACTTGTAAAGGATCTTACTTTTCAGTAAAACTTGAGGAAGAGCTTCGAGACCGAGTGGAATGCTTGCAGAAACAAGGTGCTTCACTGCTGAACGAGCATAGTCAATTTTGCGGCGAAGTGTTAAATCTGATGAAATGCAAGCAATCTGAAGTCGATTGCTACACAAATAACGAGTACAGTATTAAATATCAGAGTTTAAAGAGTGGGATTGAGAATTTTAAACGAAGTTTGTTAGCAGTGGCTAAGGTCGCTGATGAGAAGGCCAATATAGATGTATCAGATTGTAGGTCACAAGCTACCGAATGTTCCACATCAAAGCAGCAATATAAAGATCAACTACTGGAGGTATGATCAACCTTTACTGAACTAAAATTATTTGATCCTTGCTGATTCCTAATTGTTAATCCTTTGTGGTTTACTTTTTTTCTATTCTTTTTCTAAAAACAAAAAACAAAATAGGATGAGCTGGAAATAGAATTGAAGGCAGAATGTTTATTGAGCAAACTATTGAAAGAAAAGCTGTATTCAGAAGAACTAGAAATTGAGCATTTGCAATCTGAGCTTGCATCGTCAGTTTGCACTCATGGCATTCTGCAATCCGAAATACAAAGATTGCAGGATGAACTTTCTTGCCTCACACACAAATTAAAGGATATGGAGATTCAGGTGAATATTTTATTAACATCAGCATAAGTGTTATATGTATCTATTTGTTTATTCTCAGATAATAATAAGTAAGGGGAATTCTGTTTGGATCCAAAACATAGGTACAAAACATAACACAAAAGATGTTGACCATTAGATCACCCTTGATTTCCTCCTCCTATGATCTAATGGTCCATGTTTGTTGTATCAGAATTTGTGTTTGTCCAATAGCCATCCCTCATTTCTTATGAACATGGTTCATTAATACCAACAAGCGATCAGGTAGATTGAATTTGTGACTTTTTATCTTGCGGTCTATATCACTAACCATTGAGCCAACCTTATTGGCTAAAAAAACCCTCATTTTTAACAATATCAACTATAATACCCTTTGTTTTGTTGCATTTCCGTTAAATTTTCTACATTTACTAACTATAATGAAAAGTCATAGTTTCAGTGAGTTGTTTGCAGTTGGTCTTTTGTTTTTAAAATTATATATAATTATGGTGATAATGTTCGGCTTATTTTTCTTCTATAATATGCGTATATGATTTTAATTTATTTTTTTAAGCGTGATTCATTAATGCCAGCAAGGGTTGATTTCAGGATCAAACTCATGGTCTTTAATCTCGTAGTATAAATAATTAACCAATCATGTTGATATGTGTATATGGTTATTATTTTATATCCAAAAAACTTTTAACACAGTTTGTAACGTTAGAAAATAGGAAAACTCTATTCATAGTCCCCCCCCCCCCCCCCCCCCCCGCCCCCAACCAAAAAAAAAGGAAAAAAAAATCCCAACACACATTTTTTCCCCATGCACACACAAGTAATGTCAATTTTAGATCTCATTACAAAACTTTTTATAAAAAATAGGTCTTCTTTTAGCATAATCTATACTTGTGCACTTTGGGTTGCACAAATACAAACTCTATATTTGTACTTGCACAAGTCAAGAGTGTGCAAGTATAAAAAAAACGCTTACATAATGAAAAAGATGTCTATTTTTGTAATAGATCTGTAACCATTATAAAAAAAATGTCAATTTTAGATCTTGTTACGAACTTACTATAAAAATAGGTCTTTTTTTAGCATAATCTATACTTGTGCACTTTGGGTTGCACAAATACAAACTCTATATTTGTACCTGCACACGTCAAAAGTGCGCAAGTATAAAACACTCATATAATTAAAAAGACGTCTATTTCTGTAATAAATTTGTAACGATGCTTAAAATTGAAATAAGATTATTATTATTTTTTTATTTTTTTTGTTGGGCCTATAAATGAATGTGTCCTAAAATATATGTTGACCTCAAGAAAGCATTTAAAAACTGTAGTATTTAAAGAATTAATATTGAACAATATGCTTCATATGGTTTATTTTTTCCCTCTATGTTCAATAATAATTACGTTGTCGTGTGTAATTTGGTGAAAAAACATGAGAGCAATATAAATGGGTGGGTGCAAATTTGTATTACTGGATTAGTTCTGTGGTTAATTACTAAAACCCCTCATTTTTAACAGTGTTTGTCAATCATAGTGCAATGTTATTTTCTGATACAAGAAAGTCGTAATCTCATTAGAGTTTTTTGCACTTAACCCTTCTTTTAAATTATTATCATTATTGTGATGATGGTCAATTTAATTTATCTTCTATTGTATATGTGTTTGTACGATTATTATTTTTCAAACCATGAGACTTAATACGTTTTGTAATATAGATGGGTGGGTGCATATTTGTATCCATAGGTTATTTTTGTGGTTAACCTCACATTTCTATAACAGTGTCAACCATAATACCCATTTTTTCTTCAACATTTTTGCTCAAATTTCTGTATCTAGTACTGGTTGTAGTGGAAAGTCTTAATTCCAGCGATTTATTTACATTTGACCTTTTGTTGATATTGTTCAATTTTGTTTGCCTATTGTTTTGCAAAACAAGGTTTATTATTATTATTTTATTTATTTTTGGGTTAAAAAAACACTTTGGGAAACATGTAGAAGATTTAAACATTGGGACGTTGATAGGGACATGTAGAAGATTGTAGATGATGAGTAAAGATTGGAAACATCTTCTAAATGGGTATTGTACATGCATTTATGCAGGCTTAATCCTATTTCTGCAAAAAATTGGAAACATGTAGAAGATTCATCATTCTGTTTTTTCCCTATATAACAATGCACAGTCCGATTATGTTGCTGTTTACTGAACAAACTTTGTATGAATGTTCAAAAAATTGTAGATGATGAGTAAAGATGAGAAGATCAACGAACTGCAGCAAGATCTGCAAGAATGCACAAAAGAGCTGACATCAACACGTAGTAAATTGCGGACTGTTTTAGAGGAGAGAGATCATATGTGGGAAGAAGTGAAGAATTCAAAAGAGAATATCATGCTTCTTAACCTTGAGGTAAACTCATTGAAAAAGAAAAATGAAGCCCTCGACGAACATGTCCTAATCAAAGAGGGTGAAATAGCAATATTGAAAGATAGCCTAACTGATCCTCAACCTTTCAATATCATCTGCAGTCCTGCCAAGTCTGTAGAAGACCTTTGCCTATGACCTATGATTTTTTTTTTTCCTTTTTTTGTTGTCTTCTCTCTTTTTGTGTAGTTTTGGTACAATATTTACATTTGATTGAATATATGTTTTCTTTAATCATATATTGCTGTTTCGTTCACATCTATTTTACATGTGCAACCATTTGAAATTTAACATGAAGGTGATGCAAGGTGAAGAAATGATTCTACTGAACGGCTACAACGATTAGTAACAGTTTGAGTAACAGTTTGGTTTCAAACGTTATTAGTATTACTTTTTTTTTTTGGTAATAATACTTTGTCTAGTATTTAGGGGTGTGATTAATTTAGACTGATAGCAATTTATTATAACGATATTTATGTATGGTAATTTCCTTTTGTTTTCCACTTTTTTAATTATCAGCTTCAACAATGCTGTTTAAGGAAGCAAAAATCTAGCCAGGGTGCAAGTACTAAAGTGCCTATATAAGAAAATGTTACGTTGTTTTGGGTAGTACGTCTACATGTTTAGGTACTGTTGTAATTCCTGTTCTGACTCCAATCCACTGTATTAGTGATGATCAAATAAACGATTCCAAATTAAAGAAGAATTCTTTTTTTTCCTTTTCTGGGAAGTTGGTACATTACCGGTCTTGGGTAGTTGGTAACATACCATTTGTCGATGTAAGTTCGAATCATCTTATGTCAAACATTTTGTTATTGCACACGTACAAAAGTGACTAGAATAGAAATGTGGTGTACTATTGTCGTTCAACTATTAATCAAGCGTCATCAATGGTCGCCGATGGTTAAGTGAGCTAAAAAACCGATGGTTAAGTGAGCTAAAAAACCGAAGACTCAAAATAATCATAGAGTATTACATATATATATAGTGGAGGTGTCAATTTTGACACAATGAAACATAAAAAAATTTATAGACCACTGATAATTTTTGTACTTGTATGAATGATGAAATTTAAAAGGCAATTCAATAGTGTAGATGAAAAATGTCACCAACTATGTTATCAAATTGTTTTCGATACATGTGCGCATTGAAGTCTAGAAATGACACAACATCCAACAACGAATTAAAAACAAACGTTTCCAAGAAAAAAGTTGGGAGTAAAATAGTGATAACAACAAAGCTTCTATGGCGGTTCGGCAACGTCCACTATATTGTTACTGATTATAGATTACTAGTCATTAATACAAGGGTTTGGCAAGTACAAAAATATTCTCTCCATGGTCATAAATGTTGTACAAGTAGAAAAAGTTGTAGAATCTAAATTAACCCTAGAGGGAGATGAATATGGTTTATTGTAGTTTTGAGGAATATAAAAAATATCACAGCTCAGATCACAACAGAATAAGTAAATGCAGAACATTTATAACACAGATTTTACCCAGCATCAGCAAACCTCTGCCTATTACCGCGTTCCCAAGGTTTCTACTAAGTATTAAAACAATATCCCGCATACATCACTTGTACACTCGTGACCCCTCGCTATAGTGTTAATTCTACGCTCAAAACCTTGTACTGACCTTGAATCCTAAGATCAAATTTTTCCCTAACTACAAGCCTCGTATCTAGAACCCTAATTTAAAGAAAACTAGAAAACCATAGTTCGATTGCAAAAGGTAAAAACCAACTTAAAGCAAATTAAAATACAAAACTTCCTTAAAACTAGTTAGACAAATTAAAGGCCGATCCCTATTGCTTTTGATCGCTTAAATAGAAGATTGTCGGCTTCCTTTTTCTACTTCAATGGCTACCCTCTTCGAATTAGGGTTTTGCGCTGCCCTCCAAACCGTGACTTTGAATTCTGATGCTATTTGACTCTCTGATGCCTCGAATGCTTTTCTCTCTCTCTCGATCCGATTTGGGCTTTGAGGATGATCGAAAAACTCTAAATCTCTGTGAGTTCTCTGAATATATTTTACTTGATTGAATTGCTTGTGATTTTTCGATTATACTTGTGATGAATTGGGTGATCAATTTATAGGGTTTAAAAACCCTTGACTATCTTTGATTTCATGTGATAACTTGGCCTTGATAATGCGTGATACTTCCTTGATGACTTGCCGTGAATCCCAGATTGATTTCTTCAATTCTCTGGAATATTTGGATATGTTGAATCAAATTACTTACCCAAAAATTATGCTTGCGATTTTCTGGAAACATTTAAAAACATGAATACATTCTTGCCAAAATTAGCTCTTTTGAAAACGATGATAAATGCTTGCATGTTTTTCCAGATTTGAATTCTGCTGAGTTTTTATCCACTATGAATTTGGAGAATAAATTCTTGCCAATTTACATTTGCTGAGAACGCTAATTAAGATTTGAAACCATTTCCAATTTTTGAACCAGCACTTTCAAAAGAAAAAATGCCTTTTTTTATACCTATTCGAACTGTTTATGCACTAAACCAACTGCACATGCATTTGTATTGGTGGTATAGTATGACTAGTTGCACCATCTCACTTGAGTTGAACTTGTGGCTGCTGAATTTGTTGCCTTGTATCTGTGTATGGCTTGACCTGTCTTTGTGTATGGTTTGGATGAAAAACTGATTCATACACATGCATACTGAAATGTTGTACTGCCATATATACATATGTGTATTTAGATCACCATTGTGTTGCATACAAAAAAAAAAAACTCTCTATTGACTCTCTTTCTTGAGATTATTGCATGTCATGTATGCCTCCAACTTGCTCCATATGCATGCTATACTCTGGCCCTTGTTAATCTCTTGCTTATGTGTATCAATAGCTGTGTGCTTCCTTGTATATTTGCTATATGCCATTTGAGCCATGCTACATCACATATATTTGTACTTGAAGTTCTTGTGCTTATGTGCATGGATTTGCTTGCTATCCATCCACTTGTATATTATTGATAAGAGCAAGAATGAATTTTGCAACCTGCTTCACATATGTACTGCCATGTTGATGTCCATCACCATAGTGTGCATTTTCTTCTCTTTGCTGCTCACTTGATTGCCACTGACATGTATGTATATATATATACACACACACACACACACATACATACATACATACATACATACATACATACATACATACATACATATATGAAATTTTGAGCCTTGAGTACTTACTTGGCCTTGATTACTGTCACTTGGAATTCTTGTATTTTTGTGCACTTTTCTATTGCTGGATTTGCCATGATTGTTTGGTCTTGCACATTTGTGCTTATGTGTCCAAATTTTATTTGTTTTAGTCCATAAGTGCCAGACTTGATCTTAGCACTTGAGTTTGATCCTTGTGTGTGACTTGTTTTGGCCTGATCCATGTACATATGTCATTGGCTTTGTCTTCACCATCCATGTTTTGGCCTGGAACCTGTTGTGTGCACGTGCACTACATTGCTGCTCCTATGTGTATGTACACTTTGTTCACTTGTAACACTTGGTTATGCTTATTCATGTTGAGGCTCTGTTGTATCACTTGTGTATCAGCCATGCATGTCTCATGTGTTGCTTTTGATTCTGGAAGTTGATACCATCTTGTGCACTTGTTTCTCCCCTGTTGATCTTGTACATGTCATATTACTTCAAGTCTCTGCCCATGCTTTGTTGTGGTGCACTTTCATTTTAGTCTACTTCTGTTCCATCTTTGTTGTTTATTGTTTGCCTCTATGTATATACATACATTCATGCATGTATATATGTGTGGGTTGCTAGTCTTGCTTCATGCATTATAACCTTGTTCATATTGTTGTTTCACTGACTTATGTGCATGCTGCACCTATGTGGATCTGTCATGTCATTAGTATTTGCATCATGCATGTGCCCATTTGTTGTCTTGGCTGAATACTTGTTGTTTAGTTGTATTGCCTCATGCATGTTTGGCAATTCCCTTACACATTATCAGTGTGTGTGTGTATATATATATATATATGTGTGTGTGTGTGTGTATACATACATATGTATGTGTATGTGTGTATACTTGTATTGTGCATGTGTAATTATATTTTCTATTTACATCAGTAGACCACTATACGATGTGTCGTGGATGGTCAAGATTAGCAGACCACAATTGTCAGTTAAGGCTGGTCTTGATCAGCAGACCACTGTAGCCGTGTTGAGGCTGACCTACTGGAACTAGTATTCGCCTACCTTATTGTGACGACCGCCCATAACTCCCGCTTTTAACAAGGGAAATAATGCGCTGAAAGACGTGCCATGCAACTATGGACGATCATATGGGTAAATTAGTATATGCGGAACCTGTCGTATAACTAACACCACAAGGATAAAATATAATAGAACATATACAACGAGCAATAATAGTGAAGCAGGATTGTGTAGAATTTTAAACCTTTCATATCATCATGAATTATCCACACAACAAACTGGATACAACATAAAATCCTGTACAAAGTGCCTCACTACAAGTCACTTAGAGAATACATTAGATAGCGGAAAACAGAAATAGTAGATAGTAGAAAATAATACGTCAGCCTCCTGCTCGTCATCGCTCAGCAGCATCGTCCTCATTAAGATCTACTACCTGTCACCTTCTACTCAGTCTTCCCATCCACAACCGGATGAATAGGCCAAGGCAATAAGTGGGAGACATAAAACCTTAAGTCAGACAATAGTCTTAATGAGCGACATCATCAATACAGTATACGAGAATAGGCAGATTAATCAACTAATCCGACAACATCAACCGAGAAGAACCCAAACCCGTTTTCCCACATCCGATAGTGATAGTCTTTACAATAACCAAGTAGAAACAAATAGTACATTCATGGCAATCAGTTATCAAGCCTAGAACACCCTAATTGATATCGAAATCTCCCAAGCACAAGCCCCGAAGGCCTAAACCAACATCAGACAAGCACCCAAGAGTTGTCTCCTTCGACGTCGAATAAGCTACACAAGATGATACAAGAAAAACAATCATTATCCATGACTCTGGCTATCATCACCAATCCTTATTAAAACCATCGTTAATCTTATGACTGGCCATATCGTCACTACATCGGTCAAGGGCTAATGGTAACCTGCTAAGCAAAAACTCCATACGCCCTTTTTTTGAAGAAAATAATATAATATACCAAAAAGGAGAATCTAGCCTTTCTCCAATGGCTCATAAAAACAGTTTGCACAATAAGCAGAAACCATGCACACACATGATTAATAGAAATATTATAAACAACAAGTAAACAAGAAAACAACCAAATACAGACAACGACCTAGTACTACCAATGTAGCAGTCTAGGCCTTAGAATCCACAGAAGACGACCATCACTACCAAGGTCGTCGATGAACGTCGACGGAGACTCCTCCATGATCCCATGAGTCCTCATGGAGAAAAGGCTTCCGAAACTACTGATGGCTAGTGCATCCGGTGAAAGGCAAAACAAATCCAACTCCTCCTAAAGCTCCGGCGAGACCTGTTTAATGAACCCTCGTAGGTAGGAGAAAGGAAAGCATCATCCAACACCTATCAAACCTAGTCCAGCAACCAGAAACCCAAGACCCGCCCCAGGAAACCTCGCGTGTAAGAGAATGGGAAGCATCACCCAGCACCAATCACACCTATCCAGCAACCTGTAACCCATGACCTACACAACTAGAAAACGATTTTAGTTCCGGGAGGGGGTGGGGGAGTGAGAAAAGGTGTAAGGTACGCTAACTCTAGAAATACCAAAGAAACAAAAAAGCAAGAAATCAACCAATTCCTTCTCTGGGAGTGGCTGACAGCCATGAAATATCAAAGGCAACAGGCAACAACCAATCTCCTAGAACGGGAACCAATAACTGCACTGAATGGCCTACCCCGAAAAGCTAGGAAGACATCGTTCCTAATTTTCCGGATAATGGTCGGAGAGTCCATAGTCACTTCGTCGAATACTTCCTTGTTTCGCGAGCACCAGATATGCCAGCAGATCAAACAATGAATTAGACGACAAAGGATAACACGAAAACTCTTGCCGGAGATGCCTAACCACCAGAATTTCAGGAAATATTCAATCGAGGTGGCATTATCTCGGAAACATCAGATTCCCGAAGTAATTCCAGACAGACCTGGCACAATCCCCAGAGAATAACAAATGAAAGGAGGATTCGGTGCTACCAGCACTGCAGCACCTGCACCTGGAAATGAACATGATGTTGATTCTTTGAAGATTCTCATCTATTAGTGAACCTTTATGCAAGGTTTTCCACATAAACAAAGATACCTTCGGTGGAATGCAGACATTCCAAACAAAAGAGAAAAGAGGCAGCCCAGGCGTAGGAGTCTGCAAAGAATTCCACGCAGCCGAAAGCGAGAAGGGGTTGTCGTCCCAAGAGGTATCACCCCCATGAGCGTTCGATAAGGAATTCATGGACTACATCTATTTCCTTGTCTCACTTACGTAGGACGGGGCACCGGTATAATGCGTACTTGCCAGCCTTCGATATATGGCATGGAGGAACGTCACCCAGAAGGAGTTGTTCGCTCCAAACCTCGCCCAAAGCTTGCAAGCAAAGGCTGCGCAGATGTCCTGAGGATTACGGAGGCCCAGGCCTCCCTTACTTTTGGGATGGAAAATAGAGCTCTAAGAGATCCAGTAATGATGAGAAGCGTTCTCCTTGGATCCACAGAAAAAGGAAGAGGCCAAGGAACGGTACAAACGGAAGAAGGAAGCAGTAGGAGTCATAGCAGCAAAGATACGAGATCCTGTGGAGTCAAGGACAGACCTAATAAGAACTAGCCTTCCTGTCTGTGAATGAAGGGTAGCATTCCACCGAAGGATCTTTCCTCTGACTTTGTCGGTTAGGGGGATCAAAAATGGCGTTGAGCTTCCTGCCTCCATATAAAAGTATAGAACAATACCCAGGTAAGGAAGCGGAAGCGAGGCTACCCTAAATCTTGTAGATGTCTCGATCCAGAAAGATCTAACAGTGGACAGGTCTTTTGTGGGAACGAAGCAGCTCTTAGAAAAGTTAACGAGTTGACCCGAGCAACTCTCATACTACCGAATAAGGCCCAACAGGCCACTAATAGAACGACGACTTCCATTAGTAAAAATGATAATGTCGTCAACGAAAGATAAAAAGAAATTAGAAGGCAACCCCTAGGGGTTCCAAACCTCTGAATCTGCCCAGCAATCATAAGGGAGTGCAAGCCACGAATAAAAGCCTTAGCAACAAGAACGAACAAAGAAGGGGAGAGGTGGTCTCCTTGTCGAAGTCCTCCCCCGAACCTTAAAAAACCAGTGGATGATCCGTTGATGAGAACGAAGAACCAGCAGTTAGAGATGAGTCTCCAAACAACATCAATTAGGGGTTCCACGAAACCCAAAGCCCCAAGAACTTGATGATGAAGAACTGCAACATGCGGTCATAAGCCTTAGCCATATCGAACTTGACAACTACATTGGACCCACAAACTTTCCTATCGATCTGCGAAATCAGTTCCTAGGCTAAAAGGACGTTATCAGTGATTAAACGTCCTTTTACAAACCCAACCTGAGAGGAAGAGATAAGATGCTCAAGAAACGGAGCTAACCTAGAGGTTAGAACCTTAGAAATGACTATTAGAAAAATTACATAAACTGATCGGCCGAAAATCCGCACAAGAGTTAGGTTGGTCTTTCATTGCTACGTATCTAGGCCTTTCGTCGCTACTCAGGGTACCCGACTAATCATCTAGTCTTTTATGCGTTCCTATTATACCCCTGCTTTGAGTCCGCTAGAACCTACGATAACGATAATTCCTCGGCCTTCTTTATCTCTAGTCGTCGTCATCGGCGACCATTAACAAGCTCTAATCATCTTGAGCAGCCATTATCCACGAGCTCAAAACATACTTCAGTCGTCTGCATATTCGTTGCATTTCATCGATCAACGAACACTTCATAACACTTCGAACATGCTTGAGTTCGCGTCGAAGCTATAACCATCATCGATCCAAAAATATGCTTCATTTGGTCGATTCTGCATTTTATAGCATTTCTAGCCTTTTCTCTATGAAAAACTAAGCATAACATCAAACCTGCCTTTCACAACGTTTAGGAAACGCTATAATATCCCTGCATCCCATTCTGAATCTGTTTGGTGCTCGACCTCCCAAAAACGCGTGCGCAACACACGTTTTTATGTGCGCGATCCATGCTTCAGAAGTGGCCAATCCATTGGCTTTTTATAGTGTTTCCGAAGCGCTGCCAATTCCTCCTGATCCATGGTTTTCCCAGCACGCGCCTTGGCAAATCCAAGTTTTCACCGTGCGCGGGCAAATGTGGTACTTGGTACTCTGACATTTAGCCCGATCCATGGAAATTTCGCATATCCCCCAGCGCGTGCCTTGGCAAATTTAAGTTTTTACCTTGCGTAGGCCAATGTGGTACTCTGGCACTTGGTACTATGGTATTTAGGCCGGTCCACCAGAGCATTTAGAAACGCTATAATAAACCAAATTTTGCCCGATCCATCCAGATGCTTGCCAAATCCTCTTTTTTTCCCTGCGCAACATGCGTTTGGTGCTTTGCTAGTTTAACCCGATCCATCCCCCCTTTCTACAGCGTTTTTTAAATGCTTTAAAAATACTATTTTTTTTCTCTTTTTCTCGGCCCGATCCATGCATGTTTTTTTTGCTCGATCCATGCATGATTTTCCGCCCGATCCATGCATGAAAATTGCTCGATCCAAACATGTTTTTCACGCCAAAACTTTGATAATTCCACTCTTGAATTCAACGAGGTTTCATACTCGTAAACCAATCAAACTTCGACTTTTCAATGAAGATTCAATCAACAAAACAACTAAAAATCACGCAATTCTCAACAAACATTAAAACAATGATTTTACAATCAATCATATGGATAAATGGATCTAACCATAGAATTAACATATAAAATACCGTTTATAAGTTTCTAGATTAGATCCTATGGTGTTTAGAATTGAAATCGTACTTACATCGATTAGATCTATACTTTGAAATGATGAACATAAGATTATACAACCCATATACTCGATTGAATCCGCGCGAGAGATTCTTATCACTCACCAATTCTACAAAATAACTTGAAATCGACTGAACTAAAATCTGGAATGTGATGATCAACCTTCAAGCCACTCAATTTGATGCGATCTAACTTCACTCGATGTAGATCTAACTTTATTTGATGTAGATCTTCAATATTCTTGCGTAGATCTAGGAATTTAATGGAGGAAATGTGTATTTGATTGAGCAAAGAGAATCACAAGCTCAACGGAATGAGAGAAATGAAGAAAATAAACTATTCTCCATGCCTCTACCCCCCATTTATAGTCAACAACCCACTAATGGGCCACACTAATTCAGCACATTAATGACTATCCAAACCTGAACAAAATGTTGTGAAACACTAAAACAACGATTCCTCCTAAACCGCTGAACCAAATCTTTAATGTGACCACGCTACGGAATTGGAAACATCATTTCCTTCCCAATGAAATCTATCCCAATACCTGATTCGATCCCAGTCAAAAGTTATTCCCTGTAAAAAGCTAATAGGGGCAAAATGGTCACAAATAAAATTGATAAAAATAATGGAAATGTCTTACATTCCCATAAACAACATATTAAAAAATGAGAATGATCCAACCCTCAGGGAATTAAATAAAAATATTTTACGATCTTTTGATATGTAAAATGCGGGTTGTTACATTCTCCCCCTTAGGAATTTCGCCCTCGAAATTCCAAACAAACAGGAGCAACCAAAACCATTCCGCATGCCTATCATCCACGAGCAGCCAGTTTTACCATCCAAATTAGCATCCATCAAGCCATGCATCCACAGCCTTATCCTAGCATGCGGAATTTTAACAACGATAGTACAAGTTACAATGATGAAAGCTGACACGACATTATTAGATCATACCAACGAAGAAATCTGTATGTGCCATCTTCATACTCTCTTCTGTCTCCTATGTACAATTGTCATTATCCTCACCCCATTGCACCTTGACTAGCTTAACCGTCTTCCTCCTAAGCTGTTTCGTGTCATTCCCTACAACGCGAAGCGACTTACAAGGTTTCGTAGTTACGGTCTCGACTTCTAGGTCTTCGTACTGTTCCGGAGATACCACCATATTCGAATCATGTACACACTTCCGTAGAAACGACACATAGAAAACATTGTGCACACTCGACAACTTCTCGGGCAAATCCAGCCTATATGCGAGCTTTCCAATCCACTCGACTATCGGAAACGGTCCAACAAACCTAGAAGCTAACTTTCCTTTACTTCTGAATCGAACCATATGCTTTAACGGCGAAATCTTCACGAAAACCATACCGCCAACGTCGAATTCCAAATCTTTACGATGCTTATCAGCATAACTCTTCTAACGATCTTGGGCTGTCTTCATCCGTTGCCGAATGATCTTAATACAATCTGATATCTCTCTGATCATCTCTGGCCCAAGTATCAACTTATCTTTAGTCTCTAACCAACAAGTCAGAGAATTACATGGTCTACCATACAACACCTCGTATGGTGCCATTCCAATGCTCGACTGGTAGCTACGCAAACTCAACTAGATGTAGATGGTCTTCCCACGATCCTCTGAAGTCCAATACACAAGCTCTTAGAAGATCTTCCAAAACTCGATTGACTCTCTTAGTTTGACCATCAGTCTGCAGATGATAAGCCGTACTCAAACACAATTTGGTTCCCAAAGTCTCTTGCAAACTCTTCCAAAATACATTCGTGAATAAATGATATCGATCATTCACTATGCTCTTCAGAATATCATGGAATCAAACTATCCACTTAATATAAAGCTCAACCAACTTCGATGTTGTCCTAGTCGATCTGACAGGAATAAATCTTGAACTTTTGGTTAAACGATCCACTATGATCCAAATTCCATTTCCTTCCTTGGTTCTAGGTAGTCCATCTATAGTAAGCCCGTCTCTTGCTAGTAGTAAGCTCGTCTCATGTCCTGATACATTTTGTTATCACCAGGATGAATCGCCAACTTTGAGTGATGACATTCCCTCAGAACCTCATCTCTCAACCAGTCAATACCAGGAACAATGAATCGTCCTTTCTTTCATAGCCAACCTCCTCGATCGACCTCGAATTCCTTATCCTTTGGTTTTAACTTTTAGATAATCTCGACAAGCTTTGCATCATGCTTCTGGCTCTCGCCAATCCTTTCGATGAGAGTAGGTCTTACCGATAAGCTTGCTAATATTTCAGGTTCCAACTCACATCGTGGTTTGAAATCAAATCCTGCCAAGTACTCAAGGTGCTTCCATTCCGAAAACATCGCTCCCAAACTTGCATGTCTTCGACTCAACACATCCACCACTGCATTACCATTACCAGGAGTATAGGCTATACCAAAATCATACAGTGCCAGAAACTCTACCTGCCTTTGCTGCCGAAGATTCAAATCCTTTTGGGAGAAAAGATACTTCAACGACTTGAGATCCGTAAACAACTCGAATCAAACTCCCAACAGGTAATGTCTTCACATCTTCAGAGCAAACATGATCGCCGCCAACTACAAATCATGAGTTGGATTTCCTTTCGTGCGGCTTCAGCTGTCGACTAGCATAGGCCACAACCTTATCCTTCTGCATCAGCATTTCTCCAAGTCTAGTACCACATGAATCGATGTATACCACCATTTCTTCATTTCCATCAGGAATCGTCAAAACAGGAGCACCCGTCAGTATCTCTTTCATGATTCCAAAAGCTTGCTCACACTTTACATCACATGTGAACACCTGATTTTTCTTCGTCAATCCCATTAATGGTGCAACTATCTTGGATAAATCCTTGATAAACCGATAATAATATCCTGCCAACCCAAGGAAACTCAGAATTTCTGTTGCATTCTTAGGTCTATCCCAGTCCTGGATTGCTGCCACCTTAACGGGGTCAACCGCCATTCCATTTCCAGAAACGACATGGCCTAAGGACCTCACTTCGCTCTTCCAGAAGTGACACTTCGAAAACTTAGCTCTCAGCTGATGCTTTCGTAAGATTTCCAGAACAACTCGCAAGTGCGTCTTATGCTCTTCCTCATTCCGGGAGAAAACCAGAATATCATCCACGAACTCAAGCACGAACTTATTCAACTGATCTCTGAACACCTTATTCATAAGATCCACAAAAACGTTGGCACGTTAGTCAACCCAAATGGCATCACCAACCATTCGAAGAAACTAGGTGGTGTCCTAAAAGCAGTCTTCGGCACACTATCCTTTGCCACCCTCAACTGGTGGAATCCCGTGGCCAAATCCATCTGAAAAAACACCTTGGCCTCATGAAGCTGATCGAACAAGTCATCTATCCTTGACAACAAGTACTTGTTCTTTTTTTAGTCACCTTATTCAACTCACAATAGTCCACACTATCTTAATGATCCATCAACCTTGGTTGCAAACACAACTGGTGGACCTCACTCAGACACACTTCTCCGAATGAATCCTTTTCTCAGAAGATCACGTGCTTTCACCTCTAACTCTCGCTATTCCTTGGGCGCCATCCTCTTACGAGGTATGAAGATAGGCCTAACACCCTCGACCAAATCGATTCTGAACTCAGTCTCGTGATGTGGCGGCAACCCTTCGACATCATCAAAGACATCATCGAACTCGCTTGAGATCGGCACCGATGACAAGTCTTCCCATGGAATCACAAGCGAATATAAATAGCTTACGAAGACACCATTCTCGTTTGTTTTGTGTGCTATGGTTGATAATCGTTCATTTCAGGTGAATAGAGTGCAGTTTTCTTATGTAATATAAATAGCTCTTATTATCCCTTTCAAATTATATTGTTTATTTTTGATTTCGGTTGTATATGAACCTATTTTTGTTTTAGAATTTGTTTGAGGAGAAAGGAAAATGGCAGAGCTTCGTAGCTGCTCTCAAAGATATGTGAAAAAGAATGAGGACTAATCCCTTTATTTATATGTGTTAGAAATACCACAGACCGTTGTATTTAATTTAATTAACATCTGTCCATTTAAAAATTATATATTAAAAAACCTATATAACCCTACCCGTCATTGGGCTAAAACTACCCGAAGCGGTCGACCACTTATACAAGGGTGTCGAGCGCCCTTGAGAAAATTCGCCCAGTGAAGATAGGTTACATAAGCTAATAAATATTGTATCTATTTTATTTTATTTTATAATTTCCGTCCGTTTTTCGTATTCTACCAGTAACTTTTTCATACGGACTCCGTTCGTGAAACTCCAAACATGAAAGTTGACTAGAATTCTGTAACGAACATAACAGTGAAAGTTTCATAGTCAACTTTTATCGTTTGCAGATGTTCAACCAAATTGTGGCTCTAACACCCAAATTTTCTAGAATTGCAAAGAATAATAACTAGAAATGAAAGAAAATACAGCAAACACACCAGATTTATAGTGGTCCAGCGTTAACGAGCCTACATCAACTTTTTATGTCCTTGATTATACGTTAAATGCAAGTACAATCAATGATTTTTCTCAATCTCACTCTTACAATGATAATTCACTTAGTGATTTCGAGATATTACTGACAAGAAATAATGGACAAACAGTAATGGTGGAAACAGTACTCAGAATTGCCAAAAGATCCTGAAAAAGCCAAGTACGGGGCTATTTATAAGTGATATCTGTAGGTGATTCATGAGGACACGTGGTATGGATCCCGAGAATCTGAGATTGGTTCGTGGCTTGATGGAGAAATGGTCAATATGGCAGTTATGGATAGGTATCACCAGATCCTGATCTCGCGGATCATGGAAGACTTGGTCGCGGCAGCCATCTTCTTGGCCTGTGGATGGGTCGGGATAGCTAATCACGAGCGGGTCGTGATAATCAATCGCAAGCAGGTCATTCTTGGTGTGTCACGAGCAGGAGGAGGAAGTCAGGTACGAGCGGGATCTTGGATCTCACAAATCACGGTGCCTACGTCTTAAGCTTGAATGCGTAATTCTCCTTCTCACCTGACTATGAATACTTGTACTCTTGTTGGCTTGGTCACAAAACTAGCCAACATTTTGCCCCCTTAAAGTATGTTTTATCGGAGATGGAATGTGCTTCGAAATTGCTGAACTACCCTTTCATGAAACGATGCAAGTCAACAGTCGTATTTGTTTGTAGCATCGTACTGTTTCAAAGGATCACCTCCCCTGATGAGTATAAAATATATTGCCGGGTTTCCAATTATTTCTCTATTCATTGGTAAATTTCCATTTTCTGGTTTCCAAAGCATATTGCGATCAACTTTTCAGGTGAGCTTCAAATTTCATAAGTATTTTTAAAGAAATTTATCAATCCTGTATGTAAGAGGTTCCAACTTCTCAATTTAGTAATCCTTCCAAAGTCCCATTCGTTAAAAAACACCACGGTCCATGCTACTGAGCATGCGTCGCGAATCGAAGGTTGAGCAGGCCCTGATCCGAGCTATGCTGGGCTTATTCGAGGGATAGTGGCCCATCTGAGTTGTCGGACAACAAAACCAGGGAGACGAAAGGCCTTCGAATTAGCTATATAAACTGACCCCTTCTCCTTTCTTATCCTTCCTTCTCTCTTCTTTTTCACTTTTTCAGAGCCACCGCCTTGCCTTCCTAATTCGAAACCCTAGTTTGCAATTTTTATGAAACCCTACAACTCCGAAACTTGATCTTAAGTGGTAATAACACCATGATGATTTTTAATTTTGGTTGCTACTTCCTTCGCGCTGGCTTGAGTGCTATTTTCCTTTCACTCTTCTTCGATTATGATGGGTTCCCTGTTGATTTTGAGGTCATCGCCTGCTAAGATCGACGATGGTGGCTCTGCGAAGTTGGGGGTCTGAAAGAGGAGATGCGTTAGATTAATGAAGAATCGAAGGAGAAGGACTAAGGAGCCTGGATCCACTGCCACTGTCGGAGATCAGATCATGATAGTGGCTGAAGAAGGGTGGAGCTTCGATTCGTGGAGAGGAGCAGGGAGCCGACTTCGTGGAAAAGGATGGAAAGGAGTAAGACTTCGAGTCGTATTGGCGGTGAAATAGGATGGTGGTTCGGGTCGTGATGATGAGAGAGTGTTGGCTCGTGGGGATGGAAAATGGAATGAGTCGTGCGGGTGCCTCGCGAGCCGTATGGGGCGAGCGATATGGTGTTCGACTAAACACATAACCACGAGCCCGTTCGCGATTGCAAACCGAATCCCTCCTTGTGGGTCAACCCCCCATCACAAGCCGCCGTCTGGGTGAGCTGATGTCTAACCTGAGGAAACCATATCACGGACCAACGTTCACTCGCGAGCCCAACCCAGTTCACAAGCCGTACTTTCACCACTAGCCAAACTACAGAAATCCACAGACTAGTTCATTTGCGGGCTAATTCTCATTTTGTGATTATACTCGACTAAGTTATATCAATCAACCAAGGACATAAATGTATATTCCAACGAAGACTTCAATATACACCGAGTAATTCAAAGAACAGTTACGATAGAGCCCATAAGATGAACTTTCTGGATTGGATGACAATATAACTTAGCATCACGCAATGACCAATACTACGCTTATCTAATTAACTTGATGCTTTTCTTTCTTGTACCATATACACTTGCACACACTAGCACTTGCAAATACGCGGGGTTCACGGGTAATTGCATTGTAACGACTCATGTTTGTTCGCCAACACAGCCATGTCTGATAGATGTTCAACAAGAATATCAAAGAAGAACACAGACCCAGAGTCATCAAACTATTATAATCCCGACGTATTTCCGTCAGATCCAGACTGGGAAATTTCTGACTTCGATTATGAAACAGATCTTGAAACAGAATCAACTTCTTCCGAAAGTACATCACTTGAGGAGGAAGAGGATGATAGGGCCCCCGATGAGATTCCGGGTGCTAAAGAGATAGAAAAAGAGAAACTGAGTGACTCCATACCTTCCAAATTGGATGATATAAAGTTAAAGAAAATTTGCTTGAGACATGGGATTTCTTGGGATGATGTGAAGACTCCGGAGGAAGGAGATGGGCCCCATTATGCTCAGGAAGGGTACATGACTATCAGTAGGATCATGTGCTGGGTAGGCGCTATCCCTCCATTTCCTCCGATTGTTGTTGAACTCCTAAGACGACTACGCATTGCCCCCATGCAAGTCCGTCCCAATGCTTATGCTGCTTTATATACTTTGTATATTGCATATGAAGAAATCCTAGAGTCCGAGCTCACCTTCAAAGATTTAAACTTCTATTATTATTTCAAGCACTGTTCCGCAGGGACTCCGAATTTCATTTTCTTTGAGTCGATCCCCTCTAGAAAGGTATTATTGGATGGTCATAGCAATTTAGGAGACGCTAAGTCCGACTGGTTTTATACAAAACATCAGGCTGGATGTGCGAGGAGGTGGATACAGTCAAGTGAGTTCTAAATCCTTCAGCGCATGTTCTAATTGCATAATTAAAATGCTAATGTGTTCTTTTTTCTGTATGGCCCACAACTTTGAAAAAAAAACAGAGGGTTCAGTATACGAAGAGCGATTATCCCGCCTTTTAGCAAGCAAATTAGACTTATGTAGAATCAAGAAGTGTGTAACCGACGAGAGCCTTCACAAACACCACCTTCTGGATGTAAGATTTGGTCTCGGTTCGAGTGGCAAGCCTTACAAATACGTGCCCTCTACTCAAATGGCTGGGGAATCTAGTAGCATGCCCCCAGCCGAGGGGCAGTTGACCACCGGAGCTACCAAAACGACTGAATTTCGTAAGAGCCCTTCGTCGATGATTGACCAGGATAACAAGGATTTGAATGTATATAACGGAGATGAAATCTGAGATGATGAGCCAAAGGAGGTTTCAGTGTCCAAGGGGTATTCTCCCTCGAGGACTCCACCACCAGTTGAGTATACAACTCATGATACATTGACGGAGGAGCAAATATTTGGGGAGTTAGAAAAAATCCCTCTTCCAGATAACATCTACACACCTGAAGACTTTGGAGGGGAACCATTCTTCCCGGTCTCTAAGGAAGAAAACATTCCCGCCAAAGAGAAAGATGCTCAGACGAGCCTACCTTCGGGCCTTGGTCTGTTAGGGGGGATTACATGGGATACATAAAATACATGCACCGCTTACAACATCACTCATGTGCTACTTGTATTCATGAGTCTCATACTTGTTTGTTGTTCTTTGCAGGAAAAATGTCTCGTCGCCACTCATATTCTCATCGTGAACTTCGTGGCTGCACTCCTACACTCAATCCCATATCTGAACATGACCGCAGTAACAATCGGGGAAGAGATAATCAACGACCGGTGATTCTTATCAGCCTCATTCTACATGGTCTTGCTCTCCTTCGAAGCAGGATCCTGGGAAGTACCACAGTCGTCAAGTGCCACAGGCGGGAGGCAAACAACTTCCCAAAGCTCTAACTCCTCCGAAGAGTACACCATCTCAGGGCAAATCTTCCAAGAAGCATCATGAATCCAAAGATAAAGACAAAGATCCAAGCAAAAATTTGGAAAAAGAGAAGGCAACTTTGTTTCCTTTTGGTCAGCACAACTTGGATATTACCGATGTACAGGAGGGTGTCGTTACTTCTGAATTAAGGCGAAGCTGGAGCGTTTAAGGAAGTAGTTCCCCGATATTTACTTTAAAAGGATAGTTTTCATCCTAGATCTTGAATCGGTTTCTGAGGAATGGGATACGGAGGTTATGGGCCAAGTCGGTCATGTGGCCAAACAATACAGGCGATGTAGAGACATGCCAAGAGTCTTTCAGACATTATCCGTCACCTGGGAATAGATGCTTCGAGAGCTAGGGTAAAGATTGATCACGACGCCAAGGCCAGGAGTAAGGCGGAGAAGGAGCTTGAGGATGCACAGACCTTGCTTGGTTTAGCTCAGCATAATGCTAAAAATTATAAATCAGAGTTGGAGAATGCTAAAAAAACGTTTCCATCTCGAGCTCGATTCAACAGCCAAGAGCGTGTGGCTTTGAAGAAAGAGACGAAGGATCTCAAGACGCCAATACTGAGCTAAAAGCATTACAGGATCGTCTTGCCGCAGAAAAGGCTGCTTGGGAAAAGGAGAAGGCAAGCTTAAAGGATAATCTTGCTCGTATTGAAAAGGAAAATGCGAACTTAAACGACAAACTTGCTCATGCTGAGGAACGGGCAGCTCTTGCCGAAGGCAATACAAGTGTATCTCTCGAGTCGACCTCCACTGCTACTGCCAAACTTGCTGCGGCCGAGAAGGAGATGGGGGAGTTCGATGAACTGCTAATGGACTTCTTTGTCCAAATCATTCAGACTCGATATATTTCTTGGATCAGTAACTATCCCACCACCTTGGTTAATGTATGGGAGAAGATCGTTGAGAGCGAGAAGCAACACTTGAAGGTTGAGGAAGTCGATGAGGACCAGCTCATGCAAACTTTTCTCAGAGGTGGAGAGCCTGAGGCTTTAGCGGAAGGCAGGAGTCAAATCCAAGAGGCTATGGAGAAAGAAAGGCTTGAGATCAAAGGCAAGAACAAAATTGACGAAGGCTCGAGCTCAGCACCAGAGCCCAAGACTTCTGAGGTTGAGGAGTATAATCCGGACGTTTCCTTGATCTCTGAGGTTCCAGTTCCTTCAGCAGTTGGGGTTTCAACTACGGCTTCAGGTGAGGAGTTAGCTGAAGGTATCTCCATATTCTCTCCATAATTTGTCAAAGCGATTGTAACTTGTCGTCGCATTGTGGAGCAAACGATCGAGAAGACCACATTTTCTCCAAAACTAATAACAGTTACTTCTCATAATATAGGTGCCAAGACGACAGAGAAGGATGAAGAAAAGCGAGCAGAGGTTGAGAAGGTCAATGTACCACCAAGCACCGAGGTCATCCATGAAGCTCCTGAACAAACTGAGGTCAAGGCACCCGAGAAAGCTATCGCATTATCAGGCACTGATGTTCTTAAAAATGCCGAAGTTATCGGAGCCTTGGATGACATCGATGGAGATTACGGGGATGATGAGGAAGAGCTTGCTATCACAGGAAAGACCAGGAATGATGACAACACGACCTTAATTGACATAAAGGCTAAAAAAGATAAACAACTAGCCTTAAAAATAGAGGAGAAAGAGCCTCTAAATGTGCAACCTATCTCCGCAGCTGATCCCAAATTTGGGTTAATTATTAAACTGTCTGCCAAATAGATAAGTACATAGCTTGCATCCCAATCTTCTGACCCTCCACAAGATCCTCCTTCGGACTAGAAGAAAAGGAAGAAATAGGATAAATCTGATGCCGAAAAGGAGGAGCCGGAGAAGAAAAAGAAGCCCAGGTCATCTCCCAAGCCCAAGTAAAGTTTGCTTATTAGTCCATATTTTGTTTTTTATACTTTCCACTGGCCTTTTTATGTAGTTGTGAGAGTGGCCCTCACTTGTTATCTAGCTTCGTTGTATAAATCTGCATTAGTGAATGAAATTCTACTTCCTTTTGCACTGTGGTATTTCTGCAAGTTTATCATACTTAGTGACGTACATAACTACTCAAATCATAACTAAGTTAGAATCAAATCATGGATCATTCTAGCAATAAAACATTAAAATTCCTGCACTACACTTCTGTGTATATACATGTGTATGAGTATGCCCCCAATCAATCATTAATATGATGCCTGGCCAGGGCTTATTGACGATTGATTAGAGTCATATGTGTGCTGCCCCCTATGCCCGGAAATGAGGGGGTCGGGCTCATCTTTCATTCTTATTCCAGGTCGTGTAACCAGAAAGGAGCTCTTTAATGGCATTTGATCGAAATGCCTTTATACTCTCCTGTCATATGCCGAGGATAGAATTCGTACTCAGCTTTCAGTTTGCCCCCCGATCCTTCAGCGGGGTATGAGTTCTTTTGCGGCGCTTAGTCTCTAGCGCCTTTATACTCTCCCGTCAAATACCAAGGGTAGAGTGTTGCTAAGACGGTCTTTTAAATCATGGTGCACCTTCATCTCTCATGGACAATTTATTTCTTTTCCCTTCATACTCTTTCTCAGATCATGAGAACTAGAGTGTCGATAGTTGTGTCATTTACTCCGTTGCAACCTTGGTGCTCTGCATACTGTTGACCTTCTGATCTGATAGAAGGTACTTTGAATTACGTGCTTCGAGATTGTTGCAAGGCTCATAGCAAATTTTAAAGATTATAATGATTCATATGAGTAAATAATGACAGAATAAATAATAAACGGTGCGGTAAAAGTAAATGACATAAGATATTTTATAGTGGTTCGGTCGAATCATTACCTACGTCCACTTTATAATCTTTTGTTTATATAGTTGGATTACTCTAGGCAAGTCGTGCCTTTTTACATGGTCCTAAAAATAAAAGAGTAAAAATGACAATTTCATGTCAAGTAGTGCCGCAAATGCTGGGCATTCCACACTCTGGAGATTTCATTTCCATCCACGGTCGCTAGCTTGAAAGATCCATTATCTGGCTTCCGTAGGATGGTAAAGGGTCCTTTCCATTTCAGGCCCAAATGTACTAGAGGTGGAAAGACACGCTTTAGAACCAAGTCTCCGGGTTTAAAAGTTCGAACCCGGACCCTTCTGTTGTAATACCGAGCAACTTGTTGTTTGTGCCCGTAGATCCGCTTCGTCCCTTTTTTCTTCTACCATATCCAGGGATTCGAGGAGCAGTTCATTGTTAGTCATTGGGTCGTAGTAACTGACCATGTGAGCCGGCACTTTTAACTCAACCGGATGACTGCCTCGGACCCAAAAGCAAGAGAAAAGGAGGTATGCCCAGTGGCTGATTTAAAGGTAGTTCTGTAGGCCCACATTGCAAAAGGTAGCTCATCGACCCACATGACTTTGGCCCATTTCAATCGCTTCTTCAAAATGGATTTGATTACTTTGTTTGCCGCTTCTACCTGTCCATTTTACCGCGGATGAGCCACAGCTGTGAATCTCTTCTCGATATGATATCTCTGGCAAAAATCCTGGAACTCGGTAATGTCAAATTGGGTCCCATTATCTATTATGATGACTTTCGGGATTCTAAATCGACAAATGATATTTCTCACGACGAAGTTGATCATCCTCTTGGTTGTGATCGTGGTCAATGGTTCCGCTTCAACCCACTTCATGAAATAATCCACTGCTATGATGGCGAACTTCGCTCTGCCCTTCGCTATGGGGAGGCTTCCAATAATGTCAATTCCCCATGCAGCGAAGAGCCACAGACTCATCATCGTCTTCAACTGGCCAGTAGGTGCCCTGGGAATCTTTGAGAACTTCTGGCGTGCGTCACAACGCCGTGCATGCTTAGCCGTATCTTTGTTCACAGTAGGCCAGAAATAGCCATATCGAAGTATTTCTTTGCCAGTGTTTATCCTCCAGTGTGGTCGCCACACTCACCTTCATGAACTTCTCTCAACACTCTTTCTATATCGTCGTGGGCTATGCGCCGGAGGAGCGGCATTGAGAACCCTTGTCGGTATAAATTTTTGCCTTGCATGACATATCGGGAAGCCTTGCGAATAACAACACGCCTTTCGCTCTTTCTGGTGGGAAGTGTCCCATTTATCAGGAAGTTCTTTATGGGTGTCATCCATGACTCCCTTTTCGGCTCAGTCTCCAGCACAGGATCAATTTCCATCTGATCGATACTCGGAGACCGCAGTACCTCTATCGGGACCATCTCCGTATCCTCAGGGTTATCAGAACTAGCCATCTTGGCCAACTTATCTGCCCTCTGGTTTTCTGATCGGGGGATGTGTGTTATGCTGTAGTGTTCGAAGCCATCTAGCAATTTTCTCACCTCTTTCTAATATGATATCAGTCTCATACCCTTATCCTGAAACTCCTCATTAACCTGATTCACGACTATTTTGGAGTCGCAAAAGATTTCCAACTTCATTATTTCCAACTCCTTCGCAATCCTAAGCCCGACAATCAGGGCTTCATACTCTGAGTCGTTGTTCATGGCGTTGAACTCTAATCTCAAAGCATAATATATCGACCATATTTCAGGGGTCACAAGTACAACTCCTGTGCCCGATCTTCTATCATTCTTGGCCCCATCAGTATATAGTTTCCAGGCGTTAGGGTCAACTAGTTGTTTTGGTGGATCAACTTCTTCATTCACCACATCGTCCTATGGGATGGTAAACTCTGCTATAAAATCTGCCAATATTTGCCCCCTTATCGATCTTCGGGGCTGAAAGTTCAAGTCAAACTGACTCAATTCGATGTTCCATTTGAGAAGCCTTCCTGATGCCTTAGGTTTTTGCAACACTTGTCGTAGTGGATGATCGGTGTACACAGTGATGGGATGAGCCTGAAAATAGTGGTGGAGCTTTCTAGATGCGATCAAGAAACTGTATGCGATCTTTTCTATCTTTGGGTAGTTCCGCTCAGCCGTCGCTAGCTTCTTACTTACGTAGTACACTGGTCTCTGGACTTTACTTTCTTCCCTCACCAGAGATGAACTTATTGCGTGGGACGTACCTCCAAGTATACGAACAAATCCTCGTAATCTACCGGCTTGGCAATATCAGAGGTTTTTCCAGATGATTTAGGAGGTTATGGAAAGCTTCTATACAATCTGGGGTCCATTTGAAATTGCACTTTCCTCGCTTTATCAAATCGAAAAATGGAATGCACTTATCTGTAGCTTCAGAGGTGAATCTATTAAACGCTGCTACTTTCCCTGCAAGGCTCTGCACATCTTTGATTTGCCTTGGTTCTTGAATATTCCTGATCGCTGCGATCTAATCTGGATTGATTCCAATTCCACGTGAGCTAACGATAAATTCCAAGAATTTTCCAGAGGCTACTCCAAATGAACACTTTAAAGGGTTGAGCTTCATCCCATATCGCCTAAGGATGTCAAACATCTCTGCTAAATCGGTAGTATGGTTTGATGATTGTTTGGATTCCACAAGCATATCATCAACATACACTTCCATCGTCTTCCCAATCTGACTGTAGAACATCCGGTTTACTAGTCGTTGATATGTAGCTCCAGCATTCTTTAAGTCGAAAGGCATCACTAGATAGCAGTATAATCCCAAATCTGTGATGAAGCTAGTATGCTCCTGGCCCGGAACATGCATGGGAATTTGATTAAATCCGGAATATGCATCCATGAAGGAGAGGAGTTTGTGACCTGCCGTCGAATCCACCAATTGATCAATTCTAGGAAGAGGAAAACTGTCTTTCGGGCATGCCTTGTTCAAGTCGGAGAAATCGATGTAGGTGCGCCACTTTCCATCGGACTTATTTACCACAACTGGATTTGAAATCCATTCTGGGTAAGTTGAATCTCTAATGAATCCATTACTCCTCAGCTTTTCAACTTCTTCCTTTAAGGCAGCTGACCTCTCCGGGCCGAGCATTCACCTTTTCTGCTTAACAGGTGGATGCTTCGAGTTAATGCTCAATGAGTGGCACATAATTGATGGGGATATCCCATACATATCAGCATGGGTCCTGGCAAACACATCCAGGTTGGCTTTCAGGAAGCCGGTCAATTCCTTTGCACGAAGTGGATCTAACTGAGATCCGATATTTAAGACCTTCGTCGGGTCATTATCGTCGATCGGAATATCTTCGGTTGTTTCATTAGGAGTATCCGTTCTGCCCCCAGGTTCCTCATCCTCTCTGGGATCTATATCCTCGGGTAGTTCTCTGGGTGGCTCCTTCGGGGCCATCTTTAATTGCTATGCTGAGTCCTCCTTTGCGGGTGGAGGAGTACCCTTTGGTTCTATATTCAATCCTTTGAGCAACAGTTTTAACTCTGCTATGTAGCAGGCTCGTCCTACGACTTGGTCACCTCTGACTACTCCCACTCCTACATCTACCGGGAACTTTAACAATAGGCACAGGGTGCAATACAAGCTCTGAATTCTGCTAGGGCCAGTCGGCCCAAAAAGGTGTTATAAGGTAACTCGATATCCAATACCACAAATGGAAGAATTCTCACTTTCCGGTGATCTCCTTCTCCCAAAGTTACTGACAGTTCCACATATCCGATCGCGGATGTCAAGGCTTCATTGAAGCCACGTATCCATCCCTCACATGGCTTCAAATCTTTCGCTTCAAGCTTCATCTGATCAAATGATTTCTTAAACAGAATGTTTACTGAACTTCCATTGTCCACCAAAACCTTATGGACCAAAGCGGGACCGATGGTTGCCGTGATCACTAAAGGGTCTTCGGTGGGGGCGTAACTCCAATACAATCTCTATCACGAAAGATGATATCGTCAAACATTGTTTTGTGCTGCTTTATCGGGGCTGCAATTTCTGGGTTACTGCATTATCCTACTTCAAGGTGCTTGGCCGCATTCACATACTGATCCATTGCCCTAAAGTTGTGTCCAGCAGGATGAGGTCCTCCTACTATGGTATTGGTGACAATGTTCTTTCCTTTTTGTTGAGCGGTCGGCCTTGCAGCGGGTTGGTTTTGGTTTGGAGCCTGCCCAGGTTGCCTCTGTCTCTTGGAGCAACCTTGTATTCGTCCGATTTTCCTTCATGGAGTAGCTTCTAGATGACATCTCTCAAATGATGGCATTCATTGGTAGAATGCCCATGGGTCTAATGAAAAAGGCAGAGCTTTCCTGTTTCACGTTCTTTCTCTGTTGAATCTCTCGGTGGAGGCCTCTTATACTGAAGAACGTTGTAGGTATCGAGGAAGATATTTTCTAGGGTATCATTCAATGGTGTAAAGTTCTCAAATGGCCTGAATCGAGGCCTCTTTTGTGAGTCGTTTCCTCGATTCCTCCTCTTGTTGCCATTTCCGGACTGATGACCATTCCCCTAGTTTTTGTTCCTAGCATTGACCTCTACTTTTCCAGAACTGTCTCCAGATTGTTTGATGGCCACGTTACTCTGTATATCCTCTTTGTTGGCAGCCTTCCTCTTCCGATTAGCGTATATCTCTTCCTGCCATAGACGAACATTAGCTTTTTCATAGAATACTTCTCTAATCAGTGGCGGCTTGCTGGCTAAGTATCTTCCAAACCCAGTGTCTTTGTCTACTCCATCAATTAGGGCCATCAAGACAGTCTATTCATGGGGGTCTATAACCTCCGTGACTGCTAAGTTGAAACGATCCACATACGACCTCAAAGCCTCGTCAGGGCGTTGTTTAATGAGGGATAACTCAATGACATTTTTATATCTCTGAGCATGAAGCCGGAATTGATTTATGAACTTTTCACTCAATTCCCTGAAACAAGAAATTGATCGTGCTGGCAAGCGGGTAAACCACATTAATGCCACATCCTCCAGGAATATCGGGAATGCTTTACATTTTATTGCGTCAGGGGAAGTCTCGATATTCATGTACCATGAATATCTCATTAGATGCTGAACTGGATCCGCCCTGCCTGCATAACGGTTCATAGTTGGCATGTTGAATTTCCTTAGGAAGCGAATATCCAATATATCATCAGTAAAGGTTGTATGACTGCTTTCTATGCCCCAATCTTCATTCCTCTGCCCGCGGATATCTGCCATGATTTGCCTAACCATTGCTTCTAAATCAGCATTGGTCAACGTAGATTCCGGATAGACACTCCTTGCCCTGTGGGGCCCTCCAATGTCTCTTCGACGTGCTGCCGCGAGGTCTGGGGCCTGAGCAGAACTTCCTTGTCCCTTGTTGCCATGGTCAATCACGCGGCGAGGGGGTTGCAATTGTTGATTCTGCACAGGGTCAACAATGCCTCAATTTCTAGGTTGTGGAGCAGGATCATTTAAGTTGCGATTGTCAGGTCCCAGATTGAGGGTCGCCTCTTCTCGAGAAGGAAGTGATCCGAATCAAAGTTGTTCCTCATTTTCAGCCCTTTCCAATGGTCGTTGTGGAGGTCTTGGAGGTTCCTCCGACGATGATGAGTTCTCTGGAGTAAAAGGATGGGCTGGTGGAGGTGTCCTCTGTCTTTGGAGATCATCGATGCGTTTGTCCAATGCAGTAATATTCTGTCGTAACAAGGAACTCTCTTGCCTTTGGGCTGCTAACTCATCATTCGTCTTATCCAACATATCGAGGATGCGAGAAAGATCTCCTTCAGTTGCTGGAGCAGTGGCGTGTAACTGATCATCAACATTCTCTCTTATACATGAAGAACCCGAGCCAGGGAGTGCAGAGGCACCAACAAAAGCAAAACAGTCGTGGTCCTGTGGTCAGGGCGGTTCGTGACCCACTCTTGTTGACGACTCATGGTTCCTTCTATACGTCGGCTCATGATGATCTTAGCAGGGCGGTTCGTGATGGGCTCAGTAGGGCGGTTCGCGGCGTCTTCTGTGGGGCAGCTCGTGGAGACTCTTTGCGATCGGGTCGTGACCCCCTCCTCGGGTCAGTTTGCCCCCCATGAGTCACGAGCCGGGGAGTCCATCTCGGGCTGCTGTTGAACACTTTCTTTAATGGCTTCGTTCGCAGCTTCATTTTCTTGCGAAGCTCGTAAATCGTTAGATTTATTTCCATCCATAATGTCTTGACTTTGCTAAAATCTTCAAAAACCAAAACAGTGGAAGTTCGGACTACTTTCTTCGGACTCCAATATCCAAATAGTAGAGCAATAATCCGATACATTGAGATTTCAATTCTCAGTGAAAGCACCAAAATGTTAGACCAAATTGTGGCTTTAACACCCAAATTGTCTATAATTGCAGAGAGTAATAACTAGAAATGAAAGAAAATACAACAAACACACCAGATTTATAGTGGTTCGGCGTTAACGAGCCTACGTCCACTTTATATGTCTTTGATTATACGTTAAATGCAAGTACAATCAATGATTTCTCTCAATCTCACTCCTACAATGATAATTCACTTAGTGATTTCGAGATATTACTGACAAGAAATAATGGAGAACAGTAATGGTGGAAAAAATACTCAGAATTGCCAAAAGATCCTGAAAAATGCCAAGTATGGGGCTATTTATAGGTGATATCTACAGGAAGTTCGTGAGGACATGTGACACGGATCCCGAGAATCTCGGACTGGTTCGTGGCTTTATAGAGAAATGGTCCATATGGTAGTTATGGGCAGGTGTCACCAGATCCTGATCTCGCGGATCGTGGAAGACTTGGTCGCGGCAGCCATCTTCTTGACTTGTGGACAGGTCGTGATAGCGTGATAGCGAATCACGAGCGGGTCGTTATTGGTGTGTCACGAGCGGGAGGAGGAACTGTGGTACGAGCGGGATCTTGGATCTCACAAATCACGGTGCCTTTGTCTTAAGCTTGAATGCGTAATTCTCCTTCTTGCCTGACTATGAATACTTGTACTCTTGGTGGTTTGGTCACAAAACTAGCCAACAACAGAAATTCCTTTTTTTGAAAAAAAACTAATTAAATAACTAACTTGTTCATTGTCAAAATTCCGGCTTGTTACATTATTTCCTCCGTAAAAGGAATTTCATCTAGAAATTTTGACACCAACTTATCCTATGCTACACAACCAATTTGTATACATCCATTTTACATCCAAATGCGTATATGCATAGTGTACATAATGCATTTCAACTGTAAAACATGTATGCACATTGATTCTAAATCGGATCATCCTATATGTATGTATCAAATTTTTATAACACTTTCGAAAACAGGATGCAAAACATTCTAAATATACTAGCACTTCTACATGAATGCAAATTTTGTAAATTATTTTTCATCCACAACCTCATACAACTACGAATAGAAATATAATGCAACCAATTTTGCATTCAAATCCTACCATCCAAACGTCAATGCATATAATCGCTTCCTATCAAATATCTCCTAAACTGGAAAAAAGAATCTCAAAGCGAATAATTTTAACGTTCCCTTCGCTTATAAATATTCCACTTCCCATCCTACAATGGAAATTTTACATCAATTCCCTAAAATACTCCAAAAAAAAATCTCTATTTATAGAGTAAAGGAGGTTTAAAACAAGCTCCATAACGTAAAATGAGTTAATTGACAACTCGCGCGCATATTTAACAAGGTATGGAAACAATGTTTCCAAGTATAAAACAACCTTTCCTTCTTGTCGTTAACGTTTTTAGCGCATCATCAGCCTTAGTGCACCGCTAAACGCGCATACAAAAAATTAAAAAAATATTTCTTACACCTTTCATATGAGCAAAAATCAGATTTTTTTCCAAAAATAAATCTCCACTTAAAAACTTTATATATATATGTATATATTTTGAAAATTTCTTTTCAATACCGTTTCACTTTCCATATACGATTTGTGCAAAAACTAAAATTTTGGTAAAGTGTGCTTTGCCTCATTCAAATAGTCTATTTTAATGTAAAGCAGACATTTAAATTTGCGCAAACTGTCATACCCAAATCCATTTTTCCGCGCAAACCAAAGTAAAAGAAAGTAAATCAGTAAAATGTAAGTTTTAAAGATGATAAAATGATTTTTTTTTCAAATAACGTTTGCAAAAAGTTTCAAACTTTTGTTTTGCGGAAACTTAAACGATTCAAGTCACATGTTGGTGAAAAAGGAAGTCAGTCACGCAAAAATGTGAAAACTGAAATCACACAATAAATTTTAGCTTAACAAGGAATATATGATAAATATACCCATGACAAAAATGACGCAAAACTTGTCCTTCCCTAAAATTTATTCAACACAGAATTTTATTCTTTTCAGCTCTAAGACAACTGTTAGATAAGAAAAATAAGATTTCAATTAGATATGCGTGAGTGACACAAATATTACAAACATAAAAATTTCATCAAGAAGTCGTGTGATTACAAACAACACTAACAGTTATAAGCATGAATTACTACAAAGTCAAGAACCAAATGCTGGAAAGGGAAAATAACAAAGACGACACCAAAACAACAACACCAAAACTCCAAAAAAATGTTAATTAACAACGAGATGTCTTGTTCCGCGACTGAGGCTCAAACCATTTTTATGATCTTTGACTAATCATATCATGATAGCAAAATGCTTAGTTTTGTGTTAAAAACATCGATGATGTTGTTAGAGGTTTCCACATCACCATCCCTTACAAAAGAGAATTAGCGATTGAAAAAGAAACCGACCGCAAAAATTCCTCCCACAGAAATCCATCTAATATTGTCTAAAGAAGAAAATGGATAGGTGAAGATACAGAAGATGACTCCGTGAAACAACACGCAAGGACAACAAGAATCAGATATGATGCGATAATAAATGATGGTTACGTCATCAATCAAGCAAAAGATTAATTTTCCACATCATGAGACAAATCTAGTCATAACCTCTCATCTACGGAATAATGTGCGGAATTGGTCACACATCTACATGGGCAGTTTTAACATGGATTCCCGAACTCAAAAACCGACACTAAGGAAAAGGAGTTCTGTTGCAAAATCTCCAAAGCCAATCAAATAAAAGACCATTCAAGTCCGTGTACAACACATATGCCTCTAAAATCTCATCGAGATTCTCCTCTAAAATCTCCATCTCTAATACGACGGTTGCCTTCATCAAAATCTATTCCAACAAGATATAGCAAAGGCGGATGTAGCACAACTAGCAATCCTGTACGAAGATCTCGAAGCAAAGTATCGGTGCAATTCCAACTCCTAATTAAGACTAATTTTTCTTAGTCCTAAAACAGTGAAACCTTTCCGCTCATTCCAATCCAACCAAATGATCTTCCCTAAGGATGAGACTTAAATAGTACTAGAAATATCAGGTAGTGCAAGTAGGTATTACAGGCTAAGAAATGGCCAGAGAGAAAAAATTGGATTTAGATCTTGGAGTAGTAGTGGGGCAAGATCTAATGTGCAAACTAGCACGGAAAAAGAGGAGATGAGGCGACAGTAAAGAAAGAGAAGAAGGATAAGATATGATTCGGCTAGATGAGGAAGGAAGGACGAAAGAAAGAAGTTAAGGGGGTGATTTGGCCCGCAACTTTTACGATTGAATCTTAGGGTCAATTCGTACCAGAACTCATCAACTAGTCGACCACTCTTGGTATAGCGCTAAATGGTCAAATGTCAAATGAGATTTGGTAGAGGTTGAACCTTGAACTTATTAGGCCGGATTAAAATATTAATCGTCTTGCACCATCTTTGACGCCACCCGAAAAACAATTATTCTCATCACGACAGTATCAAAGACCACAATCAAACTCTTAACCGTCCCCAAAGACTCAAAGTAGTCTCAACAATGATGTTGCGACCACACAATGAAAGAATTTGCAAAATAATTCAGCTAGAAATCCGTAATCAATTTAAAATGGATTTCCCATTACCTTGCTAACATTAAATAAATGATTCACAAATCAAATACCCCAAAATCAGAACGAAATATTTTACTTAGTCTTTTCGAAAGAAAATTTAAAAAAAATTCAAAATTGATTTATTCATTTTAAACTAAAGGTTTCATATTATAAATCCATTTTATTATTATTTATATTCCAATTTATATTACTAACTAGAAAAACCTTTTCGCATTAAAAAGCATCAAGATTTTAAAATCTTGAAGATTAATTGTGATAATTTCAATAAATCATCCAATATATATAAAAAGGAATATAAAAAATAACAAGGAATGGGTGTTAATTATTTTTAGTTTTTGAGGCATATTACTTGTTTCTTCCAATTTCCTTCTTTGTACCAAATGGATTATTTATTAAAATTTCACAAAGCCCAAACAAGTCTAAAACGCAAATAGATTTGAAATTTTAAAATTTTAAAATTATACTTTTAATCCAAGTTTTCAAACAATTGGATTTGTTTTATTTTCCAAAACAATTTAAAAATGAAAATTCCTTTGAATACAAGACCAAGGACTCAAATGAATGTTTTTAACAAATGAATATCCAGAATTTTGACGATGTATCTAATTGGTGTACCTCGTAATTACATTTCTAGATGGATACGACATGTTGACATGAACCTCCCGTTTCATACCAAGAAAAGGTCTTTGATCGGAATTGCCAACGAAACCAAAAACCAGAAACCACGACTATCTCAGTTGTTGCTAGATTTTTCTTCCATTCTCTGAACTCAAATCCATGTGATCCACCATATGCGTCCTCATGCTCTTCACAACAAAATCGCTAACGTACTATGGGGTAAGACAGAACTGGCTCGAAGCTCGAACTCAGCCTATTAAAAACTCTTAGTCGCTTAAGACCCATTTTGAATAAAAGACCCATGACTATTTCATCATCGAAATAGTTTAAGGTCGAGTGAGGAAGACGAAGAAAATAGAAAAAAAAAGTGAATGCGTTCTCTAACGAGTCTTAATTTAGCTAATTCCACTAATCGTCTAACCTACGCTCTGATACCAAATGTAACACCCCACACTTTTCTGATCCCAAATTTCGACAAAAATCAAAAATCAAACCTATCCAAGCATGGAGCATGTATATCTGGTACCTGAAAATAAAGGAACATAAGCATAATCCGAGTATGATATAACAACTCGCAGCGGAAACAAAATAGGATAAACTAGTATCAACTCAGGTAACTACCTTATAAAAGTGAGCTACCAATACCGAGCATGAGAGAGAACGAGAACCAAAAACCGAACTTAAACACCTGTGAGAACCAGACCCTCTCGAGAAAACTTAGGAGAATGGAACGAGGAGGGGGTCAGAACAATAAGTTCTGGTGAATAGGAAGAGTATAACGTAGTCTACAATACATAGATGTATCTCATTTGGTTCAACCAAAGATATATGTTTATCAAGGCTAGTAATTCTAACCTAACCTTGTAAACATTAACGCACTACTCTAACTACCATACCCAAGGAAGCATTCCCAATGAAAAAAATACTGAGATAGGATGTTTACGCATAAATTTATGAAGCCTTTTAAACCATTGCTTAACCAATTACCAAAAACTAAGAGGTAGGTGTAAAGACCCGCAACTTCCCCGTAAAGGAAAGCGTCGGATAGTTCGAGAACAAACCACAGCAGAACACATATAAAAGAACGTTTCACTGTATATTACAACAATGCATCAGATTACAAGAATTTACAGAGTATAAATGAATATTACACAGAAATATCAGAGATTTAAATTACATTTAAATACATAGCAGCGGAAAATAATACAATATACAACTAGAAAAAGATATACGGATACAAAGCTTTCCGGATATCGTTCCAGCTGTAAACCAGGATCCTGTGAATATAAATCTGCAAAACCAAAACTACTAGCTGCCCGTGTCGAAAATAAGGGCACCCAGAGTTTAGGTTAAAACAATAAACTCCAGGTCAGTCATGTGACTGGTGTGAGAACTAAAACAGTTAATCTTTATTTTAAATCATTAGGTAAATCAAGGGACCACGCCGTATAACACGGAACGGGTTTCCTCCCAAGAATACCAGTGCATAAACAAACAGCGCCATGCTAAATAAAGAAAAATGAAGCTGTTATAAGACCCAGGTCCTATCACACAATGCAAACGCAAGCCGGGGGATAGGGTTTTCCCTTATAACAGCCAAAGAATGCTTGATACGTTTAAAACAAATCATTTGATACTATTATAAGTGCATAGTATATAAAACAACTTCAAATCATAAGTATCAATCATAGGCGGCATGAATGCCCCATACCACTATGTCGCCATATATAGGTTTACAAATAAAACCGCAAATGGCACGTATTTGGAAATTGGATTTCCGTCTATGAACCGAGGCAAAAGATAGTCCTCAACCGATTCGAGACTGCCTAGCCCGAGTCTCAGGATCAGAACGCATCGACCCTTGGAGCGACAGGGCCGGTCCACACGGAGTGGATTAAAAATGCCTGAGCACTACGTTTCGCCGCCCTTTGGGGCGTAAGCGAGCCAACTAAATGACTCCATCGGTTCGAGAACGACCGATCAATCCGAGGCGCCTCGCAACAGCAACAACCACATAAGTCAAACTCGTCAGGGCGTGTAAAACCACTGACGCCACTTCTAGCTAGGAGGAAACGCAGGCCCTCCCTGAGGTCCGTCTCCCGTTTTTGGTTCATACCTGGTGTGAAACACGCGAGGTAAACGTTACACAAAGCTACGCCACAAAGGCCGTGCTTTGATCATCACCACAAGACTTTGCTTTTCAACAGAAGCCTTGATCATTTGCATCTTAGCATGCCACACAGGCAAACCATTCTATGCAACCGATATCAGTCACACAGAATGAAATCCGATGTCAGACACACAGTCCATTTACAAGTCCGTTCTGGGTCTGAACGAAACCGGAGGCACCTAGTACCCCGCATATCCATCGATCTCCAAGTACGTCTGGACGATCACTAACTGTTTCCATCTTCTTGGGTGTACAGCCCAATCAAGATCATCAGTTATCACCCAAACGACGTGAAGACCTCCGGTCTTCGACCATCGTCTTCATCTTCGACTTATCGTCGTATCAGTTATTCAGAATGGGATGAACCCGGTCTTTCCGAATAACTCGCGTATATTTTAAATAAGTGTTACACAAACACAACATACGCCTCATTCCAATTCATTAGTCACTAACCGTAAATTAATCAAGAGAATAATTCCCCAAATATTAACCCCGAAGGCCGAAACCAACATCAGATCAATATCCAGAAAACCATTCTGCTTGGCTAACCGACAGTTAGTTTCTAAATTTCACGTTCAAATCTAATTAAAGATTTAACTATCGCCTGGAGCAAAACTGGTGATACTCCATTCTCGATCTTTTCAATCTAATTAAAGATTCATTAAAACTCCACTTAGTTTTAATCTTCGACTGGGTTAAAGAATCAGTGTCATTTAAAACACGGTTCACGATAAACCCAAAATCACATTCCATTAATTATCGGGTTAAAGAACAAGTGTTATTTAAAACACTGTTCACGATAAACCCAAAAATCAATATCGATTCAATTCCAATTAAATATTATTTAATTGGTACACTTCATTAAATCTAAATAAAAAGATTTAATCTTTTCTCAACTGGGTTCAAGAACAGTGTTAGTGAAGACACCATTCACGACAAACCCAAATCACATTCATTAATTATCGGGTTAAAGAACAAGTGTTATTTAAAACACTGTTCACGATAAACCCAAAAATCAATATCAATTCAATTCCAATTAAATATTATTTAATTGGTACACTTCATTAAATCTAAGTAAAAAGATTTAATCATTTCTCAACTGGGTTCAAGAACAGTGTTAGTGAAGACACCATTCACGACAAACCCAAATCACATTCATTAATTATCGGGTTAAAGAACAAGTGTTATTTAAAACACTGTTCACGATAAACCCAAAAATCAATACCAATTCAATTCCAATTAAATATCATTTAATTGGTACACTACATTAAATCTAAGTAAAAAGATTTAATCTTTTCTCAACTGGGTTCAAGAACAGTGTTAGTGAAGACACCATTCACGACAAACCCAAATCACATTCGATTAATTATCGGGTTAAAGAACAAGTGTTATTTAAAACACTGTTCACGATAAACCCAAAAATCAATACCAATTCAATTCCAATTAAATATCATTTAATTGGTACACTTCATTAAATCTAAATAAAAAGATTTAATCTTTTCTCAACTGGGTTCAAGAACAGTGTTAGTGAAGACACCATTCACGACAAACCCAAATCACATTCGATATTCAATACAAGGCTCTGAATAGAAAATATATCGGCTTATATTCAATATCGAATTCTACGACTAACAAATGTCGTATTGGAAATAACGATATAAATATATATCTTTCAAATTTCCATAACAACACCTGTATAATCACGAATTCCAACATCGAAATATTCCGAAGACAATTTCGATTCAAATCCACTCCAATGCAATCATTGGAAATTTTGGTTATTTTCAAAACCATTTCAAATTCAATTTATTTATTTAAAAATAAATAGAATTATAATTCTAGTTCAAAACTAGTTTATTTCGATAAAAATCTATTTTTATCTTTTCAAATATGGAGTTTTTCATCCCAAACTTTCACAAATCATTTCTTATGATTTTACACAAATTATTACTATTTTTAATAATTTTATCAAGGCCCGTACAGTCGATTTCCAACAACGGCCATCGAACTGCACTTACAGCGACCTTTTTCGAATTTGATTTGGACGTATCTCCAAATCCAACCGTTAGATTTCAAATTTCTAACATTCATTAGAAAGCTCTTTTCGATACGAACCCAACGGTTCCGGTTTTAGGAGAATCCGACGGTCGGATCTCCCGTAATGTCCGTTTGAAATAAATGGTCGAAATTCACGAACTGCCGCGGCGCGGCGCGTTCTATTCAGGCCATTATATTATATATATAATATATATAATATATATTTCATCGATTTCTATTTAAAACGAATTATATAAATAGTTTTGAATTCGTTTCAAAAACAATTTCAACTTCCTTTTCAATTCAAATCAAAATTGAATTCTTCTTTATAAATTCGTTTTAAAATTCATTTCTATTCAATTCAAATTTCAATTCAATTTGAATTCATTTCAATTTGTTTTCAATTCAATTCGAAATCGTTTTCAATTCAATTCATTTCGAAATCGTTTTCAATTCAATTCATTTCGAAATCGTTTTCAATTCAATTCATTTCGAAATCGTTTTCAATTCAATTCATTTCGAAATCGTTTTCAATTCAATTTGAATTCGTTTTCAATTCAATTCATTTCGAAATCGTTTTCAATTCAATTCATTTCGAAATCGTTTTCAATTCAATTCATTTCGAAATCGTTTTCAATTCAATTCATTTCGAAATCACTTTCAATTCAATTCATTTCGAAATCGTTTTCAATTCAATTCATTTCGAAATCGTTTTCAATTCAATTCATTTCGAAATCGTTTTCAATTCAATTCATTTCGAAATCGTTTTCAATTCAATTCATTTCGAAATCGTTTTCAATTCAATTTGAATTCGTTTTCAATTCAATTCATTTCGAAATCGTTTTCAATTCAATTCATTTCGAAATCGTTTTCAATTCAATTCATTTCGAAATCGTTTTCAATTCAATTCATTTCGAAATCACTTTCAATTCAATTCATTTCGAAATCGTTTTCAATTCAATTCATTTCGAAATCACTTTCAATATTCAATTCATTTCGAAATCACTTTCAATATTTATTTTAAAATGAATAAAATCGATATAAATATCGTTCACGTCAAAATGGCGTCAACCTAATCAACACGGCTTCATATTTTGATATTTTCAAATATTCCATTTCGAATATTTCTATTTCAAATATTTCTATTTTAAATATTTCTATTTTAAAACTGGAATGAGGCCCAATCAATTACCATATAAAGTTATTATATGGTTTTTCATACACCACATGTATAATAGCATTGAAAAATAATCAACCATCAACCAAAGTGCACTACACTGTATAAGCATCAAATATAGATATCCAACGCTTAAAACAGCCTGTCAATCAACCGATCGACATATTCAATCAATCGGGATGAGTGAACTTCAAATTTCATCCCAACACCCGTGTGGGGTTTCAAACAATCAAACACTGATTTTAGTTGTGCAGTTGGGCGATGTGTAAAATTTATCCTCCCAATCAATGTCATTCAAATAAGTGTACATAAACAAACCGTCTGGTTTGTAAATGAATATTTAATTTTATTCACTTCACGTTAAAAATTATATTTTTAACGACAAAACATTTTATTTCAACATATGAATTTCTATTCAATTCATTCTTTAAATAAAATGATATTTTTATTTTTCTAACATATTTTAGAAAATTTCGGCGGCATAACGGCACGATACTAGAAACGGGACGAGGCCTAGCCTTATCCCCGGTCTAGTGAAGGCCCACGCCATTCACACATCAATCATATCAATTTTATTATGCAAACCACAAAATCTGGAGTAAGTGTCTAACCTAGCCTTACTCCTTCGCCTTATAACGGCGCACGTCTAATCCTAACCAATTTATCGATTCGATTTTCACACCACAAACCACATTCAAACCAATATCACAATCAATAACCAAACAGCCAAACAAACAAGTCCATGGTCTGTGGACGATTGTGTCGGGTGCTACTAAGCACCGTCTGCATCCTAGTATATATATATAACTAGAAATAAAATTGAAAGGTGAGAAATTCTCACTTATAGCTATCCAGCTCCACGGCACTTCCTTTGCAGAAGTCTTCGTCGTTTCGCATTCTGGTCACCTTCGTTGACCGTAGCCACTACATATGTAAAAATCAAATTTTTACTTCACTATTCGATATATAAAAATCATATTTTTACTTCGCTATTCAATATGTAAAAATCGTATTTTTACTTCGCTATTCTATATATAAAAATCGAATTTTTATTTCAAAGTTCAATATATAAAAATCGAATTTTTATTTCAAAGTTCAATATATAAAAATCAGTTTTCACTTTATATAAAATCTAATTTTCACTTTATATAAAATCTAGTTTTCACATTATATAAAATCAGTTTTCACATTATATAAAATTCAGTTTTCACATTATATAAAATTCAGTTTTCAACTCAAAAATAAAATAATCAGTTTTTAAATTTTAATTCAGTTTAAAAATCATAATTAAAATCAGTTTTAAAATCTTTTATAAATCTGTTTTAAACCCCCTTAAAAAATCAGTTTTAAACCCTAACAAAAAAAAAAAAAAAAAAATCAGTTTTAAATTACTCAAAAATAAAAACAGTTTTAAATTTTAAAAATAAAAACAGTTTTATAAGCAAATAAAATTCAGTTTTTAAAATTCATTATCAATTTAGTTTTAAACTTAAATTAAAAATCAGTTTTAAAATTCTATTTATATAAAATAAAACAAATAAATAAAATAATAAAATAAAAAAACTTACGGCCGGGGGACTGTGCTTGCCGCGGTGGCTCGCAGGGGGGGGGGGATCGTCGTGGAGGAGGGCGCAGGCGGGGGGAAAAAGAGTTCGGCGGTCGCGGTTGAGGGCGATGGTGTGTGGGGGGTTTCGAGGGCGTCGGTCTTCGTCAGAGGGAGGAGGAGAGCAATAGGAGGGCGGAGGGATTCTGGCGTGCGAGGACGAGATGGAGGAGGGAGGGCACGATGGCGCGGTGGCCGGCGGTGGCCCAGGGAGGAGGCGGCGGCGACATTTAGGGCTACAGGTTTTTTTGTTTTTTTTTTTTCCTTTTTTTTTTTTTTTTTGAGATAATTTAGAACGGGGGGGGGGGGGGGGGGGGTCTGAGGGTTAAAGGAAAGAAGGAATTTTTTTTTTTATTATTATTATTTAATTATTAAAAAGTTGACTTTCACATACGACCTCTAAACGAGGTCCACCGCCTGTCGCCCATAGCGTTTCACCCCCATTCCGAACACAATGGGATATGTACCGCAAGCTGAATCGACCGTTTGAATCAGTTTCCGTTTAAATTACATTTAAATCACTATATTGAATTTTAAACGTACATTTCAAATTACCGGGGTCACATACTAACTCTATAAATCCCATAAAAATATTTTCTAGTTTCGCATTGACGATACGGTCCTAATAAAACTAGTTTCGTCGAATTCTGAGACCGTTGGAAAAATGGTCATTTTCCAGTCGATTAAAATCAACTGAAACCGGTCAAACGCGTTTTCCTTTGCCACGCTCACATATTGATTCGAAAAATTATGAAATTTGGAATCTTGCAATAACTTTACATCCCGGACCCAACAAAACTGGTTTCGTCGAAATCCGAGGTCGTTTGCAAAATGTCCATTTTTAAGGGCCTGAATTCCATAGCGACTATTCAGAATTTTCAACTGGACATATCTTTTGATTCCCAATATGAAATCTTGATTTTTCGGATTCGTTGGAAAGATATTCACAATTAGATCCCATTATTTTTGGTTTCACTAAAATCCGGATTGTTTTGCACCCGGTACATTCAATTGGAGTTTGAAATCGAATTATCGAACTACCGCGCCATTTTCAATTCTATTTATAATTATATATAAATATTTATATTCTAACGACGACGCGTATAATATATACGTTCGATTTATATTCTAAATAAATTTCTCGTCGATATTATTTAAAATAATTCATTTTAAATAATCAAAATTCGCTAAAATTGCCAAAATAAAAATTTTAAACTGGCCCAGATTTTACGGGTTGTTACAATCTCCCCCACTTAAAACTTTTCGTCCCCGAAAAGGAACAAAGTCGAAAGTGGTTTGATTATTCAGCCCTACGCTCGGTCTGGCTTCTATTCTCCAACTCTTTAGTTTCTGAGAATTTTCTAAAATCTCAAAAATTTGGCTAACACCCTAAATTTTCGAAAAATTTCGCCATAACCTCCCCTGCACCGGGAGCATCGGGGAATTTCAAATAGCTTCCCCGGTCCTTCAGATCTCAAAAAGAAAAAGAAAAAGCCAAGCGGCTAGCCAATAGGCTCACAAAATCATCATCACCCAAACAAAACAGGAAATTATGTAGTAAACATGTACCTATTTGTCGGGCAAACAAATTTTATTCTCTGGCTCTAGCCTCCTTGCTATGACCTGTTCAATATATATATGTATATGCAAGCAAATGCGACCAAATTTCAATACAAGTCAATATTTGATTCAGTTAGGCATAATGGTTCAAAATTATCAAACAAACTAAACAAACAACACAAACATCAATCAATTAGTGAATTAGAGTTTCAAATTCGTAATTTGATACATATACAAAAATCATGTTTTTAATGCCAATTCACAACAATGTGTTCTAACTATATTAGTTTTGGTTCTCACACCAGTCTAATGGAAATATATAGATATCACACCTTCGTTACTCGAACATGAATACTAATGACGACTAGTCAATCATCAGAATCATCTTCGGGCCACTAGAGTATGATTCTATATCAATCCAGTATATTAAAACTTCGAATACACGCGGATCAGACGTATACGCAAAATCTATATATACTGGACTGTCCAACTCAATATAAATAGATAATCAAATACGAATAATTGATTTAAATTTTCAAAACAAAAATTGTTTTCATTTGAAAAATATACTCTTCACACTCGTTCTAGGATACTACTGATCCTATCTCTAACGAGTCATTCCCATTGGATATTACTAATCCAATATCTGATGATTTCTTTCGTATGGTTTTAATGTGTCTTGTTCTCGAGCTCTGTAAACCAAAGCTCTGATACCACGTGTAAAGACCCGCAACTTCCCCGTAAAGGAAAGCGTCGGATAGTTCGAGAACAAACCACAGCAGAACACATATAAAAGAACGTTTCACTGTATATTACAACAATGCATCAGATTACAAGAATTTACAGAGTATAAATGAATATTACACAGAAATATCAGAGATTTAAATTACATTTAAATACATAGCAGCGGAAAATAATACAATATACAACTAGAAAAAGATATACGGATACAAAGCTTTCCGGATATCGTTCCAGCTGTAAACCAGGATCCTGTGAATATAAATCTGCAAAACCAAAACTACTAGCTGCCCGTGTCGAAAATAAGGGCACCCAGAGTTTAGGTTAAAACAATAAACTCCAGGTCAGTCATGTGACTGGTGTGAGAACTAAAACAGTTAATCTTTATTTTAAATCATTAGGTAAATCAAGGGACCACGCCGTATAACACGGAACGGGTTTCCTCCCAAGAATACCAGTGCATAAACAAACAGCGCCATGCTAAATAAAGAAAAATGAAGCTGTTATAAGACCCAGGTCCTATCACACAATGCAAACGCAAGCCGGGGGATAGGGTTTTCCCTTATAACAGCCAAAGAATGCTTGATACGTTTAAAACAAATCATTTGATACTATTATAAGTGCATAGTATATAAAACAACTTCAAATCATAAGTATCAATCATAGGCGGCATGAATGCCCCATACCACTATGTCGCCATATATAGGTTTACAAATAAAACCGCAAATGGCACGTATTTGGAAATTGGATTTCCGTCTATGAACCGAGGCAAAAGATAGTCCTCAACCGATTCGAGACTGCCTAGCCCGAGTCTCAGGATCAGAACGCATCGACCCTTGGAGCGACAGGGCCGGTCCACACGGAGTGGATTAAAAATGCCTGAGCACTACGTTTCGCCGCCCTTTGGGGCGTAAGCGAGCCAACTAAATGACTCCATCGGTTCGAGAACGACCGATCAATCCGAGGCGCCTCGCAACAGCAACAACCACATAAGTCAAACTCGTCAGGGCGTGTAAAACCACTGACGCCACTTCTAGCTAGGAGGAAACGCAGGCCCTCCCTGAGGTCCGTCTCCCGTTTTTGGTTCATACCTGGTGTGAAACACGCGAGGTAAACGTTACACAAAGCTACGCCACAAAGGCCGTGCTTTGATCATCACCACAAGACTTTGCTTTTCAACAGAAGCCTTGATCATTTGCATCTTAGCATGCCACACAGGCAAACCATTCTATGCAACCGATATCAGTCACACAGAATGAAATCCGATGTCAGACACACAGTCCATTTACAAGTCCGTTTTGGGTCTGAACGAAACCGGAGGCACCTAGTACCCCGCATATCCATCGATCTCCAAGTACGTCTGGACGATCACTAACTGTTTCCATCTTCTTGGGTGTACAGCCCAATCAAGATCATCAGTTATCACCCAAACGACGTGAAGACCTCCGGTCTTCGACCATCGTCTTCATCTTCGACTTATCGTCGTATCAGTTATTCAGAATGGGATGAACCCGGTCTTTCCGAATAACTCGCGTATATTTTAAATAAGTGTTACACAAACACAACATACGCCTCATTCCAATTCATTAGTCACTAACCGTAAATTAATCAAGAGAATAATTCCCCAAATATTAACCCCGAAGGCCGAAACCAACATCAGATCAATATCCAGAAAACCATTCTGCTTGGCTAACCGACAGTTAGTTTCTAAATTTCACGTTCAAATCTAATTAAAGATTTAACTATCGCCTGGAGCAAAACTGGTGATACTCCATTCTCGATCTTTTCAATCTAATTAAAGATTCATTAAAACTCCACTTAGTTTTAATCTTCGACTGGGTTAAAGAATCAGTGTCATTTAAAACACGGTTCACGATAAACCCAAAATCACATTCCATTAATTATCGGGTTAAAGAACAAGTGTTATTTAAAACACTGTTCACGATAAACCCAAAAATCAATATCGATTCAATTCCAATTAAATATTATTTAATTGGTACACTTCATTAAATCTAAATAAAAAGATTTAATCTTTTCTCAACTGGGTTCAAGAACAGTGTTAGTGAAGACACCATTCACGACAAACCCAAATCACATTCATTAATTATCGGGTTAAAGAACAAGTGTTATTTAAAACACTGTTCACGATAAACCCAAAAATCAATATCAATTCAATTCCAATTAAATATTATTTAATTGGTACACTTCATTAAATCTAAGTAAAAAGATTTAATCATTTCTCAACTGGGTTCAAGAACAGTGTTAGTGAAGACACCATTCACGACAAACCCAAATCACATTCATTAATTATCGGGTTAAAGAACAAGTGTTATTTAAAACACTGTTCACGATAAACCCAAAAATCAATACCAATTCAATTCCAATTAAATATCATTTAATTGGTACACTTCATTAAATCTAAGTAAAAAGATTTAATCTTTTCTCAACTGGGTTCAAGAACAGTGTTAGTGAAGACACCATTCACGACAAACCCAAATCACATTCGATTAATTATCGGGTTAAAGAACAAGTGTTATTTAAAACACTGTTCACGATAAACCCAAAAATCAATACCAATTCAATTCCAATTAAATATCATTTAATTGGTACACTTCATTAAATCTAAATAAAAAGATTTAATCTTTTCTCAACTGGGTTCAAGAACAGTGTTAGTGAAGACACCATTCACGACAAACCCAAATCACATTCGATATTCAATACAAGGCTCTGAATAGAAAATATATCGGCTTATATTCAATATCGAATTCTACGACTAACAAATGTCGTATTGGAAATAACGATATAAATATATATCTTTCAAATTTCCATAACAACACCTGTATAATCACGAATTCCAACATCGAAATATTCCGAAGACAATTTCGATTCAAATCCACTCCAATGCAATCATTGGAAATTTTGGTTATTTTCAAAACCATTTCAAATTCAATTTATTTATTTAAAAATAAATAGAATTATAATTCTAGTTCAAAACTAGTTTATTTCGATAAAAATCTATTTTTATCTTTTCAAATATGGAGTTTTTCATCCCAAACTTTCACAAATCATTTCTTATGATTTTACACAAATTATTACTATTTTTAATAATTTTATCAAGGCCCGTACAGTCGATTTCCAACAACGGCCATCGAACTGCACTTACAGCGACCTTTTTCGAATTTGATTTGGACGTATCTCCAAATCCAACCGTTAGATTTCAAATTTCTAACATTCATTAGAAAGCTCTTTTCGATACGAACCCAACGGTTCCGGTTTTAGGAGAATCCGACGGTCGGATCTCCCGTAATGTCCGTTTGAAATAAATGGTCGAAATTCACGAACTGCCGCGGCGCGGCGCGTTCTATTCAGGCCATTATATTATATATATAATATATATAATATATATTTCATCGATTTCTATTTAAAACGAATTATATAAATAGTTTTGAATTCGTTTCAAAAACAATTTCAACTTCCTTTTCAATTCAAATCAAAATTGAATTCTTCTTTATAAATTCGTTTTAAAATTCATTTCTATTCAATTCAAATTTCAATTCAATTTGAATTCATTTCAATTTGTTTTCAATTCAATTCGAAATCGTTTTCAATTCAATTCATTTCGAAATCGTTTTCAATTCAATTCATTTCGAAATCGTTTTCAATTCAATTCATTTCGAAATCGTTTTCAATTCAATTCATTTCGAAATCGTTTTCAATTCAATTTGAATTCGTTTTCAATTCAATTCAATTCATTTCGAAATCGTTTTCAATTCAATTCATTTCGAAATCGTTTTCAATTCAATTCATTTCGAAATCGTTTTCAATTCAATTCATTTCGAAATCACTTTCAATTCAATTCATTTCGAAATCGTTTTCAATTCAATTCATTTCGAAATCGTTTTCAATTCAATTCATTTCGAAATCGTTTTCAATTCAATTCATTTCGAAATCGTTTTCAATTCAATTCATTTCGAAATCGTTTTCAATTCAATTTGAATTCGTTTTCAATTCAATTCATTTCGAAATCGTTTTCAATTCAATTCATTTCGAAATCGTTTTCAATTCAATTCATTTCGAAATCGTTTTCAATTCAATTCATTTCGAAATCACTTTCAATTCAATTCATTTCGAAATCGTTTTCAATTCAATTCATTTCGAAATCACTTTCAATATTCAATTCATTTCGAAATCACTTTCAATATTTATTTTAAAATGAATAAAATCGATATAAATATCGTTCACGTCAAAATGGCGTCAACCTAATCAACACGGCTTCATATTTTGATATTTTCAAATATTCCATTTCGAATATTTCTATTTCAAATATTTCTATTTTAAATATTTCTATTTTAAAACTGGAATGAGGCCCAATCAATTACCATATAAAGTTATTATATGGTTTTTCATACACCACATGTATAATAGCATTGAAAAATAATCAACCATCAACCAAAGTGCACTACACTGTATAAGCATCAAATATAGATATCCAACGCTTAAAACAGCCTGTCAATCAACCGATCGACATATTCAATCAATCGGGATGAGTGAACTTCAAATTTCATCCCAACACCCGTGTGGGGTTTCAAACAATCAAACACTGATTTTAGTTGTGCAGTTGGGCGATGTGTAAAATTTATCCTCCCAATCAATGTCATTCAAATAAGTGTACATAAACAAACCGTCTGGTTTGTAAATGAATATTTAATTTTATTCACTTCACGTTAAAAATTATATTTTTAACGACAAAACATTTTATTTCAACATATGAATTTCTATTCAATTCATTCTTTAAATAAAATGATATTTTTATTTTTCTAACATATTTTAGAAAATTTCGGCGGCATAACGGCACGATACTAGAAACGGGACGAGGCCTAGCCTTATCCCCGGTCTAGTGAAGGCCCACGCCATTCACACATCAATCATATCAATTTTATTATGCAAACCACAAAATCTGGAGTAAGTGTCTAACCTAGCCTTACTCCTTCGCCTTATAACGGCGCACGTCTAATCCTAACCAATTTATCGATTCGATTTTCACACCACAAACCACATTCAAACCAATATCACAATCAATAACCAAACAGCCAAACAAACAAGTCCATGGTCTGTGGACGATTGTGTCGGGTGCTACTAAGCACCGTCTGCATCCTAGTATATATATATAACTAGAAATAAAATTGAAAGGTGAGAAATTCTCACTTATAGCTATCCAGCTCCACGGCACTTCCTTTGCAGAAGTCTTCGTCGTTTCGCATTCTGGTCACCTTCGTTGACCGTAGCCACTACATATGTAAAAATCAAATTTTTACTTCACTATTCGATATATAAAAATCATATTTTTACTTCGCTATTCAATATGTAAAAATCGTATTTTTACTTCGCTATTCTATATATAAAAATCGAATTTTTATTTCAAAGTTCAATATATAAAAATCGAATTTTTATTTCAAAGTTCAATATATAAAAATCAGTTTTCACTTTATATAAAATCTAATTTTCACTTTATATAAAATCTAGTTTTCACATTATATAAAATCAGTTTTCACATTATATAAAATTCAGTTTTCACATTATATAAAATTCAGTTTTCAACTCAAAAATAAAATAATCAGTTTTTAAATTTTAATTCAGTTTAAAAATCATAATTAAAATCAGTTTTAAAATCTTTTATAAATCTGTTTTAAACCCCCTTAAAAAATCAGTTTTAAACCCTAACAAAAAAAAAAAAAAAAAAAAATCAGTTTTAAATTACTCAAAAATAAAAACAGTTTTAAATTTTAAAAATAAAAACAGTTTTATAAGCAAATAAAATTCAGTTTTTAAAATTCATTATCAATTTAGTTTTAAACTTAAATTAAAAATCAGTTTTAAAATTCTATTTATATAAAATAAAACAAATAAATAAAATAATAAAATAAAAAAACTTACGGCCGGGGGACTGTGCTTGCCGCGGTGGCTCGCAGGGGGGGGGGGGGATCGTCGTGGAGGAGGGCGCAGGCGGGGGGAAAAAGAGTTCGGCGGTCGCGGTTGAGGGCGATGGTGTGTGGGGGGTTTCGAGGGCGTCGGTCTTCGTCAGAGGGAGGAGGAGAGCAATAGGAGGGCGGAGGGATTCTGGCGTGCGAGGACGAGATGGAGGAGGGAGGGCACGATGGCGCGGTGGCCGGCGGTGGCCCAGGGAGGAGGCGGCGGCGACATTTAGGGCTACAGGTTTTTTTGTTTTTTTTTTTTCCTTTTTTTTTTTTTTTGAGATAATTTAGAACGGGGGGGGGGGGGGGTCTGAGGGTTAAAGGAAAGAAGGAATTTTTTTTTTTTTATTATTATTTAATTATTAAAAAGTTGACTTTCACATACGACCTCTAAACGAGGTCCACCGCCTGTCGCCCATAGCGTTTCACCCCCATTCCGAACACAATGGGATATGTACCGCAAGCTGAATCGACCGTTTGAATCAGTTTCCGTTTAAATTACATTTAAATCACTATATTGAATTTTAAACGTACATTTCAAATTACCGGGGTCACATACTAACTCTATAAATCCCATAAAAATATTTTCTAGTTTCGCATTGACGATACGGTCCTAATAAAACTAGTTTCGTCGAATTCTGAGACCGTTGGAAAAATGGTCATTTTCCAGTCGATTAAAATCAACTGAAACCGGTCAAACGCGTTTTCCTTTGCCACGCTCACATATTGATTCGAAAAATTATGAAATTTGGAATCTTGCAATAACTTTACATCCCGGACCCAACAAAACTGGTTTCGTCGAAATCCGAGGTCGTTTGCAAAATGTCCATTTTTAAGGGCCTGAATTCCATAGCGACTATTCAGAATTTTCAACTGGACATATCTTTTGATTCCCAATATGAAATCTTGATTTTTCGGATTCGTTGGAAAGATATTCACAATTAGATCCCATTATTTTTGGTTTCACTAAAATCCGGATTGTTTTGCACCCGGTACATTCAATTGGAGTTTGAAATCGAATTATCGAACTACCGCGCCATTTTCAATTCTATTTATAATTATATATAAATATTTATATTCTAACGACGACGCGTATAATATATACGTTCGATTTATATTCTAAATAAATTTCTCGTCGATATTATTTAAAATAATTCATTTTAAATAATCAAAATTCGCTAAAATTGCCAAAATAAAAATTTTAAACTGGCCCAGATTTTACGGGTTGTTACAGTAGGCTCTCAACTACTCTTTAATCATACAAAGGTTAATTATACATATATATAGCCACTTAAGACGTCACTATCAAATGATAGATAAGGGTGGATCCTTTCGATCACTTATGACCCTAAGAGAAGCTATCAGTCATTTAATGCCTTTTTGGTGGTTTATTCTACGTTAATATATATATTAGAGGACACTAGCTATAACACCTACTAATTTAAGGCTTCCTTATTCACGCATATAAACCCATGCCTCGCATATGGTGAGAGATAGTGAGCAGCCACTTAAGACCATTCGGTTAGGTAGACGTAGCACGCCATTTAATAACACCCGTTGGCGGGCCCCCTCGTTACCATCTAGCTGGCCTTATTGGATAATCTCCTAGTCACTTAATACTTCCCGTATGATAGGTAGCCCTATGGCAGTACCTTAATAGACATTTTGAGACATACTCCCAGGTGTTCCCCTCGACCCAATCCACTTAAGACCCGAGGAAGCTGACTATTCGTGAAGATTATCGAACGCGTACCCAATTAGCACTTATGTAACGTCCCATATTTTTATGGTATAATAATTAATTTGTTTAATTATTTAAATAGTGATTTAGAGATTTAAATGGTTGTTTAATTAAATAATATTGAATATTTAATTAATATTAATAATAGAATAATATATTTATTTCCAAAATAGTGGAATTCGCAATAATGTGTGAATTGGATTATTTATAAGATTTAATTCAGTTTAGAATTGAATTATAATAACTAACTATTTTATTTAAACGAAGTTAGGATGTATAATTTATATTATAATTATAATCGAGCTCAAAATGGCGTATTAGTTCGTAATTTGGCGATTCAAACCTTAATTGAATATACAGAATCCATTTATTTATATAATGGAATTTGTTTATAATTTATAACGATTTATTTATATTATAAAAGGATTTTAATATAAACTGAATATCGATTTAACTTGGATTTTTGAAATATCGAGTTATAAATCTAGATATGTATATTTTGAAGCCTATGATATTCTATCGAGATATATATGAATATTAATTTATTAATATTAAATTTAATTATTTTTAAATATATTAATATTTAAATGAGTTTATTTAGAGCTTTAAAAATAGCCATTTTTGCAAACGATCTCCGTTTTCGACAAAATTAAATTTTTGGGATCCGGAATGTTAAATTATTATTAGATTTCAATTTTCATGATTTTTGGAGTCAGTATGTGGCCACATGGGATTTTAATGTGAAAAACAGTCAATTATTTGACTTTAAAAATATGGTGTGTGAGCAAACGGACTCGGAATTCGACGAAACAAGTTTCATTGGGTCCAAAATGTCGAAATGTAGGTGTATGTGCATTTTCAATGAAATTGGATATCATATGTGACTGTACGAATTTTTAGAAGTTAAATATAAGCAATGGTTGATTATAATTGGATATAAAATCGAATAAAATAATAATTTAACCTACCTATAAATACAGTGTAAATTCTCCTAACCCTAAGTCTTCACTCCTCTGGTCAAATTAATTTCCACCGTTGCTCATTTTTCTTATAGCGAAAAAATGGTGAGCAAATTAAATCAAAAGAAATACAAATAAAATCCTATAATTCGTGATGTATACATATTCGAATTCATGTGGTAAACTCCTTCAAGTTCGTATCCATTTCAGGTAGTTCAATTTTCCTTTTTTCACTGGAAAAAACCTTGCGTGAGCCTAGATTTGATATACATTGGATTTGGGGCAACATTTGAAGAAGCGAAGTTTTTTTTTTGAGTTTCTGAGGGGTTATAGAGTTTGTTTGCAGAAGTTTGGTGAAGTCAGTGACAAATTTTGTCGCATCTTCTATTTTATGCGTGAGCTGGGTCTGCATTTGCGTGGGAGGAAGGATGTGTCGACCTTGGCATTGACAATTTGGAGTTAAGAAGGAACTGAAGAGTTGAAGTATGGTGCAAACCCTTTGATAAATCGTGATTAGAAAGAGGAAAGCATTGAGTTAAAAGATGTGATGGATTTTTACTGGAGCGTGGGTTCTAGCAGGGAGGTGCGAGTGGAGTAAAACGGGAATGGGGGAGTGCGGTTTGGTGTGAGGATCCATGTGAATTTTTTTTTTTGATTTTTAGAAAAGTGAAGAGGGAGATAAATGGAAGTATAAATTGGAAAATGCGTTGCTAAAGATGAGCAGGTCGCGATGAGTATTTTGGGAAGAAGGATCGGAGTACTGTGTAATTCTATGCGGGTCTGGGTATTTTTTTATGAAGATGGGTTGCGTAAAAGGTTAAGCCCAATTAAAATAAATTAAGTTATATTTAACTTAAATGTATATTAACTTGTAAATAACATAACTTTGTCATACATTAACCGAATTCAGAAAAACTAGATCTGTTGGGATCGTACGGACGAGAGCTACACAATGAACTAATTTGGAGTGAATTGGAGCTCGTTACAATTTATAGCGAAATAAATTGTCTGATCTAAATCAAACTCACTAACTCTGCCAGTTTATATTTTTATAACATATTTTCGGAATTGATAAATGATGGTTGATGGTTGTGCGTTGATTTTTTGGATGAACTGCTAGTTGATTGGTTGAAATTATAGATCTAGTAATATATATATAAATATATATCGTTAATCAAATATTGATTCTGTTTATCAGAATATTTCATATTGAAATGAAATTGATGTTATTTATATTGCTTAACATCTGTGATGCAGGGAAACTGGTTGGAGGGATCCTATAGGATTCCTCAATATTTATAATACTGTTTGTTTTCATATATTGTGATATATGATGTGGTATATAATCTGTGATTGATTATGATGACACTAGTCCTGTTGTTTCTATTTTTAAATACCATATGAAATACTAGAATGTAAAAAGGGAATTTTCAAAGTGTATATTGAAAATAAAATATTTATATAAAATCAATGGATTTTATAGAATGGAATTATTTGGGAAATTAAATAAGAACTTCTGTAAAGAAATTATTAACAGCTATATAAAAGTTTTAAAAAGGCCGTTTTGGTATAAATACTGAGTGAAGGTAATAAGAGTTAAAAAAATGAGTATACGGAGTAAATATATTTGCGAAATTTATAGAATTATAAAAAGAGAAATATACATAAGGACTAGGTTTAGAACCATGCTTCGCACACAGGTATAACACGATATTGATTAAGGGAAATGTGTAATAGAAATGGAATTTTGAATGGGCTAGAAATAAATGACTTGTTTAATAAGAAAAACAAGTAGTGTGTTTTATAAACAATGTTTATAAATGAAATAAAAATAATTATCAGTGGATAATTTGGATTGTAAATTCAGCAGTGAATTTAAAATATGAAATTGGGAATTGTTTTAAAAGGAAACGATGGAATTTATTTCGATGTTCGAAATATGAATAGGATTAAATAAAATCCATAAAGATTTATAATTAGAATTCGACTAGACCAAATGTTATAAAATAATTTATTTCAAGAAATTATATATTGAATAAATCAGGATTGACAAGATAATTAATATTCGTGTAAGAACCCGTAACTTCCCCTTGAAGGAAAGAGCGGATTACTTTGAGAACAACACACATCGGAACACAAACAGAAGATCATTTTATTGTTTATTACAACAATTCCATCAGAATACAAGAATATACAGAGTATGAATAATTATTACATGTTTACTAAACATAAGAGATTTACAATTTCATTACATAGCAGCGGAAAATAATACAAAACACAACTGAAAGAAATATACGGATACAGAGCTTTCCGAATATCATTCCAGCTGTAAATCAGGATCCTGTGAATATAAATCTGCAAAACCAAAACTACTAGTTGCCCGTGATATTTTACTCAACACATGATAAATTTCAACACATGAATATTCTCAACACATGAGTATCGTCAACACATGACTATTTATTCTATTCAACACATGAATTTTCATTTCATAATATTCTTTATTTTCCCAATTGGAATGAGGCCCAATCAATTACCATATAATGTTAATTATATGGATTCCATACAACACATGTATATAATAGCAACGATAAATAATCATCTATCATCCAGAGTGCATTCTACACTGTATAAGCATCAAATATAAATATTCAATGCTTATAACAGCCTGTCAATCTACCGATCGACATACAGCTAATTATTGGGATTACTATATGTCCAATTTCATCCTAACACCCATGTGGGGTTTCAAACAATCAAACACATATTTTTATTTGTGCAGTTGGGCGATGTGTAAAATTTATCGTTTTTATCAAATATGAAATTAGAAACTAACGGGAAATCAGTTAAGATGAATGATTTCCTGGGTATTGATCTGATGTTGGTTTTGGCCTTCGGGGTTAATATTTAGGGAATCGTTCTCTTACTAATTTACGGTTGGAGTCTGATTAAGAATTAAACGATAAAAATCATAATTTTTTAAAATATATTAAATAACAAAATAGTCATGTGTTGACGATACTCATGTGTTGAGAATATTCATGTGTTGAAAGAAATATAGATTCATGTGTTGAATAGAGAAAATATTCATTTGTTGAATAGAATAACGAAGTTATTGAAATATATAAAGCCGTGTTGATTAGATTTGCGCCATTTTGACGTGAACTATATTTATATCGATTTTATTCATTTTCATAATGAATATAGAAAAGGGAGCGATTTCAAAATATAACGTTTTGAAAATATTATCATTTATATATCGATGATATGGAATATTCAATTTTGATTTGAAATTGAATGTGAAGTTGAAATCATTTTTAAAATGAAGTTAAAACGATTATAAATTACGTTTTAAATTGAAATCGAGCGAAATTCCTTGTCACAATTCGGCTGGAAACCGATATTATATAATCGAATATAAAGGTGATAGAGAATTGTAGACTTATTAAATAAAATCATGAAGTTGACATGTAAACGAGATTTGATAGATGAAATGGAATGTGAATACGAAGTTATGAAATGACTCGATAATTGAAGTTTAAACCGGTGTTAGTATTTAAATTAAAAATCAATTTTTGATTTGATAAAATGAGTCCAGTTTTCTGTAAAGGAACAATATTCACGTTTTAAAGTGAATAACGATTTCAAAGCAAACATTTTGCAGATCTAAAATAATTTTTCGAAAGGGAGTTATCGAACTTAGTTTATTCGAAGGAGAGTTATCGAATATACTTTATTTGAAGGAGAGTTATCAAATAGAGATTATTCGAGAGAGAATTATAAATTGGGATTCGACTATATCGAATGTAGAAAAGTACTAATTACTTTCTAGTTTTTAAATCAAGATTTATTTATTTAATAAATTAATTAATTATTATTTATTCAAATAAATGAATAAAAGTTATATTTTGAAGTTAGATATTTCAAAAGTAGGGATTATAACGTTATCATTATAACTAATGTTTTTCATAAAAGAATAGGATTCGTAAACTGAATCCGAGAGTTGCGTAAGTAATGATTTGATAAGAGGTTAAGGAACGGAGTTAAGGAAATTTGAAAACTGACTGGAGATTAGTTAAGTTGAATGATTTCCTAAGTATCGATCTGATGTTAGTTTCGGCCTTCGGGGTTGATATTCAGGGAATTGTTCTCTTACTAGTTTACAGTTAGAGACAGATAGATGTGGGAAGATAGTGATACGTGAACAATAAAAGGAAATGTTTTCCAATGTTAATAACGTATATTTTCTAAATTTAGAAAATAAGAATTTATGTATATATGGAAATGAGAAATGTGGAAATGATTAAATTAATAATAAATTAATTAAGGGGGAAAATGTTGATTAGTGATTGATCGATAAAATTTCCAGTTGGAAATAAGATCGATGTGTGTATGGCTATTTTCCTTTGATAGTTAAATAACCGACTATCAAAGTTTTGACCATTTTTCCATCGTCAATGCGGAGAGACCGGAATCAGATTTATTATCTGAAAACCACTACATATGGGAATTATCGTTGTGAATCAAATATGATGAAGATAATTAAAGATGGAGTTTATGCAAGGGCTATTCTGGCAAATCCTAGGTTGAAATTGCCTAAGATGGGTTTACAGAATAGTTCCTTTGGTTTGTCCAGTCCCGGGACAGAATGTATGGAAGAATGTCTGACAGAGTATATTTAATAGATCGTGTAAGTTCATCTCTTCAAACATATTTACATTTGGTAGTGGAGGAATTCGTTTCTCTTAACTGTATACCCGTGGTATTTTTGGGGAAATCAATTTATGATTTGGCGGGTATGACAATGTGACATTCAAAGTAAATAAAGGTGTGATCTGTACGTTATGACCTCAAGCCTCGCAACCGAGGAATGGGATAAATCGGGTAAGTCGCAGGGCTAAGTGGGTAGCTCCTAATTAGGGTGTATTGTCACCTGATCTAGAAAAATTTCATTTACTTCTTTAACCTATTTCGATGCTGTCCCTTTCGGGAAACGGTTGCTGATCCCAACCGTTGGTGATAATACATTCGGTATGCTCAAGCAAAATGAGTGACTGGTCATGTTTAGCCTGGGTTGCAAGAAGTTCTTGTTGAACCTGGTGTATTCCTCTCCAGAGATACACTATCGGAAGGTGGTCTCATACCTTGCCAGTTGGAATCCATTACCTAATTAGCGCCTGCAGTTTTTGATTACATATTATATATGTGGAACGTGAGATGAAAGCGGTCCACTAGATTTATATTTATTTGATTTAGACATTATTATAATATCAGAAGAGTATTGATTTTAAAGAATGGTTTGGGTTATTGTAAGGTAAAAACCATCCGTGTTTATGTGTGGATTGGTCTTATGATTATTCTTTCTTTTAAAAGGATTTTAAAAGTAAAAAAAATGATTAGAGTTTACTTACACCAGTCACATGACTGACCTAGAATTTATTTTGTTTTGTTTTCCCTAAACTCTTGGGTGCGAAATTTTGTACGGGCAGTTAAGTAGTCAGGATTTTACAGATATACTTGGAGATCTGGAGCAAGAGGCTTTAGAATTTTATAGCTATTGTTTATTTCCGCTGTTGTGTAAATGTTATACTCAAAATTATCATTTGTGTATATATATACAAATGACAGATTTGTATTACCAAGTTATGTTGCATACTATATTTTATTCGTTCCGCTGTGAGATTCGTATTACTCTGATTTTGTTGTTATGTTATTCTTCCTCTTCTATTCTAATTTTCTATCTTATATATTTCTCACCCTTTAACTTCTTTCTATTAATGATCTGGAATGTTCAATGCCCGAATAATTGACGCGGGCTTTATTCTGATTTTCTGGGTCGAAAATCCCAGTTTGTTACAATTTAATACTTTTATTTATGGGAGGTGGACTACACGGTCACTTAATACCTTTTTATAGGTGGGTCTAACCACTTAAGACCTTGATTCCTAAAGCATGCCACGTTATTGAGTTATTCTCGTTTGGTTTTTTCTTGCAGAAATAATTTACATATGTAACTAACTATCTTCACGGGTTTCTTTGGTCAGTGATGTCTCACATCAGTTGGACATATGTTCGACTGCTGGAAAGTGAAGACTTCTGTCCAATAAAGCAACTGACCTCGCATCATTAACCTACTAAGTCCAATTCTATTTTTAATTATTAGTTCTAGGTTAACTAGTGTAAAATAAGGAAAGTTATATCCTTCTTATCCTAGGATATTTATTTAATCATTTCCTTATTGGACTTAGTATTTAGAATGACAACCAATGCCCATTAGTCCCTTTTTATTTCATTTATTTCTATTTAATATGTTATTTCCATTTATGACCATGACAGTCATATATTCCTAAGGCACTAATTAACCCCTAAAATACCATTTATTTCTATTGATTTTATTTAATGTCATTTATGAACCTTACGGTCATAATTTTCCTAAGACATCAATTAACAATGGAATATCCTTATTATTTCAGTCCCTTTTTATTTCTAATCTAATTATTGTAACTCCTTAAGCATTCTTATTTTATTTTAATTTGATTTACTTTGTACATATATATATAATATACGTTATAAGAAATATTTATTCACTTAACACGAGTTATGATTCTTATTCATAAATCATTATTTTAAATCGTAATCATTAGGCTTAATTACCTAATTTAATTGGTTTTCCGCTAAACAACAATTGTTACAATAGTTACCATTTCTTTGTGACATTATTTATAGCAAATCAATTACACTAATTGCTGTAACTAACATAATATATATTTCCATTTAATATGGATTACATTTTCATGTATAATTCCATAAAGTGAAAACCATTATAACACACAATTATTAATTATAATATATATTTCGTTGTTTACGTAGATTTGGATGGAAAATGTGTGTGTGTGTGTATATATATATACACGAACCATCTTTTTCACATGTTTTTCACATTTTAATGGCGAACGTCCCAAATCTCCCGCCTAAATCTTTTTCATATCCAATCTCTAATCGAAATCTTTCTCGATCGGAATCTAATAATCATAACTCAGCAGAGGCTTCTAAATCAATTAATGAATCTATTCAATATGTTAAGCCTTCGGCTGATAGAGTGGTTATTTCTGAAGATATTTTCAAAAATCTGAAGAAGTGTTGCATGATACTATTGCTCTTCATCCGATCGAATTCAGAGTATCAGTTGGGAAGTTGAAGGATTATATTCGAAAGGTATGGAGACCGAAAGGTAACTTTGTTGTTCACATAGTCTCTGGTTTTCATTTTACTGTTCAGTTTGAAGATGCTATGGATTTTGCTTCAGTAATGAGATCGTCTACACACTCATACTTTGGTAATCTCTTGATTATTAATAAGTGGTATCCTGGATACGCTTTTGATAATTTTGTACTTGATAAGGTTCAGATCTGGATTAAAATTCATAATCTAAATATGGAATTGTAGTCTGTTAAGGCTTTGTCAAGGATTGCAAGTTATACTGGGGAACCTATAAGTATTGATGAAGACACTGTTAATAAGAGGATTACTAGGTATGTTAGAATTCTGATTGCGATAGATCTTGAAGCGAAGCTATTTGACAAAATTCCTATTCAACTTCATAATGGCGTTTTGAAGAATTTGTTTTTGAATATGAATTCTTACTTCCTCGATGTGATAAATGCAAGATATTTGGGCACAATACAGTGGTGCATGAGTTAGAACCAGATCCATCTTGGGTTGCAGGAAATGTTGAGAATTCATAGAATATTTCAGTTAATGCAGATATTAATCATGCGTCTTCTTTAGGTCATATAGATGAATCTAATGTTCCCAAAGGAAATGCTGAGAATACAGAGAATATCTCTGTGAATGCAGAGGTTACTAATGAGTTTTCTTCAAAGTATAATGATGTATATAATGTTCCTAATAATTCCTCCTCAGAGGTTAATGCAGGCCAAGGGGATTTGGACTTTTTAAATATTGACTTACCTAACGTTTTATTGCAAGATGTTCTAAATATGGCTGCAGAAGCTTTTCAAGATCAATCCCTAGATGAGGAAAATCATGATGTTTCAGAGGGTATGGAAAGTAATGATGATTACATGGCTCATTTAAAGGGAAAGGCAAAGGTTGTTTCAAATGTGACAATAGCTCCTCCTAAAAGATGCACAAGGAGCTCTGTTAGTATTAAGTGACGATCATGTGTTGGAATGTCAAAGTGATGAATTCCTCATATCGTATGCGTGAGATTTTATCCTTTTTGAAAAAAAACAAACCAACTTTGTTTGGTTTGGTAGAGAGTAAGCTGAATGCAAATAATATAAAAGTTTTTAGGAAATTTCTTTGGGACTTCATTCCTCAATAGCAGTCGGATTTTTTTGGTCGTATTTTAATTGCTTGGCAGGTTGATGTATGGTCTATTAATGTGATTTCTTCCTCGTATCAACATGTAACTTTACAAGCAAATAATTCAGGTGGTATGTCTCTGTTCATTTCAATAGTTTATGCTAGCAACAGTTTTTATGAAAGGCAAGGTTTGTGGAAGAATTTAATTCAAGAATCTGAAATAATAAATGGAGAATGGGTCTTGTTATGTGATTTTTAATAATTTTACATCTCCAACTGATAAGAAAGGAGGGTTGTCAGTCTTATTTCAACAACTACGAGCATTCAATAACTGCTTATCCCAATCAGGCCTTATTGAAATTAGAGCTATAGGGTTTAATTTCTTATGGAGGAGGAGAGGTATCGCTAATCACATTGATAAGATCTTTGTCAATCATTTGTGTCTACAAAAGTTTAATGATCTGAGGGCTTTTTCTCTTTCTCAGTTCTCTAGTGACCATAACCCAATGCTGATCGATTTAATTCCTACTTCCATGCAGAAAGGATTCCCGTTCAGATATAGTAATGACTGGTGTTTTAAGGAGGGTTATAAAGACTGTGTTGATAGAGGTCTAAGTGACTGCATTTGGGGTCGTTCAAGTTATAAATTTGAACAAAGACTTCAGGCTTGTAAAAGAGGAATAAAATCTTGGAATCGAGTTAGGCCAGTGGATGATGAATTATTGGCTGAATCTGAACTTACTTTTAAATCAAAGGAGGTTTCTTCAGACTTGGATCCAGAGAATGTAGAACTTTATGAAGAAATATTGGAAGCTAAACGACATTATATGATTCAGAAGCAAATTAAATTTTGGAATTATAGACAAAAAGAAAAAGTAGGTTGGCTACAAGAGAGGGACACTAATTCCAAATTCTTCCATTCCAAGATGTCTGCTGCCTGGCATTATAATTACATGAAAGCCTTGGTAAATTTAGATGGTAATTTTGTATACAAGAAGGATGAGGTGGCTGCAGAGGCTATTTCATTTTTTACTGATATGTTCAATGGGTCTAAATCGAATAATTTTCCTTTCTCTCAGTCCTCATTTGTTATAAATCAACAAGAAAAACAAGATCTGCTTCGTCCTATTTCTATGGAAGAGATTAGAAAGGCTTTATTTTTAGTTCATGAAGATACAAGCCCTGGCCCTGATGGGTTTAATTCGAAATTCTTCAAACTTCACTGGGAGGAATTGAAAGAGGATTTGCTGGATGCAGTTCAAGATATGTTCAAGTCTGCTAAGCTTCCAAAAGGTTGTAACCATACTTTTCTTACTTTAATTCCAAAAGTTGAAATGCCAAATGAAATCTCTCATTATAGGCCAATAGCTTGTTGCAACCTTTTTTACAAAAAAATTAGTAAAGTTTTGTGTAATAGGATCAAATGGTTCCTTCCTCATATTATTTCTTCAAATAAATGTGCGTTTATGTAGCGACCCGAACTTCCCCGGTCTCCGAAGAGATGAGAAAGAACGAATTACTGTGAGGACAGGACAAATCAAAACGCAGACGGAAGAACATTTCATTTGCTATTACAACAATTCCATCAGATACAAGAATATACAAAGTATAACTGAATAAATTACATTCGATAAATATCAGAGATTACAATAAATTACATAGCAGCGGAAAAACAATATAAAACACAACTAGAAGGTGATATACGGATACAGAGCTTTCCGGATATCATTCCAGCTGTAAACCAGGATCCTGTGAATATAAATCTGCAAAACCAAAACTACTAGCTGCCCGTGCGGAAAGTAGGGGCACCCAGAGTTTAGGTTAAAACAATAAACTCCAGGTCAGTCATGTGACTAGTGTGAGGACTAAAACAGTTATTAATATTGATTTTAAAGTTAGGTAAATCAAGGGACCACGCCGTATAACACGGAACGGGTTTCCTACCAAGAATACCAGTGCATAGGACAAACAACGCAATGCTAAATAAAGAAAAATGAAGCTGTTATAAGACCCAGGTCCCATCACACAATGCAGCGCAAGCCGGAGGATAGGGTTTTCCCTTATAACAGCCAAAGCATGCTTGATACGTTTAAAACAAATAATTTGATACTATAATAAGTGTATAGTGTCAAAACAATTTCAATCATAAATATAAATCATAGACGGCATGGGTACCATATATCATGTCGCCATACTAGTTCTACAATTAAGACCGCAATACACGTATTGGAAATTGGATTTCCGTCATGAGTCGAGGCAAGGGGCAAGATCCTATCCGCGTTCGAGACACTCTAGCAAATGTCCCATGGTTACGCACTCTGGGAAACCCCTAAATCTTTAGGGCCGTCCTCACTTACGTTAGAGGATTGGCAATTCCTGAACACACGTTTCCCGGTCCTTACAGACCTAAAATCGAGGCGCCTCACATTCCAACAACCACAAAGGTGAAAAGTATATAAATGTCAGGGCTGGTAAGTCACCGACACCACCAAAGCTAGAAAGAAACGTCGTGCTCTCCCTGCAGTCCGTATCCCGTTTTTAACTCATATCGAGGTGTGAGGCTCGCGAATTCACGATATACACAAAGCTGCTACGTAGGCGTGCTTTGATCATCAACCACAAGACTTTGCTTTTCAACAGAAGCCTTGATCATTGCATCTTAGCGTGCCACACAGGCAATTCATGCCATGCGACTGATGTCCATTGATATACAACCTCTGAGCTCGTACGTCTCAGAGAAGGGCGTTAAGCAAAAGAATAAATTCGCCGCCGCCAAACAGATGTATATTTAATAGAAATCAATCAACACAGAATAAAACCCAATGTCAGACACAATCCATTTACAAGTCCGTTCTGGGTCTGTACGAAACCGGAGGCACTTTCCTCGCATATCCATTCATCTCCAAGTACGTCTGGACGACCACCAACTATTTCCATCCTCTTGGGTGTACTGCCCAATCAGAATCGTCAGTAATTATCCAAACGATGTGAAGACTTCCGGTCTTCGACCACCGTCTTCATCTTCGACTTATCGTTGAATCGGTTATTCAGAATGGGTATAAACTCGGCCTTTCCGAACAACCCGCGTATATTAAAAACAAATGTTACACAAACTCAACATACGCCTCATTCCAATTCTGAATATTCTGTTATTTAAATATTCACATCCTTTTGGGAAAGGTTCCCATTAATTTTATCCAAGATAAATTCTTTGAAATTTATTCTTTAATCTTCCTTTGGATGTCCTATCAAACCAAATTATGGTTTTTTCCAACTAGTCGAGATTAGCGAACCACACCGAAGTAATTATCTATTTTATTTCCCAATCCCAACCTATTCATCCCATGAAGCAAAACTGGTAATACTCCATATCTAACACAACAGTGTTATTGGTAAAATTAATTACCATTTCACGTTCAAATCTAATTAAAGATTTAACTATCGCTTTGGAGCAAAACTGGTAATACTCCATTCTCGCTCATTTTCTAAATTTGATAATTTAGATTATAGATTCACATTTCAACCTAATTGCAGATTCGTTAAAACTCCTTTTACTGGGTTAAAGAACTAGGTGTTATTTAAAACACAGTTCACGACAAACCCAAAGCACATTCTATTTGTTATCGGGTTAAAGAACTAGTGTTATTTAAAACACCGTTCACGATAAACCCATTTCAAATCCAATCAAATATATTAGAAATTCCGATTATTTAAAACCCCTTTTTAAATCTAATTTATTTATTTAAAAATAATTGGGTTTTAAATTTAGTTCAAAACTAGTTCATTTCGATAAAAATACATTTTTATCTTTTCAAATATGGAGTTTTTCACCCCAATTTTTCTCAAATCATTTCTTATGATTTTACACAATTTATTACTATTTTTAATAATTTTATCAAGGCCCGTACAGTTGATTTCCATCAACGGCCATCGAACTGCACTTACAGCGACCTTTTTCGAATTTGATTTGGACGTATCTCCAAATCCAACCATTAGATTTTGAATTTCAAATATTCGTTAGAAAGCCCTTTTCGATACGAACCCAATGGTTCCGGTTTTAGGAGAATCCGACGGTCGGATCTCCCGTAATGTCCGTTTGAAATAAATGGTCGAAATTCACGAACTGCCGCGGCGCGGTGCGTTCTATTCAGGCCATTATATATATATATATAATATATATATATATATATATATTAAATTTCGTCGATTACCATTCAAAACGAATTTTATAAATAGTTTTGAATTCGTTTCAAAAACCATTTCAACTTCCATTTCAATTCAAATCAAAATTGAATTTTTCTATTATAAATCCTTTTTACTTTCATATCTATTTGATTTCAATTCAAATCGATTTTAATTTGATTCGAATTCATTTTTCTTTTCAATTCAATTCGATTCGAATTTGTTTTCTTTTCAATTTGAATTCATCTCGCTTTCTATTCAATTCAAATTCATTATATATTCCATTGAAATCAAATTTGTTTTCTATTCAATTCAATTCGAAATCGTTTTATATTCAATTCATTTCGAAATCGTTTTATATTCAATTCATATTGGTTTGCTATTCGATTCAATTCAAATTGGTTTTCTATTCGATTCAATTCAAATTGGTTTTCTATTCGATTCAATTCAAATTGGTTTTCTATTCGATTCAATTCAAATTGGTTTTCTATTCGATTTCGAAACCACTTTTCAATATTCATTTTAAAATGAATAAAATCGATATAAATATCGTTCACGTCAAAATGGCGTCAATCTAATCAACATGGCTTCATATATTTCTATTTTCAAATATTCTATTTCAAATATTCTATTTCAAATATTCTATTTCAAATATTCTATTTCAAATATTATTCGTTCAACACATGACTAATCTCAACGGATGAGTACAGTCAACACATGAACCTTTATTTTATATTCTTTATCTTCTAAATTGGAATGAGGCCCAATCAATTACCATATAGAATTAATTATATGGATTTTCATACAACACATGTATATAATAGCATTGAAAAATAATCAACCATCAACCAAAGTGCACTACACTGTATAAGCATCAAATATAGATATCTAACGCTTATAACAGCCTGTCAATCAATCGATCGACATATTTAATCAATCAGGATGAGTGAACTTCAAATTTCATCCCAACACCCGTGTGGGGTTTCAAACAATCAAACACAGATTTTATTTGTGCAGTTGGGCGATGTGTAAAATTTATCGACCCAATCAATGTCCTTCAAATAGGTGTACATCAACAAACCGTCCGGCTTGTAAATGAATATTTTATTTTATTCACTTTCATGTTAAAAATTATATTTTTAACGATAAAATATTTTATTTCGACATATGAATATCTATTCAGTTCATTCTTTAGATAAAATGATATTTTCTATTTTTCTAACTTATTTTTTTTTTAGAAAATTTCGGTGGCATAACGGCACGATACTAGAAACGGGATGAGGCCTAGCCTTATCCCCGGCCTAGTGAAGGCCCACGCCATTCACACATCAATCAAATCCATTCATTTCACCAAACAATTCAATTTCAATCAAATAATCTAACTAATTTCTTTTGAAATCAAACAAACAAGTCCATGGTCTGTGGACGATTGTGTCGGGTGCTACTAAACACCGTCTGCATCCTAGTATATATATATATATATATATATATATATATAACTAGAAAAAGAAATTGAAAGGTGAGAAATTCTCACCGAAAGCTATCCGAACTCCATGGCTCTTCATTTATAGAAATCTTCATTGTTCTCGCATCTTTGTCATCTTCGTTGCTGTAGCCACTACATATGTAAAAATCGAATTTTTACTTCACTATTCAATATATAAAAATCGAATTTTTACTTCGCTATTCAATATATAAAAATCGAATTTTTACTTCGCTATTCAATATATAAAAATCGAATTTTTATAACGATGTTATATAGATAAAAATTCTATTTTTATCCCGCTATTCTTCATATAAAGATTTTGCCTTTTCAAAAATATAGATTTCGCCTTTTCAAAAAATATTATTTCGCCTTTTCAAAAAATATTATTATAAAAATCACATTTTTATTTTGCTACACATATAAAGATGATATCTTTACTATTCCTATCGTGTAAAAATTATATTTTTAATTCTCCACATAAACAAAAATCATATTTTTACATCTTCTATATAGTAAAGATTATATTTTTAATACTTTAAAAATATAAAAATCATATTTTTAATACTTTAAAAATATAAAAATCATATTTTTACCTTGCCTTAATATAATTAAAAAACCCGCCCTATATATATATAATTTTCACTTTCCCGCATATAAAAATTTCTCCTTTATATGTTAAAAATATAAATAAAGATCCTAACTTGATATGTTAAAAATCGGCTTTACATATTTAAAATTTCCAGTTTTATATATCTAAACTCACTTTAGATATTCCTAAAAACCATGCCATTTAATTAAATTAGTTAAACTAAAACTAAAATAAATAAAACTTACATTTTTATTCGATTTTCTCCGCTGAAAGGCCTCGCAGTCGACCATTCGTGGTCGAGGACAGCAGCACCTGAGTCGGGAGGGTGAAATGGGGTGGTGGGCCTCGCGGAGCAGCGGTGTCGGAGTGGAAGGCGCGGCGGAGGGGTGTGGGGCCAAGCGACGTGGCGGAGCTCCCTGGCGGCTTCTAGGGTTTTGGTCGATTTGGAGGCCGCGTCGGCTAGCAGGCGAAGAGGAGGAGAAGGGAGAGAAGAAGGCGTGGGGGTTCGCCGGAGGTGAAGGGGAAGGCCGCAGTCATGGGCGGAGGTCGATGAAGACAGGGGGGCGGCTTTGTCGAAGTGGCGGCGGCATGGAGGAGGCCGCTCGCGCCCCTCATCGATTCTTTTTTTTTTTTCTGATTCGAAATGATTTTGAACGTGGGGGGGGGGGGGGGGGGGGGCAGAGAGAAATAAGGGGAGGAAGATATTTTTTTTAATTATTTAATACAAAAAGTTGAATTTTACATACGACCTCTAAACGAGGCCCACCGCCTGTCGTCCATAGCGTTTCACCCCCATTCCGAACACAATGGGATATGTACCGTAAGCTGATTCGACTGTTTCGATCAGTTTCCGTTGAAATCAACATTTAAATCAATATATTGAATTTTAAATGTACATTTCAATTTACCGAGGTCACATACGGACTCGAAAAATTGCAGAAAAATATTTTCTACCTTCGTATTGACGATACGATCCTAACAAAACTAGTTTCGTCGAATTCTGAGACCGTTTGAAAAATGACCATTTTCCAGTCGATTAAAATCAACTGAAACTGGTCAAACGCGTTTTCCTTTGCCACGCTCACATATTGATTCGAAAAATTATGAGATTTGAAACCCAGCAATAATTTGACATCACGGATCCAACAAAAGTGGTTTCGTCGAATTCCGAGGTCGTTTGCAAAATTTCCATTTCTAAGGGCCTGAATTCCATAGCGACTATTCAGAATTTTTAACTGGACATATTTTTGATTCCCACTATGAAAATTTGATTTTTCGGATTCGTTGGAAAGATATGATCAATTAGGTCCTAATGTTTTTGGTTTCGCCAAAATCCGGATTGTTTTGCACCCAGTACATTCAATTGAAGTTTGAAATCGAATTACCGAACTACCGCGCCATTTTCAGTTCTATTTATAATTGTATATAATTATTTATATTCTAACGACGACGTATATAATATATACGTCGAATTATATTCAAAATAAATTTCTCGTCGATTTTATTTAAAATAATTCATTTTAAATGTTCAAAATTCGCCAAAATTGCCAAAATAAAAATTTTAAACTGGTTCAGAATTTCGGGTTATTACAATCTCCCCCACTTAAAACTTTTCGTCCCCGAAAAGGAACAAAGTTGAAAGTGGTTTGATTAATCAGCTCTACGTTCGATCTGGCTTCCATTCTCCAACTTTTCAGTTTCTGAGAATTTTCAAATTTTCAAAAATTTGGCTAACACCCTAAATTTTCGAAAAATTTCGCCATAACCTCCCCTGCACCGAGAGCCACGGGAAAATCCCGAAATTGCCATATAGGCCTTCTGATCTCAAAAAGAAAAAGAAAAAGCCAAGCGGCTAACCAATAGGCTCATAAAATCATCATCACCCAAACAAAACAGTAAATTATAGTAAACATGTACCTATTTGTCGAGCAAACAAATTTTATTCTCTGCTCTAACCTCCTTGCTATGACCTGTTCAATGTAAGTATATGCATATGCAAGCAAATGCGACCAATTTTCAATATAGTTCAATATTTGGTTATATTAGGCATAATGGTTCAAAATTATCAAACAAATAAACAAACAACACAAACATCAATCAATTAGTGAATTAGAGTTTTCAAATTCAAAACTTTGATATTTATACAAAAAATCATGTTTTTGATGCCAATTCACAACAATGTGTTCTAACTATATAAGTTTTGGTTCTCACACCAGTCTAATGGAAATATATAGATAATCACACCTTCGAAACACGAACATAAATACTGATGATGTCATGACAATCATCAGTACCATCTCCGGGCGACTAGAGTGTGGTTCTATATCTATCTAATATATTAAAACTTCGAATATACGTTCATGACGCATATATGCAAAACCTTTATATATTAGATTGTCCAAATTCAAAATAAATAAATAATCAGATACGTATAAAGCAATTTAAATTTTCAAAACAAAATTGTTTTCATTTGAAAAATATACTCTTCACACCCCTTCTAGGATACTACTGATCCTATCTTTAACGAGTCATTCTAATTGGATATTGCAAATCCAATATCTGATGAATTCTTTCGTATGGTTCTAATGTGTCTTGTTCTCGAGCTCTGTAAACCAAAGCTCTAATACCAAATGTAGCGACCCGAACTTCCCCGGTCTCCGAAGGGATAAGAAAGAACGAATTACTGTGAGGACAGGACAAATCAGAATGCAGACGGAAGAACATTTCATTTGCTATTACAACAATTCCATCAGATACAAGAATATACAGAGTATAACTGAATAAATTACATTCGATAAATATCAGAGATTACAATAAATTACATAGCAGCGGAAAAACAATATAAACACAACTAGAAGGTGATATACGGATACAGAGCTTTCCGGATATCATTCCAGCTGTAAACCAGGATCCTGTGAATATAAATCTGCAAAACCAAAACTACTAGCTGCCCGTGCGGAAAATAGGGGCACCCAGAGTTTAGGTTAAAACAATAAACTCCAGGTCAGTCATGTGACTGGTGTGAGGACTGAAACAGTTATTAATATTGATTTTAAAGTTAGGTAAATCAAGGGACCATGCCGTATAACACGGAACGGGTTTCCTCCCAAGAATACCAGTGCATAGGACAAACAACGCAATGCTAAATAAAGAAAAATGAAGCTGTTATAAGACCCAGGTCCCATCACACAATGCAACGCAAGCCGGAGGATAGGGTTTTCCCTTATAACAGCCAAAGCATGCTTGATACGTTTAAAACAAATCATTTGATACTATAATAAGTGTATAGTGTCAAAACAATTTCAATCATAAATATAAATCATAGACGGCATGGGTACCATATATCATGTCGCCATACTAGTTCTACAATTAAGACCGCAATACACGTATTGAAAATTGGATTTCCGTCATGAGTCGAGGCAAGGGGCAAGCTCCTCTCCGCGTTCGAGACACTCTAGCAAATGTCCCAGGGTTACGCACTCTGGGCAACCCCTGGATCTTCAGGGCCGGTCCTCACTTACGTTAGAGGATTGGCAATTCCTGAACACACGTTTCCCGGTCCTTACAGACCTAAAATCGAGGCGCCTCGCATTCCAACAACCACAAAGGTGAAAAGTATATAAATGTCAAGGCTGGTAAGTCACTGACACCACCAAAGCTAGAAAGAAACGTCGTGCTCTCCCTGCAGTCCGTATCTCGTTTTTAACTCATACCGAGGTGTGAGGCTCGCGAATTCATGATATACACAAAGCTGCCACGTAGGCGTGCTTTGATCATCAACCACAAGACTTTGCTTTTCAACAGAAGCCTTGATCATTGCATCTTAGCATGCCACACAGGCAATTCATGCCATGCGACTGATGTCCATCGATATACAACCTCTGAGCTCGTACGTCTCAGAGAAGGGCGTTAAGCAAAAGAATAAATTCTCCGCCGCCAAACAGATGTATATTTAATAGAAATCAATCAACACAGAATAAAATCCAATGTCAGACACACAATCCATTTACAAGTCCGTTCTGGGTCTGAACGAAACCGGAGGCACTTTCCTCGCATATCCATTCATCTCCAAGTACGTCTGGACGACCACCAACTATTTCCATCCTCTTGGGTGTACTGCCCAATCAGGATCGTCAGTAATTATCCAAACGATGTGAAGACTTCCGGTCTTCGACCACCGTCTTCATCTTCGACTTATCGTCGAATCGGTTATTCAGAATGGGTATAAACCCGGCCTTTCCGAACAACCCTCGTATATTAAAAACAAATGTTACACAAACTCAACATACGCCTCATTCCAATTCTGAATATTCTGTTATTTAAATATTCACATCCTTTTGGGAAAGGTTCCCATTAATTTTATCCAAGATAAATTCTTTAAAATTTATTCTTTAATCTTCCTTTGGATGTCCTATCAAACCAAATTATGGTTTTTCCAACTAGTCGAGATTAGCGAACCACACCGAAGTAATTATCTATTTTATTTCCCAATCCCAACCTATTCATCCCATGAAGCAAAACTGGTAATACTCCATATCTAACACCACGGTGTTATTGGTAAAATTAATTACCATTTCACGTTCAAATCTAATTAAAGATTTAACTATCGCTTTGGAGCAAAACTGGTAATACTCCATTCTTGCTCATTTTCTAAATTTGATAATTTAGATTACAGATTCACATTTCAACCTAATTGCAGATTCGTTAAAACTCCTTTTACTGGGTTAAAGAACTAGGTGTTATTTAAAACACAGTTCACGACAAACCCAAAGCACATTCTATTTGTTATCGGGTTAAAGAACTAGTGTTATTTAAAACACCGTTCACGATAAACCCATTTCAAATCCAATCAAATATATTAGAAATTCCGATTATTTAAAACCCCTTTTTAAATCTAATTTATTTATTTAAAAATAATTGGGTTTTAAATTTAGTTCAAAACTAGTTCATTTCGATAAAAATCCATTTTTATCTTTTCAAATATGGAGTTTTTCACCCCAATTTTTCTCAAATCATTTCTTATGATTTTACACAATTTATTACTATTTTTAATAATTTTATCAAGGCCCGTACAGTTGATTTCCATCAACGACCATCGAACTGCACTTACAGCGACCTTTTTCGAATTTGATTTGGACGTATCTCCAAATCCAACCGTTAGATTTTGAATTTCAAATATTCGTTAGAAAGCCCTTTTCGATACGAACCCAACGGTTCCGATTTTAGGAGAATCCGACGGTCGGATCTCCCGTAATGTCCGTTTGAAATAAATGGTCGAAATTCACGAACTACCGCGGCGCGGCGCGTTCTATTCAGGCCATTATATATATAATATATATATATATATATTATATATTTCGTCGATTACCATTCAAAACGAATTTTATAAATAGTTTTGAATTCGTTTCAAAAACCATTTCAACTTCCATTTCAATTCAAATCAAAATTGAATTTTTCTATTATAAATCCTTTTTACTTTCATTTCTATTTGATTTCAATTCAAATCGATTTTAATTTGATTCGAATTCATTTTTCTTTTCAATTCAATTCGATTCGAATTTGTTTTCTTTTCAATTTGAATTCATCTCGCTTTCTATTCAATTCAAATTCATTATATATTCCATTGAAATCAAATTTGTTTTCTATTCAATTCAATTCGAAATCATTTTATATTCAATTCATTTCGAAATCGTTTTATATTCAATTCATATTGGTTTGCTATTCGATTCAATTCAAATTGGTTTTCTATTAGATTCAATTCAAATTGGTTTTCTATTCGATTCAATTCAAATTGGTTTTCTATTCGACTCAATTCAAATTGGTTTTCTATTCGATTTCGAAACCACTTTTCCATATTCATTTTAAAATGAATAAAATCGATATAAATATCGTTCACGTCAAAATGGCGTCAATCTAATCAACATGACTTCATATATTTCTATTTTCAAATATTCTATTTCGAATATTCTATTTCAAATATTATTCGTTCAACACATGACTAATCTCAACGGATGAGTACAGTCAACACATGAACCTTTATTTTATATTCTTTATCTTCTAAATTGGAATGAGGCCCAATCAATTACCATATAGAATTAATTATATGGATTTTCATACAACACATGTATATAATAGCATTGAAAAATAATCAACCATCAACCAAAGTGCACTACACTGTATAAGCATCAAATATAGATATCTAACGCTTATAACAGCCTGTCAATCAATCGATCGACATATTTAATCAATCAGGATGAGTGAACTTCAAATTTCATCCCAACACCCGTGTGGGGTTTCAAACAATCAAACACAGATTTTATTTGTGCAGTTGGGCGATGTGTAAAATTTATCGACCCAATCAATGTCCTTCAAATAGGTGTACATCAGCAAACCGTCCCGCTTGTAAATGAATATTTTATTTTATTCACTTTCATGTTAAAAATTATATTTTTAACGATAAAATATTTTATTTCGACATATGAATATCTATTCAGTTCATTCTTTAGATAAAATGATATTTTCTATTTTTCTAACTTATTTTTTTTTAGAAAATTTCGGCGGCATAACGACACGATACTAGAAACGGGACGAGGCCTAGCCTTATCCCCGGTCTAGTGAAGGCCCACGCCATTCACACATCAATCAAATCCATTCATTTCACCAAACAATTCAATTTCAATCAAATAATCTAACTAATTTCTTTTGAAATCAAACAAACAAGTCCATGGTCTGTGGACGATTGTGTCGGGTGCTACTAAACACCGTCTGCATCCTAGTATATATATATAACTAGAAAAAGAAATTGAAAGGTGAGAAATTCTCACCGAAAGCTATCCGAACTCCACGGCTCTTCATTTATAGAAATCTTCATCGTTCTCGCATCTTTGTCATCTTCGTTGCTGTAGCCACTACATATGTGAAAATCGAATTTTTACTTCACTATTCAATATATAAAAATCGAATTTTTACTTCGCTATTCAGTATATAAAAATCGAATTTTTACTTCGCTATTCAATATATAAAAATCGAATTTTTATAACGATGTTATATAGATAAAAATTCTATTTTTATCGCGCTATTCTTCATATAAAGATTTCGCCTTTTCAAAAATATAGATTTCGCCTTTTCAAAAAATATTATTTCGCCTTTTCAAAAAATATTATTATAAAAATCACATTTTTATTTTGCTACACATATAAAGATGATATCTTTACTATTCCTATCGTGTAAAAATTATATTTTTAATTCTCCACATAAACAAAAATCATATTTTTACATCTTCTATATAGTAAAGATTATATTTTTAATACTTTAAAAATATAAAAATCATATTTTTAATACTTTAAAAATACAAAAATCATATTTTTACCTTTCCTTAATATAATTAAAAAACCCGCCCTATATATATATATAATTTTCACTTTCCCGCATATAAAAATTTCTCCTTTATATGTTAAAAATATGAATAAAGATCCTAACTTGATATGTTAAAAATCGGCTTTACATATTTAAAATTTCCAACTTTATATATCTAAACTCACTTTAGATATTCCTAAAAACCATGCCATTTAATTAAATTAGTTAAACTAAAACTAAAATAAATAAAACTTACATTTTTATTTGATTTTCTCCGCTGAAAGGCCTCGCAGTCGACCATTCGTGGTCGAGGACAGCAGCACCTGAGTCGGGAGGGTGGAATGGGGTGGTGGTGGGCCTCGCGGAGCAGCGGTGCCGGAGTGGAAGGCGCGGCGGAGGGGTGTGGGGCCAAGCGACGTGGCGGAGCTCCCTGGCGGCTTCTAGGGTTTTGGTTGATTTGGAGGCCGCGTCGGCTAGCAAGCGAAGAGGAGGAGAAGGGAGAGAAGAAGGCGTGGGGGTTCGCCGGAGGTGAAGGGGAAGGCCGCAGTCATGGGCGGAGGTCGATGAAGACAGGGGGCGGCGGCTTCGTCGAAGTGGCGGCGGCATGGAGGAGGCCGCTCGCGCCCCTCATCGATTCTTTTTTCTTTTTTTTTCTAATTCGAAATTATTTTGAACGTGGGGGGGGGGGGGGGGGCAGAGAGAAATAAGGGGAGGAAGATATTTTTTTTAATTATTTAATTCAAAAAGTTGACTTTTACATACGACCTCTAAACGAGGCCCACCGCCTATCGTCCATAGCGTTTCACCCTCATTCCGAACACAATGGGATATGTACCGTAAGCTGATTCGACTGTTTCGATCAGTTTCCGTTGAAATCAACATTTAAATCATTATATTGAATTTTAAACGTACATTTCAATTTACCGAGGTCACATACGGACTCGAAAAATTGCAGAAAAATATTTTCTACCTTCGTATTGACGATACGATCCTAACAAAACTAGTTTCGTCGAATTCTGAGACCGTTTGAAAAATGACCAATTTCCAGTCGATTAAAATCAACTGAAACTGGTCAAACGCGTTTTCCTTTGCCACGCTCACATATTGATTCGAAAAATTATGAGATCTGAAACCCAGCAATAATTTGACATCACGGATCCAACAAAAGTGGTTTCGTCGAATTCCGAGGTCGTTTGCAAAATTTCCATTTCTAAGGGCCTGAATTCCATAGCGGCTATTCAGAATTTTCAACTGGACATATCTTTTGATTCCCGCTATGAAAATTTGATTTTTCGGATTCGTTGGAAAGATATTATCAATTAGGTCCTAATGTTTTTGGTTTCGCCAAAATCCGGATTGTTTTGCACCCAGTACATTCAATTGAAGTTTGAAATCGAATTACCGAACTACCGCACCATTTTCAGTTCTATTTATAATTATATATAATTATTTATATTCTAACGACGACGTATATAATATATACGTCGAATTATATTCAAAATAAATTTCTCGTCGATTTTATTTAAAATAATTCATTTTAAATGTTCAAAATTCGCCAAAATTGCCAAAATAAAAATTTTAAACTGGTTCAGAATTTCGGGTTATTACAGTTTATTCCTTCAAGTCGAATAGGGGATAACATATTTCTTGCTCATGAATTGATAAGAGATTTTAAGAAACATGGAGTGAACAAGTTTTGTGTTAAAGTAGATCTCCACAAGGCCTATGATAAAATAAACCGTGAATTTATATGCCACTTAATGAGAATTATGGGGTTCCCTGTACATTTTGTTAATTTCGTTTATGAATGTATTTCTACTCCAACGTTTTCTATTATGATACAAGGGGTTCCAAGGGGCTTTATATCATCGAATAGGGGTATTCGACAAGGGGATCCTTTGTCTCCCTATTTATTCACAATAGCTATGGAATTCTTTTCATTTTGCATGAATGAAGTGGTTCTAATGAAGTCCTTGTCTGTGCATGCTTTTGATCCTGTCATCTCTCACTTAATTTACGTTGATGACCTCATGGTGTTTGGGAGGTGTTCTGTTAATAGCGCCTTATCACTAAAAGTTGTATTTGATAAATTGGAGCAATTCAGTGGTTTGAAAGTTAGTATTCTCAAGACCAAAATATATTTCAGTTCTACGGCTATGTGGACAAGGGAGAGGGTTGAGATTCTTGGTTTTGAAGTAGGGCAACTCCCAATCAAGTATTTAGGAGTTCCACTATCTGCAAATTACATACATTATCATGATTGTCAATACTTGCTGCAGAAGGTGCAAAAGAAGATTCAATCTTGGGATGTTAATTATCTGAGCTTCGCTGGCAGAGCCCAACTCATTCAGTCTGTCATTACCCTAATGGTGTTATATTGGCTTTCTATGTATCAGTTACCTGAATACACAATCAATAAATTGAATATTTTATGTGTTGACTTTCTATGGGTTGGTTCAAAGAATAAAGTTAGATGGGAAGTGCTATGTAATCACAAAAGTGAAGGGGGTATTGGATTTAAATCTTTCAAGGTTTTAAAGAAAGCTGCTTGCATAAAGTTGATGTGGAAGTTTCTTATTGATTCACTGCTGTGGAGCAAGTGGATGAAGGCTAGATATTGCATGAATAAGCTGTTTTGGCATATGGACATAGACAACAACTGCTCTTGCACATGGAAATCTATTTTAAGGTTGAGGAAAAGTGGTAAACAGTTGTTCTCGAAGGTGATTTGCTCAGGAGCTAATACATTAATGTGGTTTGAACCTTGGATTAATGGTACGTGGATTTGTTGGGGTTTTCCAGGTTTCATTTATTGGGTTTTACGGATGAACTTGTGGCATCTATCATTCGGGATGGTAGGATTGATAGTAGGCTTCATCTGGCTACTAGAGAGGTTCATCATGAAGTGGACATAGTTAAGTTGAATGTGAATGGTCAGGTTGATGCTTATGTTTGGGGAGGAGATAAAGAATTTTCATTCACAATGCTTATGAATATGCGAGAGTGAAGCAACCTATTAAGCAAGCTTTCAAAGTTATTTGGCATGGTAAAAATTCGAAAAGGATGTCATTTATTACATATTTGGCTGCTGTGGAGAGATTAAGCACAAAAGATAAATTGGTTAAGAATGGGGTGGTTCAGGAAAATATATGCTTGTTGTGTGGAGAGTATGAGGAATCGGTTAGCCATTTGTTTTTTCAATGTGCATATTAAAATTTTATTTGGAGATCTCTGAAGGAGAAGCTTGGTTTGATTTCTAATGGGGTTGGTTCATTAGAAGATGAAGCAGTTCTATTAATGCAGAAATTTAAAGGCAAGAGTCAATTGACTGATTTAGCTTGTGCATCATTCACTTGCTTAGTATATTACATTTGGCTAGAGAGGAATGTGAGACAGTTTGGCAGTAATTCTATCAGCAAAGAAAACAAACTGAAGATTATTGAAAGAGAAATTGTGTATCTAGTTAAGGGGAATGGGAGCACTTCAAACAGAATAGAAGTGAATGAAGCATTGTTGAGCAGATAGGCATCGAATCGATAGATACAGGTTAAGGAAGGGATGAAGCTATAGGGGTACTTTGCTGTTCATGTGAAGTTTGGGAGCCTAGCGAGATTTGGGTTTGGAGTTTTCAGTTGTATGTCTGTTATGGTTTTTGTGTTTTTGTTTCTTTGAGAAAACATGGAATTTGTATTTTGCCTTTGGTATAGCAATATAGAGAACCAATTTTCAATATATATATTCGCACAGTTAACGTAGTTATTGTTATTTTATTCTTATTGTTATTACAATAAATGTTTTAGTTTAAGATAACAACCAAATTTTCCTTTATGCATTCAATTCTGTAATAAGATCATAAATCTTACAAGAAGGTTGTTGCTGTAATAATTGTAAATTATGCCTGAATATTTAAAAGAGGAATAAGAATATTTCAAATCACAAGAAATATATAATATGTCTGCCTTTGGAATGGTTGAAGTAAACTACGCATGAATATATATATATACCCGTATTTGTACGTGAATTTACACAACCTTTTCCTTTTTGTTTTGAACATATTTCTTATTGATTTCAAACACAAACATGCTTATATCTTTTTAATAATATATATATATATATATATATATATATATATATATTACAATTCAACACCAAAACTACATATCTAAAATAAGACTACATCTTAATAGTGATTTATGGGACTAATTTCCAGAACTACGGTGTTTGCAATAACCACAATATTTTAAACACAATTGTAGGCAATAATGTGTAAAATCAACTAAGCATACAAAATTATAATATTACTCAAACCGCAATTTTATTCTTTCAGATTTAACAATATTCACAAACAGATCTGATAGACATTATTGCATATTTAAAAAAAAAAAAAAAACAGATCTAATAAATATTTAGGCGTACATTTCAGATCTAATACAAACGAAGTAATCAGGTTATTGCATACTTTGTATATAAATTTCTCATGCACCTGAAAGCATCCAAATCTGAATCTTTTAGGCCTACAATTCCTAAATTTTTATAGATCTACAATTATTCTGGAAAGCGGATACTTTCAGTTTTGTAGATTTGCAAGAAAATAAGTAAAGAAGGAAGAAATCTGATGAAGAAGAACCTAGACGCCAATCCATATTTTTTCCACTTGAATATGATTCCCTTTCAAATTATATTGTTTATGTTTGATTTTGATTGTATATAAACCTATTTTTTTTTAGAATTTGTTTGAATAGAAATGGAAATGATAGAGCTTCGCTATTGCTCTCAGAAATATGTGGAAAATAATGGGGACGTAACCTCTTTATTTATAGGTGTTAGAAAGATCACGGACCATTAGATTTAATTGAATTAACATCCATCCATTTATATAAAAATCTATATATTAAAAACCTATATAACGCTAGCTGTCACTGGGCTGAAGTTGCCCAAAGCGGTCGATCACTTATTCAAGGGTGTCGACCGCCCTTGAGCAAATTCGCCCAACGAAGGCAGGTTACTAAAGGTAATTAATATTGTATTTATTCTATTTTATTATTTTCGTCTATTTTCCGTATTCCACCTGTAACTTTTTCATACGGACTTTGTTCGTGAAACTCCAAACATTAAACTTGACCAGAATTCTGTGATGAACGCGGTGGTGAAAGTTTCGTGGTCAAATTCCATCGTTTGCATAAATTCCTATTTTGAAAAAACTAACTAAATAACTAATTTATTGTCAAAATTCCGAGTTGTTACAACCCATCTACTCCTCGGTAGATTAACCTAATAAATAATATATATGGCTATGTACCCAATATCGAAGCACTTCCCACCGTACCCTCCTCGAGTGGTCCCCATCGCCGTACTACGAAAAATGTACTGGACCTTCATCTCCTTGCTACGAAAGCGTACTAAACTATGCTACGAAGGCATATCAAGTCTCCAACGTCACACCACGAAAGCGTACTAGGTTATGTTGCAAAAAGAAATAAGCATCTATCTCTACACTATAAGGGCACCCTAATCCCTGAATTTTCCCAAGAAACTCAGTCGGGGGCTTTATACATACTTGTAAAGGACAACCTTATTAGGCCTACAGTACAAACGTCCAAATTTAGGTCTGTCTCTTCGGTGGTTCTCTAAGGCCCCACTCCATCCTACCCTCAATATAATATAAGACTATTCAAAAGAGCTATATGACTGCCCTACCATCCAATCTAAACAAACATGTGGTCCCTCATCCAATGACCCAATAGTGAAGATCATTAGCCAATTGGCTTAGCTAAAGTCTTTCCCGCACACGCTCCGAATGATGATGGCGGGTATCCGACGAACTATTATACTTGTTGGGTCCTGACCACAAAGCCACCCTCCTTGAGGCAGCTGCCGAATCATCCTAAGATCATCCCAATCAGTCTTTAGGCTGTCTATCATCCAAGATGCAGCCACAGAATACTCACTGGATGTAACCATACAGTCATGCCTCTTTGGGTATAACTTCATTGGCCCTATCACGAAGGGCCATCACGGAGTATCCTCACGTCCCATAAAAGTCTTGCACTTCCTTCTAGTCCTGTCGAATAAGTTGGATGTGCTCTCCTCGTGTCTTCAGACATCCACAATGATCTGCCCCATTGAGCTCTTCATCTTAAAATGTACGGACTAGTCCAAGCGCCTCTCATCATTACGTTATTAGACCCTATGTATAATCTTCAACTACACGCTTGTTTTACTTACCGCATTGCTAATAAACTTTAACATTAATTTTTTATTCTGCATTTAATTTATTTGTTTATTAGCTTAGATGGCCACTTATTTTCCCTAATCAACTCTCACTGCCAGAATAGACCACCACTTATTATTATGTTCATTAAACTTAATTCATTAATTATAAGTTTACTAACAATAAGCCTACTCTACTCTTTTCCTCTTAAAACCCCATGTTATAATATTATCATAAGTATAATTGTTAATTCCTTTTTAAACTTATTTCCCATTGTCTAAGTTTATTTATAATATTCCTCTTATTATTTAACAAAACTTTTGTAGTTATGACATTAATCTACTTACCGTCTTTGTAAGTTTACACAATAAACCTTTCATATCTAATTTTCTTTTCATAACCTCTTTCAATTATGTTACCCTTCTTTATCATCTTTACAGTTCTTTTTTTAAGGAAGTTAGGCCTATTCCAAATTGATTGGTTACCAAAACTGTAATAAAATTCATTTCCATTGTTCCAGGCAATTACTGTAATAGGAACTCACGATTAAAAAACAATTCTTTTCTTATTTTTGAGGTCATCAAATTAGTGTGCAATACAATTAACTCACTATATCACACTTATCTTCATTTATTCATAATTTTAGTTTGCAGTCATGTTTCCTATTTTCTTTTATTTACTAAACTATGCAAACACATTCCCCTTTTTCCAAACCACTTAATCTAGGCAATTCCCAACTATTAGATTTGACTAATGTATTAATTGTTGTCTCTAACTTACTTTCTCTTTTTGTTTTGCCTAATTATAGTAAAATTTGACACATTTGGACACCTACATCTCTTTTAATACAATTTTCTGTACTATTAACATTTAAACCTGTAAAGCGATTCCTTACAAATAATATGTAAATTCCCAAATCTTCCATTTATTACAATATTAGCATAATATACACTTTTAGCCCAATCACTAAAATTTCCTCTTTTTGTTCATAATGTAAATCAAATTGGTGCATAACTACAATTCAACAAATTCGCGCCTATCCACAATTCAATTATCAAATTTGCGCACAATTCCACTTTTATTCATTTTTTTCGCGCACAACTAAAATTTGACATAATATATATTATGACACAGAAGAGGGGAAAGGAAGGAGAAGAACATATTACGATTTTAGTAGGAATCAAACAATACAAAAATACTATTATTGAAAAATGAAGTTTGATCAAATCAACTGACTGCTTTCCAATTACTGAATCTGATTCAGGTCTGTCACCAGTGATCTTTCTAATTGAATCTATTATTGAAATAACCACGGATTTACAAATCTGACGCTAAAAGAATGAAAAGAATCTTAATAATATAGACTCACAGAATTTACCTCACAGAGATGAGAAACTTGAGCACATATAGCGTAGATCTATATTCTTTATCTACAAATCTTGAATCAGAATTCCTAAAACTAATATATTTCTGTTTCTGAAAGATTTGGAGGGCAAACAAATGGCAGAGTCTTCGCATCATCTAAAAATATATATGAGTTGGAGGCTAGGCTCTGCTAGTCTGTTTATAGGTGCACAAAAGATTCTTGTTCGTTGGATCGAATATAATAAAATCCAAGCCATCTAAATCGATAAATCAACGTCACTTTACCCAGCATTGGGTCGACCTGGGCTCCAAGTGGGTCGACCCCTAGGTCGACCACTTGCTGGGTCACAGACATAGACTTTGCCTTAAATAAAATTTTCATTTAAAGTTAAGTGCAACATTTTTTTCTTACTATATTCTTGTGTCAATTAATTTCTTCCATTTATAAGGTACGTTTAACATTTCAAATTCAAAGTTGCATGTATATATTGTTATATAACTTTGCAAACTTTTATTCGTTAATAGTTGCGTAATAATTGTTATTATTAATGTTATGAATTCATTGGTTCCTTCCTTTTTAATATATGTTCAAATTTCAAATGCGTCTATTCACTAGCATATTTTTCATTAATTCCACATTTATTACTTTCCGTTTTATGTTTAGACTTTAGATTTTAATTTTGAATCTATGCGTATATATTTACGTACAACTTCATTTATTTTCAAAATTCAAACAGTGTTTTCTCGACATTTGTTTCTTTCTTATTTTGATTGGTAGCTTCTTCCTTTCTCTAATGGAGAGGGGAGAGGCGATTGATAATAAAATAAACCATTCGGAGTTTCTACCTTTTCTTTATCTCAAATTTCTATGTAACCTCGTGTGTCTATGATAAGCCACATACTTTTCGTCATCTTACCAACAAATTCTAAATCTAGATTTCCGATTAACCCTAAATCATACTGCATAGGGTCTCAACGCTGCATCGTCTCTGTTTCCATCAGAGATTCCTTTCTACATCCAGATTTTCTTTCGATTTCAATTCATCGTCCTTGTTGTTTATCGATCTGGAAAGTGGCGAACTGTTCGTCTAAGGGGGATCAAGCCAATGGGGAAAATGGGTACTGGCATGCTCTAGCTTAAGTGATAACACCACTTCTAATTTCTCATAACTGATTCCTTTAGTTGTTCGATTTTTCTATTTTTCCTACATCGATTTCTGCAAAGGGGATTTGGAGATTCGGTGAGTGTTTTGATTTTGATGTTCCAAAGGAATTGATGCTTTCTAAGCGATAGGTGTTGCATTCATTGTTTGACGATGGGATTAGTTCACAGGCTATTAGATAAACTAATATTTCAAGTATATTTAAATCTGTCTGTTCATCATTTGTCCAGCCAAAACTAAGTCGAGTTGATGCCATTGTTTAGTAATTTGTTTAATTGTCTTGCTTGGCACTTTTATCTCTATTTTATTGGGAATCAATTGAGTGACAGGGCAATAGAGTTAGGTGCATAGCAATAACCTGAAGCAGTTTACTCAGTCAGTAGCTTCACGTAGATTTGGTTTGGATTTTGTTTGGTTTCCACTAGTTTTTCATCCTTAATTTGAACATACATTCATGAATATGTTCAAAGCTTCCAAGCCGAAATGTTATATAGTTTGGGTTTTCACATCGGGTTTCAACAAAGTATGAGTTTTCATCCAGGTTCCTACTTCTACAGCTAAAATGTATGGTATGATCACATATTCCATGAATGAGAGAGTGGCAGAAATTTATAGTATGTATAGCAATATCACCACCTTGCCTTGATTTTATCCTTCTACCCAAGGAAGTCTTGCTTTCACATTTATCCATGATTTGAGCTTCTGAGAAGATTAACATTTCAACTGATTTGATAGAACATCTAATCAGGTGTTGTGTTGGTGACATATGTAAGACTCTTATGCTCCTTCAGTTATGGTGTCAGGGCAAGAATTCTCTGTTAGATAAAACCTTAAATAGCAGCTACAGTCCACTAGCATTTAACATTGATGCTGCATACTTGGTTACAAATAATTGTCAGACACGCCATCTACACAAACCGGTATTCAGTTAAGGAAAGTGGGTTCCATAATGTTTTCTTTATTTCCTAAGGGTAATTGAACTGGAAATACTTATGTTTATTTGTCGAATTAAAGTTACTATCTCAAGCTAATTCCACAACTGCGAATCATAATCACGTGCCCAATTTGTAGCTTTGATAAGCAGGTTTTAGAATAATGTTTGGATACTGATAGAGTCCACATATTTCCGATATATACACACTTTTTTTTTCATTGTGTGCCCCTTTGTTATGAATTCACGGCTACTTGGTTCCTCATCATGGGTCCTCCCTATTTTCATGTACCTATTTTTTTCATTTTGTTTATGTTTTGTTTTAAGGTTTGTGTTTGTACTAGACTATGAAGGTTAGTTTACTAACCTAGCTTTGTATTTTCAGCTTTAATAAATAAAAGCGAACCAATTTTCAAAAAAAATAAAATACACATATATACATATACATGCGCATATATATATACTCACACACACACACATATATATATATATATATATATATATTATTTTTTCCTTATATGTACATTCATATATTTTTCTCTTAGAACATGCATCTCTTATGTCGTCTCTCTAAAAATTAAAAACATGACATAGATAGGACTTGAACTCCTGACCTCCACTTTGGAAAATGCATGCTCTACCAACTCACCTAATTTAGCTATTGTTCACAAGACTAAAACATTTGTAGTTATTGTTCTTATTTGTGTTTCTCTTATATCTTCTTTTTCATGTTTGTTCTAAAACTTCTTTTAAAAATATATCCTTCGTTTTAAATCCATTTTCTACAAACCATAGGTCTAAATTGATCAGAAAATTTCCATGGATGTAATGATGCTAGTTCCATGATCAAATTTAGAAAATTATACAAATTTTTATTTTATTATTTAATTAAAAATGCGGGGTGTTACATTCCTCCATCCGTAGAAAATTTTGTCCCTGAAATTTGGTAAGATAAAATTAAGTAATTCCTCGCATAATTTACAACCTTTATGTGTGCATCCAATTTCGCAACCATTTGGCACTTGAGCAAATTGTAACACAACGTAAAAATACATGAACGCAATGAATGCCTAAGCGATACCACCTATATGAATGCAAATTTTCTTGAAAATCTTTTTGAAAACATGATGCATGCACCCTAAATATATTGGCATTTTCTATATGAATGCAATAGTTTGGAAACCAAAAATATTTTTTTATTCCAATTTTTTCCACACTCTTACCGGGGAAGAGCGTAGTTTATCTAATTTTTACATCCAAACCCAACAACCAACTTTAAAATTTTGAATTTCAGAAAAGTCTAATTTTCTGAATTCGATTTCTTATTTAGAAAGAGGTAGAAAATGACAAATTACATATTTTCCATCCACCTTTATGCACCTTTTTCCCCAAACATGGAAATCTTAATTGCTATTAATCTTATAAAAATATCTATTTTTCTACTCCAAGCACAACTTACATAAGAAAATTTTCCTTTCAGTTTTCTAAGCTTACTTGGAAGAATTCATTTTCTTTTATTGTTCTCAGTTTTTGCAGTTTCTGTCTTTATTTGTTTTTCTTTTAGTTGTTCATCTTTTACCTTCATTTTCATTTAATTCACAATATATCATGCCTTTGTTCTTACCTAGCGGTCACTACAAATATCTAGTAAGAAAATATCCCACTAAACGATTCTAATTCTGCAAAATAAAACACTACATAGGAATGTAATTCTATACTAAAAGAAAACTTTCCTATTTCCTCAAGGATGCTGAAAAGGATTCCTATTAATCACTAACCATTTCATAAATTTACTAATAAAGATTTCTATTTGCACTTTAACCTCTTCTCTTAAATCATGCAAGTTCTAAAATTTACTTTTTTACTTCTTTGAACAGTAACCATTTGGAACATCATTTCAAAATTTCCTCATGCCTTTACCACCTGTTCATGCACACTCTTCTCACTAAATTATTTTAATAAGGTCAAGCTTTTATGAACCTTTTCTAAAGAGGACTTTTGTGTCCTGTGTAAAGTAAATTTCCTTGCCACTCTAATAAAACATGTTCACTTACAAGCCTATTGGTTCATAAAATCTTATCTAATAATTCCTTTTATCCCAAGAAGTCAAGGTTGTCACAATATGTCATTTAAAAAAACTTTATGTTTTATTTCACTCAAGGTCATCTATGCACCCCCCATATGGCCAATTCATTTATTCGCACTTTCTCTTAACCACTTATGTCGTTTAACCCCATAACTTGCTTACACATTTAATACTTTGAAAACAAGTTTGCACAATTATCTCAAAAATCTTTTTAATGCAACTCTTAATATTACAAACTAATAAACTTCTAAAATTGTAAACTTTTAAATTTTTGAAACTTGAAAACCTTCTCTGGAATTTTTTTTCTACATTTTTTTTTCTTTTAAGTTCTTTCTAAAAGTTCTAACTATGGGGATAATTACAAAGTGGTTTCTAACTTTTGCATCTTCCAAACTCTTTGCACGAAATTACATTTCTTTGTCCTAAATTTATTCTAGATATAAATTTCTACCAAACTATGTCTGAATTGAGGAATAAGACTAACACCATTTTTTGTGCCAAATGTGTGTGTGTGTGTGTGTCTCTCTCTCTTTCTCTCTCTCTCTCTCTCTCTATATATATATATATATATATATTCCTATTCCATTTTTCACTTTCTTAATCTTTTCTCAATTTACAAGGCCTTCTGCCAGATCCACTAATTTGAAATGCCAAAATTTCATGTATTAATACACGAAATCTTCTTCCTTGTTTTTCAAAACATATTGTACACTTTCCTCTACAATTGCACATGAGCTTACTATTCTCAAATTTCTGTAATCATTTCCCAAGTGTACAGAATTGACATCCCTACTTCCTCCATGTGTTGTTAACTTTATTAGTGGTTTGCTCTTTGGTTATAAGTGTATATATATATATAATATATTTATACTTTAAAAATACAAATACGCTCGCTCACTAACTATATAGGAATCCTAAACCTAAGCTCTAATACCAAATGTAACAACCCGAAATTCGTCATTTTTTTTTTAAAAATCCAAATCTATCGAAACCCAAGCTGTTTATTTGGTATCCTGTAGAAAGTCAAAGATACATGTTTCAGAGCTCATGATAGAAATCTCATAGCGGAAGGAAATAAATATGATTGCTAGTAAATACTCACCAATATAATAACACTATCTACAAGTGTCTCTAAGCTGCAGAATCTCAACGACCTCTCCAACCTGTTGGTTTGTCGTGAGGAGGTGGTCAGAACAAAAGTTCTGGTGAATGGATAAATTATACTTTTCACAAATAACACTACATATACCATTCTATCTTTGGTTTATATTTAGGAAGTTGTTCGGGTTTGTTTCATAATTCACAATACACTTTTGATTTCTTCGCATCAATCTTGCCCATCTACTCCCTATTAAATTAGCATAATAAATAATATATGTAGCTATGTACTCAATATCGAAGTACTTCCTGCAATACCCTCCTCGAGTGGTCCCGACCGTCTTGCTTTGAAAAACGTATTGGACCTTCATCTCCCAGCTATGAATGCATACTAGACAATGCTACAATGGCATACCAAGTCTCCAACGCCACGAAAGTGTACTAGGCTATGCTGCGAAAGCAAATAACTCTCTATCACTGCGCCATAAGAGTGCCCTAATCCCGGAGCTTTCCTATGAAACTCAGTCGAGGACTTTACATATACCTGTAAATGACAGCCTCGTTAGGCTTACAGTACAAATATCCAAATTTAGGTCTGTCTCTTCGATGGTTCTCCAAGGCCCCACTCCAACCTACCCCCGATCTAATGAATGATTATTCCAAAGAGCTAAATAACCACCCTACCATCCAATCTAAAAAAACATGTGGTCCCTCATCCAATGACCTAATAGTGAAGATCATTAACCTATTGGCTTAGCTACAATCTTTCCCACACATGCTCTGACTGATGATGACATGTATCCGACGATCTACTATCCTTGTTGGGTCCTAACCACGGAGCCCCCCTCCTTGAGGTAGCTGTCAATCATCCCAATAAGTCTTTAGGTTGTCCTTCATCTAAGATGCAGTCAAGGCATACTCACTGGATGGAACCGTAAAGGCCATGCCTCTATGGGTACAACTTCATTAGGCCAACCATAGAAGGCCATCATGGAGTATCCTCATATCCCATGAAAGTCCTGCACTTACTTCTATTACCATCGAATAAGTTGGTCTTGCACCCCTCGTGTCTCCAAACACCCATGATGATCTACCACATTGAGCTCTTCTTCTCAAAACGTACGGATTGGCCCAAGCAACTCTCATCATTACGTTATTATACCCTATGTCTAATCTTGAACTACGTGCTTGTTTTACTTACCGCATTGCTAATAAACGTAAACATTAATTCTTTTATTTGCATTCAAGTTATTTGCTTATTAGCCTTAGTCGGCCACTAGTTTTCCCTAATCAGCTCTCACTGTAGGAACATACCACCGGTTATTATTACATTCATTAGACTTAATTCCTCAAGTACAAGTTTACTAATAACAAGACTACTTACTCTTTTCCACTTAAAACCTCGTGCTATAATATTAACACAATTATAATTGTGGGTTCGCTTATTAAACTTATTCTCCGATGTCTAAGTTTATTTATAATAAGCCTCTTACTATTTAACATAACCTTTGTAGTTATGACATTAATCTACTTACCTTCGCTGTAAGTTTACAACATAAACCTTTTATATCTGTTCTCCTTTCCATAACCTATTTCAATTATGTTATCCTTCTTTCTCATCTTTACAATTCAATCTTTTTAGGAAGTTAGGCCTATTCCAAATTGATTGGTTACCAAAACTACAATAAAACCCATTTCCATAGTTTCAGGTAATTACTGTAATATGAACTCATGATTGCAAAACAATTCTTTTCTTATTTTTAAGGGCATCAAATTAGCGCATAATACAGTTAACCCCCTATTTCACACTAATCTTCATTTATTCATAATTTCAGTTTGCAATCATGTTCCCTATTTTTCTTTGTTTACCAAACTATTCAAATACATTCCCCTTTTTCCCAACCAATCATTCTATGCTATTCCTAACTTTCAGATTTGATTAATATATTAATTATTGTCTCCAACTTACTTTCTCCTTTGTTTTTTCCTAATTACAATAAAATTTTCTACAATTGGATCAACATCTCTGTTTACACCAAAATTGGCCTAAACACCCAAGGTACTAAAGCTGTACTTCACCAATGTGGTAGGTAAATAAATGGAGCTGTATTTAACAACAATTGAAAATGAAAATGCGGGGAAGATAAAATCAAGATGAGATTTAGAGTGGTTCAGCCGTAAATTAGGCTTACATCCACTATGAAGATAGTTCGCATTCTTATAATGAGGATTAAAATACATAAATTCTCTTTCTTTACCTATTACCATATTCACTCAAAATACTCTCATTCATGCTAATTACAAGTGAATGATGGAGTTTGAGGAGGAGAAGGATGGATGAGTGATTGAGAAGGAAGATGTCTTCGTCTCCTGATTACAGGATTATGCTTGACGCCATGGCCAGATGAGTGATGGAGCTTCGAGGCGTAGAGATGATGATTTCTTTTCAGAATGTTTAAGGAGTGATTGAGGACAGAATTTAGCAGCACTTTGTGGTTTCAAAGATTCGATCCCCCCTATGTTGGCAGCTATGGTGTATTTATAGGCCAGCTCTCTCCAGGAAATGATCTGAAATCTGTATATGCCGGTTACGGGTCGCTCATTCCATTAATTACAACCATACTATCAGCTAGCTGTAGCCAGCTGTTCGTAGCTGTATCCAGTTGTCATGTGCGAGCGACTTGGTAGGAGCGAGCGTTCTGAGTAATTGAGTGGGCGACTTGAGTCGGTGTTCTTCGGACGCAGCTATTTCTAGCAAATGATGAGTGGGTATCTGATTTGCTTGATGGTGAAGCGAGCGAGCGACCGATCATAGTTCCCTAATGTGGTTATGTCTGATATAGAGTAAGCGGGTGACGATCCTTTTAGCCTGGAGGTAACTGACTAAGGCTGGCATTTTTAGATGTAAGTTTTCTCTTTCTAATAACTGACGTATGACCGACCGATAGGTGGTATTTGATCAAAGTGTTGGTGTTCGACTAGCAGGAATACATGTGCGATAGGAGTTGTAGTTCACAACAGTTGTTAAACATATGCGCGACCTTGACTCCTGCCCTTTATCTTAATTGAGCCGCACTACTCATAGTATGTCGTGCCATTATTCTTGGTCCTACTGGACGATTGACTTGTCCTGGGTTTGATGTTTAGGTCTCGCTCTGCACGGTTGCATCCTATCCATCGTGAGTCGTTTAAGTGTTTCGGATAACAATGTGTATGACCGACTCTGAAGGTGTCCGTTCTTCAGAACTTATAACTCATTATGCGTATGGTTTTTTGAGGGATTAACACTTTCCCCTCGAAGTTCGTAATTTCTCTTAGTAAGGAATTACTGGCTTTGACAAGGTTGATCGCAGCATTGTTTGGCAGGTTTAACCTGGCTCATCGAAGGGTCGGTTGTGTGGAGACTAAGATTGCTTTATTGGGGTTGATTGATGTTGTTTCCTTTGGGTGAGACGCTTGAACTAACTTGTCATCATTGCAAACGGCTAAATCATGGGAAAGTGACCATGCAAACTGGATTCTGATGGGACACTTATTTCTGTAATCGAGTATTGAGCTAATGTGGCGAGAAATGCTTTTGATGTGTGTCCTTTAATCTTCTCCCTTATTATCTTATTTCTCATTCAATTTAGCCCTCATTTTTCTTCAACAGGGTTTCTCAACTGAAAAAAAAAACTCCGTGTTTCTTCTATGGCCATTTCATATAACACAGGTTTGCCGATTTTTACTTATGTTCATTCTTCCCTTGGACCTTATGGTTATTCCCTGATATAATTGCAGGATGGTTCCATCTCCAAAGCGACGTCGATGGGAACAATTCTTTGATTTGGATGTCCCGACAGACGAGATTCAGTCAACTGGTCAGCCATCTGTAAATTCTCCCTTCGGTCCTTCACATATGGAGCTTCAAACTATCATCAATAGGCCGCGATACGTTCCTGGGCCATGCCGTCCTAGGCTTGCTAAGCGGTTCCGGGGGTGGAGTTTACAGGGAGTACCTTCTAATGTGGATATTTCTCCATCTGACTCTCAGACTTTCTCTTGTGATATGATTTCCACAAAAGGTCAGATGTTGGCTCGTCTTGAGACCGTTGTGCATCAATTTGGAAGATAGATGGATTTGCTAAAAATTCATTCGGTGAAGCGGATGAATGGCCGGCATACATTGGCCTGCGACCTCCAAAATCTTCACAAGGACAATCTCAAGCGCATCTCTATTCTAGAAGATGATAAGGCGAAGTTAATCCGTGCCCTTAGGTCCAAAGATAGCGTAGTTGCTTCTTTCGCTCCAGGGGATGTTGAATCGGCGGTTCCTAAAAATGTTGATGAACTTTCATCTCGTTCTGCTCAGACTGAGAGGAAGGTAGGTAGGCCAAGGAAGGTCATAGATCTATAGTTTCTTTCCCTACCTTTGGTTATTTTTGCTTTTTGAACTTTAAGACCAGTTGTGTAAGCGGGTGCTGGCCCTCGCTTGTGATGTTATGTTGTTGTTTTGTGACTTGTGTTGATCTTTGACACTTTTGCGATCTTGATGAATGGTTGTTTTGCTGGCTTTGCGATGCTCTTTGTGTCTCTGTCTGCCACATCTCGTCTCTTTCCCCTGCTTAGTAACATTTTTTTACATTATGATCTTCCTGACGATCGTGCGTTAGTATCGTATTACGAGTCGATCATACGTTAGCGTCGTATTACGAGTCAATCTTGCGTTAGCGTCATATTACGATTGGTCTTATTATGATTTTATTAAGCTGGGGTCACCCAGTTTTTAGTATTTGTCTTGATCGGCGAGTTTCTCGTTGTTCTTAACTTTGGCAATTAAGCCATTTAATTTTTTTATTAAATATTTGTTTGTATGTATGTTATGGTAATTTCTGGATGAATTTTTAATGCATGCCCCCATGGTAAGACTTTGGTTTCAATGTTGTAATGCAATCTTGGCTTTGTCTGACTTGCTTAACAACAAAGAACAAGAATGGATACCCCCTTTATGTTGGGATTTCTGCTTTGTGCTGGTCCTTCCGGCATGTTTGATCCTTCCCCTTTTTTATGCTTCATCCTGAAGAGCGGACACTAGTTTATTTCATCGAGTTTTGACTTAGAAGGAATAAGAACTCATGTCTTTCACCTAAAAAGGTGCCGCCCTTTTTTTGGATTGGCAATTTTCTTTTTCCTTTTTGGGACATGTCGGTTTTTTTTCTTCGAATTTGAGCCTTGCCCTAGGAAAAAGATGTTGGTTCACATCATCAAGAGTTTTTTTTTCTCAAGTCGGAGAACCCATGTCCTGCACCTAAGAAGGTGTTTCTTTATAGGCTTGGCAATTTTAACTGTAACACCCCACCTCCACTAGGGTCACTCACAAGGGGAATGCACTAGCTTTGGTGGAGCATTATCTAGGTAAATATACACAGAAATATTACAAGACATAACATATATAAAACAGCGGAAGAAAAACCAAATTTCATTTCTTTAAGATCTAGAAAGGTCTAATGCCTTTTACATCAAAATGCCATTAAATCCATTACATTGAAATCTATCTTGCAATAGTAAAGAAGCATAAAACTATAGTCATAATTCATTCCCCAAGTAAAACAGTAAAGCTGCCATAGCCAAGAAAGGTCCAAGCCATATACGATTATCTTGGAGCAGAAAGAAGTCCAAACTAAGTAGTAGTGCTTTCTCCCTGAGAACCTTGGGGGGGGGGGGGGGGGAACAGAAGAAAAGGAGGCGAAACAAAACGGGTCCGTCATACTGACTGGTAAGTTCTAGTGACTTTCAGCATAGAAACAAGTAAAAGTAACATGAGATGTATAAACTGAAAGTAAACATAAGAATGATGACAAGATAGGCAAGTTAAACTAAGATAACAAGATAAACTATGGTAACAAGATAAACTAAGGTCACAAGAAAAACTAAGGTAACAAGATAAGCTACGTATAACATCACATGTTTAACATTCTCCGCACCAACTGTACTAGTACCCCAACCTATATCATCCTTTCCATGTATATGTACAGTCCCTTGCCGTATATCGTACGGGTTTCATCACGCGTTTCTATACTACTTCAACATAGTGCCACCATTATTGAAATCGTTTGGACTGCCACCCTTGTTCTGGCAAGGTTTCCTTATCATGAACTATCGCGTGTTCAACTAGGATTTATGCCACCTAGGACCACTAGGGATTATGCTACCTATTGAACGTTTACTAGATTCGTTTAGGGTTTATGCCACCTAGGACCACTAGGGATTATCCTACCTAATGAATTCCACATAACGATCTATTAATCGATCGGCTCCCTACAACTCCTAGCTCGTTCATGTGTCTGTGTCATACGGCCCAATCACGATATGTAGTCACCTATGCTAGGTCCACCATAGGGTGTATCAAGCCCTAGGGTGCCAACCACCGACACGAATCAAGCACGCACAGTGTAAAACTACTGGTGCCCAATGCCTGCTTTTTCTGCTCCGGAGTGTGTGCACGCCCGCACTCCGTTAGAACCTACACTGGCGCACCCACACAGCCGTCGTTCTGGTCGCTTGCAATCAACCCAGTAATCGTGCCCCACCCTGCCTAGTTCCAGGGTACCATGATACATCTAGTGGGTTACTGCTGAAAAGGACCGCGTAACTAGGGTTTCCGTCCAGCAGGTTAAGTGTTGTCATTTAAATTCGAGACTTAACCCGTCTACGTGTCATATCAAATTGGCTAAGTGTTGTCGTTCAAGTTCATGACTTAGCCCTACGAATCATGTGTCCAGTTGGTTAAGTATATTCAAGCGGTTCATGACTTAACCCTATCAATCATCGTGTCAAATTGTTTAAGTATATTCAAGCGGTTCATGACTTAACCCTATCAAACCATCGTGTCAAATTGGTTAAGTATATTTAAGCGGTTCATGAGTTAACCCTATCAAACCATCGTGTCAAATTGGTTAAGTACATTTAAGCGGTTCATGACTTAACTCTATCAAACCATCGTATCAAATTGGTTAAGTATATTCAAGCAGTTCATGACTTAACCCCATCAAGTCATCGTGTTAAATTGGTTAAGTATATTCAAGCGGTTCATGACTTAACCCTATCAAACCATCATGTCAAATTGGTTAAGTATATTCAAGCGGTTCATGACTTAACCCTATCAAGTCATCGTGTTAAATTGGTTAAGTATATTTAAGCGGTTCATGGCTTAACCCTATCAAACCATCGTGTCAAATTGGTTAAGTATATTCAAGCGGTTCATGACTTAACCCTATCAAACCATCGTGTCAAATTGGTTAAGTATATTCAAGCGGTTCATTAATTAACCCTATCAAGTCATCGTGTTAAATTGGTTAAGTATATTCAAGTGGTACATGACTTAGCCCTATCATGTAGCATTAATTCATTAATGCACCCCAACCTCTCACATCAGACCTGTTGTTGTGGTCACTGGATATGCCGGGCGGTTCCGTGCAGATTTACACCACAACTCAGTCTGACCTCGGGTTTCGAGCGCGATATGACCAACTACCCACATTGGATCCTATTGTTTGCAGTAACTGGATTTGTCGGGCGGTTCCGGGCAGATTTACACTGCAAACTCAACCCAACCTCGAGTTGGCCATTTTCATGTTTATTCTAACGTCATCTCCATGTTCAAGTTTCATGTCTAGTTCGTGTCAAGTTTTAAGGATAAATTTAATGCCCACATCCAGATTCAAGTTATGACAATGTTCATGTATCAAGTTTTGCCTATTATCGAGTTCATAATTCATGTTCATAACCAATTCATGTTTTTGCCTATTCTACCCAAACCGTATTCCCATCGCACGTGAATGTGAATCGATCTATACTACAAATAAATCCAAACCTCAGAATAAAGGGAATAACATCAAAACTACGATAGGCAAAAGGGACGAACATAAAGCGATAAAAGGGGTAACAAGACTAGCATAACATAAATTGAGATAATTGGTTACAACATCACTGGCATAAAGGATTTCAAATCTAGCAAGATAAGGAGATAGTCATGGTAAACGCTGACATAAAATAATAGGTATGCGAAAGCAAGCCAAATACAAGGATAATGGATCCAATGGTTTCGGTGTACATAATAGCGAATAAACTAAGCAAGTCACACCCTCGGTATGAGATCCAACAAACTGCAAATTCGGTATACAACATGGGTTTCAATAAACTATAATAGTCCGAGGTAATTAACCCCAATAGTCATAGTCATGGTTATAGGTAAAAATCTCATAATTAAGAATCCTAAGCGAACAATAGTCATGGTTAATTATCCAAAATAGTTCTAGGCAATAGTCATAGGAAACTAACAGTAACAGTTTCAAAATCATGGTCATAGATAATGGCCTTATGTTCATAATCATAGGGAATAATTCTCATAGTCAAGAGTCATAGTTGATTAGCCACAATTGTCCTTGTCATAGTCATAGGCAACAGTCTTACATTCACCGTCATTGGCACAGGCATAGTCTTATGTTCACAGTCATAGGCACAGTCTTATGTTCTTAGTCATGGGCATAGGCATAGTCTTATGTTCATCATCATAGTCATAGGCAAAACCTTATGTCCACAGTCTCATAGGCGTATTAAGGTTTATAGACATGAAAGAATTTGATTTACAACATGAATAGGCCCCGAATAGAAATATTTCCATAAGTCAAGATCCAAGAATTTATGTTACAATCTAGCATTTGAATAATAAACTAGGTCCAATAACATGAATGGGCATGATTCAGTCAATAAGAAATAACCCAAAATCATAGATTCAAGAAGAGACAAGAACAGATCCAAATAGATAATCAAGCTTAGGTCCAATTTCATTTTATTCCATGTCCATATCAAATTTAACAAGTTTCAATCTCAAAGTAACTAGAACTTACAGAGCGTGGATCGAGAATTAGAGTGCAGAGATTTGATTCTAGAAACGGTTGTTGCAGTTGTTGAATGTCTATCTGTTTAGTCTTGTTCTAGTTGAAAACCCCCAATTTGCAATTTCCTAGATGTTGTCTTGACGAAGAAGAAGTAGCCATTCTCTCTTTAATTTAATTATTATCATTTTGATTTTCACAGAGGTAGCACAAGGACAGAATGAAATGGTGTAGAGAGAATGAGGCTAGGGGCTGTTTATATAGGGTTAGGCAGACGAATCTGGTCACGAAACAAGTCTAAATACATCAGAATGCATCAGGTTCAGAAAAGTGGTTCGGGAGGCAGGTCGACCCCCAGGTCGACACTATGGTCGACCTGGCCCCTAGGAGGTCGACACTATGGTCGACCCCCAGGTCGACCTGGTCTATGGGCGGGAGTTTTCCCGCCCTGCCTACTGCGGGGTTTGAATTCGAATTTCGAATTCGAATTTTGGGTTGTTTTTGATTCTGAAAATCCCTGAAACTTCGGAGGGTCATATCTCCCTCATACGGACTCCGTTTCTCGCAAACTCGGACTCGTTTTCATGCAAAATTTCAAGACGAACGCAATGGTGCAACCCGTTTCCCTTGATTCTTGTTTTTAAAAATTAATTTTGCCTTAATTTCTAGTTTCAACATGTTATAAAAATCCGGGTTGTTACATTAACCATGGGACCTTTTGAGTTTCTTTTGCCCCAGCATTGACTTCTTTAATATGGTACCAAGCCTTTTGTTGGTCATGTGTCAAATGATTCGGTATTTCCTGATGAAGGTCGGTGCTTCTTGAGTTGGTACCTCCTAGTCGCTTGTTTGCCTACACAAAGAAATTAGTTTCTAGTAGGAGCTTGTGAATGAGTGATTTGTACATGTAAACAGAACTCCACATTCATTCATTTTATGTACATCATTCAAATGCAAAATTTTTGTAATTCTTTACAGCATTTTTACGTATTCGAACAACATGTTATAAAAAATAACGACGAATATGCTCGTTGTTCCATGCCCATGGAATCTAGTTTCAATCTGTGGTGGCCAGTTTGAAGGTACCATCCAGGAGATTTTGACTTATAACATAAGGCCCTTCCCAATTGGGTCAAAAATCCCTAGTACCGGTCATTACTTCTTCAAAACAAGGTCTCCGATTTCGAAAATCCTATGTTTAACTTTTGAATTGAAATGCCTCGCCACCCTTCTTTGATGTGCGGCTACTCTGAGTTCCGCTTCCTTTCTTCTTTCCTCGAGCTGGTCGAGGGCTTCGAGCTGTAGTTTCTCATTTTCTTCGTGGTCGAAGTATATCTTTCTATGGGTAGGGACTTCCAGCACCACTGGTATCATGGCTTCAGAGCCGTAAGATAAAGAAAAGAGAGTATGCCCTGTTGCAGTTTTATGTATGGTGCGATATGCCCATAACGCCAGCGGGAGTTCATCTACCCAACCACCTTTAAACTTCTCTAATCGTCTCTTAATGGTCGTCTTGATGATTTTATTTACTGCTTCCACCTGCCCATTCGCTTGCGGATGAGCGACTGCTGAAAAGATTTTCTGGATTTTATACTTGGCGCAAAAGTTTTGGAACTCTTCACTTTCAAGTTGGGTCCCGTTGTCTGTGATTATCTTTTGTGGTACCCCAAACCTACATATGATATTTTTCAAGACAAAGTTAATAACTTTCTTCGAAGCTATAGTGGCCAATGGTTCTGCTTCAACCCATTTTGTAAAGTAATCAACGACGACAATTGCATATTTAAAACCATATTTTGCAGTGGGAAGGGCTCCTATGATGTCGATGCCCCATAAAGCAAATGTCCCTGGGCTGACCATGTGGGTTATAGCCGTAGATGGCATCCTTGGAATCTTGGCAAATCTTTGGCACCTGTTGCATTTTTTAGTGTAGGTCGTGGAATATTTATTGATATCTGGCCATAAGTAACTGTATCACAGGATTTTCTTAGCCAAAGTTTGTCCACCGGTATGACCTCCGCACTCCCTTTCGTGTAATTCCGCCATGATCGCCTTTGACTCCTTTTCTGTAACACAACGAAGTAAAGGTGTAGAAAATCCACATCTATACAGTCGTCCATCCTAAATAAGGTAGAAAGAAGCTTTTCGCAAAAAATTTATTCGCTGCTTGGCTTCAGCCGGGAGTGCCCCAGTGATTAGGTACTCTTTAATTGGCAAAATACATGAGTTTGGCTCATCAGTTATTTCCGTGATCCATTCCAATTCAGTCTGCTTTGTGCTTGGGCTGGAAAGGACTTCCACTGGGACCAACCCCATTAGTTGTGCATCTCCTGTGCTTGCGTATTTTGCCAATGAATCAGCTTTGGTATTCTCTTCTCTAGGAATGTGAGATATGGTGTAATGCTCGAAAGCTTCCAATAGTTTTAAGGCTTTGGATAGGTAACCTTGAAATTACCCATTTTGTCTTGGAATTCTCCCAGAATCTGGCATACTACGAGTTGAGAGTTATTAAAGATTTGTATAGTTTTTATTTGCAATTATTTTGCTAGTTTTATCCCTGCGATAAGGGCTTCATACTCAGCTTCGTTGTTTTTTGATGGAAACTCTAGCCTTAGTGCATAGCATAAAGATCTTTCCTCAGGGTTTCGAAAACTACCACTGCCCCGGAACAGTGATCGTTCGAGGCTCCATCAACAAATAATTTCCACTGGATAGCAGTTTCAATATCATCTTCCTTCTTTACCTCTCCTTGGTCGGTAAATTCTGCGATAAAGTCAACAAGCGCTTGTCCGTTGATCGCTTTTCGAGGGTGATGCATAATGTCATATTGACTGAGCTCTATATTCCATTTTAGTAACCTCCCGGAGGTCTCTGGCCGGGATAGAACTTGCCTCCGAGGCTGTTCTGTGAGAACCTTGATGGGATGAGCTTGAAAGTAGGGCCGAAGTTTCTTTGATGCAATAAGCAACAATAAGCGAGTTTTTCAAGCTTTGGATAATTAAGCTCTGCTCCGGATAACCACTTGCTGATGTAATAGACTATTTTTGTACCTTCAGATCTTCTCTGATCAATGTTGCACTTAGGGCGTGGGGAGAAACCGCCAGGTATAGAACAAGTCTTCTCCGTCGCTAGGCTTTGATAGTATAGGAGGTGTTGGAAGGTATTGGATCAGTTCCTCGAAGGCTTTTTAACATTCAGAGGTCCACTGTATCTCTTTCAACCCTTTCCTAAGGGCGTCAAAGAATGGAAGACATCTGTCCGTTGCCCTGGATATGAAGCGATTTAAATCCACAATCTTACCATTCAAGCACTGAAGTTCCTTCTTGGTTCCCGGGGCATGCATTTCTCTCAAAGCTGATATTTTGGCTGGATTAGCTTCCATACCTCTAGCGTTGACCATGTACCCAAGGAACTTGCCCGAACCAACTCCAAAAGAACATTTCAAGGGATTCAACTTCATGCCATGTTGGCGTAGGATATCAAAAATTCGGGCTAGGTCCTCCAAATGGTCTATTGCTCTCTTTGACTTTACCAACATATCATCAACATAGACTTCCATCGTCTTACTAATTTGATTTTTGAACATAGCATTCACCAGTGCTTGTGTCTTCCTGGTCTGGGCCGTACATCATGATTTGATTGTAGCCGGAATACGCATTCATGAAAGATAACAACTCATGACTGGCCATAGAATCCACCAAATGGTTGATTCTGGGAAGAGGGAAACTATCTTTTGGGCAAGCTTTATTCAGGTCTGGATAATCTACATAGACTCGCCATTTACCGTTTGATTTCTTTATGAGCACCGAGTTAGAGACCCATTTTGGATAGGTAGATTCCCTGATAAAACCATTCTCCATTAATTTGTCAACTTCTTCTTTTAAGGTGCGCGACCTCTCCGGCCCCTGGGTTCTCCTTTTTTGTTTAACAACCGGAACACGTGGGTCAATGTTTAGCTTATGGACCGCAATGTTCGGAGATATACTGCACATGTCGGAATGGTTCCGTGCGAACACATCTAAATTAGCTCTTAGAAAGACAATCAAGTGAATTTTTAACTCAGGGCTTAACTGAGACCCTATATTCAACACACGGTTTGGGTCCTTTGTAATTACAGCTAGAGGAATTGTGTCTTCGGCCGATGTCGCCCTTTCGTCCTCTTCACTAGCTTCCCTAGGATCGATCTCCTTTTGCACTCCACTATGCTCGCCAGTGCATGGACCTTTCTTTAATTGCTATAAAGGGCGTTTTTGGATGTGGGGAAGAGCCTCTGCATCCTTTCCCGAATCTTTTTTCTTAGCCTCTCTCAGTTTTGTTACATAGCAATCTCTTGTAGCGATTTGGTCATCCTTAATTACACCAATTCCTCTTTCAGTTGGGAACTTCATAGTCAAGCACCATGGAGCCAATGCAACTTTAAAACCTGAAAGAGTCGGTCTCCCAAGAAGACGAAAACTCATCTATCGGGACAAAAGTTTGTTCCATAGAAACCCTACGCTCCCCATCCGCCAATTCCATGGGAAAATCTATCGTTCCGACGGGTTGCGTAGGTTTTCCTGTAAAACCATGGATCTGGGTATGCGCCCACTTTCTCCATAGGGAGATTCATCTTTTGGAAATTTTTTATAAAAATCACATTAACAGATGCCCTAGCGTCAACTAGGACCCTTTCTATAATTGCAGGACCGAGACCAATTGTGATCACCAGGGCATCAATAGTCGGTGTAATTATTCCTTCTGCATCTTTGTCTTTGAATATCACATCCTCGGTCGAGGTTTTGAGCATTTTCATCGGGAGCTCGTCATTCAAGACCATGCATCCTTCCTCTTTCGTGGCACCCTTCAATTCATTAGCGTATCTTTCCATATTTGCCCGACTGTTCCTAGCTTGGTGGGGCCCCCCAAATATCATATTGATTACTGGCCTCAAGTCAACTGGTATTTAGGGTTCCTTACTCGAGTTTGGTTGGCTAACCGCATTATTATGTCCTTGTGCAGCTGGAGTACTTTGGGGATTTTTCACATATTGCTGGAGTTAGTTCTTCCTGATGAGCTCTTCAATTAAAATCTTCAGGTGCTGGCATTCATTGGTGCTCTGTCCTAGTTGGTTATGAGACCGATAGAATTTGCCGGAATTTTCCTGTTGCTCAGTTATCTTCTGCAGCTTCATCCGAGGAAAGATGCCTGAATCCTTTGCGGCGGAGTAAAATTCTTTCTGGGGTTTCGTTTAGGAGGGTGAGTTCGGATAGTTTATACAGCCGCGTCTTTTTATAAGCTTTGATATTCCTCTCATCACTTCCCCTCTTTTGTCCTATGTCATTATTCTGCTCAACCCTAGACTTATTGCTTTTTCTTTCTTTGGTGGCATTGCTTTCTACAGTTTTCAGGGCACATGGAGCTTCATCTTCCATACTCATGTATTCCTCAGCTTTCTTATAAAACTTCTTCAAAGTTTTTGGTTTCTTCGTTCTGAGCCACTTTCCAAATTCTGACTTCTTATCGATAGCTCCTTTCAGGGCTGCCAATAGGTACCAAGGCTCTGGTTCTATGACCTCCGCTGCTGCAGCATGGAAGTGCGTAAAGAAAGCTATGATGGTTTCCCCATGCTTTTGTTCCATTTCGCATAGTGACATTACATCCATTGCCTTGGTGGTCTGTAGTCGGAATTAATCTTGAAATCTTCTTGCAAAATCGGCAAATTGGTTAATACATTTTAGTGGAAGTCTAGTGAACCATAGCGAGGTCACACCTTTTAGGCACACGGGAAAGTATAAGCACTTGATTTTGTCAGTGGCCCTAGTTCCATTCATGTGCTGGTCGTATTTGAACAGAAAAATGGTTGGATCTCCAACTCCGTTATAAGGTGCTATTATTGGTATGAATTTCTTCGGGAATTTTACTTGATGGATTTCCTCTGTGAATGGATTTTTGCTGGGTGAAACTCCCATTATTTCTCTTCATCTTCTCGGGTCGCTTTCTCCTTCATTATTCGCTGGATCATGTCTATGATGTGCCTCTCGTCATATGTTTGCTCATCAGAATCAGCACTGATGTTCATGTCAGTGTGACCACGGTTTGAGCTTCGACGCCTTGCATCTTTTTTGGGGGATGTTATGTTAGTGGGACTTGCGATAGCCCAAGTCGCACATTTTTCTTTGCATTGTGGAGATCGAGCCTTAGAGTCCTCAACGCCGGCCTCTCCCTTGTCTCCCACTAGGTCATGAGGTCGACCAGGATCTGAGGCTGATGAGTCCTCTTTTTCACCAGTATTATTTACAATATTCAGAGGCAGCAAATTGGCCTGAGTATTGGTCAGGACATCAAACCTTTCCATTATCATCTTTGTCGTATTGTCCATTTTGCGTTCAAGCTGGTTACAACCACATTCAACTCATCTCGTGTTACAGACGGCCTAGGGGTTTCTCCAGCCCCTTGGTTTAGAGTTTGTGGTATGGTTTCATCAATATTACTATCCTCATTGATCATAGTAACTTCCGCAGATTTGCCAATTTTCTTTGACTCGTCCATCGTTTCAGGGGAGAAAGCGATTTGGGATTTTATTTTTTTAGGTTGCTGAATTTTGGAGCAAGGAATTATGAACATGGCCCCACAGTGGGCGCCAAAATGTTTACACAAAAATTGGTTTAAACACCCAAGGTACTAAAGTTGTATTTCACCAATGTGGTATTGAAATAAATGGAGCCGTATTTAACAACAATTGAAAATGAAAATGCAGGGAAGATACAATCAAGATGAGATTTAGAGTTGTTCAGCCGTAAATTAGGCCTATGTCCACTATGAAGACAGTTTGCATTCTTATAATGAGGATTACAAATACATAAACTCTCTTTCTTTACCCATTTCCATATTCACTCAAAATACTCTCATTCATGCTAATTGCAAGAGAATGATGGAGTTTGAGGAGGAGAAGGATGGATGAGTGATTGGGAAGGAAAATGTCTTCGTCTCCTGATTACAGGATTATGCTTGACACCATGGCCAGATGAGTGATGGAGCTTCGAGGCGTGTAGATGATGATTTCTTTTCAGATTGTTCAAGGAGTGATTAAGGACAGAATTTAGCAGCACTTTGTGGTTTCAAAGATTCGATCCCCCTATGTTGGCAGCCATGGTGTATTTATAGGTCAGCACTCTCTAGGAAATGATATGAAATCTGTGTATGTCGGTTACGGGTCTCTCATTCCATTAATTACAACCATATCATCAGCTAGCTGTAGCCAGCTGTCCGTAGCTGTATCCAGTTGTCATGTGCGAGCGACTTGGTGGGAGCGAGCGTTCTGAGTAGTTGAGTGGGCGACTTTAGTCGGTGTTCTTCGGGCGCGGCTATTTCTGGCAAATGATGTGTGGGTATCTGATTTTATTGATGGTGAAGCGAGCGGGCGACCGATCATAGTTCCGTAATGTGGTTATGTCTGATTCGGAGTAAGCAGGCGATGATCCTTTTAGACTGGAGGTGACTGACTAAGGCTGGCATTTTTAGATGTAAGTGTGCTCTCTTTCTAATAACTGACGTATGACCGACCGATAGGTGGTATCTGATCAAAGTGTTGGTGTTCGACTAGCAGGAATACACAAGCGATAGGAGTAGCAATTCACAAGCAGTTGTTAAACATATGCGCGACCTTGACTCCTGCCCTTTATCTTTATTGAGCTGCACTACTCATAGTATGTCGTGCCATTATTCTTGGTCGTGCTGGACGATTGACTTGTCCTGGGTTTGATGTTTGGGTCTCGCTCTGCAAGGTTGCGTCCTATCCATCGTGAGTTGTTTAAGTGTTTCGGATAACATCATGTACGACTGACTTTGTAGGTGTCCATTCTTCAGATCTTATAACTCATTATGCATATGGTTTTTTGAGGTATTAACAATCTCTTTTTCTACAACTTTCAGATTTGTTTAATATGTTAATTACTGCATGATGCTGTTGATTCACAAATAAATTTCTAAATGGAAGCAGGTAACAAGACTGACATTGGCGAAAACAAGTAACAACAAGTGGTTATTCTAATTGGAGATGAACAAAGTGGGAGTTATGCTCAGAGATGGAGCTATTACATGCGAGATAGATGGCAAATTTTACCATAGTTATAGGAAATAGTGACCTCATCATGGGTCCTTCCTATTTTCATGTACCTATTTTTTTCATTCTGTTTATGTTTTGTTTTAAGGTTTGTGTTTGTACTAGACTATGAAGGTTAGTTTACTAACCTAGCTTTGTATCTTCTTCTTTAATAAATAAAAGCATACCTGAAGCGACCTGAACTTCCCCGGTCTCCGAAGAGAAGAGAAAGAATGGATTACTGTGAGGACAAGACGAATCGGAACGTGCACGGAAGAACATTTCATTGCTTATTACAACAATTCCATTAGAATACAAGAATATACAGAGTATGAATAAATATTACACAGAAAATATCAGAGATTTAAACTACATTTAAATACATCGCAGCGAAAAATAATACAATACACAACTAGAAGTAATACACGGATACAGAGCTTTCCGAGTATCGTTCCAGCTATAAATCAGGATTCTGTGAATATAAATCTGTAAAACCAAAACTACTAGCTGCCCGTGTCAAAATAAGGGCACCCAGAGTTTAGGTTAAAACAATAAACTCCAAGTCAGTCATGTGACTAGTGTGAGAACTAAAACAGTTATTAATCTTTATTTTACTGTTAGGTAAATCAAGGGACCACGCCGTATAACACGGAACGTGTTTCCTCCCAAGAATACCAGTGCATAAAACAACAGCGCAACGCTAAATAAAAAACAATGAAGCTATTATAAGACCTAGGTCCCATCACACAATGCAACGCAAGCCAGAGGATAGGGTTTTTACCTTATAATAGCCAAGAATGCTTGATACGTTTAAAACAAATCTTTGATACTATTATAAGTGCATAGTGTATAAAACAACTTCAAATCGCATAAGCGCCTCATCCCACTATGTCGCCATACTAGGCTCTATAATTAAAACCGCAAAATCACGTATTTGGAAATTGGATTTCCATCTTCGAACTGAGGCTAGGGATCGTCCTCTACCGATTCGAGGCTGTCTAGCCAGAGCCTCAGGCAAGTACTCAGTTAAGCCTTTGGATCGTCAGGGCCGGTCAACCAATATGGATTAAAATGCCTGAACACTGCGTTTCCCCGCCCTTTGGGGCATAAATGAGCCAACGAATGACTCCATCGGCTTCACATAGTCACCGATATATCCGAGGCGCCTCGCAACAACAACAACCACATAAGTCAAACTCGTCAGGGCATGTAAAACCACTGACGCCACTTTTAGCTAGAAAGAAACGCATGTCCTCCCTGAGGCCCTTCTCCCATTTCTGGTTCACAACCGGGGTGTGAGGCTCGCGAATCAACGCTATACAAAGCTATGCTACACAGGCCGTGCTTTGATCATCAACCACAAGACTCTGCTTTTCAACATGAGCCTTGATCATTTGCATCTTAGCATGCCACACACGCAAACCACTCCATGCAACCGATATCCATCAATCACACAGAATGATATCCAGTGTCAGACACACAGTCCATTTACAAGTCCGTTCTGGGTCTGAACGAAACCGGAGGCACCTTGTACCTTGCATTTCCATCGATCTCCAAGTACGTCTGGACGATCACCAACTGATTCCCTCCTCTTGGGTGTACGACCCAATCAAGATCATCAGTAATTATCCAAACGACGTGAAGACCTCTGGTCTTCAACCACCGTCTTCATCTTCGGCTCATCGTCGAATCAGTTATTCAGAATGGGATAAACCCGGTCTTTCTAAATTACTCGCATATATATTAAACAAGTGTTACACAAACACAACATACGCCTCATTCCAATTCATCAGTCACTAACCGTAAATTAGCAAGAGAATAATTCCCCAAATATTAACCTCGAAGGCTGAAACCAACATCAGATCAATACCCAAGAAACCATTCTTCTTAGTCAACCTACAGTTAGTTTCTAAATTTCACATTCTTAGGGATAGGTTCCCATTAATTTTATCAAAGATAAATTCTTTTAAATTTATTCTTTAATCTTCCTTTGAATATCACTTCAAACTGGTCGGGATTAGCGAACCACACCGAAGTAATCATTTATTTTATTTCCTAATCCCAACCTATTCATCCTATGAAGTAAAACTGGTAATACTTCATATCTAACACCACGGTGTTGTTGGTAAGTTCAATTACCATTTCATGTTCAAATCTAATTAACGATTTAACTATCGCCTGGAGCAAAACTAGTGATACTCCATTCTCGATCTTTTCAATCTAATTAAAGATTCATTAAAACTCCACTTAGTTTTAATCTTTAACTGGGTTAAATAATCAATGTCATTTAAAACACGGTTCGCGATAAACCCAAAATCACATTCCATTCTATCAGCGTTTAACCATAAAATAGCAAGTGAGCAATTCCCTAAGTATTAACCCCGAAGGCTGAAACCAACATCAGATCAATACCTAAGAAACCATTCAACTTAACTAATCTCCAGTTAGTTTCTGATTTTCTTAACTCCTTTGGGTCTAAGAACAGTATTATTGAAAATACTGTTCACGACAACCCAAATCACATTTGATATTAAATACAAGGCTCTGAATACAAAATATATCGGCTTATATTCCATATCAAATTCTATGACCAACAAATATCATATTGGAAATAACGATATAAATATATCTTTCAAATTCCCATAACAATATCTGTATAATCACGAAATCCAACATCGAAATATTCTAAAGACAATTTCGATTCACATCCCTTCCAACTCAATCATTGGAAATTCTGGTTACCTTTGAAACCATTTCAAATCCACTTTATTTATTTTAAAAATAAATAGAATTATAATTCTAGTTCAAAACTAGTTCATTTCGATAAAAAATCTATTTTTATCTTTTCAAATATGGAGTTTTTATCCCAATTCTTCACAAATCATTTCTTATGATTTTACACAAATTATTACTATCTTTAATAATTTTATCAAGGCCCGTACAGTCGATTTCCATCAACAGCCATCGAACCGCATTTACAGCGACCTTTTCCAAATTGGATTTGGACATAATTCCAAATCCAACCATTAGATTTCAAATCTCTAATATTCATTAGAAAGCTCTTTTCGATACGAACCCAACGGTTCCAGTTTTAGGAGAATCCGATGGTCGGATCTCCCGTAATATCCATTAGAAGTCAATGGTCGAAATTCACGAGCTGCCGCAGCGCGGCGCGTTCTATTCAGGCCATTATATATATATATATATTATATATTTCGTCGATTTCCTTTTTAAAACGTATTTTATAAATCGTTTTAAATTCGTTTTCAAAACGATTTCAACTTCCATCTCAAATTCAAATCAAAATTGAATCTTTCCAATATAAATTCGTTTTAAATTCATTTCAACTCGTTTTCCATTCAAATCCATTTCAATTCAAATCGGTTTCAATTCAAATCGATTTCAGTTCAATTTCAATACGTTTTTAAATTCAATTCAAAACGATTTCTATTCTATTTCACTCTAATTCGAATTTCAATTTATTTCAATTTAATTCGAATTTCAATTTATTTTAATTTAATTCGAATTTCAATCCAATTCAATTTAATTCGAATTTCAATTCAATTCAATTTAATTTGAATTTCAATTCATTTCAAAATATTAGATTTTGAAATCACTTTCGATATTCATTGTAAAATGAATAAAATCGACTAAATTCCCGGTCGTGTTAAAATGGCATTTAACTACTTAACACGGCTTCACATTTCAATATTCACTGAATATTATTTTAAAATATTTGATAATTCTGAACTGGAATCAGACACAATCAATTACCATATAATGCAATTATATGGATTTCACACAATAAATGTGTATAACAATAATGAAAACAACAATCCATCATCCAGAGTGCATTCTACACTGTATAAGCATATAAATATTCAACGCTTACACAGCCTGTCAATCAATCGATTGACATACAACTAATTATTGGGATTAGTGTATGTCATATTTCATCCCAATACCCGTATGGGGTTTCAAACAATCCAACACAGATTTTATTTGTGTAGTTGGGCGATGTGTAAAATTTATCGTCCCAATCAATATCAATCAAATGTGTGTATATAAACAAATCGTCTAAATTGTTTATATTTATTTCATTTTAAATACACGTTAAAAATTCTATTTTCAACTATAAAATATTTTTAACTATATAAATATTTTATTTCACATCACACAATCAACTACACATCAAAATCAAACAAACAAGCATACAAGCCGTCCATGGTCTGTAAACGATGGGTGTCGGGTGCTACTAAACACCATCTGCATCCTAGTATATATTTTAACTAGAATTCAAAATAAAGGTGAGGAGTTCTCACTGATAAGCTAAACCAAACTCCACGACTCTTCATATGTAGGAAATCTTCGCCACTCGCCTTTTATCACTTTCGTTGTCCGCATCCACTACATATATAAAAATCATATTTTTATATTGTTGCTATTTATAAAAAAATCACATTTTTATACTTCTTACTATATAAAAATTATATTTTTGATTCACTATAATATAAAAATTATATTTTTATTCTACACATATAATAAAAATCATTTCTTTCTCTTATGGAAAAATCATATTTTTCTCTCCTGAAAAACCTATGCTTTTCTAGAATAAAAATAAGAGTTTTGCTTATATAAAAATCAAAGTTCTGCTTGTATAAAAATCAGTTTTTTATGCACAAAAAATCAGTTTTTTTAAAACATAGGAAAATCAGTTTTTAACACATAGTAAAATCAGTTTTCAACACATAGGAAAATTAGTTTTTAACACATAGGAAAATCAGTTTTTATAACAAAATAAAAAAACTGTAGAAAACTCACTGTCGGGGGCTTGAGGAGGTCGGCAGCCTCTGGTGGTGCTGGGGCGCTCGTGACTGGTGGAGGCGGTGGGGTTGTGGTGGAGCGATGCTGCTTCGATGTGGGCGCGGGATTTGGGCGGATGAGGCTTTGGGGTTCGATCGAATGGAGAGAGAAGGGCGGAGAGAGGAGGGTGGCGGGATAAGGGGGAGCGACGGCGCCAGGATTGGCGGTCGACGATCGAGGGGGGGCTGAAGCGGAATCGTGGTCAACGGAGGTGGGGAGGGTGGGAGCGGGGGGTGGGGGGAGTTTCCATTTTTTTATTTTCTTTATTTAATGACTGCCGTGGAGAGAGAATAGTGAGGGGGGTTTATATAAAAAAAATTATTTTATTATTTAATCATTTAATTTCAAAAAGCAATTTTTAATTTCGAACTCGAAATCAAACCCATCGACTGTCGTTCATAGCTAATTACCCCCATTCCGAACACAATGGGATATGTATTGCAGGCTGATTCGATAGTTTCGATCAGTTTTCGTCAAAGTCAGAATATAACTCTATATATTGAATTTGAATGCACATTTCAATTTACCGGGGCCACATACTAACTAGAAAAATTCCCAAAAGATATTTTCTAGATTCGTATTGACGATACAGTCCTAACAAAACTAATTTCGTCAAATTCTGAGACTATTTGAAAAATAGCCATTTTCTAGTCGATTAAAATCAACTGAAATTGGTCAAACGCGTTTTCCTTTGCCACGCTTACATATTGATTCGAAAAATTATGAATTTTGAAACCTAGCAATAGGTAGACATCACGGATCCAACAAAAGTAGTTTCGTCGAAAACCGAGGTCGTTTGTAAAATTTCCATTTTTAAGGGCCAGAATTTCAAGCGACTATTCTGAATTTTCAACTGGACGTAACTTTTGATTCCCGCTATGAAAATTTGATTTCCCGGATTCGTTGGAAAGATATTCTCAATTAGATTTAAATATTTTTGGTTTCACTAAAATCCGATTTATTTTGAATCCTACACAGTCATTTGAAATTTGAAATCGAATTTTCGAACTATCGCACCATTTTCAATTCCTTTTATAATTAAAATAAAATAATTATAATCTAACAACGATCTATATAAAAATATATACGTTCGAATTCTATTCAAAATAAATTTCTCGTCGTTATTATTTAAAATAATTCATTTTAAATATTCAAAATTCACTAAAATTGCCAAAATAAAAAATTTTAAATTGGCTCGGATTTCCGGCTTATTACAATCTCCCCCACTTAAAACTTTTCGTCCCCGAGAAGGATCGAAGCCGAAAGTTGTTTAACAAATCAACTCAACTTTCATTGTTTTCCTATGGCTTAAGTTTTTCAACTTTTCAATTTCTAAGAACTTTTCAAGTTTTTCAAAAATTTGGCTAACACCCTAAATTTTCGAAAAATTTCGCCATAACCTCCCCTGCACCGGGGACTTCGGGATATTTCATATAGCCTCCCATGGCCTTCATCAATCCAAAAGAAAAAGAAAAAGCCAAGCGGCTAGCCAAGCGGCTAGCCAATCGGCTCATAAAATCATCATCACCCAAACAAAATAGTAAATTATGGTAAACATGTACCTATTTGTCGGGCAAACAATTTTATTCTTCTGCTCTAGCCTCCTTGCTATGACCTATTCAATGTAAGTGCATGTATACTATGAAAATGCGACAAATTTTCAATACAATTCACTATTTGGTTCAATTTGGCTAATTGGTTCAACTTTTAATTAATCTAAACAGTAATCAAACAACACAACCATCAATCAATTAGTTGGTTAACGTTCCAAATTCATAACTTTGATATATAGTCCAGAAATCAGATTTTTGATGCCAAATCACAACAATAGGCCCTATCTAGCTTTGGTTCTCACACCAGTCTAATGGAAATATATAGATATCTCACTTTCGAAGCTCGAACATAAATGCTGATGATGTTTCGAACCACCATCAGAACACCTCTGGGCTACTAGAGTGCGATTCTATATCTATCCAGTATATTTGGGACTTCGTATACACGTTAGCTAGGCGTATATGCAAAATCTTCATATACTAGATTGTCCAAATCAATTTAAAATAAATTATTCAAATACGTATAATACGATTTAAATTTCAAAACAAAATTTGTTTTTCTTTTTATATTTCAAAAATATACTCTTCACACTCGTTCTAGGATACTACCGATCCTATCTCTAACGAGTCACTCTTATTGGATATTACTAATCCAATCTCTGATGAATTCTTTTGTATGGTTCTAATGTGCCTTGTTCTCCGAGCTTTGTAAACCAAAGCTCTGATACCAAATGAAGCGACCCGAACTTCCCCGGTCTCCGAAGAGAAGAGAAAGAACGAATTACTGTGAGGACAAGACGAATCAGAACGCACACGGAAGAACATTTCATTTCTTATTACAACAATTCCATCAGAATACAAGAATATACAGAGTATGAATAAATATTACACAGAAAATATCAGAGATTTAAATTACATTTAAATACATCGCAGTGGAAAATAATACAATACACAACTAGAAGTAATACATGGATACAGAGCTTTTCGATTATCGTTCCAGCTATAAATCAGGATCCTGCGAATATAAATCTGCAAAACCAAAACTACTAGCTACCCGTGTCAAAATAAGGGCACCCAGAGTTTAGGTTAAAACAATAAACTCCAGGTCAGTCTTGTGACTGGTGTGAGAACTAAAACAGTTATTAATCTTTATTTTACAGTTAGGTAAATCAAGGGACCACGCCGTATAACACGGAACGGGTTTCCTCCCAAGAATACCAGTGCATAAAACAACAGCGCAATGCTAAATAAAGAACAATGAAGATATTATAAGACCCAGGTCCCATCACACAATGCAACGCAAGCCGGAGGATAGGGTTTTTACCTTATAATAGCCAAGAATGCTTGATACCTTTGAAACAAATCATTTGATACTATTATAAGTGCATAGTGTATAAAACAACTTCAAATCATAAGTATCAATCATAGACGGCACAAGCGCCCCATCCCACTATGTCGCCATACTAGGCGCTACAATTAGAACCGCAAAATCACGTATCTGGAAATTGGATTTCCATCTGCGAACTGAGGCTAGGGATCATCCTCTACCGATTCGAGACTGTCTAGCCCGAGCCTCAGGCAAGTACTCAGTCAAGCCTTTGGATCGTTAGGGCTGGCCCACCGATGTGGATTAAAATGCCTGAACACTACGTTTCCCCGCCCTTTGGGGCATAAATGAGCCAACGAATGACTCCATCGGCTTCAGATAGTCACCGATATATCTGAGGCGCCTCGCAACAGCAACAACCACATAAGTCAAACTCGTCAGGGCATGTAAAACCACTGATGCCACTTCTAGCTAGAAAGAAACACATGTCCTCCCTGAGGCCCTTCTCCCATTTCTGGTTCACAACCGGGGTGTGAGGCTCGCGAATCAACGCTATACAAAGCTATGCTACACAGGCCGTGCTTTGATCATCAACCACAAGACTTTGCTTTTCAACAGGAGCCTTGATCATTTGCATCTTAGCATGCCACACAGGCAAACCACTCCATGCAACCGATATCCATCAATCACACAGAATGATATCCAATGTCAGACACACAGTCCATTTACAAGTCCGTTCTGGGTCTGAACAAATCCGGAGGCACCTTGTACCTCGCATATCCATTGATCTCCAAGTACGTCTGGACGATCACCAACTGATTCCCTCCTATTGGGTGTACGGCCCAATCAAGATCATCAGTAATTATCCAAACGACGTGAAGACCTCCGGTCTTCAACCACCGTCTTCATCTTCGACTCATCATCGAATCAGTTATTCAGAATGGGATAAACCCGGTCTTTCTGAATAACTCGCGTATATATTAAACAAGTGTTACACAAACACAACATACGTCTCATTCCAATTCATCAGTCACTAACCGTAAATTAGCAAGAGAATAATTCCCCAAATATTAACCCCGAAGGCTGAAACCAATATCAGATCAATACCCAGGAAACCATTCTTCTTAGCCAACCTACAGTTAGTTTCTAAATTTCAAATTCTTAGGGATAGGTTCCCATTAATTTTATCAAAGATAAATTCTTTTAAATTTATTCTTTAATCTTCCTTTGAATATCACTTCAAACTAGTCGGAATTAGCGAACCACATCGAAGTAATCATTTATTTCATTTCCCAATTCCAACCTATTCATCCCATGAAGTAAAACTGGTAATACTTCATATCTAACACCACGGTGTTATCGGTAAGTTCAACTACCATTTCACGTTCAAATCTAATTAAAGATTTAACTATCGCCTGGAGCAAAACTGGTGATACTCCATTCTCGATCATTTCAATCTAATTAAAGATTCATTAAAACTCCACTTAGTTTTAATCTTTTACTGGGTTAAAGAATCAATGTCATTTAAAACACGGTTCGCGATAAACCCAAAATCACATTCCATTCTATCAGCTTTTAACCGTAAAATAGCAAGTGAGCAATTCCCTAAGTATTAACCCCGAAGGCCGAAACCAATATCAGATCAGTACCCAAGAAACCATTCAACTTAACTAATCTCCAGTTAGTTTCGGATTTTCTTAACTCCTTTGGGTCTAAGAACAGTATTATTGAAGATACCGTTCACGAAAACCCAAATCATAATTGATATTAAATACAAGGCTCTAAATAGAAAATATATTGGCTTTTATTCCATATCAAATTCTACGACCAACAAATATCGTATTGGAAATAACGATATAAATATATCTTTCAAATTCCCATAACAATATATGTATAATCACAAAATCCAACATTGAAATATTCTAAAGACAATTTCGATTCACATCCCTTCCAATTCAATTATTGGAAATTCTGGTTACCTTTGAATCCATTTCAAATCCACTTTATTTATTTTAAAAATAAATAGAATTATAATTCTAGTTCAAAACTAGTTCATTTCGATAAAAAATCTATTTTTATCCTTTCAAATATGGAGTTTTTCATCCCAATTCTTCACAAATCATTTCTTATGATTTTACACAAATTATTACTATTTTTAATAATTTTATCAAGGCCCGTACAGTCGATTTCCATCAACGGCCATCGAGCTGCATTTACAGCGACCTTTTCCAAATTGGATTTATACATAATTCCAAATCCAACTGTTAAATTTCAAATCTCTAATATTCATTAGAAAGCTCTTTTCGATACGAACCCAACGGTTCCGGTTTTAGGAGAATCCGATGGTCGGATCTCCTGTAATATCCATTCGAAGTCAATGGTCGAAAGTCACGAATTACCGCAGCGAGGCGCGTTCTATTCAGGCCATTATATATATAATATATGTATTATATATATTTCGTCGATTTCCTTTTTAAAACGTATTTTATAAATCGTTTTAAATTCGTTTTCAAAACGATTTCAACTTCCATCTCAAATTCAAATCAAAATTGAATCTTTCCAATATAAATTCGTCTTAAATTCATTTCAACTCGATTTCCATTCAAATCCATTTCAATTCAAATCGGTTTCAATTCAAATCGATTTCAGTTCAATTTCAATAAGTTTTTAAATTTAATTCAAAACAATTTCTATTCTATTTCAATCTAATTCAAATTTCAATTTATTCAATTTAATTCGAATTTCAATTTAATTCGAATTTCAATCCAATTCAATTTAATTCGAATTTCAGTTCAATTCAATTTAATTCGAATTTCAATTCATTTCAAAATATCAGATTTTGAAATCACTTTCGATATTCATTGTAAAATGAATAAAATCGATTAAATTCCCGTTCGTTTTAAAATGGCGTTTAACTACTTAACACGGCTTCACATTTCAATATTCACTGAATATTATTTTAAAATATTCGATAATTCTGAACTGGAATCAGACACAGTCAATTACCATATAATGTGGTTATATGGATTTCACACAAAACATGTGTATAACAATAATGAAAACAGCAATCCATCATCAGAGTGCATTCTACACTGTATAAGCATTGAATATAAATATTCAACGCTTACACAGCCTGTCAATCAATCGATCGACATACAACTAATTATTGGGATTAGTGTATGTCATATTTCATCCTAATACCCATGTGGGGTATCAAACAATCCAACACAGATTTTATTTGTGCAGTTGGGCGATGTGTAAAATTTATCGTCCCAATCAATATCAATCAAATGTGTGAATATAAACAAATCTTCCGATTTGTTTATATTTCTTTCATTTTAAATACACGTTAAAAATTTTATTTTCAACTATAAAATATTTTTAACTATATAAATATTTTATTTCACATCACATAATCAACTACACATCAAAATCAAACAAATAAGCATACAAGCCGTCCATGGTCTGTGAACGACGGGTGTCGGGTGCTACTAAACACCGTCTGCATCCTAGTATATATTTCAACTAGAAATCAAAATAAAGGTGAGGAGTTCTCACCGATAAGCTAAACCAAATGCCCCGACTCTTCATACATAGGAAATCTTAGCCACTCGCCTTTTATCACTTTCGTTGTCCGCATCCACTACATATATAAAAATCATATTTTTATATTGTTGCTATGTATATAAAAATCACATTTTTATACTTCTTACTATATAAAAATTATATTTTTGATTCACTATAATATAAAAATTATATTTTTTTTCTTCACATATAATAAAAATCATTTCTTTCTCTTATGGAAAAATCATATTTTCTCTCTTGAAAAACCTAAGCTTTTCTAAAATAAAAATAAGAGTTTTCCTTATATAAAAATCAAAGTTCTGCTTATATAAAAATCAGTTTTTTTATGCACAAAAAAAATCAGTTTTTTTAAAACATAGGAAGATCAGTTTTTAACACATAGTAAAATCAGTTTTCAACACATAGGAAAATCAGTTTTTAACACATAGGTAAATCGGATTTTATAACAAAATAAAAAAATTGTCGAAAACTCACTGTCGATGGGGGCTTGAGGAGGTCGGCAGCCTCTAGTGGCGTTGGGGCGTGCACGACTGGTGGAGGCGGTGGGTTTGTTGTGGAGCGACGATGCTTCGATGTGGGCGCGGGATTTGGGCGGATGGGCCTTTGTGGTTCGATCGAATGGAGAGAGAAGGGTGGAGAGAGGAGGGTAGCGGGATAAAGGGGAGCGGCGGCGCCAGGATCGGCGGTCGACGATCAAGTGAGGGGGGGGGGGGGGGCTGAAGCAGAATCGTGGTCAACGGGGGGGGGGGGGGGGGAGGGGGTTCCTTTTTTTTCTTTATTTAATGACTGCCGTGGAGAGAGAATAGTGAGGGGGGTTTATATAAAAAAATTATTTTATTATTTAATCATTTAATTTCCAAAAGCAATTTTTAATTTCGAACTCGAAATCGAACCCACCAACTGTCGTTCATAGCTAATTACCACCATTCCGAACACAATGGGATATGTATCGCAGGCTGATTCGATCGTTTCGATCAGTTTTTGTCAAAGTCAAAATATAACTCTATATATTGAATTTGAATGCATATTTCAATTTACCGAGGCCACATACTAACTAGAAAAATTCCCAGAAGATATTTTATAGCTTCGTATTGACGATACGGTCCTAACAAAACTAATTTCGTCAAATTCTGAGACTGTTTGAAAAATGGACATTTTCCAGTCGATTAAAATCAATTGAAATGGGTCAAACGCGTTTTCCTTTGCCACGCTCACATATTGATTCGAAAAATTACGAATTTTGAAACCTAGCAATAGCTAGACATCACGGATCCAACAAAAGTGATTTCGTCAGAAACCAAGGTCGTTTGCAAAATTTCCATTTTTAAGGGCCAGAATTCCATAACGACTATTCTGAATTTTCAACTGGACGTAACTTTTGATTCCCGCTATAAAAATCTGATTTATTGGATTCGTTGGAAAGATATTCTCAATTAGATTCAAATATTTTTGGTTTCACTAGAATCCGGTTTATTTTGAATCCTACACAGTCATTTGAAATTTGAATTCGAATTTTCGAACTACCGCGCCATTTTCATTTCCTTTTATAATTAAAATAAAATAATTATAATCTAACGACGATCTATATAAAAATATATACATTTGAATTCTATACAGAATAAATTTCTCGTCGTTATTATTTAAAATAATTCATTTTAAATATTCAAAATTCACTAAAATTGCCAAAATAAAATTTTTAAATTGGCTCGGATTTCCGGGTTATTACAATACCAATTTTCAAAAAAAATAAAATACACATATATACATATACATGTGTATATATATACTCACATATACGTAATTTTTTCCTTATATGTACATTGATATATCTTTTTCTCTTAGAACATGCATCTCTTATGTCATCTCTCTAAAAATTAAAAACTTGACATTGAAAGGACTTGAACTCCTGACCTCCACCTTGGAAAATGTATGCTCTACCAACTCACCTAACTTAGCTTTTGTTCACAAGACTTAAACATTGGTAGTTATTGTTCTTATTTGTGTTTCTCTTATATCTTCTTTTTCATTTTTATTCTAAAACTTATTTTAAAGATATCTTCTTCATTTTAAATCCATTTTCAGCAAACCATAGGTCTAAACTGATCAGAAAATCATCATGGATGCAATGACGCTAGTTCCCTGACCAAATTTAGAAAATTATACAAATTTTTATTTTATTATTTAATTAAAAATGTGGGGATTTACATTCCTCCACCCTTAAAAAATTTCGTCCCTGAAATTTGATAAGAGTAAAATTAAGTAATTCCTCGTCTAATTTGCAACCTTCATGTGTGCATCTAATTTCGCAACCATTTGTGCGCTTGAGCAAATTATAACACAACATAAAAATACATGAACGCAATGAATGCCTAAGTGATACCTCCTATATGAATGCAATTTTTTTTTGAAAATCTTTTTGTAAACATGATGCATTCACCCTAAATATACTGGCAATTTCTATATGAATGCAATATTTTGAAAACCAAAAATATTTTTTCATCCAATTTTTTCCATACTCCTACTGGGTAAGAGCGTAGCTCATCTAATTTTTGCATCCAAACCCTAACAACCAACTTTAAATTATTGAATTTCAGAAAAGTCTAATTTTCTGAATTCAATTTCTTATTTTAGAAAGAGGTAGAAAATAACAAATTACATAATTTCAATCCACCTTTATGCACCTTTTTCCCCATACATGGAAATCTTAATTGTTATTAATCTAACAAAAATATCTATTTTTCTACTCCAAGCACACATAAGAAAATTTTCCTTTCAGTTTTCTAAGTTAACTTGGAAGAATTCATTTTCTTTTATTGTTCTCAATTTTTGCAGTTTTTGTCTTTATTTGTTTTGCTTTTAGTTGTTCATCTTTTACCTTCATTTTCATTTAATTCACAATATATCATGCTTTTGTTCTTACCTAGCGATCACTATAAATATTGTTAGATCAAAATTTGGACCTAACACCCAAATTATTCTGAAGCTTATAAAGTTTCAACTGAAGAATGAGAAAAAAGAAAATAACACACATAATTTATAGTGGTTCGGCGTTAACGAGCCTACGTCCACTTTATATATTATTGCTTATACTTTGAAAGCTAATACAATCAAGGATTTCTCTCAATATTTCAGTAGTTTGACAACAATGGCGGATTCAGTACTCAATATTGCCAAAAGATCCCAAAAAATGCCAAGCTCCGGGCTATTTATAGCTGATTTTGTCAGGCGGGTCGTGGTTACACGTGGCACGTATCCCGAGAACATCGGATCGCATCGCCACCGTTGAGGAAATAGTCAAATTAGCCATTGTGGACAGGTGTCGCGATCTGCTTGAAAATCGGATCGTGCAGATGGGGAGAATTGGTCCAAATGACGGTTAGGGACACGTGTCGCTAGATCCGTGCGTCTCGGATCGCTGAAGACTAGCTCACGCTTGAACGGATCAGAGGGTTCGCCACGCACCAGGGGATCGGATCGATCAATAATGGGCAACAACATATGCATGGATCGGATCGCATAGAGATGTCATTTCGCTGGTGAAATAGGAGCGATCCGTCGAGACGCGATCCGATGGTGGGCGAGTCGATAGTGTGCGATCTGCCAATGGGCGAGTCGATAGCGTGCGATCCGTCAATGGGCGAGTCGATGATGCGATCCATTCCTTCATATTCTTAGAGAACATGGTTTCATGCTTTCTTCTTACGAATGATCCTGGGTGGCTTGGTCAAAAAGAGAGCCAACATTTTGCCCCCTCGAAGTATGTTTTATCAATGATGGAACATGCTTCGAAGCTATAGAATCGTCTTTTCTCAACGAGTCGTGGATCAGAGAACGATTCTCTTTCTGGGATTTTTCAGAATCCTCATTCTTGAGTTTATCGATTTGTATCGCGGGCTCGAGTCGTGGTCCGTTAGCGAGACATTCGTTCCGTTCTTGGGTGTGCACTTGGGCCTCGGAATGAAACGGGCTCCTCCTCGAATCGTGGTGGGCTTTTATGCGGGACGCGGCGGACTTTTCTTCGAGCCGTGACGGGCTTCGAGCTTGATGGGCCAACGTTTGAGGCGGTACGTGGGCTTCCATGCGACACAAGCTTCGGATCGTGGCCTGTATGGTGTGGATGGGACAAAAATTAGGATACAAAGAGACACCCTCCTCCTTATATAAACCGGGACCTCCTCCCCATCTCCTTCTTTCTCTTTCTGCCGCCGCCTTCAAATTCTTGCTGGAAGAAAAAGAAAAACATTAATACTGAAAATTCACGTAAAACTTCATCTTTTCAAAAGGTAATTTTGCCGGAATCCTTGTTCTCATGTTTATCTCTAGAATTGCGAACAGAATTGGGAAAGAAATGGGGGTTTTTAGGATCTTTAGACGATGATGATGGTGGAGAGGCCATGGCGAGTGTGTTCTAGGAGCTCGAGAGGAGGAAAAAGACGAGGAAGGAAGAAGAGGAAGAAGAAGAGGGGTGCCGTGCTGGTGCAATTCGCGTTGGCGAGACGTGGAGGTTTGGGCGAGGCACCATGTTGTGGAAAAGGGTTTGGAGTGAAAAAATGAAAAAGTGGCGGATCGGAAGAAGGGAGAGACAGCGGATCGTGGTGAGCTGCTGAGTGGCGCAGCGTGATACAAGATAGAGACAGTTCACCGATAAGGCATGAGAGTGGTTCGTGATGGAGTTGACGAAGTGACGGGTCGAGGAAGAGCAAGGTAGCGGATCGTGGAGAGGCTAGTGCGTATCGTGGGGGCTGCAACGATTCGTGAAGGAGCGATCCCTTTGCCCTGCGATTCGATGGGGGGCGATCCCTCTGCCTTGCGATCCGAAAGGGGGCGATCCCTCTGCCTTGCGATCCGACTCATAGCTGACGATGCGAAGAAATTTCAAACCTTAATCGGCGCCTTGTCACCATAAAATTCTGAACAGTTAGGCTAGGGCCCTGATGTTGGACTTTCTGGACTGAATAACCACACAATTTTAACTGCATATGATGACTAATACTTTGATAATCTTGATAGCTTTTATGCTTTATCTTTAATGCATGCACAAGCACACACAACGACACTTGCAACACGGGGGACGGGTAGCTTTAATCTCACTTTTCATGTTTTCTCGCCTAGCAGTAATGTCGAATAATCAATCTTCTTCAAGATCCGCAACAGAAGTGGAATCCGAGGTTCCTGAGCAATACAACCCCGAGATTCCTCCAATTAATCCAGGAGGAGAAGATTCTGGATCTGAGTACGAGGCCACGGAATCAGATCCGTCCGAAAGTACTTCATCTAGCGAAGATTCTGAGGTAGATGGGCGAGCTCCCGACGAGATTCCTGGCGCGCTCGGAATAGAAAAATTTCTTGATTCTTTGGCATCTAAGCTTGACGACATAAAGCTCAAAAGAATCTGTTTGAGACACGGGATTCCTTGGGATGACGTCTTGACACCCGGTAGCGAAGATAGACCCCACCTAGCTCCGGAAGGATATATGGCAATTAGTCGAACCATGTGCTTGGTAGGAGCTATTCCTCCGTTCCCTCCGATCGCCATCGAAACTTTAAGACAACTGGGAATTGCTCCGATGCAACTCCATCCAAACGCCTACGCATCACTATATACCCTATATGTTGCATACGCGGAGATCTTACATGCCGAACTTAAATTCATAGATTTGGCATTCTTCTTTCTCTTTAAGCACCGTTCTTCGGCAACTCCAAATTTCTCTTTCTTTGAATCGGTGGCGAATAGGAAGGTTCTGTACGATGGATATAGCAATATAGGGGACCCTAAATCTGATTGGTTTTACATAAGGAGACAGGCCGGATGCTCACGAAGATGGCTCAAATCAAGTAAGCTTTAAGATTCTAATCGAATATCTTGTTCAAGAAGTCTAGGCGTTTACATTCTCTGTAACACCCCACCTCCGCCAGTACCACTCTTGCAAGTGCACTGACTTTGGAGGGGCGTTTGAATCAGGTAAACATGCATAATGATATATCAAGGCAGAACAAGAGCATATGTATATATGTAAACAGAGTAAATAACATAGAGAAAACAGCGGAAGATTTAAACCATTTCAAAACAAGTCTGGTACAACATAATATCAATTTTCCAAATAAACAAGTCTAGATAAAACAACATCATCTGAAAACAGAAATACATAAATGCTATCCCCAAAATACGTGAGAACCATAGCTAGCTTCATGTAGAAAGCGTACATGAGCTGAAATCCCACAAGCAAGCAATCCAAAATCCAAGCTAGGCTCCTGTATTCCCTCCCTGAGAACCTGGGGGCGGGGGGGGGGGGGGGGGGGGGAACGGAAGAAAAGAGGCGAAAGAAAACAGGTCAGTCAAAAAGACTGAGTAAGCCCTACTACAATCAATGTAAACTGGTAAAGTTAACTGGCATGAGCAGCTGGGATGAACATAAGGACACCAGCATGATGATTAACTAACAGGGTAGATAAAGGTGTCATCGCATAATCAGGATTAAGGTTTTGCACCACAGGTGTACTAGCAAACTAACATGACTTGAATAAACAAGTATTGATCCCTTGGCCCACGCTTTGGCCCAATAACATGAAGTGACCCTCATACGAGGTCCAAAGTGTAAACTAGAAGTGATCCCAGTGATCCCCAGGCCCAAGTTTTGGCCTACCATCAGGAATGACCCAAACCAAGGTCCAACTAGCACGGTCTAGTCGATCGGCTCCCTATAAGCCTATCTCGTCAAGTGTCTGTGTCATACGGCCCAACTACGAAGTGTAGCTGAACTGTGCTAGGTCCACCCTAGGGTGTATCAAGTCCTAGGGTGTCAACCACCGACACAAACCAAGCACGCATAGTTTAAACCTACTGGTGCCCGTGCCTGCTTTTTCAACTCCGGACCATGTGCACGATCATGGCCCGCCTGAACCCACACCGGCTGTAATGACCCAGATTTCCGTAACATCAGAGTTGACTATATACATCATACGTCCAACCCAAATATCACGAAAATACGGAATATTTTTTTTTAGAAGTAAAAGATAGAAGCAGAACAGAAACAACAACACAGAATCTCACATCGCAGCGGAACAAAATATAATATATCATATCTTTGAAATACAAAATCTTAACTGTATAACATACACTTATCAGAGTACAACACTTACAACATAGCGGAACAACACTATAACTAGATAACGCTGAAGCCTCCTGCTCCAAGCTCCTTTAGATAGATCTGTAAAATCCTGAAACTACTTGACTGCCCGTACAAATTTAGGCACCCAAGAATTTAGGGAAAACAACAAAGTAAACTCCGGGTCAGTCATGGGACTGGTATGAGTAAACAGTTTCAGAAAACTAAATGATATCTCATAAGACCACGCCGTATAACACGGAACAGGGTTTTCCCTTATGAAAATCCAAACACTTGACTTATCTTTATATCAAAACTCTTTTGATATTATAATAATGTCTAAATCAAGTAAATAACAATCTAGTGGAAAGTTTGCATCTCACGTTCCACATATATAATTACAATCATAAACCGCAATCACGTATTGGGTAATGGGTTTCCAACTATGACAAGGTATGGAATCACCTTCCGCTGGTATATCTCTAGAGGAGAATACACCGAGTTCAACAAGAACATTTATCTTGCAACTCAGCCACACATGACCGACCACTCATTTCGCTTGAGTGTATCGAATGTATATCACCAACGATTGGGATCAGCAACCGTTTCCCGAATGGGACAGCATCGACAATAGATTTTTAGAAGTAAATGAAACTCTAGATCAGGTGATTATACAGCCTAATAGGTGCGACCTACATAGCCATGCTGCTTGCCCGATTTCTGTCATTTACCGGATGTTGAGGCTAGAAGCTACGCTTTATCATAATGCCATATTCACTTCGAATGTCACATCGTCAAATCCATCAAATCACCGATTGACGTCCTCAACAGTACATTACGTGTTAGCTAAAAGAAGTTTCCTTCTCCGCTTCCACTCTTGGTACGGTTGAAGAAATCAATGTACGTGACCATTCTGGACATACTCTGTCAGACATTCATCCATACAAGTCACCCAGGAACAGGATGAACCGAAGGTACTATTTCTATTAATAGAAAAAAATCCTTGTACTCTACTCCGTCTTCGATTATCTTTATATAATCTGATTCGCACGCTACTGCCAATATGGAGTGGTTCTTCGGATAATAATCCAACCGGTCTATCCATATTGACAACGATGGTCAAAACTTCGATAGTCTGTGATTTAACTATCGAATAAAAACAAGTGTTTCGATAGTCGATGATTTAACTATCGGATAAAACAAGTGTTCATCCCAACATCCAACAATCACTGAACCTTTAATTAATATTCCATTAATTAAATCTCTTCTCTATTTCTTATCAATATTTGTTAGCCAAATATTTTCAATAACCATATTGGCCTTATACGTTCTTTGGAAAACATTTCCATATATCGCCTTCCTTTATTTCTAGCTTTAGAAATATTCATTATTCTATTTCCAAGCTTTGCACATATTTGGGTTAAAACAGATGTTGTGTAAAACATCGTTACGACAACCCAAATACAGTATTTAACTAATTCTCATTTCACATTGATCTTCGAGCCTAAATCTTGCTACTTATCGGTATATCATGAAATCAACCAAGTTGGGGTATAATTACCTCTCAGACCTTGACTGAATAACATTTAACGTCAAAACAGACAAGACTGCTTACTCGAACAAATCAATTCCATACAACTACTGATTTACTTTTAAACACGTATACACTTCCCTTTTTCTATTCTTACTAGATTTTATTCTTATACTTCTTTTTTGATTATACTATTCTATTTCTAAGTTCGTTTTCTTATCGACTTCTATATATTTTGATATGTTAATTTCTAACTATCAAATTATCTTAAAAATATTCTATCTCCTTAAATTCCCGGAAAAATTCGCCATAACCTCCTTTGTACCGGGAGCATCGGGAAATTTCAAATAGCTTTCCCGGTCCTTCTCATCTCAAAAAGAAAAAGAAAAAGCCAAGCGGCTTGCCGATACGGCGCATAAAATCTCATATGGAAATTAAATACGTACCTTTTGGTCAGGCATTCTATTTATTTCACTTCTATACTTTATTCCATACCTGTCTCCTGTATGTCTATACCTGTCCAAACTATTTTAACTATACCAATCGTTTTAACTTAATTTGTTAATTAAATCTGTTACTTAACTTTTCAGTCTATTTCACCTTTATATTTGAACATGACATGTACAAATATATTTTAACTGCATATTAACAAATTCTAATTATACTCATAATCTCGTTTCCTTATCGACTTCTCTATTCAAATTCCAATTCAATTCTATTTGAATTCTTTTTATTTAAACTTCATTTGAATTCTATATTCAAATTCTATAGTTAAACTCCATTTGAATTCTATTTTCAAATCTATTCAAATTCTATTGTTTAAATTCCATTTAAATCCTATATTCAAATCGTTTAAAGTCTATTTGAATTTCTATATTCAAATCTATAGTTTAAAGCCCATTTGAATTTCTATATACAAATCTATAGTTTAAAGCCCATTTGAATTTCTATATTCAAATTCTATAGTTTTAAAGCCCATTTGAATTTCTATATTCAAATCGTTTAAAGTCTATTTGAATTTCTATATTCAAATCTATAGTTTAAACTCCATTTGAATTCTATTATTAAATTCCTTATATTCAAAGTCCATTTGAATTCTCGGCATTATTTATAAACAACGTTTATAACTTCAATTCAAATCCCACCTTTCCATTTATAAACAACGTTTATAAATTCAATTCAAATCCCATATTTTCATTTATAAACAAAGTTTGTAAATTTGATTCAAATCCCATCTTTTCATTTATAAACAACGTTTGTAAATTTGATTCAAATCCCATCTTTTCATTTATAAACAACGTTTATAAATTCGATTCAAATTCCATCCTTCATTTATAAACAACTTTATAAATTCGATTCACTTGTTTTATATACTTTCAAAACAAGTTAAATATTTTCTATAGTTCCTTTAAAATTCAAATTCTATTTATAAAAATAGAATTTCATTTTTAAATATCAAATACCCTTTTCGATATTTTTATGAATCAATATTCAAGCCCCAGGGATATTTTAAACAATCAGATCAACCAATTTTCAATCATTTGATTTTTAACACATCATATATGAATATATATGAAATCAAACAAACAACAACCAGATAATATATTTTTGAGGAATCCAGTTGGATTCCTCCAACCTGTTTTCCTGCATCCACAGACGTTAGCACATAAATAATACCCATCCTGCTTCGAGGCAGGATATCGCGGTATGAAGGTCATCCACTAATCATAGCGTGGGGCGTATAGGGTAATCATCCGCTATGAAACTGCGGGCATCCGCTAATGATACTGCGGGAATCCAATCAATCATCAACCCAATATATATATATAATAGTCAACCAATCCTAAATAACTATATATATATTTTAAAACAATCAGACTAAACAGCATTCAAACAAGCAACAACAATTATTTTTAACGATGTAAAAATAATTCTGAACAAACAGGTGAGTGAGATTTACTCACCAGGGATTTTATTTGCGATCCAGTCTGATTTCAAGTTCTAAAATGTTGAATTATGAATCTCAGAGCTACGCCTTTCTCGACTGATTCCACTCAATAATACCTTGTATATATCACATCCTCTAGGCCTTCCACTTCATTCCCGCAAGCTCCATCTCTCCTTATAACCTTACGCTACTCCATCAACCACCCAGAACCGCAAGTCTGCTCCAGACAAAATCGAGCACCTCCCCAACATCGTCACTTCCTACCTGGTCCACAAACCTTCCCCAATTCACGAATGAGCTGTCGAACGCTCCTCTGCCAGATACTTCGTACCACCTTAACGTAAACGTTGTTGCCACTGTCTCGATTCCCACTTCGTGATTGCCGAACCCTAGGTTAATCGCTGAAGACCTCGATCAACCCTTCCTTACTTCACACGAGATCTACCAGAGCCTCCTCCTCAGTTTCGAGCTCCACCTTAACTCGCGAGCCCCTCCTACATCACGAGCGTCGAAGTCAGGCTTCGGGTGGGGGGGGGGGGATCTCGCGATTTCGAATTTTGGTTTTTTTCCAGTTTTGATTTCGATTTCCTGAATGAATTTGAGGAGCAACAATTTGGGGTCTTTCGATAGTGTAAAGGAATCGGCTTTGATTTATAGAAGGGGGTTGGTTTGATTTGTGGTAACAGAAGAAGCACGGTTCGTTTTTTTTTTGTTTGTCGAAATAAAAAGGGTACACGGCTTGTGTTTTGTTTGTGGTGAAGAAAAATCCAAGGGGCACCATATTTTAATTTAATTTATTTTAATTAGCTTTTATTAGGTTATCCGTTAATTAAAATACTCCACGATCCCAAACTCCTTTCTAAACCCAACGACTGGCGATTTTAGGGTAATACCCCTGTTGCGAACACACTGGGATAGGTCACGAAGTCCAATTCGATCATCTGAAGGAGATATTAATTTAAATCAATATAAATAAATTAAAATAATTTATTCTTCGATAATAAATCAATATTATTATTCTGATTCAAACAGAATTTTCTATTGATCGATTGAACTGTAATTTAATTCAAAATTAAATTTTAATTCAATCCACTTCGTATTCTGATGACTTGATATATTCGATATTAAATCGAAACTGATTATTAAATTGATAACTTAATATAAAAAGTTCCATTTATATTTATCCACCCAATATTTAAAACTGTATTAAATATTCAAATCTAACCGACGGAATATCCGGGTCATTACACCGGCGCACCTACTCAGCCGTCGTTTGGTCGCTTACATGGCATCCCAGTAATCGTGCCCCTCCCTAGCCTAGTCCCTAGGGTGTCATGATACAACTAAGAGGGTTACTGGTGCAAAGGACCATGCAACTAGGGTTTCCTTAATGGGTTAAACGTGGTTAACCCAACCCATTCATGTACCAAGTTGGTTAAGTGTACCCAAGGTTCATGACTTAACCCTATCAACCCATCATGTTTCATTGGTTAAGTATTCAAGCGGTTCATGACTTAACCCTAATCACGAGGCATTAATTAATTAATGCGCCTTAACCTCTCACATTAGACTTTGTTGTGGTTACTAGTTAAGCCGGGCGGGTCCGGGTAGCTTTACACCACAACTTGGTCTAACCTCGGGTCCAAGGTACAACATGACCAACTTCTCACATTGGGTCCTATTGTTTGTAGCAACTAGTTAAGCCGGTCGGTTCCGGGTAGGTTTACGCTACAAACTCAACCCAACCTCGAGTTGGCCACACTTATCTTTTCTAAGTGTCATGTCCATCATGTTATAAATTTTCAAGCAATTGGGTAGACCTAACTTAATAGGTAAATTCCCAATGGGTAGACCTAACTTAATAGGTAAATTCCCAAGCTCATGTTTTTATGTCTTTTAAGTTCACCCAAACCCCAAACGCAATCCCATCGCTTACATATCGCAATAGCGCATAAAGGATAGAAAGAGGGAACTTGGCATAATCATGACATAAAAGTGTTAAAGCCACAAGTTCAACATGGTGGCATATGAAATGTTCATGTGTTCACACACTTGCATATTACATTTTTAGGCCCAAAAAGCATGCATAACATGATAACATGAACCATATGGCCATCCCAAACTTGCATAAACAAACTTGCATAACATATGACAACTTGTATATCATACTTGCATAACATATGTCAACTTGCATATCATACTTGCATAAACAAACTTGCATAACATATGTCAACTTGCATATCATACTTGCATAAACAAACTTGCATAACATATGTCAACTTGCATATCATACTTGCATAAACAAACTTGCATAACATATGTCAACTTGCATATCATACTTGCATAAACAAACTTGCATAACATATGTCAACTTGCATATCATACTTGCATAAACAAACTTGCATAACATATGTCAACTTGCATATCACACTTGCATAAACAAACTTGCATAATAAAACTTGCATAACTTATGACAACTTGCATATCATGCATTTAACTTCAAAGTTCAAGTATGAGAGGAATAGGGCTTACAATGCTTATGCGGACTCAAATGAGTATAGAAAATGTAAGAAACCCCTTATGCAACAAATTAAAACCCCAAAAATGCAAGCAAACTTGATCAAGACTCCTCCTTTATGATGCCAATAGAGAAACAAGACTTGAATGCAAGCTAATGATGATCATACAAGTCTAAAAACACTTGTATGCATGGAAAATCACTTAGGAATTGATTTAGGAATTGTATGAAGAGAGTGGAGGCCATGAGAGGTTTGATTTTGACATAGTTTAGTTGCTAGAATGAATAATTTAGGGTAGGTTAGGGTCTTATTTATAGATTAGGCTAGTGATTTAGACCATAGGATTAAACCCTAGTTCTCATCTCAACCCTCCAAATCGAATCTGGCCCCCAAGCTCAACACATTCTCAAAAATGGTGCACTAGGCAGACCTAGGCGTCTGAGCCAAGTCGACAGGGCTGTCGACCTGGTCAAACCAAGTCGACTCCCAAGTCGACAGGGCTGTCGACTTGGGTACTGTGGCGGGAATTTTCCCGCCTGGCCCAACTGGCCCAATTTTTCCAACTTCAGGTTTGAATTTGAAATCTGTTTTTACCTTGGAATTTTCTGAAAACTTCGTTGGGCCTTGATCGGGTCATACGAACTCCGATTTTCGAAAACTCGGACTCTATTTCGCGTATTTTTCCGAGATGAACGCAATGGCATAGCCCGTTTCCCTTGATTCAGGTTTTTGAATTAAATTCTGCCTCGATTTACGTTATAACAGGTTATTGAAAATACGGGTTGTTACATTCTCCCCTCCTTAAAGGATTTCGTCCCCGAAATCTTCACGTTAGGAAGAACGTATCCTACCATCCAACATCCATCTACTCAAAACATCATCCACGAGCAATCATTGTCCTTACAAGATTCTAAATGCTGGATGAACATATGCAAAGGTGTGTGTATATGTACTTATCTAATGCGAATATCAATGCAAATTATGTTAGTGAAATGAATCCATATGTATGCAATTCCTAACATAATGTATATCATCTATATGTGTGCACATAACATACATCCATATGCAACATCCATGTGATAACACACAATTTTCATCCATGAATAAGCATAAACACTCATGCATATGCAATATGAGGAGTGTGTGAGCCGATCTAGTGCCTAATGTGTATAATGCATCCACGAGTAACCACTTGCAAGCACTTGCAGCCACTTGCAACCATCAAGCATAACATGTTTCAAACACATGTTTCATCCAAAGGGTTTCTACCTAAGGTTCTCATGACAAGATCACCGTGATAAACTAGATAATCATGGATAGCAAAGATATGCTACAAAGAGATCGGGGAGATAAGCAGGATATACTCCTTTCGGATTACAAGAAATCCCTTCCTAACCCAAACCAATCCTATAAAAGCCCAAAAGGTTTAGTCATCCTAACGGACCCCCTTCAAACCCTGACATGTATTACTAGCCAATAAGTCATACCTCCCGACAGAAATAGGACCGAAAATGGGACCGAGAGGATATATGTAAAAAGATAACATGCGAGTAAGTTCCGCAGGAAAACAAGGGTCAAGGATATACTCTAAGAAAGAGATATAATGCGCGTATCCAGCCTTCAATCTTCTAAGTCACGTTTCCTTGAGTTTAACTCCACTGTGCTTTGGCCGTCTTTTACCTCATGATTTCTTAGCTTCTTAACTCTTATTTCCAAATATGAGTTGGAACCCATTTCATTGTCGCCTCTCGTCTTCCTTTTTCACTTACTCTTCTACCATACTTGGCTTAAACATAACCGTGACTTCATGGTTTCATGCAAGCTCTCCAAAATTCACCAGTGAATCCTGGATCTCATTTACTTACTATAAAGTATTCCATGCAGCAAAACTTTCCTTGGAAATACCAATCCACGTTGCCGATTGCTCTTACTAACGTGATTTTCTATAACTCATGCTTGAACGAAATGAGCCATCCGCCTGCGAATGATAGGCCGTACTTAGATTTAGTTGCTTGCCCATGACTTCCCGTAGACTATCTCAAAACTTGACCGGTGAAGATTGAGTCATGGTTACTAACTATTCTTTAGGGAACCTCGTGCAACTGCTTTATTTCTTGAAAGTAAACTGTCGCTAGTTATGATGCAGTCCTTTCGCTCTTTACCGGAGTGAAATGAGCACTCTTCATGAGTCTACCTACTATGTCCCACATGCTCGTATTCCCTTTCCTTGATCTAGGCAGTCCATCCACGAAATCCTTCGTGACGCTTTACTACTTCCTTCTATTGCGGGGACCTCCAATGGATATAACAGCCCACCGGGCTTCTATGACTCGGCCTTTAACCTGTTGGAAAAACATGCACCGTGGGACAAAACTCGGCCACCTCCTCGGGTGATGTGCATCTTCTAGAACCTTCTTTCTCTCATCGCGTCTTAGCCATCCCTTGTTATCTATAGCGAGGTGTCTTAACATCTCGCCTCGAATCAACTTGTTCATGATCTCGACTAACTGCGGGTCTTCCTTCTGCGAAGTCTCTACTTGATCCAGAAGGGTAGGTCTAAGCTCAAGGGACGCTAACTAACTAATTAAACTGAGAAAACTTCTTATTTCAATTGTCCTCGTCGGAGCTTTCCGGTTTTGAACCGCGACCATTTTAGCGGGATCCACCGCTAAGCCTTGCTTAGAAACTATGTACCCAAGAAATCTAACTCCTTTTTCTCCAAAATGACATTTGGAGGTCTTGGCTTTCAACTGATGCGCTCCGAACGTATCCATCACCTCCACGAGATGCCTTGTGTGCTCTTCCTTATCCTTAGAGAAGATCAGAATATCATCTCCGAAGACCACGACAAACTTGTTCAAGAACTCCCTGAACATCCTACTCATCAAGTCCACGAAATATGCGGGTGCATTAGTCAAACCGAATGGCATGACCAGCCATTCTAAGAATCTATCTGGAGTTCTGAACGCAGCTTTGTCTATACTATCCTCAGCTACTCTGAGCTGATGGAATCCAGTAGCAAGATCAGAGAGAACAGATGTTCCTACAAGCTGATCATTCGGATCATCGATCCTTGGTAATGGTTGTCTATTCTTCTTGTTCAACTCACGATAATCAACACACGGGCGAAGGGAACTGTCCACATTAGTAGCGAATACTACTAGAGCACCTTCCTCGGAAATGCTTCATCGAATGGAGTTCTTTTCAAGCAACTCCTTCACTTGCTTACTTAGCTCCCGTCTCACGGGACCATGTGCCTTACCGGCCACATAACTGGCTCGGCATTATCAACCAGATAAATGCGGAAATCTATCTCTCGTTTAGGGGTAACCCCCTTCACTTCACTCAAGATATCAGGATATTCTCGGACCACCCTCACCGATTGCAAACTATCGATAGACGAGTCGAGGGATTTAAGATAACACAACATGACGAGACTCATAGGGTTACTAGAAATTCCTAGGGTATTACCGAGGCGAGTCATGAGCCTCACAACCCTATGCTCAAAAATCAAGAATGGCTCCAAAACTGGACAACCAATCCATGGTCAAAATCAACTCATACCCCATGAAACCGAGAATACAAGCATCACACGAGAACTCTACACTAGAGATAGAGTTTTTCAAATCCACGTAGATAATAGACAAGTGGGCGAAAACCCCAATTGGATTTGAAACACACACGGGATCATAAACTAGACTAGTACTCAGGTGCAAACTTTCAACTAGATCAGATGAAATAAGCTATGCGATGCACCAAAATCAAACAAGGTACGAACAGGAAAATCAGAAATGTATACAAGGCTTTCAACAGAAATACTACCTCGATCGGGAACTGGAGCAGCATTGAGAGCATGAACTTGCCCTCTCGAAGGTCCAGCACGCTGAGTCTGACCTTGGCCTTGCCCTTGCTTCTTCGGGCAATCCTTACTGAAATGTCCAGTCTCACCGCAGAAAAAGCATTCACCATTATTCCTTTTTCTCTTCCGACAATCCTTACTAAGATGCCCAACTGAACCGCAATAATGGCACTTCCTCTTGTTGTTCTTGCCCTTGTTCTTGTTCTTATTGCCTTGACTGCTCTGACCGCTTGGATTACCCTGATTTCCTTTCCACTGGGAATCAGTCTTCTTGGCTTGAGTATCATTCATCTTGATCTCCTCCTTGTCACTCCTATTCTCTTCATTGTGTAGGGCCATATTCACCAAACTCTCAAAAGTTGCCCCCAAGGGTATATGAGTCATGGCTAAACCATATAATGGCTCGTTTAATCCTAGAGCAAAGTATAGGGCCTTCTTCGGAGCTGTGTTAACCAAGTCTAAACTGACCTGAGCCAGTTGATTAAACTTATCTATGTATTCCCTAATAGTCATGTCCCCTTGCCTCAGTGGTAGGAACCTTAGTCCAAACTTTCCCCGAAAGTCATCCCAAGTCTCAATTGGCCTAGTAACGGTGGTGACCACCCACCAACGTGCAGCTTCTTCCTTTAGCAACCACACTGCTAATAAAACCTTCATACGGTCATCTATATCAAAGAAGGTAAAAAGATCTTCGGTTTCTTTCAACCAATTCCTTGCCTCTACATAAGTCTCGGTTCCAAAGAAATTCTTGCAACCCATCGCCTTAAAATCTTGGCAAATCTTTGCGAAGTCAGCTTGAGGATGCTAAGGGGGAGGAGGAAGAGGAACCTCAGCGACCGGAGGAGGAGGAACATTAACTACCGGAGGAGGAGGAACATCTGCGGGACCGGCTTCGGTCGCCCTAGCCTCCAAAAGTCTCCTATACCAAACAGGTACGTGTACTCCTTCCGGAATAGCAGAGTTATCGGCCATACTGAAAACGAAGAAAAGGATAGATTCAGAATGGAGAAAATCGAAGGAATTTTTGCTAATGGCTTTTTGGGGAATAGCCTTTAAAATAAACTAGACTTTTCTTTGGAAAATACTTTATACTTGGTTTTGAAAATAGTTTTCCAAAAGTTTTAAAAACCTTTTTGTTCCTTCTCGTAAACCATATGCTCTGATACCAAATGTAACACCCCACCTCCGCCAGTACCACTCTTGCAAGTGCACTGACTTTGGAGGGGCGTTTGAATCAGGTAAACATGCATAATGATATATCAAGGCAGAACAAGAGCATATGTATATATGTAAACAGAGTAAATAACATAGAGAAAACAGCGGAAGATTTAAACCATTTCAAAACAAGTCTGGTACAACATAATATCAATTTTCCAAATAAACAAGTCTAGATAAAACAACATCATCTGAAAACAGAAATACATAAATGCTATCCCCAAAATACGTGAGAACCATAGCTAGCTTCATGTAGAAAGCGTACATGTGCTGAAATCCCACAAGCAAGCAATCCAAAATCCAAGCTAGGCTCCTGTATTCCCTCCTGAGAACCTGGGGGGGGGGGGGGGGGGGAAACGGAAGAAAAGTGGCGAAAGAAAACAGGTCAGTCAAAAAGACTGAGTAAGCCCTACTACAATCAATGTAAACTGGTAAAGTTAACTAGCATGAGCAGCTGGGATGAACATAAGGATACCAGCATGATGATTAACTAACAGGGTAGATAAAGGTGTCATCGCATAATCAGGATTAAGGTTTTGCACCACAGGTGTACTAGCAAACTAACATGACTTGAATAAACAAGTATTGATCCCTTGGCCCACGCTTTGGCCCAATAACATGAAGTGACCCTCATACGAGGTCCAAAGTGTAAACTAGAAGTGATCCCAGTGATCCCCAGGCCCAAGTTTTGGCCTACCATCAGGAATGACCCAAACCAAGGTCCAACTAGCACGGTCTAGTCGATCGGCTCCCTATAAGCCTATCTCGTCAAGTGTCTGTGTCATACGGCCCAACTACGAAGTGTAGCTAAACTGTGCTAGGTCCACCCTAGGGTGTATCAAGTCCTAGGGTGTCAACCACCGACACAAGCCAAGCACGCACAGTTTAAACCTACTGGTGCCCGTGCCTGCTTTTTCAACTCCGGACCATGTGCACGATCATGGCCCGCCTGAACCCACACCGGCGCACCTACTCAGCCGTCGTTTGGTCGCTTACATGGCATCCCAGTAATCGTGCCCTCCCTAGCCTAGTCCCTAGGGTGTCATGATACAACTAAGAGGGTTACTGGTGCAAAGGACCACGCAACTAGGGTTTCCTTAATGGGTTAAACGTGGTTAACCCAACCCATTCATGTACCAAGTTGGTTAAGTGTACCCAAGGTTCATGACTTAACCCTATCAACCCATCATGTTTCATTGGTTAAGTATTCAAGCGGTTCATGACTTAACCCTAATCACGAGGCATTAATTAATTAATGCGCCTTAACCTCTCACATTAGACTTTGTTGTGGTTACTAGTTAAGCCGGGCGGGTCCGGGTTGCTTTACACCACAACTTGGTCTAACCTCGGGTCCAAGGTACAACATGACCAACTTCTCACATTGGGTCCTATTGTTTGTAGCAACTAGTTAAGCCGGTCGGTTCCGGGTAGGTTTACGCTACAAACTCAACCCAACCTCGAGTTGGCCACACTTATATTTTCTAAGTGTCATGTCCATCATGTTATAAATTTTCAAGCAATTGGGCAGACCTAATTTAACAGGTAAATTCCCAATGGGTAGACCTAACTTAATAGGTAAATTCCCAAGCTCATGTTTTTATGTCTTTTAAGTTCACCCAAACCCCAAACGCAATCCCATCGCTTACATATCGCAATAGCGCATAAAGGATAGAAAGAGGGAACTTGGCATAATCATGACATAAAAGTGTTAAAGCCACAAGTTCAACATGGTGGCATATGAAATGTTCATGTGTACACACACTTGCATATTACATTTTTAGGCCCAAAAAGCATGCATAACATGATAACATGAACCATATGGCCATCCCAAACTTGCATAAACAAACTTGCATAACATATGACAACTTGTATATCATACTTGCATAACATATGTCAACTTGCATATCATACTTGCATAAACAAACTTGCATAACATATGTCAACTTGCATATCATACTTGCATAAACAAACTTGCATAACATATGTCAACTTGCATATCATACTTGCATAAACAAACTTGCATAACATATGTCAACTTGCATATCATACTTGCATAAACAAACTTGCATAACATATGTCAACTTGCATATCATACTTGCATAAACAAACTTGCATAACATATGTCAACTTGCATATCACACTTGCATAAACAAACTTGCATAATAAAACTTGCATAACTTATGACAACTTGCATATCATGCATTTAACTTCAAAGTTCAAGTATGAGAGGAATAGGGCTTACAATGCTTATGCGGACTCAAATGAGTATAGCAAATGTAAGAAACCCCTTATGCAACAAATTAAAACCCCAAAAATGCAAGCAAACTTGATCAAGACTCCTCCTTTATGATGCCAATAGAGAAACTAGACTTGAATGCAAGCTAATGATGATCATACAAGTCTAAAAACACTTGTATGCATGGAAAATCACTTAGGAATTGATTTAGGAATTGTATGAAGAGAGTGGAGGCCATGAGAGGTTTGATTTTGACATAGTTTAGTTGCTAGAATGAATAATTTAGGGTAGGTTAGGGTCTTATTTATAGATTAGGCTAGTGATTTAGACCATAGGATTAAACCCTAGTTCTCATCTCAACCCTCCAAATCGAATCTGGCCCCCAAGCTCAACACATTCTCAAAAATGGTGCACTAGGCAGACCTGGGCGTCTGAGCCAAGTCGACAGGGCTGTCGACCTGGTTAGACCAAGTCGACTCCCAAGTCGACAGGGCTGTCGACTTGGGTACTGTGGCGGGAATTTTCCCGCCTGGCCCAACTGGCCCAATTTTTCCAATTTCAGGTTTGAATTTGAAATCTGTTTTTACCTTGGAATTTTCTGAAAACTTCGTTGGGCCTTGATCGGGTCATACGAACTCCGATTTTCGAAAACTCGGACTCTATTTCGCGTATTTTTCCGAGTCGAACGCAATGGCATAGGCCGTTTCTCTTGATTCAGGTTTTTGAATTAAATTTTGCCTCGATTTACGTTATAACAGGTTATTGAAAATACGGGTTGTTACATTCTCCCCCCTTTTTCTTTGTCTTGAACAGATCATGTCTTCCCGAAAACGGAGGGTCCACTGTACAACAATCGATTGTCCATTCTTCTACAAAGCAGATCCGACTTTCTAAGGATCAAAAAATGCATTACGGATGACAATCTTCATAAGCATCGTCTTCTGGATAGAAGATTTGGATTTGGCACTGGCGGCAGACCTTACAAGTATGTGCCCCCAATAGAGGGAGAGGGAACTTCGCAAGCGATAGAAACAACTAAATTTCACAAGAGTCCTTCTCCAATAGTCATCCAAGACGATGAGGACTTGAACATATACAGAGGGGATTAGGTCCGTGGTGACATGTCCAAGGAAATTCCTGCTTCTGCTCCAATTGAAACCGTTGCTCCCGGTGATTTGACAGAAGAGCAGTTATTTGACGAGCTGAATAAAATCCCTCTACCCGATGATGTATATACGGAGAAGGACTTTGGAGAGAGGCCTTTCTTCCCTGCTTCTAAAGAGACCATCGCTCCAACTAGAGGACGAGAAACTGGTCAGATGAGCCTGTCTTCAGGCCCGGGTCTGTTAGGGGGAATTATATGGGATGCACACATCACACACACTATCTAACCCTGCACTCTTATATCGTGGGTATTCAAAGTTTTAATATGCTCTTTCCTTTTTTTGCAGGAACGATGTCCCGTAGGAAATCTTACTCGTATCGTTCTCTTCGTGAGGGCACACCCAGCCTTCGTCCGGATACTGAGCGCTCTCGTGGTCCTTCTCATAGGCCGACTTCCTCGCAACCTCGATCTCCACCAAAATCAACCTCTACCAGGCCTTCCTGTCATCCGACAGTTCCTATAGGGGGAAAGAAACTTCCTAAAGAGTTAACTCCTCCAAAGAGTGCACCTTCCCACTGCCGGTCGTCCAAAAGGCATCACGAATCTAAAGATAGGGACAAAGATTCATCCAAAGAGACTGAGAAGGAGAGAAGTGACATTGTCCCCACCAGTCAGCCAGAGTTGGCTGCCCCCGGATCACGGGATTACGTCCATGGTCCCGAGATCCAAGGCAGGCTGGAAAAGTTGCGGGAACAATTTCCAGGCATATTCTTTGACAAGATGGTGTTTGTTCCTGCCTTGGAACCGGTCCCTAAAAATTGGGATAATGAAGTTATCGGGCACATCCGCCACGTAGCCAGGCAATATGAGATGATGAAAAAACATGCCGTTAACCTTTCTGAAGTCATCCGATCGCTTGAAATAGAAGCATACAGATCCAAGGCGAAACTTGAGAACAACGAGAGGGCCAGGACCAAGATGGAGAAGGACCTGGAAGATGCTCAATCCCAGCTTGCTTTAGCACGGAGGGACGTTGAAAATTATAAGATTGAATTAGAAAATGCAAAGCAACGCTTCCATTCGGAGTTGGACTCCAATAGCCAAGAAAAAATGGCCTTAAAGAAGGAGGTCGAAGATCTCAAAATGGCCAACATCGAGTTGAAAACAGCACAAGGCCATTTTGAAGCTGAGAGGGCTGCTTGGGAGGCAGAAAAAGCGAGTTTAAAAGAAATTTTGGCTTTGGCTAAAGCAGAAAAGGTGATTTTAAATGACCAGGTCTCGGATGCGGAGAGAAGGGCAGCCCTCGCCGAAAAAAACGTTGAAAGTGCCATCGAATTGGCCACTGCTTCTAACAACAAGCTCCTCGCAAGAGAGAAGGAGATTGAGGGGTTTGAAGAGATGATTTTCGATTTCCTTGGCCAGGTTCTCAAAACTCGCAACATTTCGTGGATCCCGGATTACCATGTTACTTTGGCCAACTTATGGGATGCCATTGTGGAGGGTGAAAAACATAAATTGGGGGTCGAAGAAATCAATGAGGATGAATTGATGAAGAGCATCCTAAGAGACAATGAACCTGAGGACCTGGCAGAGGGTCGCCGCTTGATTCTGGCGGAGATGGAAAAGGAGAGGGCCCTGGCTAAGGGTAAAGGCAAAGCTGATGAGGGCTCGAGCTCGGCTGTAGAGCCCAAGACCTCCGGGGTTGAGGAATACCATCCCGATGATCCATTAATCCCTTTGGGTCGAACTCCCATGGTCATTGGAGCCTCTGCAACTACTCAAGAAGGAGCATCTGCTGAAGGTATTTCTCTCTCTTCCCCACAATTTGTCAAAGCAATCGTGAATTATCGTCGTCTGGTAGAACAACCAATTGAATTAGTAACGTGTGTTCCTCCTGATACAGGTGGCGAGCCCGTCGACAAGGATGCTGAAAAAGAAAAGGAAGTGGATAAGGAGGCTGTCTTGCCAGGTGCTGGTATTGATGCATCAAAGCAAGCCAAGGTCACAACAGCAGAAAGAAGCATCCCGGCACCCAGCACTGATGTACCCAAAGATGCTGAGACCATCGAAGCCTTGAAAGACATGGATGGACGCCATGTAGATGATGAAGAAGACATTATTGGTGCCAAAAAGGCCGATGATGATGACGAGGAAACCTTGGCCAGCCGAAAAGCCAGACAGGAGAAAGGGTTGGCTTCGAAGAAGGTGGGAGATGAGGCTTTGGACGTAGTCCCTCTTGCAGAATTCGATCCCAAAACTGGATGATTGTGAAGATTCAGCCCAAATCCATCAGCCGACAGCTTCACTTTGCAAACCCCGATGACTTCCCGTCTTCCCTCTCTGGTAGAAGTAAGAGAAAAGAGGTGGAAGAGGAATCTTCAGAGGAGTCGGATGTTCCCCTCATAGACAAACGGAAGTGGAAGAAAGGGGATCCATCTGATGCCGACAAGGAGAGGCTGGAGAGGCAGAAGCAAGAGAAGAGGCCAAAGCGTAAATAGGATGCTTGTTGATATTTTGTCTTTAGGTTTTTCACTGGCCAGGAAATGTAATTGTGAGACTGGCCCTCACTTTCTTTTCTAGGTTATTTCTCACTTTATAGGCTTGCAGTATATAAAGGAAAGTTTTGTCTCTTTTTGCATCATTGTGTACCTGTATTCAAATAAACTTTCCATGGTTAGTTACAGACCATCTAGTTGTAACTACAAGTCAATCAAATAACAGAGAAAACTTTCATGCGGCATTAAAATTCATGTGTATATGCATATGGCCCATAATCAGTCATTGGCGTAACGCTTAACTAGGGCTTGTTAAAAATCGATTAACATTATTCGCACGTTCCCCCCTATTTCTGAATATGGGGGACTTAGAAAATTTCATAAGATAACTAATCTTATGGTACTGAACTTCTGACACCTTTCTCATTGCCTAATGATAGACTCCTTTATACTCTCCTGGCGGTAGCCAGAGTTAGAGTTCAAACCCAATAATTCAGTTGGTCCCTGTTCCTTCAACAGGGAAGGAGCTCTAGCTTGCTTCATGATATGCTCAACGATCCTTCAGCGGAGCAGGAACTATGGGGGTGCTGAGTCTCCAGCACCTTTCTCAGCGCTTAATCATAGACGCTTTTATACTCTCTCTCTCTCTCTCTGGAGAGTTAGAGTTTGAGCTCAACCGTTTTGTCGTTTCCCGATCCTTCAGCGGGGAAGGAGCTCTTTCTCAGCGCTCAATCAGAGACGCTTTTATACTCTCTCTCTCTCTCTGGAGAGTTAGAGTTTGAGCTCAGCTGTTCTGTCGCTCCCCGATCCTTCAATGGGGAAGGAGCTCTTTCTCAGCGCTCAATCAGAGATGCTTTTATACTCTCTCTCTCTCTGGAGAGTTAGAGTTACGGATCAAGCAGTCTGCAATCATGTATGTTCATCGAACTCGTCCTAGGTGTATATTTTAATCCAAGCTTCGAGGATTGAAACCAGTCGGACAAGCAGTTGGAGCTCTTGCCAAGGCTTTGGGTTCCCCCAAACAGTCGACGGGAGGAACGGTTGGCAACAGACTTCGGGTACCTGCATTATTCTTTTGATTTCCATAAAAATAAATAGGCAGATAAATAAAGATGCAATAAAGGTAAATGACACACAATATTTTTATAGTGGTTCGGTCGAATCATGACCTACGTCCACTTTATAATCTTTTGCTTTAAGGAATCAGACTATTCTAGGAAAGTCATGCCTTGTACATGGTTTTTAACAAAGCAAAAGAATAAATTTGAAACTTTCATGTTAAATACGGCCGTAAATGTTGGGCATTCCACACTCTGGGGATTTCCTTTCCATCTACGGTTGCCAACTTGAAGGTTCCATTATCAAGCTTGCTCAGAATGGAGTACGGTCCTTCCCACTTCGCTCCCATATGAGTTGGGGGTGGGAAGACACGTTTCAGAACCAAGTCTCCGGGTTCCCAGGTTCGGGCTCGAACCTTTTTGTTGTAATATCGGGCAACCTGTTGTTTGCATCTCAAGGCACGCAGGTCTGCTTCATCCCTCTTTTCTTCGATCATATCCAGGGACTCAAGGAGCAATTCATTATTGGTCATTGGATCATAATAAGTCACCCGGTGAGAAGGTACCTTTATCTCAACCGGGATGACTGCTTCCGTTCCAAAAGCAAGGGAGAACGGGGTATGTCCTGTTGCCGATTTATATGTTGTCCTGTAGGCCCATAGTGCTAAGGGCAATTCATCAGCCCACATGGCTCTAGCCCGCTTCATTCTTCTTTTCAGAATGGACTTAATTACTTTATTTGCCGCTTCGACTTGTCCGTTCGATTGTGGGTGCGCCACAGAGGTGTATCGATTCTCGATGTGGTATTTTTGGCAGAAGTTTCTGAATTCAGCACTATCGAACTAAGTTCCGTTATCTGTTATTACAATCTTTGGAATCCCAAATCGACAGATGATGTTTCTCACGATAAAGTTGATCACTCGTTTGGTTGTGATTGTAGTTAGTGGTTCAGCCTCGACCCACTTAGTGAAATAATCCACGGCCACAATAGCGAACTTTGCTCCGCCCCTTGCTATGGGGAGACTTCCAATGATATCAATTCCCCACATAGCGAAAGGCCATGGACTTATCATCGTTTTTAACTGATTAGGAGGCGCTCTAGGTATCTTTGAAAATCTCTGGCACGCATCACACCGTCGTGCGTATCTTGCTGCATCCTTGTTTATGGTAGGCCAGAAATAACCATGCCGCAACACCTTTTTTGCCAAAGTTTGCCCTCCAGTGTGGTCGCCACATTCGCCTTCGTGGACTTCTTGCAGCACACGTTTGATGTCATCGTGGGCTACACACCGAAAGAGGGGCATTGAAAACCCTTGTCTGTAAAGAACTCCGCCTTGCAGAACGTATCGGGCGACTTTACGAATTACTTTACGCCTCTCGCTTTTCTTGGTCGGAAGCGTTCCATCCATCAGGAAATTCTTTAGAGGGGTCATCCAGGACTCCCTTTCTGGTTCCGTCTCTAGTACTAGGTCGATTTCCATCTGATCTATGCTAGGGGACCGAAGTACTTCAACGGGGGCTAGCCCAGTCACTTCAGGATCGTCAGAACTAGCCATCTTTGCCAACTTGTCCGCCTGCTGATTCTCTGACCGCGGAATATGAGATATGCTGTAGTGATCAAAATCATTCAGCAGTTCTTTCACTTTCTTTAAGTATAAAATCAATCTTGCACTTTTAGCTTGGAATCTTCTAGTGACTTGGTTCACAACTAACTTGGAGTCGCAGAAGATGTTCAACTTTGTGACTTCTATTTCCTTTGCAATCTTTAATCCGGCTATCAGAGCTTCATATTCGGAATCGTTGTTAGTGGCATGAAACTCCATTCGGATTGCATAGGTTATCAATCGTTTCTCGGGGGGTTTCAAGCACTATTCCAGCGCCGGATCTTTCGTCGTTCCTAGCGCCATCAGTATACAATCTCCAGGCATTGGGATCGAAAAGTAACTTTGAAGGATCAACTTCCTCGTTTGCTATATCTTCCTCAGGGACAGTGAACTCTGCTATGAAGTCGGCTATCACTTTCCCCCGAATTGACCGTCTGGGCTGAAAGTTCAAATCAAATTGACTTAACTCAATATTCCATTTGAGTAACCTTCCAGATGCTTCCGGTCTCTATAGGACTTGCTTGAGTGGATGATCGGTGTATATGGTGACAGGATGCGCCTGAAAATAATGTCGAAGCTTCCTAGAGGCGATCAGCAAACTATACGCCAGCTTTTCTATCCGTGGATAATTACGCTCTGCTGCTATCAATTTTTTGCTCACATAATACACAGGTCTTTGGACCTTATCCTCTTCCCTTACCAATGCTGAGCTGATCGCATGGGATGACACCGCCAAATACACGAATAAGTCCTCGTGATCTATTGGCTTAGATAATATCGGAGGTTTCTCTAGGTGCCTGAGTAAATTCTGAAACGCTTCTATGCAGTCAGGTGTCCATTTGAAGTGGCGTTTCCCTCGCTTTATTAATTCGAAGAATGGGATGCATTTATCCGTAGCCCTGGAGATAAATCTGCTTAGTGCGGCCACTTTTCCGGCAAGGCTTTGCACGTCCCTAATCTGCCTAGGTTCCTGAATGTTTCTAATTGCCACGATCTTGTCTGGATTAATCTCAATACCACGGGAACTGACGATGAATCCCAAGAATTTTCCAGAGGCAACACCGAATGAACATTTGGTTGGGTTGAGTTTCATTCCGTACTTTCGAAGAATGCCAAACATCTCTGCCAAGTCAGTAGTGTGTTGGGAAGATTGCTTGGACTTAACCAACATATCGTCGACGTATACTTCCATGGTTTTCCCGATCTGGTTATAAAACATTCTGTTGACCAAACATTGATATGTAGCGCCCGCATTCTTCAAGCCAAAGGGCATCACCACATAACAATATAATCCCAGATCTGTGATAAAACTAGTGTGCTCTTGATCTGGAACATGCATCGGAATCTGGTTATATCCTGAATAAGCATCCATAAATGAGAGAAGTTCATGACCTGCCGTCGAGTCTACCAACTGGTCAATCCGGGGCAATGGGAAACTATCTTTTGGACAGGCTTTGTTCAAATCCGAGAAGTCGATACACGTCCGCCACTTCCCGTTGGCCTTCTTTACCAGGAATGGATTCGAGATCCAGTCTGGGTAGGTCTAGTCTCTGATAAATCCATTACTCTTTAGCTTTTCAACTTCTTCCTTCAAGGCAGCAGACCTCTCTGGGCCCAACATTCGCCTTTTTTGCTTTACTGGAGGATGTTTAGGGTCAATGCTTAAGGAATGGCTCATGATTGATGGGGATATCCCACACATGTCCGCGTGGGTCCAAGCAAATACGTCCAAATTGTTTTTTAAGAAATCCGTCAATTCTTTAGCGAGATTCGGATTTAACTGGGATCCAATCTTAAGGACCTTCTCCGGGTCACTGTCATCGATCGGTACATCCACAGTTGCCTCGTTGGGAGTCGCCATTCTTCCCCCGGGATCTTGATCCTCTCTGGGATCTATATCCTCGGGCATCTCTCTGGGCGACCCTCCAACGACTATCCTCTTTGGTTGTTATAAGGTCTCCGCCCCCGAAGGGGGAGAGGTGCCTTTAGTTTCAATATCCCCTCCATTGCCAAGTAACTTTAGTTCGGCAACATAACATGCTCGCGCAGCTACTTGATCCCCTCTGACGATACCAATGCCAGCTTCTGTGGGGAATTTCAATAACAAGCACCAGGGGGCTATACAGGCTCTAAACTTTGCGAGGGCCGGTCGGCCCAAAAAGGCATTGTAAGGCGATTCAACATCCAAGACCACGAAGGGAAGGATTCTCACTCTCTGGCGTTCTCCTTCCCCAAGTGTAACTGGTAACTCTACGTAACCCATTGGAGCGGTAGATGCTCCGTTGAATCCACGGATCCATCCTTGGCAGGGCTTCAAGTCTTTTATTTCGAGGTTCATCTGGTCAAATGTCCTTTTGAAAAGAATGTTGACAGAACTCCCGTTGTCCACTAAAACCTTATGGATAGTGGCTGGACCAATAGGTACTGTAATTACAAATGGATCTTCTGTCGGAGCATGGACTCCAATGCTTTCTCGTTCTCGGGAGACGACATCGTCGGTCATCATCTTTTGCTGCTTCACCGGGATACTGTCCTCAGGGTTGCTACACTCCCCTACCTCGAGGTGTTGTTTGGCTGCATTGACGTATTGATCCAACGCCTTGGAACTATGCCCAGCGAGATAAAGTCCTCCGATTACGGTATTGATAACAATGTTCTTTCCCTTTTGCTGGGCAGTCGGCCTAGCAGCGAGTTGATTCTGGTTCTGATTTGGGGCCTGCACTGCTTGCCCCCTGTCGCTGGGCGTTACTCTGTATTCATCTAGCTTCCCTTCTCGAAGCAGCCTTTCGACTACATCTCTTAGGTGACGGCATTCATTCGTCGAATGGCCGTGAATCTGATGAAAGAGGCAAAACTTCCCTGTTTCACGCTCTTTCTCCGTCGACTCTCGGGGAGATGGCCTCTTATTCTGGAGGACTTCATACGCATCCATGAAGATATTTTCCAGAGTATCATTTATTGGTGTATAACTTTCAAAGGCCCTGGGATGAGTCCTTCTCTGGGAGTCGTTCCCTCGGTTCCTCTTCCGGTTGTTGCCGTTACCATTATTATTGTTGTTACCTGGCTGACGACCACCCTGATTCTGATTTCCGACATTAACTTCAACTTTCCCTGAGCTGTCTCCCGTCTGTTTGATAGCGACATTGCTCTGGATTTCCTCCTTATCAGTTGTTTTAGCCTTTCGGTTAGCATATACCTCTTCCCGGCGTAAATGTACGTTGGCTTTCTCGTAGAATAACTCTCTAGTGTGAGGCGGTTTGCCTGCCAGGTACCTCCCAAATTCAGTGTCCTTATCTACTCCGTCAATCAATGCTGCAACAACGGTCGGTTCATGGGGATCTTTAACCGCAATAGCGGCCAAATTGAAACGATCCAAGTATACCCTTAAACTCTCGCTTGGTCGCTGCTTGACAAGGAACAAATCGATCACACTTTTTGTCTTCTGTGCGTAGATACGGAATTGTTCTACGAACTTCTCACTCAACTCCCTGAAGCTAGAAATCGATCTCGCCGGCAAGCGAGTAAACCATAACAAAGCCACATCCTCCAGGAATATGGGAAACGCTTTGCACTTAACAGCGTCAGAGGCTGCGGCAACGGTCATTGACCAAGAGTATCTCATCAGATGCTGGACAGGATCAGACCTACCCGCATATCGGTTCATTTGTGGCATGTTGAAACGCCTTGGAAAAGTCGCATCCAAAATATCGTCAGTGAAAGGGGTGTGACTGCGGTCGATCCCCCAATCTTCATTCCGTTGTCCACGGCTATCTGCCAAAATCTGGTGGATCATGGCTGCAACATTTGCACTGGTCAAAGGAGGTTCAGGGTCAGTGCCTCTGGCTCGGCGAGGTTCTCTAATTTCTCTTCCGGGAGCAGTCACGAAATCCGGGGCTCGGATAGGGCTTCGTTGCCCCCTGTTATCATAAGTATGTGTGCGGCGACGGGGCTGAGGTGGTCTGTTACGTACGGGACTGCCCACATCTCGAGCTTTGGAAGCTGTGGCTCGATTGTTCACATTACGATTTGAGGGCTCCGCCCCCAGTGCTTCTTCTTCCTGTGATGGCAGGGTTCCGAACCGAAGCTGCTCTATGTTTTTGGCTCTTTCATACGGTCGTCGCGGAGGTCTCGGCGATTCTTCAGACAAAGAAGAATATACTGGGGTGAGTGGACGAACCGGCGATGTTCTTTGCCTTGCTAGCTCATCAAGTCTTCTATCCATAGCAGTCATATTTTGTCGTAGGACGGAGCTTTCCTGCCTTTGGGCGGCCAATTCATCAAACAACCTCTCCCACATTTCAGAAACGCGGGAGAGATCCCCCTCAGTAACAGGGGCAGCAGGATCATATTGATCGTCATCACCTTCTCTTATGCGCAAAGAAATTGAGCTGGGTCGAGCAGAGGGGCCAGGACGATAGGAGCGAGCCATAGGCTCCTTTCCAGGTCGAGTTGTGGTCTGATCATCAATTCGGATCGCTGCGGTTCGTGGGTGGCGGCTCGCAGCGCCCCCTTGAGGTCGATTCGCAGTCGCAGTGTGCGGAGGGTGCGAGGCGTTTCCTCGGGATCGAGTAACAACCCCTTCAGCAGTCCGGATCGTTTCGTTCTCATCGACTCGGAGCGTGGTGTCTTCATCGGATCAGTTCGCCCCCTGCGCCCCGCGATCCAAAACTTCTTCATTGCCCTGCTCGTGCACAGTCTCTTCAATCGTTTCGTTGGTTTGCGAAGCTCGTGCTTCCTTAGATCTTTTTCCAGCCATGATATCCGAATCGCTGGAACCTTCAAAGAACCGAATAGTGAAACTTTAGGATTGTCTTCTCAGTGAAAGCACCAAAATGTTAGATCAAAATTTGGACCTAACACCCAAATTATTCTGAAGCTTATAAAGTTTCAACTGAAGAATGAGAAAAAAGAAAATAACACACAGAATTTATAGTGGTTCGGCGTTAACGAGCCTACGTCCACTTTATATATTATTGATTATACTTTGAAAGCTAATACAATCAAGGATTTCTCTCAATATTTCAGTAGTTTGACAACAATGGCGGATTCAGTACTTAATATTGCCAAAAGATCCCAAAAAATGCCAAGCTCCGGGCTATTTATAGCTGATTTTGTCAGGCGGGTCGTGGTTACACGTGGCACGAATCCCGAGAACATCGGATCGCATCGCCACCGTTGAGGAAATAGTCAAATTAGCCGTTGTGGACAGGTGGCGCGATCTTCTTGAAAATCGGATCGTGCAGATGGGGAGAATTGGTCCAAATGACGGTTAGGGACACGTGTCGCTAGATCCGTGCGTCTCGGATCGCTGAAGACTAGCTCACGCTTGAACGGGTTAGAGGGTTCTCCACGCACCAGGGGATCGGATCGATCAATACTGGGCAACAACATATGCATGGATCGAATCGCATAGAGATGTCGTTTCGCTGGTGAAATAGGAGCGATCCGTCGAGACGCGATCCGATGGTGGGCGAGTCGATAGTGTGCGATCTGCCAATGGGCGAGTCGATAGCGTGCGATCCGTCAATGGGCGAGTCGATGATGCGATCCATTCCTTCATATTCTTAGAGAACGTGGTTTCATGCTTTCTTCTTACGAATGATCCTGGGTGGCTTGGTCAAAAAGCGAGCCAACAAATATCAATGAAGAAAATATCCCATTAAACCGTCCTATTTCTCTAAAATAAAACACTACATAGGAATGCAATTCTATACTAAAAGAAAACTTTCCTATTTCCTCAAGGGTGTTGAAAAGGATTTCTATTAATCACTAACCATTTCATAAATTTACTAATAAAGATTTCAACTTGCTCTTTATCCTCTTCTCTTAAATCATGCAAGTTCTAAAATTTACCTTTTTACTTCTTTAAACAGTAACCACTTGGAACATCCTTTCAAAATTTCCTCATGCCTTTACTAACTGTTCATGCACACTAATGAGACTCTTCTCACTAAATTATTTTTAATAAGGTCAAGCTTTTATGAACCTTTTCTAAAGAGGACTTTTGTGTCCTGTGTAAAGTAAATTTCCTTGCCACTCTAATAAAACATGTTCACTTACAAGCCTATTGGTTCATAAAACCTTATCTAATAATTCCTTTTATCCCAACAAGTCAAAGTTGTCACAATATGTAATTTAAGAAAACTTTATGTTTTATTTCACTCAAGGTCACCTATGCACCCCCATATGGCCAATTCATTTATTCGCACTTTCTCTTAACCATTTATCTCGTTTAACCCCACAACTTGTTTATGCATTTAATACTTTGAAAACAAGTTTGCACAATTATCTCAAAAATCCTTTTAATGCAACTCTTAATTTTACAAACCAATAAACTTGTAAAATTGTAAACTTCTAAATTTTTGAAACTTTAAAATCTTCTCTAGAAATCTTTTTTATACATTTAATTTTTTTCCTTTTAAGTTCTTTTTAAAAGTTCTAACTGTGGGGATAATTAAAAAGTGGTTGCTAGCTTTTGCATCTTCCAAACTCTTTGCACGAAATTACATTTCTTTGTCCTAAATTTATTCTTTACATAAATTTCTACCAAACTATGTCTGAACTGAAAAATAAGACTAATGCCAATTTTTGCACAAAATGTGTGTATATATATATATATATATATATAATCCTATTCAATTTTTCTCTTTCTTAATCTTTTCTCAATTTACAAGGCTTTCTGCTAAATCCACTAATTTGAAATGCCAAAATTTCATGTATTAATACATGAAATCTTCTTACTTGTTTTTCAAAACATATTGTACACTTTCCTCTGCAACTGAACATGAGCCTACCATTCTCAAATTTCTGTAATCATTTTCCAAGTGTACAGAATTGACATCCCAACTTCCTCCATGTGTTGTTAACATTATTAGTGGTTTTCTCTATGGTTATAAGTGTATATATATAATATATTTATATTTTAAAAATACAAATAAGCTCACTCATTATCTATATAGGAATCCTAAACCTAAGCTCCGATACCAAATGTAACAACCCGAATTTCGACAGATCATTTTTTTCAAAAATCCAAATCTATCGAAACCCAAGCTATTTATTTGGTATCCTGCAGAAAGTCAAAGTTACATGTTTCAGAGCTCATGACAGAAATCTCATAGCGAAAGGAAATAAAATATGATTGTAAGTAAATACTCACCAATATAATGACACTATCTAACAAGTATCTCTACGCTGCAAAATCTCAACTACCTCTCCAACCTGTGGGTTTGTCATGAGGAGATGCTCAGAACGAAAGTTCTGGTGAATGGATAAATTATACTTTTTACAAATAACCCTACATATACCATTCTATCACTGATTTATATTTATTATGTTGCTCGGGTTTATTTCATAATTCACAATACACTTTTGATTTCTTCGCATCAATCTTACCCATCTACTCCCCAATAAATTAGCATAATAAATAATATATGTAGCTATGTACTCAATATCGAAGTACTTCCCGCCATACCCTCCTTGAGTGGTCCCCATCTTCGTACTATAAAAAATGTATTGGACCTCCATCTCCCAGCTACGAATGCGTACTAGACTATGCTACGATGGCATACCAAGTCTCTAACGCCACGAAAGTGTACTAGGTTGTGCGGCGAAACGAATAACCCACTATCGCTGCGCCATAAGGGTGCCCTAATCCCTGAGCTTTTCCTTGAAACTCGGTCGAGGACTTTACATATACCTGTAAATGACAGCCTCGTTAGGCTTACAGTACAAATACCCAAATTTAGATCTGTCTCTTCGGTGGTTCTCCAAGGCCCCACTCCAGCCTACCCCCAATCTAATGAATGACTATTGAAAAGAGCTAAATGACCACCCCACCATCCAATCTAAACAAACTTGTGGTCCCTCATCCAATGACCCGATAGTGAAGATCATTGACCTATTGGCTTAGCAACAGTCTTTCCCGCACACGCTCCGACTGATGATGACATGTATCCAACGATCTACTATCCTTGTTGGGTCCTAGCCACGGAGCCTCCCTCCTTGAGTTAGCCGTCAAATCATCTTCAGATCATCCCAATAAGTCTTTAGGTTGTCCTTTATCTAAGATGCAGTCAAGGCATACTCACTGGATGGAATTGTAAAGGTCATGCCTCTTTGGGTACAACTTCGTTAAGCCTACCATGAAAGGCCATCATGGAGTATCCTCATATCGCATAGAAGTCCCGCACTTACTTCTAATCCCATCGAATAAGTTGGACATGCACCCCTCGTGTCTCCGAACACCAACGATGATCTACCCCATTGAGCTCTTCATCCCAAAACATACGGATTGGTCCAAGCAACTCTCATCATTACATTATTACACCCTATGTCTAATCTTCAACTACGTGCTTGTTTTACTTACTGCATTGATAATAAAGTTAAACATATTCTGCATTCAAGCTATTTGTTTATTAGCCTTAGTTGGCCACTTGTTTTCCCTTATTAGCTCTCATTGTAGGAATAGACCACCGCTTATTATTACATTCATTAGACTTAATTCCTCAAGTACAAGTTTACTAATAATAATCCTACTTACTCTTTTGCACTTAAAACCTTGAGCTATAATATTAACACAATTATAATTGTGGGTTCGCTTATTAAACTTATTCTTCGTTGTCTAAGTTTATTAATAAGCATCTTACTATTAACCTTTGTAGTTACGACATTAATCAACTTACCTTCTTTGTAAGTTTACAACATAAACCTTTTATATCTCTTTTTGTTTTCATAACCTATTTCAATTATGTTACCGTTCTTTCTCATCTTTATAATTCAATCTTTTTAGGAAGTTAGGCCTATTCCAAATTGATTGGTTACAAAAACTATAATAAAACCCATTTCCATAGTTTCAGGTAATTTCTGTAATATGATCTCATGATTGCAAAACAATTCTTTTCTTATTTTTAAGGGCATCAAATTAGCGCATAATACAGTTAACCCCCTATTTCACACTAATCTTCATTTATTCATAATTTCAGTTTGCAATCATGTTCCCTATTTTTCTTTATTTACCAAACTATGCAAATACATTCTCCTTTTTCCCAACCAATCATTCTAGGCTATTCCTAACTTTCAGATTTGATTAATATATTAATTACTGTCTCCAACTTACTTTCTCTTTTTTTGCCCAATTACGGTAAAATTTGACATAATTGGATCTACATCTCTTTTTCTACAATTTTCGGTACTATTTCCATTTAAACTTGAAAAGGGATTCCTTACAAATAATATGTAAATTCACAAATCTTCCATTTATTACAATATTGACACAATATGTTCTTTTAGCCCCAGTCACTAAATTTTCCCCTTTTGGTTCATAATTTAAATTGAATTGGCGCATAGCTACAATTCAACAACGTCGCGCCTATCCAATTCAATTATCAAATTTGTGCACAATTCCACTTTTATTCAATTTTTCGCACATGGCTAAAATTTGACATAAACAATATATATTCTGACACAGAAGAGGAGAAAAGAAGAAGAAGAAAATATTACAATTTTAGAAGGAATTAAACGATACAAAAATACTATTATTGAAAAAAAAAAATTTGACACACTCACCTGATTGCTTTCCAATTCTTGAATCTAATTCAGATCTTTCAACAGTGGTCTTCCTAATTGATTCTATTATTGAAATAACCATGGATTTACAAACCTGGCGGAAAAGAATCCTAATAATTTAGATTCACAGAATTGCCTCACGTAAACGAGAAACATGTGCATCTATAGCGTAGATTTATATTCTTTTTCTTCAAATATTGAATCAGAATTTCTAAAACTAATATATTTCTATTTCTGAAAGATTTGGAGAAGAAAGAAAATGGCAGAGCCTTGGTGTCGTCTCAAAAAATATGAGTTGGAAGTAAGTCTCTACTAGTCTATTTATAAGTGCATAGAAGACTCTTGTTCGTTGGATCGAATATAATAAAATCTGAGCCGTTTAAATCGATAAATCAATGTCAGTTACCCAGCATTGAGTCAACCCAGGCACTAGGTGGGTCGACCCCTGGGTCGACCCACTTGCTGGGCCACATACGTTGATTTTGCATTAAATAATTTTTGTTTTAATGTTAAGTGAAATGTTCTTTTTCATACTAAATATTCTTATGCCAATTAATTTCTTCCATTTATAAGGTACTTTTAACCTTTTCAGATTCAGGCTTGCATGTATAAATTCGTATATAGCTTTACAAACTTTTATTCGTTAGTAGCTGCATAATAAGCGCTATTATTAACGTTATCAATTCATTGATTCTTTCCTTTTTAATATATTTTCAATTTTCAAATGCACCTACTCTCTTGCATATTTTTCACCACATTTATTACTTTCTATTTTAAGTTTACACTTTAGATTTCAATTTGATCTATGCGTATATATTTATGTACAACTCCATTTATTTTCATAATTCAAACAACGTTTTCCCGACATTTATTCCTTGCTTATTTTGAATGATTGCATGTTACTTTTGAATTCCATATATATATATATATATATATATACACATACATACACACATATATACATATATACATACACGTATATGGATATACATGTGTGTGTGTATATATATACACATATATACATACACGTATATGGATATACATGTGTGTGAGTATGCTCACACAGATATATATATATATGTATGTATATAATTTTTTCTTATATGTACATTCGTATATATTTTTCTCGTAGAACATGCATTTCTATAGCTGTCTCTCTAAGAATTAAAAACACGACATTGGAAGAACTCCAACTCCTGACCTCCACCTTGATAAGAGCAAGCTCTACCAACTCACCTAACTTAGCTTTTGTTCACAAAACTAAAAAATAATAATCGAAGAAAAATGTAAAAGAAATACGTGTCTGAGAAATTTATAAAAGTACATTAAAGGAATCTACACTACAAAAAAACCCTATTACAACGGCCATTGGCTGTCCATTGTAATATATATCATGTACAACGAGCAAGGATTGTCCGTTGTAATAAAATACTATTACAACAGTCATTTCAGGTCTATTGTATTAGATGTTAATTTTACAATGTATACACCATCATAATAAATGTCTATTTTCTTGGCATCTGCACCCTTAGTTTTTTGAATATAAATTTTGTTGCCTACCAATACATTACATATTCGCTTTTAAAAAAAGTCAATGTAATTCCTAAATCCAAAAAAATCACAAACAACAATATTCCCAAATCGACTCCGAATTTAGTAGCCATTTCGACATCGACATTGATACTTGCTTTCCATGAGTAGAACGATATAGTGTCGCTGTATATTGGCAAATTCCTGGAGATCCCTGTTTTCTTATATGTAAGGCGATTATGTACTTTCACCAATAAATCTTATGCCCTATTAGACTTGGGCTGCATTTGTTTACAATGGTTGAATGTTTTTAATGTTGTTTGATGATTTGCTTATTCAAATTTTGAGTTGTTATGATATATTTTTGGTTGGCAAATTTGTCCTTCATATTTATTGCCCGAATACTAATGATGTACATATGTGAAATTGTATTTTTAATAATGATGCATTTACAAATTTATTCTGAATTCATAAAAAAATAATACATTTTCAACTCATTTATTAGCAAAACTTCTAAAATTACAACAAGTCAAAGAAGATCAACAATTTGATCACGTAAGTTCAAAATAAAAACATATGATTCAGATGAAAACACTTCACTATGACTTGGGGGGTTTGTTAGTCATCTTGGTTATCATTTCCATCATGAAAATGTCCAAGAGCATCATTTTGTTCTGCTTCCAAAAATAGTTTATCATTGAGTGAGACATTACGAAGAAAATTGTGTATTTCCACACATGCAATCACAATATTACGTTGCACAAAGAATTTGTACGAAGGCATTTTAACTAATGTGCTGAATCTTTTTTCAGTACACCAAAACTTCATTCAATAACATTTCTTAAACGTGCATGTGCATGATTGAATCTTTCTTTCTTGTTTGTAGCGGCGTAGTTTCTATAACTTCTCAACCAATATCGTGTGTTGCGATAAGGATATAAAAAGCCTCTCGTATTTGTGTGTAGTAGAACACCAGACAAGATCTTAGCTAAATCAGTTTGGCTCAGGTGCATATAATGAGATTTTTACTATCACTGGTTTGAATCATAACATAATATCACTGATTTAAATGAAAAGGAGCACATATTGAGCATGCTTGAACAATGCATGGTGCATTAACATTAAAAAGTCGTGCATTAATGCCTCTAACCCACGTACAGTTCTAACCTTAGAGAAGGAAAGTTGTGCTAAAAAGCTGCCAAGGCCTAGCAAAAGTGAGATAATGACCGACCACTCAAATACCGTGCATGAGCTTCATAGGATTCTGCTTTCGATCAAATCTAAACAAGCCACAAACCACACATGCCAAAGGTCCAGTATACCTAACTATATTCTTAATTGTTTATGAATTACTAACATTTAAAAAGTCAAACCTATATATAGTTACGAAGGACTCCCTATGCAATACCATGTAGAGTCAAACACAATTCAAGGGCAGCACAAAGGGGCTACTCAAACACTGATCCAGAGAAGTTCAAACATTTATGGGTAAATAAAGAATTCATAAGCATCCCTCATAAATAACTAATCCAGACAAATACAAAGAGCGAGGCAACACAACATCTTTAAAAGAAACAAACAACCTTAATAAGTGTAGACGTGACCTCTTATATCAATCATCGTAAGAAAACTTAGCTGCACTACCATTCTCAGGTTAGTACTTCACAAATAATGGACATACGTACCAGCTCCATAGACGTCAATGATTCCTCGGGAAAAGGCATAATGTTCAACAAATAGGAGTGGCATAAAAACCCTATGTGTTATCATAACATAGTGCCATACATTGTTCAAGCATCATGCATTGTTCAGAAAGAAATTGATGAAATTAAAATATATACACAGTCTTCTCGTCTAGTCTTATCAAGTACATAAATGCCATGACCTTTGCAAATATAAAATATATACAAATATGTGAATACTCTTGCTGTCATATGTTTTATGCAAAGTATACAAAAAAAGTTCAAGAGGTTACCTCCTTTGATATATGCTGCAGTCGGTGAAAGAGGTTTGCGATATGCTGTTGTAGAGAAAAGAACAGCTGCTTTGCTATATAAAGGAGGAGGACAGCTATAAACCAACCACTGCTGTATACAAAAGGGCAGCACTGTAAGTCAGCAACCAACAGCTGAAAAAGCTCAAATTGTCCGCTTTTTACAGTTCAGCTAATTTGACTGATTCACAGCTGAATGATTCCCCTAACCAAATGCTTTAAAAATGCTGAATATATTCAGCCTTTTCAAATCAGCATTGGAAAAATGCTTTTTGAGAAAAACAAACATAGCCTCACTCTGTTGGTTTGAAATTGCAGAGGCTAAATTGTGGTTCATTTTAACAGATCTCATGTCATTTCCCATTCCAATCCAAATCTATTGGAAAACAATGGCTGAGTCGCGGACAATGTCGCTCTCTTGAAGACGTTTCGGCAATCTGGTCAGAGGTGCAAACTAGTCGTTCTCAATCACTGAAGCCTCTGGGATAAAACAGCCTCGAAAAAATAATCGATTTGGTTGCACAATAAATCAATTCAGATTTGCACTATCTAACAAAAAAAGTAACTACTCATTTCTGTCTTTGTTTGAAAAAAATGGAGGAGAAAGAAGAGAGAGATAAAAAAAAACATTGTATTTTTTTGAGCCTGAAAGTGTTACTAATATTGTGGAGTAAGTCGGTTCAGATCTGAAAAAATGGATCTCAGTTTTACAAAGTCAAATAAAACTGGTTCGAAAAATGCAAGGTATTTTTGTCTAAAATTATAAGTGTCTACACCACCAAGGCTAAAGCCCAGGCAAGAGCCGAGCCGGGTCGAATCGATCGGTCGTGTGTGTGTGGTAGTCATGATCATGCATGCTCTCCCTCCTCACAACAAAGCATGTATTGGGAGCCCCAAGGCCCCAACATTGCTTCTAAGAAACAAATATAAATACTTTATTTCTTTCATATAGTCTCATAATGCGGGACTATTCATATAGGAACCATCTAGAACTTATTCAATTTTTATATAATTCATCTTTATAAAAATAAGCCATTTTTGCAACAATTCCCTACTTGAATTTTTAAAAAAATACTTCCCGAGTAGTTTCTAAAAAACATAAGATTGTGAATAAACAAAGGTGTCATCCGACTTGAACCTTTGCATAGTGGATAAGATTCAATTTTTATTAGAGGGACATATGGTCTTGAACTTTATTTCTGACATCAGACCACACACAACCTTTTCTCTAGTGCAATCAAATAAGCCTGTGCATTAATGGCCATGCACGTCTATCCCAGTTTAGTGAACGCTCTACAAGTTTTGCCTAAAAATTCATAGGAAACGACCACATTTCCACATTCACATAGGTGAGTCTATCAAGAGTACTTCTAAATGTAGGTACTCCACTCCAGTTAGAGTATAAATATCATTAAGAGTTTCCATCAACTCATCCTCTAATCACTTTAGGAATACATGCTTCTTAATATATAAATTTAGCATGTTCATTTACTATCACAACATAACTTGTTTTTACCCATTGAACCTAGTTCTTGAGATCTCCAGTCATTTAGGTCGGGTTACTGTTGTGCGTGATTCCACAATCTCAGTGAAATAGTCCCATTCTTCTAGAATCATTAAGGACTTTCTTTCTAGTCAGTCCTTTCGTTAAAGGATTTTCCAAATTGTCATCATTTCATATGTGATTTTCTCTAACAATACTGTGCATACGACTGCCGTTTCTAATCGTTGTAATATCGGTTCTATCCTTCTTTCAATAGTCTTCAAATTTTCATCACTATATATGTGATGTTCTCTTACAGTATTGTGTTTATGACAGACGTCTCCTACCATTGTAATAACGGTTCTGTACTTTTTGCAATAGCTGCGGAACTATCGCAATATATTACACCACTTGTGTTGATTTTTCCCATATGGGGATCTCAACTAGCAGGTTTCTTTTGTTCTCTGCTTTTTCACTAGCTGCGGTTAGTGTTATTATCTCAGACTTCATTGTAGACTGAGACAAAATAGTTTGTTTCTTGTATTTCCAAGAAATAGCTCCTCCAACGATGCTAAACATATAGCCACTGGTCGCTTTAGAATCATCAAATAAAGTATTCCTGTAACAACCCGGAAAATCTGAACCAATTTAAAATTTTTATTTTGGTTATTTCAGTAAACTCTGAATAGTTAAAATAATTTATTTTAAATAATAACGATTAAAAATTTATTTTAATCAAAGTTAGAGCGAATATATTTATTTTCATTTCAAAAGGAATTAGAAATAGTACGGTAATTTGAAAAGTCAAACCTGAACTTTGACTGAATGTACCAGATTCAAAATTTAACAGATTTTAGTGAAACCAAAAATATTTAAACTTGTAAAAATATCTTTCCAACGAATCCGAAAAATCGAAATTTCATAGCAGGAATCAAAAGTTATGGTCAGTTGAATATTCAGAATGGTCGCTATAGTATAATTTATAGCCCGTATAAAAGGCCATTTTTCAAACGACCTCCATTTTCGACGAAACCACTTTTGCTGGATCCGGAATGTCAAATTATTGCTAAGTTTAATTTTCTAGAATTTTTGGAATTAATATGTGAGCATGGCAAAAGAAAATGTGTTTTGTCTAATTTAGTCAAATTTAATCGTCTTGAAAATGGCCATTTTTCAAATGGTCTCATAATTCGATGAAATTAATTTTGATAGAACTGTATCATCAAAACAGAGACAGAAATAATTTTTTTGGAATTTTCTGATTAGGTATGTGGCCCCGACGAATTTAAATATACGATTGAATTAATTTAATACAAGATTTAAATTTTAATTTAAAGAATTCAGGCCACAGACAGTTGTTTGGGCTGACGAGACCTAGCCCATTGGATCCGGAACGGGGGCTGTTAGTTGGGATCAACTCCGTTTGGACTGAAAATGAAATTGTTTAGGATTTATAGATTTATTTGTAAAATTTACATTATAAAATGGGCTTTTTCATCTTCCTCAAACCCTAAAATTCTTACTGTAGCCGCCGCGCCCTTATTCCCATGGCTGAAAATGCTTCCACCTTCCTCCTCTAAAATCTTCCAATCCTCTCAATGAAAACTCCTACTCCTGCAGACCTTTTTGTAGAGATTTCTTTAAGCTTTAAATCCGTATGGTTAACCACCCCTGAAAATGCATGCAAACCGAGATCTAGACCCCTAAACCCGCCGCCCCCCTGTGGGCTGCCCGTAGCCCTTCGACATGCCGCCTTCCGATCATCCTCTAGTGCATCCATTCGAAAGCAAAATCGATCAGAAATTTTGAACCCAACTGAAATCATATGGCCTTGTTTCGGTGTAGAGGAAGAAACGGTAAATCCTTTATAATATTTTAATAATTTAATTCTAAAATTATTATCTATCTTATTTAAATCATAAATAATTCATACGACATCGAAAATTAACGATTTCAGATCCTATGCGATCGTAGAGACGAGATCTACGACTCTAGACTAAAAAGGAGCAATTCCGAGCTGGTTGAATTTTAGCCAAATTTGCGGTTCCAAACAATTCAGATTCACGACTGTGATATTTCTGATTTTAAATAATTAATCAATTTAATTATTTTTATTGCTATGTAATGATTGTATGTATATGATTTAGATTTGCTATGTTATGAAATTTTGGATGATTGATCTGTTGGTTAGTGATGTATAAATATAGATCAGTTAATTAAATTACAGATCTGTATATGTTGGGTAAATTAAAATAAATCATGTTTGTTAATATTTTGTTGAATAGTATATATTAAAAAAAATGGATTGTAATATTATTGAATTGAATTAGAGTTGTCATTTCAATTAAAAATATCATTTTGTCATATTATTGAATTGAATTAGAGTTGTCAATTCAATTAAAAATATCATTTTGATATATTATTGAATTTAATTAGATTTGTCAATTTAATTAAAAATATCATTTTGTTATATTATTGAATTGAATTAGAGTTGTCAATTTAATTTAAAATATCATTTTTTTATATTATTGAATTGAATTAGAGTTGTCAATCCAATTAAAAAATCATTTTGTTATATTATTGAATTGAATTAGAATTGTCAATTCAATAAAAATGTCACGTTGTTTATGTTATTGAATTGAATTAGAACTTTAAATTCAATATAAAATATATGTGACGGCCCGCCCCGCACCAACCGACATTTACTCCAAAGGTGCGCTGTACACATGTCCGGTTAGCACGGAACGGGTCGTCAAAAGGAAAAGGAAGAAGGAAATGAACATACAAAGAACCTGTAGAATGTCTCACAGCGCATAATAATAACATACTTGACATAAAACAGGAGAGACAGTGCATAAGCTAAAACCCAGAACTAAGCATCATAGCAGCGGAAATCCAAAATACAGCTTATTACAACTTTTCAAACTGTCTCAAAGTAAAAGTAAGATAAATGAGGTACACTACTAATGCCCAAGTAGCGACCACCAACGACACAGGGAGAATGTGTATATATATATATCATACGTGAAAGCCTCCTGCCTGCCTCCGAATCAGCTACTCGCGCACCACCAGCTAACCTGTCTCTAGTCTGCTCATGTGAGCACCCAGAGTAATAAGAGGAGACATAAAACTCTGGGTCAGACATAAAGCCTGGTATGAGCGATGAGCATCTAAAGCAAACAATAATAGGTAGACTAAAACATACCTGAACCTGGACCTGCAACCAAAGAATTAGCACTACACACTGTACAACACTCTAAGGTGCCACATCAAACGGTGTAAAGATACGGAGGTGGGGGAGGTGTGCATGTCATAGTGATGGCAAACAATCAAACATAACATCCATCCTCACATCTCTCACTCAGTGCGTAAAGCATACGATATTCACCACTTCGATCACCCAACATACCTTGCTACGATCACTTTGCCCCATGAAGTCATAAATGGCTTCACTGCACTGATAACGTAGCCACAAACCCTTCGCTATGTGCACTTTGCCCCATGGAGTCACAAGAACCCCACTGCACTGGCTCATAGCCTTACTAATCCTTACTATGTCCACTCTGCCCCATGGAGTCGCAATGACCCCACTGCACTGGCTCATAGCCTTACTACGCATCACCTTGCCCCTCTGGTCATAATGACCCTACTGCACTGATAACGTAGTCTTGCTACCATCACCTTGCCCCTCAGGTCATAATGACCCTACTGCACTGATAAGTAACCATCATTCATTTTTAGTGGTGAATCGAAATTATGAACGTCGACAACTCCTTAGCACACGTCCCGCAGCAAAGCCCAACCATGAAGTGAACTCATTGGTTCCCCATTGGATCCTGAGCTCTAACTTCCATTTGGACTACCTTTGCATCTCGGGTTATTGGTCATCACCGGATCGGTCTTCTTCCTCCTATCTTCAGTTCGGTTTGGTGCATCATCGGTTCGTGACCATCAACACGTTCAGATCGGATCGTGGGCTCCTCCCAGGTCTAATCGGTCTGCTTCACCACTAATCCGTGCCCATGGTGTGCTCTGTTTCGGATCGGATCGAGATGGAACTCCGGTTCGGATCGCGGCATGCTCCACTCCATCAGATCGGGTCGACGTGCAAATCTTCCTTCAGGTCGTGGCTTTGGTTCGGGTCGGGGCTTCCAGCTCGTCACGTATCGATCGGGGTCTTCTGCCTTCGTGACACACACCAAGCAAGCGGGTCGGGTCGGAGGGGAACACCACGAACGGGTCGGGTCGGTCAGACGGCTCGAGACGTTTTGGGCGATCCGATCCGGTCAATGGACATTTCCTGCACTTTGTCCAGCGAGTTGTTTTACGCCATTCGACGGCGTTTTTGACCAATCTAACACTTCTAGACAATCACAATTCATACCAAACAGTCATAGCAACAAAATAGAAGTGACCACAAACACCAAAACATCAATATGATAGGTTAACATGGATCAAACATAGCCAAAACCCCATATTTTCCCTTAAGCATGTTTAGGTGAAACTTATGATATGATTAGCAAAATTTAACCAAATTAACCCAAATTTATATCAGAGGTCTAAAACATCATTCCGAATTTTATAAACATTTTTCCAGAATTTTATCATGTTTAAATTCGCTAATTAACACTAATCACCCCTAATTAGCCATAATTAGTGCAAAACTATGCAAATCACTCACCTTAGCCACAAATAAACTAAGATTTGAAATAAATATCTGATTTGATGTGAATCCCAATGCTAAAAAGCAGCTCCAATATTGCTTTGGTGTAGATCTTCCTTGATTAGAGGTTGCTAAGCCAAATCCTTGACCAAAAGATGATTTGGAGGTGATTTAGAGGTTGGAGGTCATTTTTAGGGTTCCTTGGTGATAAGTGGAGGCTAGAAAACTGAAATGGAATGATCCTCTATCTCATTTCAGCCTTCCCATAACCCTAATCCCGAAATGGGTTATGGGCCTACTCACTAATCACCCTATTTGGCCCGGTTAAGCAGTTTTTCACTCTCCAAACCTTATTTCAGCCATATCTCCCAAACGGTAAGTCCGTTTGGCTATTATGACCACTCTACGGAAAGGTAAACCATCAAAAGAATCTAATGGAAGTGGTTTCAGGTCAAAATTCCTTTCCAACCAAAAGTTATGGCCAAAACAGTACCAACTAGGGGAAAAATGGTCATTTAAAAATCGACAAAAATCATGAACATGGGAAATGACTCTAATAGATGTTTCCCAAAGTTACACGACCATACGACTTCACATGGGAAAGAAATAAATATTCTACGATCCTATGATGTGTAGAATACGGGTCGTTACACTCTTCCCCCCTTAAGAAATTTCGCCTCTGAAATTCCCTAACCAAAACACACAAAAGGGTCCCGCATGCCTATCAACCATAAAACAACAATCAAACATGCAAACAATCAAAACAAGTCTAACCTAGCATGCGGAAAACTAAATTACAAAGTAAATCTTACCAGGCAAAGAGTTCTGGATATGCCTTCCTAATGCTCTCCGCTGTCTCCCAAGTGCAATCATTCTCGTCCTCGCCCCACTGAACCTTGACTAGCTTCACCGCCTTCTTTCGAAGTTGCTTCGTATCGTGCCCCACAATACGAATCGGCTTGCGGTTCCCAACCGCCTCGGGTTCTACTTCGAAGTCCTCTAACTGATCAGGTGAAATAGTCACATCTGAGTCGTGAACGAACTTCCTTAGTTGGAAACATGAAATACATTGTGAACTCCCGCCATTTTCTCTGGTAAGCCAACTCTATATGCCAAATTCCCGACTAGTTCAAGAACAGGGAATGGGTCAACAAATCTTGGTGCCAACTTGCCTCTCCTGCCAAATCGAATCACGCTCTTTAACGGAGAGATCTAGACAAACACCAAGTCACCAACGGAGAATTTCAAGTCTCCTCTCCTCTTATCAGCATAACTCTTCTGCCTATCTTGGGCAGCTTTCATTCGTTGCTGAATGATCTTAATCTTATCCGAAGTTTCTCTCACCACATCTGGTCCAAGCACAAACTTCTCGCCAGTCTCTATCCAACATGATGGTGAGTTGCACGGTCTTCCGTACAAAGCTTCATATGGAGCCATACCGATACTGGATTGGTAGCTATTATTATATGCAAACTCTACTAGATGCGAATGGTCATCCCATGATCCACCAAAATCCAATATACAAGCTCTCAAGAGATCTTCCAATATATGATTCACCCTCTCCGTCTGACCGTCGGTCTGAGGATGATATGCGGTACTGAGATGTAATCTTGACCCTAGAGCCTCTTGTATGCTCTTCCAAAACCCACTAGTGAACAACGGGTCTCCGTCACTCACAATGCTTTTGGGTACTCCATGAAATCTCACTACCCACTTCATATACAATTCTGCCAACTTGGCTGCCGTTCCGGTCGATTTAACTGGTATAAATCTTGCACTCTTAGTCAATCGATCCACAATTACCCAAATGCTATCATATCCCGATCTAGTCCTTGGTAGGCCATCAATGAAATCCATCGAGACTTGCTCCCATTTCCATTCGGGAATTTGTAATGGTTGCAACAAACCACTAGGCTTCTTTTGCACGGCTTTAACTAGCTGGCAATTCATGCATTTGGATACAAACTTCCCAACGTCTCTTTTCATACCTTCCCAGTAGTAGGTTTGCTTCATGTCTTGATACATCTTATTACCACCGGGATGTATAGTCAGTTTTGAGTGATGACATTCTCTAAGCACTTCATCTCTCAAACCATTTACGCCGGGCACAACTAGTCTTCCATTCTTTCGAAGCCATCCATCTCGATCAAGCCCATACACATTCATCTCCTCATCGATACCCACCTCTAACTTGGTGATGATTTCCAATAGGTTAGGATCGTCCCTCTGACTAGAGCCAATCCGCTCTATCAAAGTGGGTCTGATCGTCAAACTAGCTAGCATGGCTGGATCCAATTCGCACCTTGGTCTGAAATCAAACCCCACAATATACTCTAGTTGCTTCCACTCAAGAAACATTGCCCCTAAGCTGGCATGTCTCCTACTCAAGGCATCGGCTACCGCATTACCTTTCCCAGGTGTGTATGCGATATCAAAATCATACGAAGCCAAGAACTCTAACCATTTCTGTTGACGGAGATTCAGATCTTTCTGAGAGAAAAGATACTTTAACGATTTATGATCGGTAAACAACTCGAATCTTTCTCCCAAGAGATAATGTCTCCACATCTTCAACGCAAACACAATCGCTGCTAATTCCAAATCATGGGTAGGATACTTCTTCTCATGAGGCTTTAGCTGTCGACTAGCATTAGCTACAACCCTACCCCCTTGCATCAATACAACACCCAGTCCCGTACCACAAGCGTCCGTGTATACCGTCATCTCTTCATTCCCCTTAGGAATGACTAACACTGGCGCACGCGTCAACTTCTCCTTTAGACTCTTGAAGACATCCTCACACACTCCATCCCAGACGAAGGACTGATTCTTCTTAGTCAAATGAGTCAACGGTGCTGCTATCTTGGAGAAGTCCTGGATAAACTTACGATAATATCCAGCTAATCCCAAGAAACTTCTCACATCTGTTGCATTCTTGGGCGTAGGCCAATCCTGTACCGTAACCACCTTCGCAGGGTCCATGGCAATACCACTCTCTGAAACAACATGACCCAAGAATCTCACTTCCCTTCTCCAAAAATGACACTTAGAGAATTTCGCTTTCAATTGGTGTTTTCTCAACACCTCCATCACTATCCTCAAGTGTCCCTTGTGTTCCTCCTCTGTCCTTGAGTAAACAAGGATATCATCCACGAACACAAGAACAAACATATTCAACTGATCTCTGAATACTCGATTCATAAAATCCACAAAATAGGCTGGTGCATTGGTCAACCCAAATGGCATGACCAACCACTCATAAAATCCAGACGACATCCTAAATGCCGTTTTCGGAACACTCTCATCCGCTACTCGTAGCTGATGAAATCCTGTCGCGAGGTCCAACTGGGAGAACACTCTCGCTCCTTCCAGTTGATCAAACAAATCATCTATCTGCGGTAGAGGATACTTATTCTTCCTCGTCACCTTATTCAACTCGCGATAGTCCACACACAAACGAAGGGAACCATCTGCCTTAGTGGCAAACACAACTGGTGCTCCCCACTCGTAGACACTCCTTCTAATAAATCCCTTCTTCAAAAGATTGCTGACTTGCACCCCGAGCTCTCGCTGCTCCCTTGGTGCCATATGACGAAGTGGCATCACTATAGGTCTGGCATCTTTCACAAAATCAATACGGAACTCAATCTCTCGGTGTGGTGGAAGCCCGGTCACCTCCTCGAAGACGTCCGGATACTGGCCAACCACGGGCACATCTGACAACTCATCCTGCGGGATGTCGAGGGAATTTACAAAACTAGCCATAACCCCATCACTAGGTAGACTACCAAACACTGCCCTCTGCCCATCATCCGCCCTCACTGTCACCAAAAAGCCCTCACAGTCTACCACCACCCCGTATCTTTGGAGCCAATCGACTCCCAATATAATGCCATACCCAGTAAAGCCCAAAACAAAGCAATCACATACAAACATACATCCATGACTCGATAAGACCAAATTCCTGCAAATCATACTAAGGCTAGTCGAACCACCAATCGGGTTTGTCACAACCAATGGTCTATCGACTATCTCGGGTTCCAGTCCCAACCTATCTACCAGGTCACTAGATATGAAGGAACGGGAAGCCCCAGTATCAAACAAAACTCGAACTGGTACATCATAAATAGAAAGCATACCTTGAATAACAACATTCTTTCCTTTCTCCGCCGCAGTTGGGGCATTCGACGAAGAAGGAACAACATCAATAGCATATGCTTTCACAATCTGCTTCTCCTTAAGAGGTTGCGGACACTTATCCTTATGATGTCCCACTTGACCACAGTTGTAGCACTTCCTTTCCGCTGGCTTGGCCCGACATTCTTTAGCATAATGGCCCTTCTTACCACAGCTGAAGCACTCAACATCCTTCTTGCTCTTTTTCTGACCACCTTTAGATTGGTCCTGCTTCCTCTTATTCTGAGAGTTATTCTTGCCTCCGCCGCCTGCTTGCGGCTTTGGTCCTTCTGCAGATGCAGCCTCAGTCTTTGACTTAGGGTAAAGACTCTCTGATCTCAGAGCTTTCCCCACGATCGATTCAAAAGTCTCATCGATGTGGTTGATAAGCCTTTCCCCCAAGTACCCATCCAAACCAGTAATGAACTTCTCATTCTTCTTCTCAGGAGTATCAATAAGAGACAGTCCATACTTCGACAAGGTGTCGAACTCAGCAATATAATCAAAAACTGCCCTTCCGTTCTGCTTGAGTTCCAAGAACCTCTTGAACAACAATGACTTCTGGGCAGCTGGAATAAACTTCTCACAAAAGCGAGCCTTGAACTGATCCCAAGTAACCTGATCCTCTGGAGTAGCTGTTCTAATGGCATTCCACCAATTCATTGCTCGCCGTTGCAGCTGACGAGACGCCAGCCTTCTCTTAATCGCATCCTCAAGACCCAAGTCATTGAAGATACGATCACAGCTATCCATCCAATCTTGAACATCTGTGGCCGACTCCGTCCCGTGGAACGGCTTCCCACATAGGTTAGTGTAATCCTTACACAACTTGGCGAAATCGACCCTAGGCGCCTGCACTACTGGGCCAACACCAACTCCGGGATTGGGAACTGCCCCTTGCACTTCTCTAAGCATGTCTCTCATGAGGTTAGTAAACATCGCCCTCATGTCAGCGGCATTCCCATGGTTGGTCCCTCTACTAGCACCCCTCGTGTCTCGGCTCATCATCAATATGAAAAAGGGAAACGATTAACGACCCCATAGTGGTGCTAGTGCAGTGCGACTTCATTCTTATACTACTAATAGTATATATATACATAGCTTTTGAAAACCAAAATAATTACAAATACGCGCTCTCATATACGTACTATCTCTCCCTTGTGTTTTTCCCTAGGTAAACTACGCAACCTAGAGCTCTGATACCAAGTGTGACGGCCCGCCCCGCACCAACCGACATTTACTCCAAAGGTGCGCTGTACACATGTCCAGTTAGCACGGAACGGGTTGTCAGAAGGAAAAGGAAGAAGGAAATGAACATACAAAGAACCTGTAGAATGTCTCACAGCGCATAATAATAACATACTTGACATAAAACAGGAGAGACAGTGCATAAGCTAAAACCCAGAACTAAGCATCATAGCAGCGGAAATCCAAAATATAGCTTATTACAAGTTTTCAAACTGTCTCAAAGCAAAAGTAAGATAAATGAGGTACACTACTAATGCCCAAGTAGCGACCACCAACGACACAGGGAGAATGTGTATATATACATCATACGTGAAAGCCTCCTGCCCGCCTCCGAATCTGCTACTCGCGCACCACCAGCTAACCTATCTCTAGTCTACTCGTGTGAGCACCCAGAGTAATAAGAGGAGACATAAAACTCTGGGTCAGACATAAAGCCTTGTATGAGCGATGAGCATCTAAAGTGAACAATAATAGGTAGACTAAAACATACTTGAACCTGGACCTACAACCAAAGAGTTAGCACTACATACTGTACAACACTCTAAGGTGCCATATCAAACGGTGTAAAGATACGGAGGTGGGGGAGGTGTGCATGTCATAGTGATGGCAAACAATCAAACATAGCATCCATCCTCACATCTCTCACCCAGTGCGTAAAGCATACGATATTCACCACTTCGATCACCCAACATACCTTGCTACGATCACTTCGCCCCATGAAGTCATAAATGGCTTCACTGCACTGATAACGTAGCCACAAACCCTTCGCTATGTCCACTTTGCCCCATGGAGTCACAAGAACCCCATTGCACTGGCTCATAGCCTTACTAATCCTTACTATGTCCACTCTGCCCCATGGAGTCGCAATGACCCCACTGCACTGGCTCATAGTCTTACTACGCATCACCTTGCCCCTCGGGTCATAATGACCCTACTGCACTGATAACGTAGTCTTGCTACCATCACCTTGCCCCTCAGATCATAATGACCCTACTACACTGATAAGTAGCCATCATTCATTTTTAGTGGTGAATCGAAATTATGAACGTCGACAACTCCTTAGCACACGTCCCGCAGCAAAGCCCAGCCATGAAGTGAACTCATTGGTTCCCCATTGGATCCTGAGCTCTAACTTCCATTTGGACTACCTTTGCATCTCGGGTTATTGGTCATCACCGGATCGGTCTTCTTCCTCCTATCTTCAGTTCGGTTTGGTGCATCATCGGTTTGTGACCATCAACACGTTCGGATCGGATCGTGGTCTCCTCCCAGGTCTGATCGGTCTGCTTCATAACCAATCCGTGCCTATGGTGTGCTCCGTTTCGGATCGGCTCGAGATGGAACTCCGGTTCGGATCGCGACATGCTCCACTCCATCGGATTGGGTCGACGTGCAAATCTTCCTTCAGGTCGTGGCTTTGGCTCGGGTCGGGGCTTCCAGCTCGTCACGTATTGATCGGGGTCTTCTGCCTTCGTGACACACACCAAGCAAGCGGGTCGGGTCGGAGGGGAACACCACGAACGGGTCGGGTCGGTCAGGCGGCTCGTGACGTTTTGGGCGATCTGATCCGGTCAATGGACATTTCCTGCACTTTGTCCAGCGTGCTGTTTTACGCCATTCAACGGCGTTTTCGACCAATCTAACACTTCTAGACAATCACAATTCATACCAAACAGTCATAGCAACAAAATAGAAGTGACCACAAACACCAAAACATAAATATGATAGGTTAACATGGATCAAACATAGCCAAAACCCCATATTTTCCGTTAAGCATGTTTAGGTGAAACTTATGATATGATTAGCAAAGCTTAACCAAATTAACCCAAATTTATATCAGAGGTCTAAAACATCATTTCGAATTTTATAAACATTTTTCCAGAATTTTATCATGTTTAAATTCGCTAATTAACACTAATCACCCCTAATTAGCCATAATTAGTGCAAAACTATGCAAATCACTCACCTTAGCCACAAATAAACTAAGATCTGAAATAAATCTCTGATTTGATGTGAATCCCAATGCTAAACAGCAGCTCCAATATTGCTTTGGTGTAGATCTTCCTTGATTAGAGGTTGCTAAGCCAAATCCTTGACCAAAAGATGATTTGGAGGTGATTTAGAGGTTGGAGGCCATTTTTAGGGTTCCTTGGTGATAAGTGGAGGCTAGAAAACTGAAATGGAATGATCCTCTATCTCATTTCAGCCTTCCCATAACCCTAATCCCGAAATGGGTTATGGGCCTACTCACTAATCACCCTATTTGGCCCGGTTAAGCAGTTTTTCACTCTCCAAACCTTATTTCAGCCATATTTCCCAAACGGTAAGTCCGTTTGGCTATTATGACCACTCTACGGAAAGGTAAACCATCAAACAAATCTAATGGGAGTGGTTTCGGGTCAAAATACCTTTCCAATCAAAAGTTATGGCCAAAACAGTACCAACTAGGGGCAAAATGGTCATTTAAAAATCGACAAAAATCATGAACATGGGAAATGACTCTAATAGATGTTTCCCAAAGTTACACGACCATACGACTTCACATGGGAAAGAAATAAATATTCTACGATCCTATGATGTGTAGAATACGGGTCGTTACAATATATCACTTTGTGTGTTGATTGATCACCTTCGTTGTTGTTTGAATGAATTAGAACTTTCAATCAAATAAACTATTGTTTTTATTGTTATAATTAAACTTGAAACATAATGGAAATTTGTGTAAACAGAAAAATTGTTCATGTTTTTAATCAAAACATGAAGTCGTTAAAATATACAATTTTAATGCTAAGGAATAGAGTAAAATATAAAAAGTTACATTTTTTATTTGCAAATCTAGATACAAATAAACATCATATAAAAAGTTACATTTTTTTATTTGCAAATTTAGATGCAAATAAACATCATATAAAAAGTTACATTTTTATTTGCAAATTGAGTTGCAAATAAACATCATATAAAAAGTTACATTTTTATTTGCAAATTTAGATGCAAATAAACATCATATAAAAAGTTACGTTTTTTATTTCTAAATTTAGATGCAAATAAACGTCATATAAAAAGTTACATTTTTGTTTGCAAATTTAGATGCAAATAAACATCTTATAAAAAGTTACATTTTTTATTTGCAAATTTAGATGCAAATAAACATCATATAAAAAGTTACATTTTTTATTTGTAAATTTTGATGCAAATAAACATCATATAGAAAGTTACATTTTTTATTTCCAAATTTAGATGCAAATAAACGTCATATAAAAAGTTACATTTTTTGTTTGCAAATTTAGTTGCAAATAAACATCATATGAAAAGTTACACTTTTTATTTGCAGATTTAGATGCAAATAAACATCGTATAAAAAGTCACATTTTTTATTTGCAAATTTTAGAAGCAAATAAAAACAATCAATGAAAGATTACATTTTTGTTTGCATTTAGATGCAAATAAAAGCACTGATTTAAAAATTGCATATTTATTTGCATTTTAGATGCAAATAAAAGCATTGATTTAAAAGTTGCATTTTTGTTTGCATTTTAGATGCAAATAAAAACATTGATTTAAAAGTTGCATTTTTGTTTGCATTTTAGATGCAAATAAAAATATGAAATAAAAAGTTGCATTTTTATTTGCATTTTAAGTGCAAATAAAACATTGATTTAAAAGTTGCATTTTTGTTTGCATTTTGGATGCAAATAAAAACATTGCTTGAAAAATTACATTTTTTTTTTTTTTTTTTTTTTGCATTTTAGATGCAATTAAAAACATGAAATGAAAGATTACCTTTTTATTTGCATTTTAGACGTAAATAAAACATGAACTAAAAAGTTGCATATTTATTTGCAATTTAGAGGTGAATAAAAACATTGAATTAAAGATTGCATTTTTATTTGCATTTTAGATGCAAATAAAAAACATAGATAAAAATGACATTTTAGTTGAAATAAAAAGAATAAGATCAAAGGTTGCATTTGATTGACATTTTATATACAATAAAAGAATAAATATAAATGTCACATTTTTATCGTCATTTTAGATGAAATAAAAATAGTAGGATTAAAAGTCATGCTTTCGTTGTCGTTTGGTTTCAACATTAAGAGTGAACATTCGAAATATATATTTTCTATGTAATTTAGTTACCATTGGAAATAATTCGTCATTAAAAACATGATTTATTTCAAATCATCATTTTTATCGTGTTAGTAGGATTATGAAAATCATATATAAAATCTCTAACATGAATATAGACTGTATTTGTCTTGCATGTGATTGTTTGAAAGTACTTGAAACCGCCAAACGATTTATATTTACATATATATAAATATAAATTAAAATTAAAACAAATCGCGCGCGGTAGTTTGCGTTTCGGCAATCGTAACTTCAAACGATTATACCGTAAGATCCAACCGTCGGATTTCCTGTAACGACCCAGAAAATCTGAACCAATTTAAAAATTTTAAATTGGCTAAAATAATGGATTTTAAATATTCAAAATGAATATTTTAAATAATAGCAATGAAAAGTGAGTTTGAATCGACAATTGAAAAAGAATATAATTAATTCTAATTATAAACAAGGCTTGAAATGGCGCGGTAGTTTCAAAATTTGAATTCAAACTTTGTCGGACTGTACCGGGTGCAAAACAAAACGGATTTGAGTGAAACCAAAAATATCTAAATCTGTTAGTGAATACCTTTCTAACGAATCTGAAAAATCGAAGTTTCAAGGCGGAAAGCAAAAGTTATGGCCAAATGAATTTTCAGAAAGGTCGCTATGGAAATTATATAGCCCGTGAAATTGGCCATTTTGCAAACGACCTCGGAATTCGACGAAACCGCTCTTGTTGGATCCGGGATGTGAAGTTATTGCTAGGTTTCAAATTTCATAATTTTTGAAGCTAGTATGTGAGCGTGACAAAGGAAAATGTGTTTTGATCAATTACAGTTAAATTGGATCGACCAGAAATGGGCCTTTTTGCAAACGGTCTCAGAATTCGACGAAACTAGTTTTGTTGGGACCGCATCGTCAAAACACAGCCAGATTTATTTTTCTAGAATTTTTCGAATCAGTTTGTGGCCCTAGCAAATTGAAATGCACGTTCAAATCAAATATTGAATGTTTTATATTTTAATTTGAAGGAAAACTGACAGAAACAGTCGAATGGGCCTACGAAACATATCCCATTGTGTTCATAATGGGGGTAAAACGCTAGGGACGACAGTCGTTGGGTTTAGATTGGTGGTCGTGTCAGAAAACCCCTTTAAAACCCACCGGCCAATCAGAAAATTTAGAAATAAAAAAGAGTGGAGAAAAGAGGATTCTCTCTCCCCGACGTCGATCGAAGGCGGAAAAGCCTCTTCCCTTCTCTCCTCTTTTCTGGCTAATCCATGCAACGAAACACCTCCACCCAGTTAAGGTTTTTGTAGATCTCTCCGAGAGCTTCACATCCATAGCTGGTACGCCACCCCTCGTCGCCCCATTAGCGAGATCTTCTCCTCCAAAGTCGCCACCTTCAACTCGCCGCCGCCACCTCCTGCCAGCGTCGAACTGGACCCCACCACCAGCGCCGAGAAGCTCTCTCCTCTCCCTTCAACGCTGTGCAACCTGATCGTCCTCTCGTGCCTCGGATCTCGCGAAAAACTAAAACCTAGTTTTGAACAGGTTTGAAAAGGTACGGCCTATTTAATTTTAAACTATATTATAGCAGTTTAAAGCGCTACCGTTTTAGATTTCACTGTAAAAATCATATCTTTTTCGTTTCTTGACGAAATTCGATGAAACAGGAAACATCGTGACCATGTGGACGTCTTCTACATTCTAGAAGAGACCGCATATTTTTCTGAGCCTTCTGCTATTTTTGGTGGAGTGGAACCCAATGTGAGATTTCTAATTTATAAACAGTATGGAAAACGACGATGTATAAATTATATGGTCGATGTATGGGTTATATAAGCGTTGTACACCTCATGTATAAGCGTTGTATAAGTTGTACGTTCGATGTATAAGTTATATATGCATTGTAAAAATTACATATGTGTTGAAATAGAAGTGAATTGCTATATATATATATATATATATATATACGCCCCTCGTCCACAAACCATGGACGATATTTATTGGTTGGGATTGGTGTGAAAAATTGATTGATAGCGAATGGTTGATTGGAATTGTTTGTGGTTGATATTGATTGATTGTGCTTGAAAAATACCCGTTTGTGGTTGAGAAATATTTGGTTGAAACCACATAGGATTAGTTTGTGGAAATGCAATAAATATACATGCCGCCTGCGTGCGAACTAGATGCATGAATCCCCATTGTCAAAAACCGCGAGGTTTTAAGGTAGAGCGAGGAGCCGTACTAGGGACGGTCCCGGTTTTAACTACCCTGCCGTTATGCTGCCGAAATTTTGAATAATATTCATGTGTTTGAATTATTTTCATTTGTTGAAACTATATTTATTCGTTGAATAGAAAACCTTCATGTGTTGAATTGAAACTCATTCGTTGATTAGAAATTCATGTGTTGATGGTGTTCGTGTTTTAAATATAAAAATCACATTTTTACCATCTATATGAACTATATAAAATAATAGTGTTTTGAAATGAATTGTTTTACAATAAAAATCACATTTTATTATATACATGAATTGTTAAATATAGTGAGGTGTTGAAATAGAAGACAATTAGATAAAAATATCATTTTTATCAAATGTATGAAAAGAATATAGCTTTGAAATTGACGAATCGATATATACATATATATATATATATATATATAAATAGAATTGAAATATATCGAATAACGACGCTACAGTTCGTATTTTGAAATCGTGATTTCAAATGATTAGTGCGGGAGATCCGACCATCGGATTTTCCTGAAACCGCAACCGTTGGGTTCGCTTTGAAAATATCTTTCCAACGGCACCAACTTTGTAAAAATCCAACGGATGGATTGTCTGGAATGTTTAATTCAAATCTAAAGAAAAACAGCGCCAGAATCGATTATATATATATATATATATATATATAATTATATTTAATCGTATAACGAAGCTGCAGTTCGTATTTTGAAATCGAAACTTCAAACGATTATACCGGGGGACCCGACCGTTGGATTTTCCCGAAACTGGAACCGTTGGATTCGTTTTGAAAAGATCTTTCTAATGATGTAAATTTGGTGAAGATCCAATGGTTAGATTTTCATATATGTGTAAATCAAATCTGGAGAAAAACAGCGCCACGGCCGTGTTATGGCCCGAAGCGTCATTTTGAATAAATTGGCTATTTTAAAATAAATAAAAATAGCGATAAATCGTTATAAAATATTATAAACAATATGGATGTGAAATTTAGAAATTAACTGAAGGTTGGCTAAGTCGAATGGTTTCCTAGGTGTTGATCTGATGTTGGTTTCGGCCTTCGGGGTTAATATTTGGGAAATCGTTCTCTTACTGATTGACGGTTAGTGACTAATGAATTGAAATGATGCTTGTGTATGTTAGTGTTGAACTTGTTTATTATATACGTGAGTTGCTCAGAAAGACCGGGTTTATCCCATTCTGAATAACTCAATCGACGATAAGTAATCAAAGATGAAGACAGTGGTCGAAGACCGGAGATCTTCACCTCGTTTGGATGGTAACCGAGGTCCTGATTGGGAGGCATCCCGAAATATGGATAATGAGTGGTGATCGTCCAGACGTACGTGGTGATCGATGGGTTTGCGAGGTATATAGTGCCTCCGGTTTCGTTCAGACCCAGAACGGACTTGTAAATGGACCGTGTGTCTGACATTGGATTTTATTCTGTGTGGATTGATCTCTGTTAAATATACATCTATTTGGCGGTGGAGAATTTATTCTTTTGCTTAACGCCCTTCTCTGAAACGCACGAGCTCAGGGGTTGTATATCGATGGACATTAGTCGCATGGTAGGAATTGCTAGTGTGGCATGCCTAAGTGGCAAATGATCAGGGCTTCTGTTGAAAAGCAAAGTCTTGTGGTGATGATCAAAGCACCGCCTGTGTGGCGTAGCTTTGTGTATAACGTGAATTCGCGAGCCTAACACCCCAGTATGAGCCAGAAACGGGATAAGGACCTCAAGGAGGGCATGCGTTTCCTTCTAGCTAGGAGTTGTGTCAGTGTTTTTACACGGCCTGACATTTTACTTATGTGGTTGTTGCTGTTGCGAGGCGCCTCGGTTTGATCGGACGATCCGGGTCTGATGGAGTCATTCGTTGGCTCACTTACGCCCCATAGGGCGGGGAAACGTAGTGTTCAGGCATTTTAATCCACATCGGTGGACCGGCCCTGTCACTCCAAGGGTCGAAGCGTTCTTATCCTGAGACACGGGCTAGAGCGTCTCGAATTCGGTAAGGAATATCTTTTGCCTTGGTTCATGACAGAAATCCTATTTCCAAATACATGACTGTGCGGTTTTGATTGTATATATATATGGCGACATGATATATGGTACACATGCCGTCTATGATTGATAGTTATGATTTGAAATTATTTTTGAAACATATAAACACTAGTAGTAATATCAAATGCTTTTGTTTTATTCGTATCAAGCATATTTTGGCCATTATAAGGTAAAACTCTATCCTCCGGTTTGCGTTGCATTGTGTGATGGGAACTGAGTCTTATAATGGCTTCATTTTTATAAAAAGCATTGCGATGTTTAAAAGAAAGATTTGTTTTTAAAGCACTGGAAATCCAATGGAGTAAACCCGTTCCATGAAAGTGGCGTGGTCCTATGATTAGCCATATTATAAATGTGTTGAGTAGATTTCTCATACCAGTCCCATGACTGACTCGTAGTTTGTTTCACTTTCAAACTCGGGTGCCCCTTTTTCTACATGGGCAGCCTTGTATTCAGGTTTAGCTGGTTCTTTCTGGATAGCTGGAGCTGAAGATGGATTCTATCATTTATCTCTTTGTATGCTGTTCAGCTCCTATTGTACGTATTTTGTTTGTTTCCATAGTAGACATTTATGTATATCTGAACTGCATTTGTACTAAGTATGATCCTGTATACTGTGTAACTCTGATGATTACTTTTATCCAGTATATTCTATTGTTCATTATCTTGTGTATTTATTTAATTCTGTTCTGCTGTTATCTGTTTCTGTGTTATATTCCAAAGATTACCCTTGCCTCCGTTAGTACGAGATTTGGGGTCGTCACATTTGGTATCGGAGCTTTGGTTAAGCTTAGTGCTGGAATATAACATAATAACGAACTCGTCAGAAATAGAACCAGTAGTATTCTAGGAGGGGTAACTCTATACAGATAGGATTAGTAATATCCTAGTATGAGTAAAGCAGAATGAAATTTCACCTCGATAAACACATTTACATTTGAAGTATTTGTCTCTATATTTTGAAATATCTTTTCTATTGACCTGACACTTGATCTGCTGTTTGCAGAAGTACTAGAAAATGAGTGCCAGAAACAAAAGAAGTAATACTGACCCGGATATAGAAGCTCTATTTATGAAATATATAAATCTGGGTGGAAAACCCTTCTCGGGTGAAGAATCAATTATGAAAACACAAGCTTGGATTCATTCTGCTGAGAAAATCTTTGAAGCATTAAAGCTGAGGGATGACCAGAAAAGATTACTGGCCTCCGGGGCAATCGAAGACGAAGCTTTGTTCTGGTAGGATTCAGTTATTAAGGATAATCCAGAAGGTGATATCACCTGGGATAGATTCAAAGTGATTTTCCTGGAAAGATTTACTCCTCCCGAAGCGACTGAGCGATTATGCGATGAATTTTCTTATCTGATACAAGGAGATATGACCATCCCAGAATATCATAAGAAATTCAACGAACTTTCTCACTTTGCTCCTCATCTAATTCAAAATCCGAAGAGGAAGAATTTGAGATTTATCAATGGGCTTCAAAGGAAATACCAGAATAAAGTAATGGGGCATGTGAAGCTTCCTTTTTCAGAAATGATTTATATGGCTTATCAATATGAAGATCTCCATAAGAAAGGCATGTTGCACGACGAAGAGGAAGTCAGTTCTAGCAATAAGGTTGAATCAGAAACTGATCGTCCTGAGGCCAGTACGATGTCTAAGGTCAGTAAGGAGCCTAAAATCAATCAGAAAAGGGGCAGACCAGGAAAAGAACCGGTAACGACCACCGTATGCAATAACTGCCATCAGAAAGGGCATTTGTCGATAAACTGTGGACCCTTGAAGAAACGAAGAAAGAATAAATTTAAATCCAAGGACAAGTTCCTAGAAAATAGAAAGTGCGTTCAATGTCGTCGGACTGGCCATCTTGAAAAGGACTGCAGGCAATTTGAGAAATCCAAAGCAGCGCAAGTAAATGAAGTGGTAGAAGTACCTGCATCTTCGTCTACTCAGGAAAGGTCCGATGTTTTAGAAGGCACGCTCAATGTCAAGAACATTCCAGTTAAAGTATTGTTTTACACAGGCGCGTCACGAAGCTTTATTGCAAAGAGTGCAGTCAAGAAGTTGGATTTGAAATTGAAGAAGCTCAAAGAACCAATGACTGTCCGAAATCCAGTTGGGGGTTCCATCGATCTCAGTTGGGTTTGTGGGGTGCCTGTCTCTTTTTCCTGCTATAAATTCCCTATTATCTCTATCGTCATGAATTTTAATGAATTCGATCTTATTCTGGGATTGGATTGGCTAACCAATTATGAAGCAGAGGTTAGATGCGCCGAGAGAGTTGTTAAGGCAAAGGCCCAAATTGGGGAATTATATAACCATACCATGTGATGGCCCGACTTCAAATAGAACAGACTTCTGGGCAGCTTTGGATGTTTCTCCTGCCCAAATAGAAAATATCCCTGAAGTCACAGAGAATATTCCCGACCTCGTAAAAGATATTCCTGTCGTCCATAACTATGCGGATGTGTTTGAAGAAGTTGTTCGCTTACCTCCGCAAAGAGAAATAGATTTCAAAATTGCTTTAATTCCTAATGCAAGGCCAGTAGTTCACGCTATTCGAAGAATGTACTTGAAAGAGAAAGAGGAATTAGACAATCAAACACGACAGCTAGTATGGAAGGGACTGATCAGGCCTAGTTTCTCAGATTGGGGAGCAGCAGTGGTATTCGTCCCAAAATCTGACGGTACTCTACGGCTATGTGTGGATTATCGTGATTTGAACAAGCAGACAATAAAGAACAAATATCCATTGCCGCAAATCAATGACTTATTGGATCATCTGAATGGAGCACAAGTATTCTCAAGGATGGACCTAGCGACAGGCTTCCATCAGCTTCGAATTGCCGAAGAGTGTGTTCCAATGACAGCATTCAGGGGTCTCGACTTATTTTATGAGTGGTTAGTAATGCCGTTCGGCTTATGTAACGCTCCAGCTTACTTTGTCGATCTGATGGATAGAGTGTTCAGAGGGGTTTTGAATAAATTTGTTCTGGTTTTTATTGACGATATTCTAATCTTCTCTAAATCAAAGGCCGAACATGAAAAGCATTTGGAACAAGTTCTGGAAATCCTCAGAAGGAATGTATTAAAAGCCAAACTATCTAAATGTATATTCGGGCAAGATGAAGTGAAATTTCTGGGCCACGTCGTATCGAAAGAAGGAATTGCTGTGGATCCAAGTAAAATCACAACTATTTAGAATTGGAAACAGCCCAATACCCCTACAGAAGTCCGCAGTTTTCTCGGATTGGCTAGTTATTACCGGAAGTTCGTTAAAAACTTTTCGAAGATATCTGGTCACTTAACGAAGCTTACAAAGAAGCACTCTAAATTCAAATGGACTCCAGAGAGTGAAGAGGATTTTGAAGAGCTAAAGTTAAGATTAACAACTGCTCCAGTGTTAACCATCATCGATGGCAATCAGGATTTGAAAGTCTGGACAGATGCTTCTAGAGAAGGCCTAGGCGCAGTGTTAATGCAAAGGGGGCAAGTGATTGCTTATGCTAGCCGTCAGCTGAAGCCACATGAGAAGAACTACGTAACTCATGATCTTGAGTTATTGGCTATCGTGTTCTCTTTGAAAATCTGGAGACACTATCTTCTGGGTGAGAGATTTGAATTGTTTACAGATCACCAGTCGTTGAAGTATCTGTTCACCCAGAAGGACTTGAATCTGAGGCAACAACGTTGGTTAGAGTTCCTTGCAGCATACGATTTTGAAATTATATACACTCCAGGGAAAGCCAATGTCGTGGCCGATGCGTTAAGCCGAAAGAATGAAATGATCACCAGTTTTATTGTCACGACTTCATTGATAGATAAAATATCTGCTCTTCAGAGGGATGATCACTTCATTCAGAAGATCAGGGAGATAATTCAAAAGGGCAAACCCTCGAGTTTCCAAGTTGATAATGAGGGGATTCTAAGGCTGAAAGGTCAAATTTGTGTCCCTAACATTCCTGAGCTTCGAAAGGAAGTACTAGATGAATGCCACAAGTCAAAACATAGTATCCATACGGGAGTGAGAAAAATGTATAATGACATCAAACGCACTTTCTGGTGGAGGTCGATGAAGAGGGACATCTCTTTATATGTTAGCCGATGCCCTACTTGCCAACTAGTCAAGAGCGACCAACAGAAAGTGGCTGGATTGTTACAACCGCTAGACGTTCTTGGTTGGAAGTGGGAACATATTTCCATGGACTTCATTGATGGTTTGCCCAGAACCAGAAAAGGGAATGACAGTATCTGGGTGATCGTAGATCGCTTCACGAAGACCGCCCATTTCATACCTGTCCGATCAAACAGAACTGCTCAGAGTCTGGCGCAGATATATTTCAAGGAAATAGATAGACTACATGGAGTGCCGCTCAGTATAGTCAGTGATAGAGATACAATATTTACAAGTAAATTCTGGGAGGCATTTCAAGTAGAGCTGGGAACAAAGCTAAACTTGAGCACCGCTTATCATCCTTAAACAGATGGTCAGACTGAGAGGGTGAATCGTATTTTAGAAGATCTATTGCGGGCTTGTGTTCTAGATTTCGGTGGATCATGGGAAGACCATCTACATTTGGCTGAATTCTCATATAACAACAGCTACCAGGCGAGGCTGACAATGTCGCCATTCGAAGCATTATATGGTACACCGTGCCGATCTCCTGCTTGTTGGGTCGAACCCGGTAATAGACTTGTATTGGGGCCAGATATGATCAGAGAAGCTGCCGACAAAGTCGATTTTATTAAGAAACGATTACTCGCCGCTCAAAGCCGACAAAATAGCTATGCCGATAGGAGAAGAAGAGATATATCCTTCGCTATTGGCGACTATGTATATTTGAAAGTATCGCCGATGAGAGGAGTTATCCGGTTCGGTAAAACTGGAAAGTTGGCGCCCAAATTCATTGGTCCATTTCCTATTCTGGAACGGATCGGAACTCTCGCTTATAGAGTTAAACTGCCGAATTGGTTGCCTGGAGTTCATGATGTATTTCACATATCTCAACTTCGAAAGCACGTTCATGATCCAGACTTGATCGTGGAAGAAGCAGCTCAGCAGGATATTGAAATTACTCCAGAATTAGCTTTGAGAAGAGAGCCGCTAAAGATCATTAGCAAATAAACCAAGGAGCTGAGGAACATTGTACTTGGGAAACTGAGGAGAGCATTCAAAAAGCCTATCCTAGATGCCGAGTGGATATCTCAGATTGACTCCGGTGCAAGGTACATTTACCGTACTTTGCATTACCAATTAGTTCTCTACTCTATTGTTATTTTCTTTCCATGGATGTGCACTTTTAATTCTATAGTCTGAATGATTTTAAGAGAATATAGGAATTGATTTGCATGATTTTGAAAAGTTAAAAACAATTTGATTATTTTTGTGTTGTGTGATAATAGATTTGATTAATTAAAATTATTAAAATGATAGTTAATTTAATCAATAATAGGATAAATGGTAGAATTTATTCGATTAAATCACACATTGAACTGATTAGAAAATAGATAGAAATATATACTTGTGCATTATATATGTTTGAACAGATAATTGGATAGCTGTTGAGTAAAGATTTTATTTGCGTGCCCAACAAATAGGTAAACCTTAATGAGTTGGATGCGAAATATTATTATATCAACTCCTGTGAATGCCATTGGACACGGAGTGCTGGTTATTCTGTGTGTAATAATAAACGTCGCCATAGGATAGTAACAATTAATTTTGAACTACATTACATGGCATACTTCTGAAGATAGGCATACTTCATCATATACCACATAAGCATTTGGAGATTGTGTGACGAGGTGGAAGATTTACCATACGAGCGAGAGGCTTGTATGGCGATGACTATATTTTATAGGTTGAACTGATGACTGATATGGACTATTTAAATTGTAACGATTAAATTGCCAGATTAATAAAAAAACCCACACGGTTCTGGAGTTGACAAAAATCACGTCTCTCTAGTTATTAGATACGGCACATGGACTATTTATTTCCCACACGGGACGAGGTGACGAGGATTTATCCTCTGGAGCATTTAAAATACACACTCCCTCAGGCTTTGACAGGGTGACGAGAATTTATTCTCTGGAGTTATTATCAATACACGCTCCCCTGTAAACACCAGAATATATCACTATAAATATGTGTATGCTTATTAGGATTTATTGGGTACCTAATACAACCCAATAAATTTCCAAACCTCTTTCCGCACAAAAAAGGTTATGGCGAAATTTTTCGAAAATCCCGGGTGTTAGCCAAATTTTTGAAGAATTTGAAAATTCTCAGAAACTGAAAAGTTGGAGAATGGAAGCCAGATTGAACGTAGAGTTGATTAATCAAACCACTTTCGACTTTGTTCCTTTTCGGGGATGAAAAGTTTAAAGTGGGGGAGATTGTAACGACCCAGAAAATATGAACCAATTAAAATTTTTTAAATTGGCTAAAATAATGGATTTTATATATTCAAAATAAATATTTTAAATAATAGCAATGAAAAGTGAGTTTGAATCGACAATTGAAAACGAATATAATTAATTCTAATTATAAACAAGGCCTGAAATGGCGCGGTAGTTTCAAAATTTGAATTCAAACTTTGTCGGACTGTACCAGGTGCAAAATATAACGGATTTGAGTGAAACCAAAAATATCTAAATCTGTTAGTGAATACCTTTCTAACAAATCTGAAAAATCGAAGTTTCATAGCGGAAAGCAAAAGTTATGGCCAAATGAATTTTCAGAAAGGTCGCTATGGAAATTATATAGCCCGTGAAATTGACCATTTTGCAAACGACCTCGAAATTCGACGAAACCACTTTTGTTGGATCCGGGATGTGAAGTTATTGCTAGGTTTCAAATTTCATAATTTTTGAAGCTAGTATGTGAGCGTAGCAAAGGAAAACGTGTTTTGATCAATTACAGTTAAATTGGATCAACCAGAAATGGGCCTTTTTGCAAACGGTCTCAGAATTCGATGAAACTAGTTTTGTTGGGACCACATCGTCAAAACATAGCCAAATTTATTTTTTTGGAATTTTTCGAATCAGTTTGTGGCCTTGGCAAATTGAAATGCACGTTCAAATCAAATATTGAATGTTTTATATTTTAATTTGAAGGAAAACTGACTGAAGCAGTTGAATGGGCCTACGAAACATATCCCATTGTGTTCGGAATGGGGGTAAAACGCTAAGGACGACTGCCATTGGGTTTAGATTGGTGGTCGTGTCTGAAAACCCCTTTAAAACCCACCGGCCAATCAGAAAATTTAGAAATAAAAAAAAGGAGAAAAGCGGATTCTCTCTCCCCGACGTCGATCGAAGGCGGAAAAGCCTCTTCCCTTCTCTCCTCTTTTCTGGCTAATCCATGCAACGAAACACCTCCACCCAGTTAAGGTTTTTGTAGATCTCTCCGAGAGCTTCAAATCCATAGCTGGTACGCCTTCCCTCGTCGCCCCATCAGCGAGATCTCCTCCTCCAAAGTCGCCACCTTCAACTCGCCGCCGCCACATCCTACCAGCGTCGAACTGGACCCCACCACCAGCGCCGAGAAGCTCTCTCCTCACCCTTCAACGCTGCGCAACCCGATCGTCCTCTTGTGCCTCGGTTCTTGCGAAAAACTAAAACCTACTTTTGAGCAGGTTTGAAAAGGTAAGGCCTATTTAATTTTAAACTATATTATAGCAGTTTAAAGCGCAACCGTTCTATATTTCACTGTAAAAATCATATCTTTTTCGTTTCTTGACGAAATTCGATGAAACAGGAAACATCGTGACTGTGTGGACGTCTTCTACATTCTAGAAGAGACCGCATATTTTTCTGAGCCTTCTGCTATTTTTGGTGGAGTGGAACCCAATGTGAGATTTCTAATTTATAAACGATATGGAAAACGACGTTGTATAAATTATATGGTCGATGTATGGGTTATATAAGCATTGTACACCTCATGTATAAGCGTTGTATAAGTTGAACGTTCGATTTATAAGTTATATATGCGTTGTAAAAATTACATATGTGGTGAAATAGAAGTGAATTGCTATATATATATATATATATATATACGCCCCTCGTCCACAAACCATGGACGATATTTATTGGTTGGGATTGGTGTGAAAAATTGATTGATAGCGAATGGTTGATTGGAATTGTTTGTGGTTGATATTGATTGATTGTGCTTGAAAAATACCCGTTTGTGGTTGAGAAATATTTGGTTGAAACCACATAGGATTAGTTTGTGTAAATGAAATAAATATACATTCCGCCTACGTGCGAACTAGATGCATGAATCCCCATTGTCAAAAACCGCGAGGTTTTAAGGTAGAGCGAGGAGCCGTACTAGGGACGGTCCCGGTTTTAACTACCCTGCCGTTACGCTACAGAAATTTTGAATAATATTCATGTGTTTGAATTATTTTCATTTGTTGAAACTATATTTATTCGTTGAATAGAAAACCTTCATGTGTTGAATTGAAACTCATTCGTTGATTAGAAATTCATGTGTTGAATGGTGTTCGTGTTTTAAATATAAAAATCACATTTTTACCATCTATATGAACTATATAAAATAATAGTGTTTTGAAATGAATTGTTTTACAATAAAAATCACATTTTATTATATACATGAATTGTTAAATATAGTGAGGTGTTGAAATAGAAGGGAGTTAGATAAAAATATCATTTTTATCAAATGCATGAAAAGAACATAGCTTTGAAATCGAAGAATCGATATATATATAAATAGAATTGAAATATATCGAATAACGACGCTGCAGTTCGTATTTTGAATTCGTGATTTCAAATGATTAGTGCGGGAGATCCGACCATCGGATTTTCCTGAAACCGCAACCGTTGGGTTCGCTTTGGAAATATCTTTCCAACGACACCAACTTTGTAAAAATCCAACGGTTGGATTGTCTGGAATGTTTAATTCAAATCTAAAGAAAAACAGCGCCAGAATCGATTATATATATATATATAATTAAATTTAGTCGAATAACGACGCTGCAGTTCGTATTTTGAAATCGAAACTTCAAACGATTATACCGGGGGACCCGACCGTCGGATTTTCCCGAAACTGGAACCGTTGGATTCGTTTTGAAAAGATCTTTCTAATGATGTAAATTTGGTGAAGATCCAATGGTTAGATTTTCAGATATGTGTAAATCAAATCTGGAGAAAAACAGCGCCACGGCCGCGTTATGGCCCGAAGCGTCGTTTTGAATAAATTGGCTATTTTAAAATAAATAAAAATAGTGATAAATCATTATAAAATATTATAAACAATATGGATGTGAAATTTAGAAATTAACTGAAGGTTGGCTAAGTCGAATGGTTTCCTGGGTGTTGATCTGATGTTGGTTTCGGCCTTCGGGGTTAATATTTGGGAAATCGTTCTCTTACTGATTGACGGTTAGTGACTAATGAATTGAAATGATGCGTGTGTATGTTAGTGTTGCACTTGTTTATTATATATGCGAGTTTCTCAGAAAGACTGGGTTTATCCCATTTTGAATAACTGAATCGACGATAAGTAATCAAAGATGAAGACGGTGGTCGAAGACCGGAGATCTTCACCTCGTTTGGATGGTAACCGAGGTCCTGATTGGGAGGCATCCCGAAATATGGATAATGAGTGGTGATCGTCCAGACGTATGTGGTGATCGATGGGTTTGCGAGGTATATAGTGCCTCCGGTTTCGTTCAGACCCAGAACGGACTTGTAAATGGACCGTGTGTCTGACATTGGATTTTATTCTGTGTGGATTGATCTCTGTTAAATATACATCTGTTTGGCGGCGGAGAATTTATTCTTTTGCTTAACGCCCTTCTCTGAAAAGTACGAGCTCAGAGGTTGTATATCGATGGACATCAGTCGCATGGCAGGAATTGCTAGTGTGGCATGCCTAAGTGGCAAATGATCAGGGCTTCTGTTGAAAAGCAAAGTCTTGTGGTGATGATCAAAGCACCACCTGTGTGGCGTAGCTTTGTGTATAACGTGAATTCGCGAGCCTCACACCCTAGTATGAGCCAGAAACGGCCTCAGGGAGGGCTTGTGTTTCCTTCTAGCTAGAAGTTGTGTCAGTGTTTTTACACGGCCTGACATTTTACTTATGTGGTTTTTGCTGTTGCGAGGCGCCTCGGTTTGATCGGACGATCCGGGTCCGATGGAGTCATTCGTTGGCTCACTTACGCCCCATAGGGCGGGGAAACGTAGTGTTCAGGCATTTTAATCCACATCGGTGGACCGGCCCTGTCGCTCCAAGGGTAGATGCGTTCTGATCCTGAGACACGGGCTAGAGCGTCTCGAATTCTGTAAGGAATATCTTTTGCCTTGGTTCATGACAGAAATCCAATTTCCAAATACGTGACTGTGCGGTTTTGATTGTATACATATATGGCGACATGATATATGGTACCCATGCCATCTATGATTGATAGTTATGTTTTGAAATTGTTTTTGAAACATATAAAGACTAGTAGTAATATCAAATGCTTTTGTTTTATTCGTATCAAGCATATTTTGGCCATTATAAGGTAAAACTCTATCCTCCGGTTTGCGTTGCATTGTGTGATGGGAACTGAGTCTTATAATGGCTTCATTTTTATAAAAAGCATTGCGATGTTTAAAAGAAAGATTTGTTTTTAAAGCACTGGCAATCCAATGGAGTAAACCCGTTCCACGAAAGTGGCGTGGTCATGTGATTAGCCATATTATAAATGTGTTGAGTAGATTTCTCATACCAGTCCCATGACTGACTCGTAGTTTGTTTCACTTTCAAACTCGGGTGCCCCTTTTTCTATAAGGGCAGCCTTGTATTCAGGTTTAGCTGGTTCTTTCTGGATAGCTGGAGTTGAAGATGGATTCTATCATTTATCTATTTTTATGCTGTTCAGCTCCTATTGTACATGTTTTGTTTGTTTCCACAGTAGACATTTATGTATATCTGAACTGCATTTGTACTAAGTATGATCCTGTATACTGTGTAACTCTGATGATTACTTTTATCCAGTATATTCTATTGTTCATTATCTGGTGTATTTATTTAATTCTGTTCTGCTGTTATCTGTTTCTGTGTTATATTCCAAAGATTACCCTTGCCTCCGTTAGTACGAGATTTGGGGTCGTCACATTTCCCAAAACCGGAACCATTAGGACCGCTTTCGGAAGATCCTTCCATCGATATGAATTTTGTTAAAATCCAACGGTTAGATATCAAGATAAGTGTAAATCAAATTTTGGTAAAAACAGCGCTAGGGCCGCCTATCGACCCGTAGCGTCGTTAAATAAATTTGGCTATTTTTATATAAATAAAAATAGCGATTAATTGTTATTAAATACCACTAACGATATGAAATGATTTTTAATTATATATATGCGAGGATCATTTGAAAAGTCCAAGTTAAAACTCATTTCAAATGGTCATATGATGATCTAAATTGGAGATCTTAAAGACAGCGATTGAAGACCGGCGATCTTCACATCGAAAGGATAACTACTGATGCCTGGCATTGACTAGCTACCAATAAAGGGTTAAAGTAGCAGTTGTCCAGATGTACTTGTTGATTGTCCGGATATGCGAGCACCTCACTTCCGTATTGGACATACGGGATGAGGAATAAGGTGACTCCGGCTTCGTTCAGACCCAGAACGGACTTGTAAATGGATGTGTGTCCGACATTGAATTTCATGCTGTGTAATTAAATTGATTTCTATTAATATATATTTTTGGTGGCGGAGAATTTATTCTCTTGCTTAACACCCTTCTATGAGACGTACGAGCTCGAAGGTTATATATTGGTAGTTATCGATCGCATGGTATGAACTGTCAATGTGACTTGCCAAGATGCAATTGATCGAGGCTTTTGTTGAAAAGCATAGCCTTGTGGATGATGATCAAAGCATAGTCTATTTCGGCATAGCTTTGTGTATTACGTTACCTCGCGAGCCTCACACCCTGGTAGAGTCAAAAACGGGACAAGGGAACGCAGGGAGTGCACACGTTTCTTTCTAGCTAGAAGTGGTGTTTGGGTTTTTACAGGGCCCGATATTTTTACTTATGAGGTTGATGGAATGAGGCCCCTGGGATTTTGTTTTGGTACCAATGGCCAAATTATAGGTCCAATAGGATCGAGAAGCGTATGTTCAGGCATAACTAATCAACAAAAGTATTTGTGAACCGGCCCTGCTGTATCTAAGGATTGCCCATAGGTGTGATCCTGAGACATTGCTAGAGTGTCTCGAATCGGTTAGGAGATCATCCCTAGCCTTGACTCATGATGGAAACCCAATTTCCAATACGACATTACGGTTTTGATTGTAAACCTATATATAGCAACATAGTATATGGTAGCTATGCCGTCTAGGATTGATACATTTACTTTGAAGTATTTTTGAAACATATTGGACACTAATAATAATATTAAAAATACTATTTTCTATGTATCAAGCATTTTTGATCATTATAAGGTAAAACTCTATCCTCCGTTTGCATTGGACATGAGTCTTATAATGATTTCATTTTCTAAAAAGCATTGCGTTATTTTTGACTTAAAATTTATAAATCATATGCACTGGCAATCCAATGGAGTAAACCCATTCCGCGTTAGAGGCGTGGTCCAGTGATTAGCCATATTGTTAATTTAGTAAGATTTATCGTACCAGTCCCATGACTGACTTGTAGTTTGTTTCACTTTGCAAACTCGGGTGCCCTCTTTCCACAAGGGCAGCCAATTGACATATTTCAGGTAGGGATATTTTCTGGACTAGAGCTTGCTGATGAAGATGACGAAGGACTTTTCTTTTTATCTTTTTATTTTCTTCTTGAGACATTGAGACATATTGAGTATTGATGTATTTTGGAAGATTGAGACTTTATTTCTTTCCCTGTTTTAGACATCTATTTTGCTAAGTGTATCCTGTACTACGTACTCTAATGTTCTGTGATGATGTTTGTGATGACATTTCCATTTCCGCTGCAATAATTTATATGTTCTGCTATTATCTGAGATCTGTTATTGTTTTAATTATGTTGTGCTCCTATGGTTATCCTTACTTTCGTACCAAGGAAGTTCAAGTTGTCACAATTCCAGCCTGCATCGGAATATCCATCAAGCACTGTTGGAAACTTTTCATAATGCAATCCAAAGCTCATAGTTCATTTAAGGTATCCCATTACCCTTTCAATAGCATGCCATTGCTTTATACTAGGTTTATTTGTAAACCTGCACAATAATCCCACAACATAGGAAATGTCAGGTTTAGTACAATCAGTGGCATACCGAAGGCTGCCAATGATGCTCGCATAATTGGACTGTCTTACACTTTCACCAGTGTTTTTAAATAACTTTACACTGGGATCATATGGTGTACATGCAGGTTTACAGTCAAAGAATTGTATTTTTTTAGAATCTTCGCAATATAATGAGATTGATCCAAAGAAGGTTCCTTTTCTGGCCTAGTAATCTTAATACCAAGGATTACACTTGCGTCACCTAGATCTTTCATATCAAAATTGGCATGTAATAAAGATTTGACTATGTTCATGGTATGGATGTTTGACCCAATAATGTGTAGGTCATCCACATAAACACATATAATAGTACAAATGTCATTCCCATATTTATAATTAATGCATTTATCACTTTCATTAACTTTTAAACCATGTGAAATGATTAAGTTATCAAAATTTTCAAGCCATTGTTTAGGTGCTTGTTTTAAACCATAAATGATTTATCTAATTTGCATACTTTATGTTCTTGACCATGTACTACAAATCCTTCAGGCTAGTCCATATAAATTTCTTCGTCTAATTCACCGTTTAGAAATGTGGTTTTAACATCCACTTTGTGTATTATTAAATTATGAATCGAAGTACGTGAGATTATGTAACAACCCATAATTTTGCATATATTTTGATTTTACATTTAGTATAATTAAATTGAATAAAAATGGTTAAAATGTTAATTGTGTTGATTTTGATAGTAATTATTATTTGAAGTGGATATATAAAATGATAATAAGACTAATATTAGTAAATGTTGAATTAATATTGAAAAATATTTTGAGTTATTTAGTTTATGTTAATGGAGAATTTAAAATTTTGAAAATAATATTTATGGGATTGATTTTTTTTAACTTGAGTTGTTCATTTATAATTGAAACTCAAATTTAAATTTGAAATATTCAAATTTGAGAACTTAAAATTTGTGAAATCAATTTATAATTTTTTTAAGTTATAATTGAATTAAAACAGTTAAATTAATATTTGAATATTTTATTTATTTAATTAATTGTGAAATTTAACTGTTATGCTAACTGTCTAAGAATCCGGCGAAACCAGTTTCATCGGATCCGGAACAGTAAATTGTTATAGAGTTTCAAATTTCGGTACAATCCGATTTGTAATTTGATTGTACGGAAGGAAATGTGAAACAATACAATGTAACATGGTAATTATTTGTTATCATAATTGGGCCTTATATATATCTGAAAACTTAAGTTCTTCCCCACCCCATCAGCCATTTTCATTGTACGTTTACTTCCTTCTCCATCAAACTTCTCTAATGGCTGAAATAAATTACAAACCCTTTTCCAAATAAAAATTCATGCTTTAAATTCAAATTTCCCCAAACCCTAGCTTAGTATATGTCGATACGAAGCACTCGCCGATACAAACCTACGGGTGTTCTAAGTTTTTACATGCAGCGTTCGGATTTATGGAAAATCACGGTCAAAATTTTCTGGATTCGAAACTCTAAGCCAATTTTTGGGCTTTTTGATTCGGGGATTTATGGGGGATTTTTACTTCTGGGTTTTGTGGAGAAGGAGTGTACAAGTTCAGGAAGGGTATTCGGAGGTTCAATTGGCAAGCGAGGCGCCAGAATTTGGGCGCGAAAGCTGAAAACCAATGGTTTAGGGTTGGGGATTGGCGGAGCTCTGGTCCATCGGGGAACGTGGCGTGGGCCTAGTTAGGTGCGAAATTCGGCGAGCTTCGATTTGGTGGTGGTGGTAGGGCTTGAAAGGGCTGGAGTCGAGAGCGATTGGTAGTCAAAGGGGCATGGTTTTGGGTTGTTTCAGCGCGTGTTCGGTAGGGAAGAAGGGGCGGGAGCATATGAAGGAGATGCTAACGTGGCAAGGCCAAACTGGTGGGAATTTTATTTTTTTAATTTTTATATTTCAAAATTTCAAACAATATAATGCTAATAACTTTCTCATATTAACTTGGATTTGGACGTGACTAGATGCGCTGGGATCGTGGCGAGATTGTGGATGTTATGGCGCTAGCTTGGCGGCGTTTGGTGACTGTCAAATTTTAGGCTTCTTTTGGATGTCCAATCCAATTAAGACCCAAAGGTGAGTGACTTTCTCACTTACGAAACACTGAATTATTCCCATATTTATTAAATTATATTGTGAAATAAGTTTGGTTGGATGGTTGTGTTTTGATTGATGATTGTTGTCTAAAAAAACTGACATGTAAGGATGTTAATCAGGAAATTTCGGACAAAGATTAGTTATTTAATTAAATTACTAGTTGGAAATTATGACCCTTGCAAAACCGTGGAACAAATTTATACTGAATAATTGGACGAATGGTTGTGATGGATGCTTTGGTTTGATTTCTAAATGGAAATTGTCATGTTCCGTTACTCAGTATATGAATGTGTATGTTGTTTGATGATAAATCCCATTTACCCTGATGTTACGGGCAACCAATAAACCCGGGATTTATCGATGAAAATAAATTAAGAACACAGATTGAAATGATAAACATCTGTGACCTTGATTTGTATTGAAATGATAGACCCATTCCAGAAATATTGAGAAATTAAATTTAAATCTCACTTGGCCATAGGATAGAAAATTATGTATGGACATCGGTCGGTTAAATGATTTTAAATATTTGGGATTGGAGATTTTATTAAAAGAAGTGTGTCGATATTCGATAAAGCCTTTTGCTTTAAAAATATGAACTTGGAATTTTGATTAAATAGGGTTAAGGAAATTATCTCAAACAATTGGAAATTCTTAAATTTGGGTTTGAGTATGATATGGAATTATTCAAGTAAATGGTGTAGATTTGAATGTCATAAATTCTCATGGAATTTAATTGGAATAAAGTTAATCGAGGAGACTCTGAGTTGCTTTAAAATTTAATATGAATATGGGTTTGAATTCTTTGAATTGAAAGTTTTGTTGGAATGGAGTTTGAAACAAGATATTGAACTATGTAACTCCGTTAAGACTAGGGTATGGGTTCAAGTACTTGAAGTTCAGAAGAATAGAACGACTATGGTTAAAGAATTTTAATATATATATATATATATATATATGCTGTTGATTTCAAATAACTTATTCTTTCCTTAAAATTTATTATTTAACCTTTACCTGTAAACTACTTTATTATAAATAAACTTTCTTTATATTTTATTATGCAAAACTATCTAGTAAACTTTTAATTTATGTACACTTAATATTTTAAATTACCTTATTCATTTTAAACCAATATATTCTATATATATATATTTATTTATTTTATAAAGATTTTTTTAAACTAATATAATTAGATCCGCTCTTCATAGACAAACTTGGGATTTGCGATCCCAGGTAAGATCGGTTCAGGATCATGGGGTCTTTTTCTATCAGATAGGAAGGGATGTTGCACAAAATGTACTTCTAAGTAAGGATCCTGGTGCATATAGATACAAATGGTCCAATGGGAGCAAGAATTTATAGGAACATTTGGAACATTTCGTTTCTGAACAGGAGAATCGTTTTCAAGTAGTGTTCGATCGATTACGTATGAGTCAATATTCGATTGATTAGTGCGAGGCTATCGACAAACAAGATTTGTCTAAGTCACTTCGTTTCTTTTTGTCCAAGTCACTTCTTATCTATTCTTCATTAGTATGAAATGACCGTAAATTTTCTTCCGAATGAAAGGTGTTTGGATTTAAACCATTGTTTCAAATGGAGTTGAGATTTAAGTTATATCCTATTTAAACATGAATCAATTTTAACCGATTTTTATATGGAAATGTGAATTATCCTATTCGAATATTAATTTATCTACTAAGGGATTTAAAATGGGTTATGAAGTATATATTCTATATGAATATGAAGGGACTTTTGAACATAAATCGGTTTTGAGATAAGTATTTATCCATATTGAGCCTCATACGATTTTAATTTAGCATTGCTTTCTATTGAGTGCTCTCTGATAACACCAGTACGGTGAATTTACGGTACTGTATAGACTGTTGATGCCTGTAAACAGCGTAAGGGTAATATGGTAATCCCGCTTACGCTATTTTTATGATATTTAGTTTACGGGATAGACACTATCATAATAGCATATTGTACTATGTATGTATTAGTTTAACGGATCCTTGAGAGATGAAAAAAAAAACCAGTAACATCTCTTGAGTTACTGCACCCATGGCACTCAAGCTATTTCATGTTTTAATTTGACTAATACGAAAATGATTTAGTGCTGATCCGAGTGTTTGTTGTGTTTTTCTTTTTATGCAATACGCTCGGGTCAACAGACGTTGCAGTTACCAAAGATGACTGTGCCTTGGAGATTGAAGACGAAGTTTGGTATATCTATGTTTATTATGAGTATGTATTTCCACTGCATTACTATAGACATTTGTACTAGTGAAACTCCGATAATCATTGTATGATAAAGACAAGTGTATATATTTTCAACTGTATTAACTAATATTTATTTATTTATTATATGTTGTCCTTCCACTGTGAGAACTCTGTTGTTGTTCCTTTTCATTCTTCTTTTTCCCAGTAACTACCTGTTATTTGTGATTCGTTTGGGTCGACATGTGTGGTTTATTAACGATTTGAACGGTCAAAAACAAGGGTCGTTACAGTTGGTATCAGAGCGAGGTTGGCAACAACCTTGGCTCTGTCTGGGATTTAACTCATTAGAGATAGGGTTAGTAATTCCCTAGAATGAGTTTGAGTGTATATATTGTATTTCTGATATAAAATTGTTTTTATATTGTGTTGACTTGTTCTGTGGAATATTTATGGATTCTGGTCGATATATGGGGCGTCATAGAATCGATAGGAATTTATAAACAATTGAATAGAATGGATTGACATAATATGGTTTTTAATTGTATTTTAAGGATATATTATATATATTATTATGGTTTTAGGGTATATGCATTCGTTATTAGTCAGTAATAATATTAAGTTATTGTCTATTATGGTGGATTAAAATAATAAACCAATGAGGAAAATTTAGTAGTTTAAAGAAATTTGAAAATGAAATCTATTAAATACAATTGGGTGTAAATACATCGTGTAAATAAATTAGAAGTGAACTTAAGAACTCGATTCTGGGGCGTTTGTAAATGTCTTTCCAAAGTTTTAAGTAATGACGCATTATAAGAAATGGTTCTGGAAATAGTTTTCAAAATTTTTAAAATGAAATAAGTATAATCCCTTCTCAGACGTCAGAAAGGACTTTGGTAATGAGTGCATGCATTATCGACATTTATTCTGAACCGTCTAAGTGAGGGAGACCACCCCGTACTTCAATAACTAGTTTGGAAAGGATTTTGGATTGAATTTCCTATAGTATAGGTTTTGTATAAGGGTATCAGTATATGATATTTAAGGTTGAGTTTAAGTTAAACCAGAATCGGAGTTCTGATGTTCTTAGTTAGATTAAGGACTTGGATTTAAATTTTTAAAGTATAGGATATATGTATTTATTCTAAACCTAATTAATGAACTCAGGACTTAAGTTTAAATTTATCTTAACTAATAAGGTTAACTTAGGTGCTAAGGTTAATCGATTCGTTAGAATTTTAAGTTATAAAACCAAAAATGGACTTGAGTACTTGGAGAAAACGAAATAGTCATTTAAACCTTTAAGCATGGACGATAAGTAAGTTCAGGAAATTCTAAGTTGGTCGATAAAGGGATTAGAGAAAATTTAAATTAACTTTGAAATAAATTTCAACTAAAATCGATCCAAAATGAAATGGAAGATTTAGTTGGGTAATAAGAGTAATAACTCATAAATTGAAATAATTGATAAGTTGTTAAGCTTGTTCAAGAAGAAACAAAAGAAATTTAAGTTTGTTGACAAATACAAATGGCCGATATGTTAAAATGAAGGAATAAGTGGCGAATTTGTGTATATGTGAAATAAAGGCATGGAAATCTAAATGGGAAAACCTCATTAGGGAAATATTTCGAAAATAAATCTGGGTATTAATAATGAAATTGATAGAATGTAAACAATGTGTTGAATGAAATATAATTTAAATTGAGTAGAGGAATCGGGTTAAATAAAGTTAACTTAGGAAATCGAATAGTAATTGATTGAGAACTAAGTATAAACTTGAGTTATGAACAATACCTAATTCAAAGCATGAAAAGCTAGTCGAATAAATACATGGAGAATGGAATGGTAATTAATTTACAATGAAATGAGAATAAGCATAGAAGAAAATGGATAAATGAATGAATAGAAGCGCCAAACTAGAGAATGAGATGCAAATATCAATTTAGCTTATTCAGAATAAAATAATAAGTAAACGCATTTTTAATTTGGAAATTTATAATATTGAAATGAGATCAACTCAGAAAGATTAAATAAGTTGATATAGAATTTATGTATTGTTGGATTTAGTAAGTAAAATGAAAATTTTGAAAACGAGAGAAATAGAATGGTTTCTATAAAAACCATAACTGACCTTAACCCTTGATTATGGATTCCAAGTTAACTAAATGGAACGACATTCATGTAATATGGATGAAGTAATAAGATTAAGTAAGGAAATTTGGTGAGTTGATTCATGTTAAGGGATTTAGGATTTAATATAATCGAATTAGTGGGGATGATTAAAATGAATCCAAGTCTTAATTAGGACTTAACGCTTGGCATGAAACGGGGAATTGAATAGAAAGAATATCAGAGTAGTGCAAGCAATTGGATATGAATTCGTTTCTCGAGTAAGGAAGTGAATATAAATAGTTGAATGAATGAATAAGAACAAACGAAAGGGATGAGTTGCATATGAACTCAATATAAAGAGGATGATAATGGAAGGTAAGACGAAATTGAAGTTACTATAAAGAAACGAATATGAATATATGTTTAAATACTAAAAGGGTAAATCATGTTATGAGCATATGTAATGATAATCCATTTTGATGGTAAACCCTTGCTTAAGTTTTGGAATTCGGAAGTCGAAACTTCAAATTTAATAAACTGGCATTTATGAGAAAAATATGAAATATTCGATAAGCTGAAGCAAATTGACCATAACCTATGATGGGCTGATCGAAATTCGATGATTCCAAACTTTTCGGAAACCTTAGAAACTGAGCTAAAACTTTTGTTAATAGAGCCATGTCGAAATTTTAATGTTACTAAGATGAAATTCAAGATTTAGTCATAGTACTATACGTAGAAATTTAAAAACTGAAGCGTATGTCAATATTGTTTTGGCCATAACTTCATAAAGGTGCGTCGGATTTTAATGTGCAAGTACAATTCGGAAAGCTCAGGATCTGAACTAAAACTTTTCCTCAATATGCTGAGTGAAATTTCAATGTTTAAAGGGTTAAAAACAGGGTTAAACAACTCAGACCTGTAATTCTCAGCGTATGGGCTGAAGCGTTCACCTTCATTAAAACCATCATAACTTTTGAACAAATTATCCAACTTCGACGAATCCGGAAAATTATGAAAGCCTGAAACAAATACTACAACTTTTGCCTAGAGTGTTTTGATCAAATTCCATCATATAAGGGGTGGTAAACGTCAATTTGCTTGCTGGCCTGTTACGAATATTTTGGTTTTGTAGTTGAAATGTTTGATATATGTTGTGTAAGTTATATGCTTTTGCTATGTACTGCTATATGTTTGATTCTCATATATATTTGAGTATTTTTGTAGGGAGCATGGATCGGCATTGCATTTGGGGCTCGCCGCGCTAAATACTAAGTGCTAAAGATAAATAAATTTGCAAATAAATGCTGAAGAAAGGTACATATTTGTGTTATATGGTTTGGGGTTTTGTATATGTGTTTTTCCCATTTTTGGGATGCCTCATCGTGTGATTAGATGAATATTTCGGTTTATATATATATTGAGATTTTTTTCCCGGACCTCTCCGTACAAAGGATATGCTGCCGAAATTTTCCATGATTTCGGGAGTTAGAAAATTTATGAGATTTCACAACTATATATATAACCTATTTTATGAATACTATTTATATGTATGGATTTGAAAGTATGGTTTTGTTCAATACCTATTTCATTCTCTTTTCGAGGACGAAAAATCACACGACCCGAACTTCCCCGTGAAGGAAAGCCTAGATTGCTTTGAGGACAAGACCAATCAGAACACAAACAAAAGAACATTTCATTGCTTATTACAACAATTTCATTAGAATTCAAGAATATACAGAGTATGAATAAATAATACACTTTTGATAACTATCAGAGATTACAATTTACAACGCAGCGGAAAATTATACAAAACACAACTGAAAGGAATATACGAATACAGAGCTTTCCGAATATCATTCCAGCTGTAAACCAGGATCCTATGAATATAAATATGCAAAACCAAAACTACTAGCTGCCATGAGGAAAATAGGGGCACCCAGAGTTTAGGTTAAAACAATAAACTCCAGTCAGTCATGTGACTGGTGTGAGAACTAAAAACAGTTATTAATCATATTTTAAAGTTAGGTAAATCAAGGGACCACGCCGTATAACACGGTTCGGATTTCCTTCCAAGAATACCAGTGCATAAAAACAACAGCGCAATGCTAAATAAAGAACAATGAAGCTATTATAAGACTCAGGTCCCATCACACAATGCAACGCAAGCCGGAGGATAGAGTTTTTACCTTATAATAGCTAAGAATGCTTGGTACGTGAAATTTCATGTTTTATTATTACTATAAGTATATAGTATCAAAACAATTTCAATCATAAGTATCAATAATAGACGGCATAAGTAACCCATTCCACTATGTCGCCATATATAGGTTTACAATTATAACCGCAAAATGTCGTATTGGAAATTGGATTTCCATCTGTGAACCGAGGCAAGGGATCGTCCTCACCGTTTCGAGACAATCTAGCCTACCATGTATCAGGACCCAGACTCAGATGGACCCTTGGATCGTCAGGGCTGGTCCACTCGATGTGGATTAAAATGCCTGAACATTGCGTTTCCCCGCCCTATGCGGCGTAAATGAGCCAAATGACTCCATCGGCCCCGGATCGACTGATATAACTGAGGCGCCTGGCAATCCATTATCCACATAAGTAAAATGCCAGAGCGTGTAAAACAATGACACGACTCCTAGCTAGAAAGAAACGCATGCCCTCCCTGATGTCCTCTCCCGTTTCTGGTTCATACCAGGGTGTGAGCCTCGCGAATTAACGCTACACAAAGCTACGCTACCCAAATCGGACGTCAAAATTATATTTTGGTTCATTTCTGAATATTGTTTGAAAATATTCATTATTATAAAATAATCGTTATTTTAAAATATTCATTTTTTCTGAACTGGAATCAGACACAGTCAATTACCATATAATTTGACTATATGGATTTCATACAACAAATGTATATAACACCAATGAAAACATCAATTCATCATCCAGAGTGCATTCTACACTGTATAAGCATTAAATATAAATATTCAAAGCTTGTAACAGCCTGTTAATCAATCGATCGACATACAACTAAATATCTGGATTAGTGTATGTCCAATATCATCCCAATACCCATGTGGGGTTTCAAATAATCAAACACAAGTTTTATTTGTGCAGTTGGGCGATGTGTAAAATTTATCGTCCCAATTAATATAAGTCAAATGTGTGTACATAAACAAATCATCCGATTTGTTTATGAATATTTATTTTCTTCATATCAACGTTAAAAATTATATTTCTACTGATAAAATATTTATTCGGTTCATTTACACAATAAAAATGGTATTTTTATTGTTCTAACATATGTTAGAAAATTTTGGCGGCATAACGACGCAATATTAGAAACAGGATAAGGCCTAGCCTTATCCTAAGTCTAATAATGGCATGCGCCATACACATACCCATCAAATTAATTCCATTTCATTTCCCGAACCAAATTCAACCAAACAATCCAATCAACCAAACTAAACAATCACACAAGTCGTCCATGATCTGTGGACGATGGGGAGCGGTTCATATATGCAGTTATAAAATGAATAACAGAACAAGAAATACGGTGAGGAGTTCTCACCTTAGGGATCCACTCCGCCAGTTTTATTTCTGAATTTTTGAACCGTCTGGATTTGTCCAAAATTCTAACGCAGTCTGTTCTACGTTGTTCATATTAAAAATCACATTTTTAATATGATGTTTATATTAAAAATTGCATTTTTATATCGCTAAGAATATAAAAATCAAAATTTTATATTCTCAATCGTACATAAATCGTATTTTTATATGCTATTCATATAAATGAAAATTATATATTTATCATTTCGCTATATATATAAAAATTGAATTTTTTTATATATTAAAGATCGTATTTTTCCCTTTCTAAAAATATTTTCATATCGTACTCTAGTTAAAAATCATATTTTTAACTTACTAAAAATATTTTTTTCTTTCAGGATGATAAAAATCTCATCTTTATTCTAAAACCATATTTATAAAAATCAAATCTTTATCGTGACTATATATATATATATATATATATATATATATATATATATATATATAAGGTCACATTTTTATATAACGATATATATAATAAAAATCATATTTTTATCTTCATAAAAATATTTCAAACATGCAATAAAAATCATATTTTTATCTGCACAAAAATTAGATCTTTCTCTACATAAAGATCAAATCCTTCCTATGTTAAAGATCCAACCTTTTCTATGTTAAAGATCAAACCTTTTCTATGTATAAAAATCTAACCTTTTCTATGCATAAAAATCTAACCTTTTCTATTGTAAAAATATAAACTTTATCGTATAACAAAATCTAAACTTTATCGTTTTATTAATCCTACATTTATATAAATTAAAAATCTTATCTTTTTCTTTGAAAAAATCCAATCTTTAAATAAATAAAAATCTAATCTTGTCATAAATAAAAATCTCATCTTGTTTTAAATAAAAATCTAAACTTGCTATTTATAAAATTTCAGATTTTTATTTAAAACTACTTCTATATAAAAGAATATATTTTCTTCTTCTAAACACGTTTATTATATATAAACTGAAAAGTAAATAAATGGAAATAAATCAATAAAAGAAACAACTCACGGTTTCAGTTCTTTTTAAAAAAAATCATATTTTTAATAACATTAAATAAATAATATAAAAGAAAAGGAATATAAAAAACCTTACAGCGAGTATAGGGGAAGAATGGAGGCGCTGGGCGGTGTGGAGGCATCGCAGGTGGCGCCTAAGGTGTCGGAGGAAGGTGCTGGCGTCGGCAGCGGGCTCAAAGTTGGCCGGAAGCGGGATTTCTGAGTTAGGTTCGGCTTTTGGTGTGGTGGAGTTTGGATCCGCGAGCTGGAGCTCGCTGACATGGCATGGAAGCCAGAGGGGGTGGAGGAGGGTTGGTCGGCGACGGTGGGGGGCGTCTGGCCGAGGCGGCGGCGCAACGTGTTTTTTATCTTTTTCTAAATTTCGATTTGGCCTGAACTCCAAACAAACTCCATCGACTATTGCCCCTAGCTAAATACCCCCATTCCAAACACAATTAGATATGTTTCGCAAGCCATTTCGGCTGTTATGATCAGTTTTCACTTAAATTAAAATATAAATCATTATATTGAATTTTAAACGCACATTTCAATTTACTGGGGTCACACACGGACCATAAAAATTCCCGAAATATATTTTCTAGCTTCATGTTGACGATACGGTCCTAACAAAACTAATTTCATCAAATTCTGAGATCGTTTGAAAAATGGCCATTTTCTGGTCGATCGAAATTGATTGAAACTGTCAAAACACGTTTTCTTTTGCCACGCTCACATATTAATTCAGAAAATTACGAATTTTGGAATCTAGCAACAACTTGACACCCGGATCCAACAAAAGTGGTTTCGTCGAAAACGGAGGTCGTTTGCAAAATTTCCATTTTTAAGGGCCAAAATTCCATAGCGACTATTCTAAATTTTCAATTGGGCGTTACTTTTTATTCCTGCTATGAAATTTCAATTTTTCGGATTCGTTGGAAAGATATTCTCAAATAAATTAAAATATTTTTGGATTTGCTAAAATCTGGTTTATTTTGAATCTTGTACATTCATTTGAAATTTGAAATCGAAATTTCAAACTACCGCGCCATTTTCAATTCCTTTTATAATTAAAAATAAATATTTATATTCTAACGTCGATTCAAATAAATATATACGTTCTAATTGTATTCAAAATAAATTCCTTGTCGTTATTATTTAAAATAATTCATTTTCAATATTCAAAATTCATTAAAACTGTCAAAATAAAAAAAATTAGATTGGCTCAGATTTTTTGGGTTGTTACAATCTCCCCCACTTAAAATCTTTTCATCACCAAAAAGGAACGAAGCTGAAAGTTGTTTTACTAATCAACTCAACTTTCAGTTTTTCATTATGGCTTAAGTTCTTCAAATTTTCAGTTTCTAAGAACTTTTCTATTTTTTCAGAAACTTGGCTAACGCCCTAAATTTTCGAAAAATTTCGCCATAACCTCCATTGCATGAGTGCACTGGGAAAATCCCGAAATTGCCATACAGGCCTTTCCAATCCAAAAAGAAAAAGAAACTGCCAAGCGGCTAAACAGTCGGCTCATAAAATCATCAAAAAATACAATAAAACATGTACCTATTTGTCGGGCAAACAATTTTATTCCTCTGCTTAGCTTCCCTGCTATGACCTGACATGTATGCAATGTCAAACAATTTTCAATACAGTTCAATTTGGCCAAAATTTACCGTATATTCATATAATGGTTTTATTACATAACAAATAATCATAAAACACAATCATCAATCAATGAGTGAATTAACGTTTCAAATTCATAATTTTGATATATATACAGGAAATCATGTTTTTGATGCCAAGTCACAACATTATATCCTAACTATATTTTGGTTCTCACACCAGTTGATTGGAAATATATAGATATCCCACTTTAGAAACTCGACCATAAATTCTGATGACGTTTCGAACAACCATCGGAACATCTACGGGTAACTAGAGTGTGATTCCATATCTATCCTGTATATTAAAACTTCAAATACACGCGGATCAGACGTATACGCAAAATCTTTATATACTTGAATGTCCAAATCAATATAAAAATAATATTCAAATACGAATAATTGATTTAAATTTTCAAAACAAAATTGTTTTCATTTTTATTTGAAGACAACTCTCTTTCGACTCATTCTAGGACGCTATTGATCCCATCTCTAACGAGTCATTCTTATTGGATATTGCTAATCCAATTTCTGATGAATTCTTTAGTTTGGTTCTAATGTGTCTTATTCTCCGAGCTCTATAAACCAAAGCTTTGATACCAAACTGACACGACCCGAACTTCCCAGTGAAGGAAAGCCCGGATTGCTTTGAGGACAAGACCAATCAGAACACAAACAAAAGAACATTTCATTGCTTATTACAACAATTTCATCAGAATACAAGAATATACAGAGTATGAATAAATAATACACATTTGATAACTATCAGAGATTAGAATTTACAACGCAGCGGAAAATAATACAAAGCACAACTGAAAGGAATGTACGGATACAGAGCTTTCCGAATATCATTCCAGCTGTAAACCAGGATCCTGTGAATATAAATCTGCAAAACCAAAACTACTAGCTGCCCGTGCGGAAAATAGGGGCACCCAGAGTTTAGGTTAAAACAATAAACTCCAGATCAGTCATGTGACTGTTGTGAGAACTAAAAACAGTTATTAATCTGATTTTAAAGTTAGGTAAATCAAGGGACCACGCTGTATAATCAGGAACGAGTTTCCTTCCAAGAATAAAAGTGCATAAAAACAAAAGTGCAATGCTAAATAAAGAACAATGAAGCTATTATAAGACTCAGGTCCCATCACACAATGCAACGCAAGCCGAAGGATAGAGTTTTTACCTTATAATAGCTAAGAATACTTGGTACGTGAAATTTCATGTTTTATTATTACTGTAAGTGTATAGTATCAAAACAATTTCAATCATAAGTATCAATCGTAGATGGCATAAGTGCCCCATACCACTATGTTGCCATATATAGGTGTACAATTATAACCGCAAAATGTCGTATTGGAAGTTGGATTTCCATCTGTGAACCGAGGCAAGAGATCGTCCTCACCGCTTCGAGACAATCTAGCCTACCATGTCTCAGGACCCAGACTCAGGTGAACCCTTGGATCGTCAGGGCCGGTCCACTCGATGTGGATTAAAATGCCTGAACATTGCGTTTGCCCGCCCTATGGGGCGTAAATGAGCCAAATGACTCCATCGGCCCCGGATCAACCGATATAACTAAGGCGCCTTGCAATCCATCATCCACATAAGTAAAATGCCAGAGCATGTAAAACACTGACACCACTCATAGCTAGAAAGAAACGCATGCCCTCCCTGGTGTCCTCTTTCGTTTCTGGTTCACACCAGGGTGTGAGGCTCGCAAATTAACGCTACACAAAGCTACGCCACAAAGGTTGTTCTTTGATCCTCAACCACAAGACTTTGCTTTTCAATAGAAGTCTTGATCATTTGCATCTCAGCATGCCACACAGGCAATTCACGCTATGCAACCGATGTATATCAGTCACACCATGAAATCCGATGTCAGACACACATCCATTTACAAGTCCGTTCTGGGTCTGAACGAAACTGGAGGAACCTCATTCCTTACATATCCATCGATCTCCAAGTACGTCTGAACGATCACCAACTGATTCCCTCCTCTTGGGTGTACAGCCCAATCAAGGTCATCAGTAATTATCCAAACGATGTGAAGACCTCCGGTCTTCAACCACCGTCTTCATCCTCGACATATCGTCGAATCAATTATTCAAAATGGGATAAACCCGGTCTTTCCGAATAACTCGCGTATATAATAAACAAGTGCTACAAAAAATGCAACATACACCTTATTCCAACCCAGAATATTTCTTTATCCAAATATTCATATACTTTGGGTAAGGTTCCCATTAATTTTATCAAAGATAAATTCTTTAAATTTATTCTTTAATCTTCCTTTGGATATCATTTCATTCTAATTAAAGATTCATTAAAACACCACTTGGTTTTAATCTTCCCAAAAATCAATATTGACGATTGTTTAACTTGGGAAATCATATCCTGTCTTTAACTGGGTTAAAGAACCAATGTCATTTAAAACACGGTTTACTATAAACCCAAAATCACATTCCATTCCATCAGCCTTTAACCGTAAATTAGCAAGTGAACAATTCCCTAAGTATTAAACCTAAAGGCCGAAACCAACATCAGATCAATACCCAGGAAACCATTCAACTTAACTAATCTCCAGTCAGTTTCTAATTTTCTTAACTCCATTGGGTCTAAGAATAGTATTATTAAAGATACCATTCACGACAACCCAAATCACATTACATTAATTATGGAATCTTTACGAAAAACAAATCAAAATATAATCGATATCAATTTCCATATCCGACCAATAATATAAATGGAATAATGGAAACGGCTTTTAAATTCCATATATATTAACCATCTTCCTCTACAGAAGCTTACTTCGATTATTACCAAATCGAATTCCATTCAATTCCAATTTAACATGTTAAATTGAAAAACTTTACTTTTGAAAATCTCCTTTAAATATGAACGAAAGATTTATAAATTCCAAATCCCATTTCAGTGTAAATCGGGTTAAAGAACGAATGTTGCTAAAGCATAGTTCACGATAAACCCAATTCACATTACATCAGTCTCTAACCTTAAATTAGTAAGAGAACAATTCCCTAAGTGTTAACCCCGAAGGCCGAAACCAACATCAGATCAATACCCAGGAAACCATTCAACTTAACTAATCTCCAGTCAGATTCTAATTTTCTTAACTCCATTGGGTTTAAGAACGGTATTATTAAAATAACCATTCACGACAAACCCAAACTCCAATTTGATATTAAATACAAGGCTCTGAATAGAAAATATATCGGCTTATATTCAATATCAAATTCTACGACCAACAAATATCGTATTGGAAATAACAATATAAATATATCTTTCAAATTTCCATAACAATATCTGTATAATCATGAAATCCAACATCGAAATATTCCAAAGACAATTTCGATTCAAATCCATTTCCAATTTATATATTGGAAATTCTAGTTATTTTTAAAACCATTTCAAATCCAATTTATTTATTTTAAAAATATTGAATTATAATTCTAGTTCAACACTAGTTCATTTCGATAAAAATATATTTCTATCTTTTCAAATATGGAATTTTTCATCCCAATTCTTTCCAAATCATTTCTTATGATTTTACACTAATTATTGATATTTTTAATAATTTTATCAAGGCCCGTACAGTCAATTTCCATAAATGGCCATCGAACTACACTTACAACGACCTTTTCCAAATTTGATTTAGACATAATTCCAAATCCAACCGCTAGATTTCTAATTTCTTGTATTTGTTAGAAAGCTCTTTCGATATGAACCCAAGGTTCTGGTTTTAGGAGAATCCGACGGTCGGATCTTCTGTAATGTCCATTCAAAGTCAATGGTCGAAATTCGCGAACTGCCGCAGCGCGACATGTTCTATTCAGGCCATTATATATATAATATATATTATATATATTTCGTCGATTTCCATTTAAAACGTATTTTTATAAATCGTTTTAAATTCATTTTCAAAACGATTTCAACTTCTTATTCAATTTCTAATCAAAATTGAATATTCCATATCATCGATATATAAATGATAATATTTTCAAAACATTAGATCTTAAAATCAATTCCATTTTCGATAAAAAATCGATATAAATATAGTTCATGTTAAAATGACGTTAATCTAATCAACACGGCATTATATTTTTAAATATATACGTGCCCATCCCAAATCGGACATCAAAATCATATTTTGATTCTTTTCTAAATATTGTTTGAAAATATTCGTTATTTTAAAATAATCGTTATTTTAAAATATTCATTCTTTCTGAACTGGAATCAGACACAGTCAATTACCATATAATTTGACTATATGGATTTCACACAACAAATGTGTATGACAACAATGAAAACAACAATCCATCATCCAGAGTGCATTCTACACTGTATAAGCATTAAATATAAATATTCAACGCTTATAACAGTCTGTTAATCAATCGATCGACATACAACTAAATATCGGGATTAGTATTTGTCCAATATCATCCCAATACCCGCGTGGGGTTTCAAACAATCAAACACAAGTTTTATTTGTGTAGTTGGGCGATGTGTAAAATTTATTGTCCCAATCAATATCAGTCAAATGTGTGTATATAAACAAATCGTCTGATTTGTTTATGAATATTTATTTTGTTCGTATCAGCGTTAAAATTTTTTTACTGATAAAATATTTATCGGTTCATTTACACAATAAAAATGATATTTTTATTGTTCTAACATATTTTAGAAAAAATTTGGCGGCATAACGGTGCAATATTAGAAACGGGATAAGGCCTATCCTTATCCCAGTCTAATAATGGCATGCGCCATACACATACCCATCAAATTAATTCCATTTCATTTTCCAAACCAAATTCAACCAAACAATCCAATCAACCAAACTAAACAATCACGCAAGTCGTCCATGGTTTGTGGACGACAGGGAGCAGTTCATATATGTAGTTATAAAATGAATAACGGAATAAGAAATACGGTGAGGAGTTCTCACCTTAGGGATCCACTCCGCCAGTTTTATTTCTGAATTTCTGAACCATCTGGATTTGTCCAAAATTCTAATGCAGTCTGTTCTACGTTGTTCATATTAAAAATCACATTTTTAATACGATGTTTATTTTAAAAATCGCATTTTTATATCGCTATAACTATAAAAATCAAAATTTTATATTCTCCATCGTATAAAAATCATATTTTTATATGTTATATTTTTATCATTTCTATATATATATATATATATATATATATATAAAAATCGATTTTTTTATACACTAAAGATCATATTTTTCCCTTTCTAAAAATATTTTCATATCGTACTCGAGTTAAAAATCATATTTTTAACTCACTAAAAATATTTCCTTTCAAGATGATAAGAATCTCATCTTTATTCTAAAACCATATTTATAAAAATCAAATCTTTATCGCGACTACATATATAAAAGGTCACATTTTTATATAACGATATATATAATAAAAATAATATTTTTATCTTCATAAAAATATTTCAAACATGTAATAAAAATCATATTTTTATCTACAAAAAAAATAAATCTTTCTCTACATAAAGATCAAATCCTTCCTATGTTAAAGATCCAACCTTTTCTATGTTAAAGATCAAACCTTTTCTATGTATAAAAATCTAACCTTTTTCTATGCATAAAAATCTAACCTTTTCTATTACAAAAATATAAAGTTTATCGTATAACAAAATCTTAACTTTATCGTTTTATTAATCCTGCCTTTATATAAATTAAAAATCTTATCTTTTTCTTTGAAAAAAAATCCAATCTTTAAATAAATAAAAATCTAATCTTATCATAAATAAAAATCTCATCTTGTTTTAAATAAAAATCTAAACTTGCTATTTATAAAAATTCAGATTTTTATTTAATACTACTTCTATATAAAAGAATACATTTTCTTCTTCTAAACACGTTTATTATATATAAACTGAAAAGTAAATAAATGGAAATAAATCAATAAAAGAAACAACTCACGGTTTTAGTTCTTTTTTTTAAAAATCGTATTTTTAATAACATTAAATAAATAATATAAAAGAAAAGGAATATAAAAAACCTTACAACGGGTATGAGGGGAGAATGGAGGCGTTGGGCGGTGTGGAGGCGTCGTAGGTGGCGCCAGAGTTGTCGGAGGAAGGTGCTGGCATCGGCGGCGGGCCCACAGTTGGCCGAAGGTGGGGTTTCTGAGTTGGGTTCGGGTTTTGATTTGGTGGAGTTTGGATCCGCGTGCTGGAGCTCGCTGACGTGGCGTGGAAGCCAGAGGGGGCGGAGGAGGGTTGGTCGGCGATGGTGGAGGGGGGGGGGTCTGGCCGAGGTGGCGGCGCGGCTAGGTTAAAGCGTGGCGTGTTTTTTCTTCTTCTAAATCTCGATTTGGTCAGAACGATGAAAAAGGGGGAGGGAAAAGGAGAGATAAGAGGTTGACTTTTTATATTTTATTACATTATTTTATTTCAATTTTTCTTGTTTATCAATAAGAACTCCAAACAAACTCCAACGACTGTTGCCCCTAGCTAAATACCCTCATTCCGAACACAATGGGATATGTTTTGCAAGCCAATTCGGCTGTTACGATTAGTTTTCTCTGAAATTAAAATATAAATCATTATATTGAATTTTAAACACACATTTCAATTTACTGGGGTCACATACGGACCCTAAAAATTCCCAAAAATATTCTCTAGCTTCGTATTGACGATACGGTCCTAACAAAACTAATTTCGTCAAATTCTGAGATCGTTTGAAAAATGGCCATTTTCTGGTCAATTCAAATCGACTAAAACTGTCAAAACACGTTTTCTTTTGCCACGCTCACATATTAATTCAGAAAATTATGAATTTTGGAATCTAGCAATAACTTGACATCCCGGATCCAACAAAAGTGGTTTTGTCAAAAACGGAGGTTGTTTGCAAAATTTCTATTTTTAAGGGCCAAAATTCCATAGCGACTATTCTGAATTTTCAACTGGGCGTAACTTTTTATTCCTGCTATGAAATTTCAATTCTTTGGATTCGTTGGAAAGATATACTCAAATAGATTCTAAAATTTTTGGTTTCGCTAAAATCCGGTTTATTTTGAATCTCGTACATTCATTTGAAATTTGAAATCGAAATTTCAAACTACCGCGCCATTTTCAATTCCTTTTATAATTAAAAATAAATATTTATATTCTAACATCGATTGAAATAAATATATATGTTCTAATTCTATTCAAAATAAATTCCTCGTCATTATTATTTAAAATAATTCATTTTCAAAATTCATTAAAATTGTCAAAATAAAAAAAAGAAATTAGCTCAGATTTTCCGGGTTGTTACAAAAAGAGTTTTAAGTGGGGGAGAATGTAACAACCCATAATTTTGCATATATTTAAATTTTACATTTGGTATAATTAAACTGAATAAAAATGGTTAAAATGTTAATTGTGTTGATTTTGATAGTAATAATTATTTGAAGTGGATATATAAAATGATAATTAGACTAACATTAGTAAATGTTGAATTTTGAATTAATATTGAATAAGATTTTGAGTTATTTAGTTTATATCGATGGAGAATTTAAAATTTTGAAAATAATATTTATGGGATTGATTTTTTTTTAACTTGAGTTGTTCATTTATTATTGAAACTCAAATTTAAATTTGAAATAATCAAATTCGAGAACTTAAAATTTTTGAAATCAATTTATAAATTTTTTTAAGTTATAATTGAATTAAAACAATTAAATGAATATATGAATATTTTATTTATTTAATCAACTATGAAATTTAACTGTTATGCTAACTATCTCAGAATCCGACAAAACTAGTTTCATCGGATCCGGAACAATAAATTGTTATAGAGTTTCAAATTTTGGTACAACCCGACTTGTAATTTGATCGTACGGAAGGAAATGTGAAACAATACGATGTAACATAATAATTGTTTGTTATCATAATTGGGCCTTATATATATCTGAAAACTTAAGTTCTTCCCCACCCCATCAGCCATTTTCATTATATGTTACTTCCTTCTCCATCAAACTTCTCTAATGGCAGAAATAAATTACAAACCCTTCTCCAAATAAAAATTCAATCTTTAAATTCAAATTTCCCCAAACACTAGCTTATTATATGTTGATACGAAGCTCTCGACGATACAAACCTACGGGTGTTCTCAAGTTTTACATGCAGCGTTCGGATTTGTGGAAAATCCCTATCAAACTTTTCTGGATTTGAAACCCTAAGCCAATTTTTGGGGCTTTTTGATTTGGGGATTTATCGAGAATTCTGACTTCTAGGTTTTGTGGAGAAGGAGTGTACGAGTTCGGGAAGGGTATTCGGAGGTTCAATTGGCAAGCGAGGTGCCGGAATTTGGGTGTGGAAGCTAAAAACCATAGGTTTAGGGTTGGGGATTGGCGGAGCTCTGGTCAATCGGTGAAGGCGGCGTGGGCCTAGTTAGGTGCGGAATCCGGCGAGCTTCGATTTGGTGGTGGTGGTAGGGCTTCAAAGAGCCAGAGTCGAGAGCGGTTGGCAGTCAAAGGGGCATGGTTTTGGGTTGTTTCAGCGCGTGTTCGGTAGGGAAAAAGGGGCAGGAGCGGATGAAAGAGATGCTGACGTGGCAAGGCCGAACTGGTCGGAATTTTATTTTATTAATTTTTATATTTCAAAATATCAAATAGTATAATGCTAATAACTTTCTCATATTAACTCAGATTTGGATGCAATTGGGTGCATTGGGATCGCGGCGAGATTGCGGACGTTCTGGCGCTGGTTTAGCAGCGTTTGGAGACTGTCAAATTTTGGGCTTCTTTTGGACGTCCAATCCAATTAAGACCCAAAGGTGAGTGATTTTCTCACTTATGAAATACTGAATTATTCCCATATTTATTAAATTAAATTGTGAAATATGTTTGGTTGGATGGTTGTGTTTTGATTGATGATTGTTGTCTAAAAAAACTGACATGTAAGGATGTTAATCAGGAAAATTACGACAAAGATTAGTTATTTAATTAAATTAAATTACTAGTTGGAAATTCTGACCCTTGCAAAACCGTGAAACAGATTTATAATGAATAATTGGATGAATGGTTGTGGTGGATGCTTTGGTTTTATTTCTGAATGGATATTGTCATGTTCCGTTACTCAGTATATGAATGTGCCTGTTGTTTGACGATAAATCCCATTTACCCTGATGTTACGGGCATCCAATAAACCTGGAATTTATCGATGAAAGTAAATTAAGAACACAGATTGAAATGATAAACACCTATGACCCTAATTTGGATTGAAATGAGAGACCTATTCCTAAAATATCGAAAAATTAAATTTAAATCTCACTTGGCCATGGGTTAGAAAATTATATATGGACATCGGTCGGTTAAATGATTTAAATATTCAGGATTGGAGATTTTATTAAAAGAAGTGTGCCGATGTTCGATAAAGCCTTTTGCTTTAAAAATCTAAACTTGGAATGTTGATTAAAAAGGGTTAATGTAACGAACCGGGATTTTCGACTCCGAAAATCAACATCAAACTACCATGTTGACCCTTTCAGACATCGAACAGTCCAGATCATTAATAGAAAGAAGTTAGAGGGTGAGAATAGATAAGATAGAAATATTAGAATAGAAGAAGAAGAACACCACAACACAGAGTCTCACATCGCAGCGGAACAAATATAATACAGAAATAAATCTTTACTGAAAGATTTTAAAATACTTACAATATCAGAGTACACATCTGGACAGTGATAATCTGTCCTCATACAACACACAGCGGAATACTAGTAATATCATACGTCTGGACTCTTCCAGCTCGTCTCTTCACAGCAGTCGATAACCTGAACCTGTACAACCCGGTCTAACCCGAGCATTTACAAAACACCGAGTCAGTCTGGTGAACCAGAGTGAGATAAACTCGCACAGTATTTAGGGTAAGCATCCAACTTGATTTTTAAGTTCAAAATCTTTTCGAAAGAAAAGGATAATCGTAAGACCAAATCCACACATAAATACGGACGGTTTTTACCTTACGATAACCAAAACCAATTTTGAAAACAATATCTTGTCTGATATTATAATAATGCCTAAATACAAGTAAATATCAATCTAGAAGAACGCTTGCATCTCACGCTCCCCATATATACAATCAAAAACCGTGGGCTCTTATTGGAGTTTGGATTCCGACTATGACAAGGTATGGGACCACCTGCCGATAGTGTATCTCTAGAGACGAATACACTGGGTTCAACAAGAACGTCTTGCAACCCGGCCCTCACATGACCGACCACTCATTTCGCTTGAGTGTATCGAATGTATACCACCGACGGTTGGGATCAGCAACCGTCTGCCCGAAAAGGGACAGCAACCAACATAGATTAAAGAAGCAAATAGGATTTTCTCTAGATAGGTGATTCTACACCCTAATGGGAGCGACCCACATAGCCATGCTGCCTGCCCGATTTTTGTCATTTCCCGGTTGATGAGGCTTGAGGTTTAGATTTACCTTTGAACACCTGGTCATCATTCACTTTGAATGCCACATCGTCAGATCCGTCAGACATCACTAATTGACGTCCACAAAAATACTCTAGCTGGAAGCTAAGAGAACGGCAAATCTCTGCCAACAACTATCGTACGTTTGGAGAAATCAACGTACGTGACACTTTGGAAATACTCTGTCAGACATCCGTCCATACAAGTCATCCAGGAACAGGATGAACTGAAGGTACTCTCCTACTGCATCCAATATAGGAATCACCCCATGGATCGGTAGCGAGAAGTCCTTGCAACCCGTAGATTCCAACCACGACAGAATCACAGTTTATCTCTGCTTGCCAGGCAGAGAATATTAGTGGTTCTTCCGTTTGTGAAAATCCACGGTCTTCACAGCACCATCTCGACCATCTTCTGATATCTTCACGTATTTGTTGGTCGGAATGGTTTTCGAATATAAATTCGATCCCGGTCTTTCCATACCAACAATCGTATTGGACAAATTTGATAGTCGGTGTTTTAACTATCAAAATAAACAGTGTTTTCAAACATGACACTCCAATGAGTTCACTGGTTCAGTATTCAGCATCACTTGGACTTTAATTAAACTGATTTACTTTTGTTAAATTAAAACTTCTAACTCCTTCAAATATTCAAAAATACGATATTTGAATACTTCTAATTCGATTTAACTCTAATCGATTAACTCTAATTGATTAACTAATACTCGACTTAAATTCATTCGCTTGACCCTAGATCGCAGCGATCACAATGGTTACGCCTGGTTCCCTCAGGAAACATCCGACCGCCGTAGGCTATCTGCAGCCCTGCGAATTACGCTAGCAGTCGTATGCAATGGCAACTTACCTTGAATACTATGTTTGACTAACTCTAGCTCGAATAACTATATTCGATTACCCACTTAAATCTTCTTTCAAATCATCTTTTAAATTCGGAAATCCATTAGTTTTAACAAAGAAATTTATAACACATATGTTATAACAATAGCGTTATAATTACTATTTAGATTTACAAAACAACAGCGCTATAATCGCTGTTTAGGTTTACAATCCATTTACTATAGCAAAAGCGCTACAATCGCTGTTTAGATTTTCAAAACATATCCACTAACGTCACTTACGATTACCAACTAATACTATCTTCAGATAATCCCGATGTTGTTCAAGTTGGGGTATTTTAATTACCTCTCAGACCTTGATCAACAACGTTCTTATCCTCCGATAAACATAAGTTGTAATCAATATTTCATTCTAGTCTCAAACAAATTCCATTTAACTATTGGATTTGGTTATACAACTCTATAACCTAGTTCTTCAACCAGATTCGCTTATTTCCAATCTCCTTTGATTTCATTTCACTTCGATTACTTTTGAAAAGTAATTGTCTAAATTTTTATTAAAATAATAATTTATTTCAATCATTAACTACATGAGTAGTTAATTTCTTTAATAACAAAATTAAACGGTGAGCCCTTTTTTTTAAAACCTTGTTTAAATTTAAACAATATTTATTAGACTATTCAAATCAAAACACATCAATTTTGATAATCAAATTCCAATTCAAACGGTCGATTTAATTAACTCAAAAATCGATTATCTCGTTAATCGATTCCAATTAATCCTCACTTTAAATTAATTAAAAATATAATTAATTTAAATAATCCCATTAATTGTTTTCTTTACAAAACAATTATCAAAGTTAAATCCTTCGATTCTTTACTTGTTCTCATACTCGTAAACCTGATTAACGTCAGCATTTACTTTATAAAATAATTTAATAACAATCAAAGTCTTAAATAAAATATTTATTTAATTCCCTATTATAACTTTTATTCAAAATAATATATTCAAAATCCAACTCCAGTTATATAATAAATTTTATAACCTCATCTTTATCGATTCACCTGACGGTGAATCAATATTTATAACACGATTGATTTTATAGGCCATACGCTGCTAGATACCCAACCAATATCACCCATTGGTTTGAACTAGCAGATGTTGAACATTCATTAATCAACCATTAAATCAATCACACCAAACATGACTGTTCATATATGATAATATGAAAACAATTAATATATTTGAGGAATCCGGTTGGATCCCTCCAACCTGTTCTTCCCTGTATTCAAATGGTTTTCTCAATCAGACCATTCAGTTTTGTTTAACTGATAACACTAAATAGCAACCATTCAACATCAACCACAAGCAATTCAAACAATTCAACCATTTAAACACGTTTATAAATAAACGTGACCAACCAAGGTAAATTACCTTTATTGGAACCAATCGTTAAAATAACGATTGGGTATTTCACTGAAATTAAACACAGTTTAATTTCATCGTTAAATCAACAGTTAAATAGATAACTAGCAAAGCAGTCAACCATTGGCAAGCAGAGCACACAGAATAAAAACACCCAATTTATATAAAATATAAAAAGGGTAACTGAGTGAGTTTAACTCACCTTGAGTTGTCGTTGAAACGGTTCACCGTTAAATTAAACAGCGTTTAATTTAACCAGAATTTCCATCTGCTTCTAGTTCTGCTCAAACTAGTTCCAGACTGTTCCAAAATAAAATCATATTGTCACGATTCCAGCGTTACTTCTTTCGTTCCCTTCCGTTACCCTAGTAAAATGTTACACGAGTTTTAGTTTAAACCATTTAAAGTAAACCTAACAATTCCTTAATTAAATTTTAGTATAAACTAATTACTGTTCTTAATATAATCAGGCCACCAAATCACTTTGCTAAAACAGAAATTTGTCACGACTAATTTCCCTTAACCACTTTTAAACACACATCTTAAGTTAAGATGATCTTAAAGATAACTCATTGTCTAATACACAAACTTCATATGTTAATTATATGATTCAAATACATGATAATTTCTTAACTAAATAGTGGTCCTATTTAATAACCTTGGTTAAACAATTTACCAGGTTGATTACTTGTATCCGTTCTGTTCGTTTAAACTAGAATTCCCCTGTACTGACTCCATTCAAAACTAACTCATTAACCCTAGTAAATTTAACTAATTACGGTGCAAAGTGTATACAGCTGGTTGTACTTCATTTGGTTCATTCCCATGTTCTTCGTTTGTTCCCTACCCTAACCGATTCATAGTTAAACAATAACTCAACTTAAGCACATTTTTAAATTAAAATACATTAACCTACAACCCAAATTAATTTAATTAAACAAGTTTATTAACAAATGTCATATTTTAAGGAAATTATATAGACTGACTTTGATTTGTTCCATTCGCGTTTGTTTCCCCTTTGTATTGTTGTTCTCACCGCATCATACCAGCACCTGAACACGCTGAGTCATAATTTGATAAGCATATCATTTAATTTAATATTAAATTCCTTAACTAAAACTTAGTTAACGTTAATAGATTACATTAAATACCTTGTTAAACCCGGATTAGCCAATAAAGCCGCTGCTCATCTCGTTCATTCGAACTACAGGTTGTCTCACGCCTTTCCTACCTCGAACGCTCCCCTTCCTCCGGCGAAACCCTTCCCCTTCCTCCGTATTTTTCCACCCTTCCACCAACGTTGCCTGCATCAACTTTATCCCATGCCAACGCCTTCACAAAACCATTCCCATCTTACTTCTAAAAACACATACAACCCCTTCCACTTTTGCTCTCCTTCCCCTTTCATGCTCACGCTCCCAGTTCCGCACTTATATATTATTATTTTCTTACTTTTTTTTTTTAATTACGATGCTTTAGTTTTGTTTTTATTTCGGGAACGAGAGGTTTATATAGCTGACGTAGCTTGAGAAGCACGGTGTCAGCAGCGTGGAAAACACGGTGAGAACAGCTTGCTGCGCACGAAAATAACTTGGAGTGGGAAGCACGGTACAGGAAAACAATTTTTACTTTTTTTTTATATATATATTAAGAGTAACTTGGCTGTCACGTTCCATTGTTTGGCAAGCAAGAAATTTAGATAGACCGCAGACGGTGGTAGGTACGGTTGGCTGTCACGTTCCATGGTTTGGCAAGCTTTGGTGTTACGTTGCGTTACTTTGTTCAATTGAGAGAAAAGACAAGTGGAAATGAAGTGGGAAGATTTAATAATATTTTATTATAAGGAACTCATGTCATCAGCTTTTCCCAAAAAAAATCAGGTTATATGACCTTCGTTTTCTGATAAAAAAGCTAATCTTAGTGTAAAAAGATATTCTGGATCCAATGGGCCAAGTTTCGTCGAAATCCGAGGTCGTATGAAAAAAAAATCCTTTATAAAACCAGAAATGAACACGCGTTTAATTTTTCTACGGTCACCAGATAAATCAAATCAACTTGAAACTGCGAAGTCTGACAATAACTTTTCGATACGAACCCAACGGCACTAATTTCGTCGCATTCTGAGACTGTTGCCCCGGTAGGCTATTTTTACCCCGAACCGCCCTACCCTTTTTAATGCCAAATTTCTCGATCTCTAAAAATAACAAACTATATACATATCCTGACTCTAATCGACGATACGAACTCAACGGAACTGGTTTCGTGGCCTAATTCGATTGTCTGCTCAAGTTATGCCAAATATCCTTTTATTTATTTAATTGCGCGTTATAGAAATTGAACGGGCGTTTACGGCTACCTTGGTCACATACGACATCAGTTTGCCACACAGTTTGACTTTCTGACAATAATTTAGCGATACGGTCCCAATGAAACTAATTTCATTGAAAACAGCGTCCGTTTGCAAAACGGCTATTTTAACGTGTATATTTTAAATAACGATTTTCCATAGCGACTATTTCAAAATTTGATTTAGCCATAACTCGCAATCTATAACACGAAATCTGGATTTTTCTCTTTCATATGAAAACTATCGTCAATACGGTTCCAACGTGTCTTGTTTCATAGAAATCCGACTTATATCAAATCCTGTATTCTCAGTTGAAGTTCAAAACCAAATATTACGAACTGCACGCCATTTTTGAGCTCGTTTTATATTATATATATAAATTATAACGTTCAACTTCGTTTTTAATAACGAATTAAATATTAAATTTCATTATATTCCCAATATGATATTTAAAATAAATAAATTAAATTAAATATTTGACGGCCAAAAATGCGGGTCGTTACATTCTTCCCCCCTTAAAATAATTTCGTCCTCGAAATTGCTACGGTAAGAAAGAACGTTATAAATTCATTAACTTCCAAATTCAATTTAATTTAAATCAAAATCAATTCAATACAATTAACATATATTTTCAAAAATATTGCAGATTTTCTAACACCTTAAATTTCAAAAAAAAATTGCCAGCACCTCCTCTGTACAGCTCAATCGGTACAACTCCAACTCGCCTTTCTAGGCCTTCTCCAATCCGAAAGAAAATAAAACAGCCAAGCGGCTTGTCAAATAGGCTCATAAATCTCCAACCCATATAAAAATAAACGTGTACCTTTTTGTCGGGCATATCATTATATCCTTTCCATCTGCTACCCTATCAGCATATACAAATGCATTTCCAACAAAGTTCCAATTTTATCCTCAAAGCCAAATCCTTCACGCGTCCAAGCCAAATCTCATTCTTAACTCAATTTCCATCCAATTTCAATTCTGACTCTTAACTTCCCAGTCCGATACCATTTCAGATTCCTATCTCCTTAGTCAAAATCTGATTCTACTAGATAATATATCCTGATCCAAATTTCCAGATAATTGGTTTCAATTCAATTCATATTTTCTTTCCAGGATTCAAACAACTCGTTTTTCCTCAAAGCAGTTCAAAACAAGATTTTGGTAGTACTCCGTCACTTAGAACTCGGAAATGAACACTGATGATGTGGCCAGCATCCTCAGAGTTATTTCCTAGCTATCAAAGTGAGTTCAATACTATATTATTTCAAAACTCAACTTTAAACACTTTCATTTTGAAATTTATTTCAAAATAACATTCACGATGCTTGTAAACAATTCAAAATCTCCCAGGATTGTAAAATTCTCATAATTCAATCCAAGTTCATTTGCAAATTCCTTTCCCACATTTAGGAATTTTAATTTCAATTCTGATTTTAATTTCAGATTTAATAAATCTGCTTTTATATTATACGCATTCTAATTGGTTATTTATATAACCATTTCAATTATAATCAACCAACACATCCAATATACTATAACACTTCAAATATATATCATTCTTTATATCAAAATATAATTTGGGTAAAATTATTTTATCTACCCTCTTTCAAAACATATTGTGTCGGTCTATCGTACTTTGAGTGTTTAGAAACCCTTATCGATACAGTATATCAAACTGATCGACCAGAATTCACAAACAACTCAACCCAATAAATCTCCACAATATAAAACAATTTTTATAAAATCTACAAATACGTCCACTCGTATATATGCACTCATACTCAGTCTAGGGTATTACTTACCCCATCTCTACTGAGTCACGCCACAGAGCCAAGGTAATTACTTAACCTTCAGCTCTGATACCACTGTAACGAACCGGGATTTTCGACTCCGAAAATCAACATCAAACTACCATGTTGACCCTTTCAGACATCGAACATTCCAGATCATTAATAGAAAGAAGTTAGAGGGTGAGAATAGATAAGATAGAAATATTAGAATAGAAGAAGAAGAACACCACAACACAGAGTCTCACATCGCAGCGGAAAAAATATAATACAGAAATAAATCTTTACTGAAAGCTTTTAAAATACTTACAATATCAGAGTACACATCTGGACAGTGATAATCTGTCCTCATACAACACACAGCGGAATACTAGTAATATCATACGTCTGGACTCTTCCAGCTCGTCTCTTCACAGCAGTCGATAACCTGAACCTGTACAACCCGGTCTAACCCGAGCATTTACAAAACACCGGGTCAGTCTGGTGAACCAGAGTGAGATAAACTCGCACAGTATTTAGGGTGAGCATCCAACTTGATTTTTAAGTTCAAAATCTTTTCGAAAGAAAAGGATAATCGTAAGACCAAATCCACACATAAATACGGACGGTTTTTACCTTACGATAACCAAAACCAATTTTGAAAACAATATCTTGTCTGATATTATAATAATGCCTAAATACAAGTAAATATCAATCTAGAGGAACGCTTGCATCTCACGCTCCCCATATATACAATCAAAAACCGCGGGCTCTTATTGGAGTTTGGATTCCTACTATGACAAGGTATGGGACCACCTGCCGATAGTGTATCTCTAGAGACGAATACACTGGGTTCAACAAGAACGTCTTGCAACCCGGCCCTCACATGACCGACCACTCATTTCGCTTGAGTGTATCGAATGTATACCACCGACGGTTGGGATCAGCAACCGTCTGCCAGAAAAGGGACAGCATCGAACATAGATTAAAGAAGCAAATAGGATTTTCTCTAGATAGGTGATTCTACACCCTAATGGGAGCGACCCACATAGCCATGCTGCCTGCCCGATTTTTGTCATTTCCCGGTTGATGAGGCTTGAGGTTTAGATTTACCTTTGAACACCTGGTCATCATTCACTTTGAATGCCACATCGTCAGATCCGTCAGACATCACTAATTGACGTCCACAAAAATACTCTAGCTGGAAGCTAAGAGAATGGCAAATCTCTGCCAACAACTATCGTACGTTTGGAGAAATCAACGTACGTGACACTTTGGAAATACTCTGTCAGACATCCGTCCATACAAGTCATCCAGGAACAGGATGAACTGAAGGTACTCTCCTACTGCATCCAATATAGGAATCACCCCATGGATCGGTAGCGAGAAATCCTTGCAACCCGTAGATTCCAACCACGACAGAATCACAGTTTATCTCTGCTTGCCAGGCAGAGAATATTAGTGGTTCTTCCGTTTGTGAAAATCCACGGTCTTCACAGCACCATCTCGACCATCTTCTGATATCTTCACGTATTTGTTGGTCGGAATGGTTTTCGAATATAAATTCGATCCCGGTCTTTCCATACCAACAATCGTATTGGACAAATTTGATAGTCGGTGTTTTAACTATCAAAATATACAGTGTTTTCAAACATGACACTCCAATGAGTTCACTGGTTCAGTATTCAGCATCACTTGGCCTTTAATTAAACTGATTTACTTTTGTTAAATTAAAACTTCTAACTCCTTCAAATATTCAAAAATACGATATTTGAATACTTCTAATTCGATTTAACTCTAATCGATTAACTCTAATTGATTAACTAATACTCGACTTAAATTCATTCGCTTGACCCTAGATCGCAGCGATCACAATGGTTACGCCTGGTTCCCTCAGGAAACATCCGACCGCCGTAGGCTATCTGCAGCCCTGCGAATTACGCTAGCAGTCGTATGCAATGGCAACTTACCTTGAATACTATGTTTGACTAACTCTAGCTCGAATAACTATATTCGATTACCCACTTAAATCTTCTTTCAAATCATCTTTTAAATTCGGAAATCCATTAGTTTTAACAAAGAAATTTATAACACATATGTTTTAACAATAGCGTTATAATTACTATTTAGATTTACAAAACAACAGCGCTATAATCGCTGTTTAGGTTTACAATCCATTTACTATAGCAAAAACGCTACAATCGCTGTTTAGATTTTCAAAACATATCCACTAACGTCACTTACGATTACCAACTAATACTATCTTCAGATAATCCCGATGTTGTTCAAGTTGGGGTATTTTAATTACTTCTCAGACCTTGATCAACAACGTTCTTATCCTCCGATAAACATAAGTTGTAATCAATATTTCATTCTAGTCTCAAACAAATTCCATTTAACTATTGGATTTGGTTATACAACTCTATAACCTAGTTCTTCAACCAGATTCGCTTATTTCCAATCTCCTTTGATTTCATTTCACTTCAATTACTTTTGAAAAGTAATTGTCTAAATTTTTATTAAAATAATAATTTATTTCAATCATTAACTACATGAGTAGTTAATTTCTTTAATAACAAAATTAAACGGTGAGCCCCTTTTTTTTAAAACCTTGTTTAAATTTAAACAATATTTATTAGACTATTCAAATCAAAACACATCAATTTTGATAATCAAATTCCAATTCAAACGGTCGATTTAATTAACTCAAAAATCGATTATCTCGTTAATCGATTCCAATTAATCCTCACTTTAAATTAATTAAAAATATAATTAATTTAAATAATCCCATTAATTGTTTTCTTTACAAAACAATTATCAAAGTTAAATCCTTCGATTCTTTACTTGTTCTCATACTCGTAAACCTGATTAACGTCAGCATTTACTTTATAAAATAATTTAATAACAATCAAAGTCTTAAATAAAATATTTATTTAATTCCCTATTATAACTTTTATTCAAAATAATATATTCAAAATCCAACTCCAGTTATATAATAAATTTTATAACCTCATCTTTATCGATTCACCTGACGGTGAATCAATATTTATAACACGATTGATTTTATAGGCCATACGCTGCTAGATACCCAACCAATATCACCCATTGGTTTGAACTAGCAGATGTTGAACATTCATTAATCAACCATTAAATCAATCACACCAAACATGACTGTTCATATATGATAATATGAAAACAATTAATATATTTGAGGAATCCGGTTGGATCCCTCCAACCTGTTCTTCCCTGTATTCAAATGGTTTTCTCAATCAGACCATTCAGTTTTGTTTAACTGATAACACTAAATAGCAACCATTCAACATCAACCACAAGCAATTCAAACAATTCAACCATTTAAACACGTTTATAAATAAACGTGACCAACCAAGGTAAATTACCTTTATTGGAACCAATCGTTAAAATAACGATTGGGTATTTCATTGAAATTAAACACAGTTTAATTTCATCGTTAAATCAACAGTTAAATAGATAACTAGCAAAGCAGTAAACCATTGGCAAGCAGAGCACACAGAATAAAAACACCCAATTTATATAAAATATAAAAAGGGTAACTGAGTGAGTTTAACTCACCTTGAGTTGTCGTTGAAACGGTTCACCGTTAAATTAAACAGCGTTTAATTTAACCAGAATTTCCATCTGCTTCTAGTTCTGCTCAAACTAGTTCCAGACTGTTCCAAAATAAAATCATATTGTCACGATTCCAGCGTTACTTCTTTCGTTCCCTTCCGTTACCCTAGTAAAATGTTACACGAGTTTTAGTTTAAACCATTTAAAGTAAACCTAACAATTCCTTAATTAAATTTTAGTATAAACTAATTACTGTTCTTAATATAATCAGGCCACCAAATCACTTTGCTAAAACAGAAATTTGTCACGACTAATTTCCCTTAACCACTTTTAAACACACATCTTAAGTTAAGATGATCTTAAAGATAACTCATTGTCTAATACACAAACTTCATATGTTAATTATATGATTCAAATACATGATAATTTCTTAACTAAATAGTGGTCCTATTTAATAACCTTGGTTAAACAATTTACCAGGTTGATTACTTGTATCCGTTCTGTTCGTTTAAACTAGAATTCCCCTGTACTGACTCCATTCAAAACTAACTCATTAACCCTAGTAAATTTAACTAATTACGGTGCAAAGTGTATACAGCTGGTTGTACTTCATTTGGTTCATTCCCATGTTCTTCGTTTGTTCCCTACCCTAACCGATTCATAGTTAAACAATAACTCAACTTAAGCACATTTTTAAATTAAAATACATTAACCTAAAACCCAAATTAATTTAATTAAACAAGTTTATTAACAAATGTCATATTTTAAGGAAATTATATAGACTGACTTTGATTTGTTCCATTCGCGTTTGTTTCCCCTTTGTATTGTTGTTCTCACCACATCATACCAGCACCTGAACACGCTGAGTCATAATTTGATAAGCATATCATTTAATTTAATATTAAATTCCTTAACTAAAACTTAGTTAACGTTAATAGATTACATTAAATACCTTGTTAAACCCGGATTAGCCAATAAAGCCGCTGCTCATCTCGTTCATTCGAACTACAGGTTGTCTCACGCCTTTCCTACCTCGAACGCTCCCCTTCCTCCGGCGAAACCCTTCCCCTTCCTCCGTATTTTTCCACCCTTCCACCAACGTTGCCTGCATCAACTTTATCCCATGCCAACGCCTTCACAAAACCATTCCCATCTTACTTCTAAAAACACATACAGCCCCTTCCACTTTTGCTCTCCTTCCCCTTTCATGCTCACGCTCCCAGTTCCGCACTTATATATTATTATTTTCTTACTTTTTTTTTTAATTACGATGCTTTAGTTTTGTTTTTATTTCGGGAACGAGAGGTTTATATAGCTGACGTAGCTTGAGAAGCACGGTGTCAGCAGCATGGAAAACACGGTGAGAACAGCTTGCTGCGCACGAAAATAACTTGGAGTGGGAAGCACGGTACAGGAAAACAATTTTTACTTTTTTTTATATATATTAAGAGTAACTTGGCTGTCACGTTCCATTGTTTGGCAAGCAAGAAATTTAGATAGACCGCAGACGGTGGTAGGTACGGTTGGCTGTCACGTTCCATGGTTTGGCAAGCTTTGGTGTTACGTTGCGTTACTTTGTTCAATTGAGAGAAAAGACAAGTGGAAATGAAGTGGGAAGATTTAATAATATTTTATTATAAGGAACTCATGTCATCAGCTTTTCCCAAAAAAATCAGGTTATATGACCTTCGTTTTCTGATAAAAAAGCTAATCTTAGTGTAAAAAGATATTCTGGATCCAATGGGCCAAGTTTCGTTGAAATCCGAGGTCGTATGAAAAAAAAAATCCTTTATAAAACCAGAAATGAACACGCGTTTAATTTTTCTACGGTCACCAGATAAATCAAATCAACTTGAAACTGCGAAGTCTGACAATAACTTTTCGATACGAACCCAACGGCACTAATTTCGTCGCATTCTGAGATTGTTGCCCCGGTAGGCTATTTTTACCCCGAACCGCCCTACCCTTTTTAATGCCAAATTTCTCGATCTCTAAAAATAACAAACTATATACATATCCTGACTCTAATCGACGATACGAACTCAATGGAACTGGTTTCGTGGCCTAATTCGATTGTCTGCTCAAGTTATGCCAAATATCCTTTTATTTATTTAATTGCGCGTTATAGAAATTGAACGGGCGTTTACGGCTACCGTGGTCACATACGACATCGGTTTGCCACACAGTTTGACTTTCTGACAATAATTTAGCGATACGGTCCCAATGAAACTAATTTCATTGAAAACAGCGTCCGTTTGCAAAACGGCTATTTTAACGTGTATATTTTAAATAACGATTTTCCATAGCGACTATTTCAAAATTTGATTTAGCCATAACTCGCAATCTATAACACGAAATCTGGATTTTTCTCTTTCATATGAAAACTATCGTCAATACGGTTCCAACGTGTCTTGTTTCACAGAAATCCGACTTATATCGAATCCTGTATTCTCAGTTGAAGTTCAAAACCAAATATTACGAACTGCACGCCATTTTTGAGCTCGTTTTATATTATATATATAAATTATAACGTTCAACTTCGTTTTTAATAACGAATTAAATATTAAATTTCATTATATTCCCAATATGATATTTAAAATAAATAAATTAAATTAAATATTTGACGGCCAAAAATGCGGGTCGTTACATTCTTCCCCCCTTAAAATAATTTCGTCCTCGAAATTGCTACGGTAAGAAAGAACGTTATAAATTCATTAACTTCCAAATTCAATTTAATTTAAATCAAAATCAATTCAATACAATTAACATATGTTTTCAAAAATATTGCAGATTTTCTAACACCTTAAATTTCAAAAAAAATTTGCCAGCACCTCCTCTGTACAGCTCAATCGGTACAACTCCAACTCGCCTTTCTAGGCCTTCTCCAATCCGAAAGAAAATAAAACAGCCAAGCGGCTTGTCAAATAGGCTCATAAATCTCCAACCCATATAAAAATAAACGTGTACCTTTTTGTCGGGCATATCATTATATCCTTTCCATCTGCTACCCTATCAGCATATACAAATGCATTTCCAACAAAGTTCCAATTTTATCCTCAAAGCCAAATCCTTCACGCGTCCAAGCCAAATCTCATTCTTAACTCAATTTCCATCCAATTTCAATTCTGACTCTTAACTTCCCAGTCCAATACCATTTCAGATTCCTATCTCCTTAGTCAAAATCTGATTCTACTAGATAATATATCCTGATCCAAATTTCCAGATAATTGGTTTCAATTCAATTCATATTTTCTTTCCAGGATTCAAACAACTCGTTTTTCCTCAAAGCAGTTCAAAACAAGATTTTGGTAGTAATCCGTCACTTAGAACTCAGAAATGAACACTGATGATGTGGCCAGCATCCTCAGAGTTATTTCCCAGCTATCAAAGTGAGTTCAATACTATATTATTTCAAAACTCAACTTTAAACACTTTCATTTTGAAATTTATTTCAAAATAACATTCACGATGCTTGTAAACAATTCAAAATCTCCCAGGATTGTAAAATTCTCATAATTCAATCCAAGTTCATTTGCAAATTCCTTTCCCACATTTAGGAATTTTAACTTCAATTCTGATTTTAATTTCAGATTTAATAAATCTGCTTTTATATTATACGCATTCTAATTGGTTATTTATATAACCATTTCAATTATAATCAACCAACACATCCAATATACTATAACACTTCAAATATATATCATTCTTTATATCAAAATATAATTTGGGTAAAATTATTTTATCTACCCTCTTTCAAAACATATTGTGTCGGTCTATCATACTTTGAGTGTTTAGAAACCCTTATCGATACAGTAGATCAAACTGATCGACCAGAATTCACAAACAACTCAACCCAATAAATCTCCACAATATAAAACAATTTTTATAAAATCTACAAATACGTCCACTCGTATATATGCACTCATACTCAGTCTAGGGTATTACTTACCCCATCTCTACTGAGTCACGCCACAGAGCCAAGGTAATTACTTAACCTTCAGCTCTGATACCACTGTAACGAACCGGGATTTTCGACTCCGAAAATCAACATCAAACTACCATGTTGACCCTTTCAGACATCGAACATTCCAGATCATTAATAGAAAGAAGTTAGAGGGTGAGAATAGATAAGATAGAAATATTAGAATAGAAGAAGAAGAACACCACAACACAGAGTCTCACATCGCAGCGGAACAAATATAATACAGAAATAAATCTTTACTAAAAGCTTTTAAAATACTTACAATATCAGAGTACACATCTGGACAGTGATAATCTGTCCTCATACAACACACAGCGGAATACTAGTAATATCATACGTCTGGACTCTTCCAGCTCGTCTCTTCACAGCAGTCGATAACCTGAACCTGTACAACCCGGTCTAACCCGAGCATTTACAAAACACCGGGTCAGTCTGGTGAACCAGAGTGAGATAAACTCGCACAGTATTTAGGGTGAGCATCCAACTTGATTTTTAAGTTCAAAATCTTTTCGAAAGAAAAGGATAATCGTAAGACCAAATCCACACATAAATACGGACGGTTTTTACCTTACGATAACCAAAACCAATTTTGAAAACAATATCTTGTCTGATATTATAATAATGCCTAAATACAAGTAAATATCAATCTAGAGGAACGCTTGCATCTCACGCTCCCCATATATACAATCAAAAACCGCGGGCTCTTATTGGAGTTTGGATTCCGACTATGACAAGGTATGGGACCACCTGCCGATAGTGTATCTCTAGAGACGAATGCACTGGGTTCAACAAGAACGTCTTGCAACCCGGCCCTCACATGACCGACCACTCATTTCGCTTGAGTGTATCGAATGTATAACACCGACGGTTGGGATCAGCAACCGTCTGCCTGAAAAGGGACAGCATCGAACATAGATTAAAGAAGCAAATAGGATTTTCTCTAGATAGGTGATTCTACACCCTAATGGGAGCGACCCACATAGCCATGCTGCCTGCCCGATTTTTGTCATTTCCCGGTTGATGAGGCTTGAGATTTAGATTTACCTTTGAACACCTGGTCATCATTCACTTTGAATGCCACATCGTCAGATCCGTCAGACATCACTAATTGACGTCCACAAAAATACTCTAGCTGGAAGCTAAGAGAACGGCAAATCTCTGCCAACAACTATCGTACGTTTGGAGAAATCAACGTACGTGACACTTTGGAAATACTCTGTCAGACATTCGTCCATACAAGTCATCCAGGAACAGGATGAACTGAAGGTACTCTCCTACTGCATCCAATATAGGAATCACCCCATGGATCGGTAGCGAGAAGTCCTTGCAACCCGTAGATTCCAACCACGACAGAATCACAGTTTATCTCTGCTTGCCAGGCAGAGAATATTAGTGGTTCTTCCGTTTGTGAAAATCCACGGTCTTCACAGCACCATCTCGACCATCTTCTGATATCTTCACGTATTTGTTGGTCGGAATGGTTTTCGAATATAAATTCGATCCCGGTCTTTCCATACCAACAATCGTATTGGACAAATTTGATAGTCGGTGTTTTAACTATCAAAATAAACAGTGTTTTCAAACATGACACTCCAATGAGTTCACTGGTTCAGTATTCAGCATCACTTGGCCTTTAATTAAACTGATTTACTTTTGTTAAATTAAAACTTCTAACTCCTTCAAATATTCAAAAATACGATATTTGAATACTTCTAATTCGATTTAACTCTAATTGATTAACTCTAATTGATTAACTAATACTCGACTTAAATTCATTCGCTTGACCCTAGATCGCAGCGATCACAATGGTTACGCCTGGTTCCCTCAGGAAACATCCGACCGCCGTAGGCTATCTGCAGCCCTGCGAATTACGCTAGCAGTCGTATGCAATGGCAACTTACCTTGAATACTATGTTTGACTAACTCTAGCTCGAATAACTATATTCGATTACCCACTTAAATCTTCTTTCAAATCATCTTTTAAATTCGGAAATCCATTAGTTTTAACAAAGAAATTTATAACACATATGTTATAACAATAGCGTTATAATTACTATTTAGATTTACAAAACAACAGCGCTATAATCGCTGTTTAGGTTTACAATCCATTTACTATAGCAAAAGCGCTACAATCGCTGTTTAGATTTTCAAAACATATCCACTAACGTCACTTACGATTACCAACTAATACTATCTTCAGATAATCCCGATGTTGTTCAAGTTGGGGTATTTTAATTACTTCTCAGACCTTGATCAACAACGTTCTTATCCTCCGATAAACATAAGTTGTAATCAATATTTCATTCTAGTCTCAAACAAATTCCATTTAACTATTGGATTTGGTTATACAACTCTATAACCTAGTTCTTCAACCAGATTCGCTTATTTCCAATCTCCTTTGATTTCATTTCACTTCAATTACTTTTGAAAAGTAATTGTCTAAATTTTTATTAAAATAATAATTTATTTCAATCATTAACTACATGAGTAGTTAATTTCTTTAATAACAAAATTAAACGGTGAGCCCCTTTTTTTTAAAACCTTGTTTAAATTTAAACAATATTTATTAGACTATTCAAATCAAAACACATCAATTTTGATAATCAAATTCCAATTCAAACGGTCGATTTAATTAACTCAAAAATCGATTATCTCGTTAATTGATTCCAATTAATCCTCACTTTAAATTAATTAAAAATATAATTAATTTAAATAATCCCATTAATTGTTTTCTTTACAAAACAATTATCAAAGTTAAATCCTTCGATTCTTTACTTGTTCTCATACTCGTAAACCTGATTAACGTCAGCATTTACTTTATAAAATAATTTAATAACAATCAAAGTCTTAAATAAAATATTTATTTAATTCCCTATTATAACTTTTATTCAAAATAATATATTCAAAATCCAACTCCAGTTATATAATAAATTTTATAACCTCATCTTTATCGATTCACCTGACGGTGAATCAATATTTATAACACGGTTGATTTTATAGGCCATACGCTGCTAGATACCCAACCAATATCACCCATTGGTTTGAACTAGCAGATGTTGAACATTCATTAATCAACCATTAAATCAATCACGCCAAACATGACTGTTCATATATGATAATATGAAAACAATTAATATATTTGAGGAATCCGGTTGGATCCCTCCAACCTGTTCTTCCCTGTATTCAAATGGTTTTCTCAATCAGACCATTCAGTTTTGTTTAACTGATAACACTAAATAGCAACCATTCAACATCAACCACAAGCAATTCAAACAATTCAACCATTTAAACACGTTTATAAATAAACGTGACCAACCAAGGTAAATTACCTTTATTGGAACCAATCGTTAAAATAACGATTGGGTATTTCACTGAAATTAAACACAGTTTAATTTCATCGTTAAATCAACAGTTAAATAGATAACTAGCAAAGCAGTCAACCATTGGCAAGCAGAGCACACAGAATAAAAACACCCAATTTATATAAAATATAAAAAGGGTAACTGAGTGAGTTTAACTCACCTTGAGTTGTCGTTGAAACGGTTCACCGTTAAATTAAACAGCGTTTAATTTAACCAGAATTTCCATCTGCTTCTTGTTCTGCTCAAACTAGTTCCAGACTGTTCCAAAATAAAATCATATTGTCACGATTCCAGCGTTACTTCTTTCGTTCCCTTCCGTTACCCTAGTAAAATGTTACACGAGTTTTAGTTTAAACCATTTAAAGTAAACTTAACAATTCCTTAATTAAATTTTAGTATAAACTAATTACTGTTCTTAATATAATCAGGCCACCAAATCACTTTGCTAAAACAGAAATTTGTCACGACTAATTTCCCTTAACCACTTTTAAACACACATCTTAAGTTAAGATGATCTTAAAGATAACTCATTGTCTAATACACAAACTTCATATGTTAATTATATGATTCAAATACATGATAATTTCTTAACTAAATAGTGGTCCTATTTAATAACCTTGGTTAAACAATTTACCAGGTTGATTACTTGTATCCGTTCTGTTCGTTTAAACTAGAATTCCCCTGTACTGACTCCATTCAAAACTAACTCATTAACCCTAGTAAATTTAACTAATTACGGTGCAAAGTGTATACAGCTGGTTGTACTTCATTTGGTTCATTCCCATGTTCTTCGTTTGTTCCCTACCCTAACCGATTCATAGTTAAACAATAACTCAACTTAAGCACATTTTTAAATTAAAATACATTAACCTAAAACCCAGATTAATTTAATTAAACAAGTTTATTAACAAATGTCATATTTTAAGGAAATTATATAGACTGACTTTGATTTGTTCCATTCGCGTTTGTTTCCCCTTTGTATTGTTGTTCTCACCGCATCATACCAGCACCTGAACACGCTGAGTCATAATTTGATAAGCATATCATTTAATTTAATATTAAATTCCTTAACTAAAACTTAGTTAACGTTAATAGATTACATTAAATACCTTGTTACACCCGGATTAGCCAATAAAGCCGCTGCTCATCTCGTTCATTCGAACTACAGGTTGTCTCACGCCTTTCCTACCTCGAACGCTCCCCTTCCTCCGGCGAAACCCTTCCCCTTCCTCCGTATTTTTCCACCCTTCCACCAACGTTGCCTGCATCAACTTTATCCCATGCCAACGCCTTCACAAAACCATTCCCATCTTACTTCTAAAAACACATACAGCCCCTTCCACTTTTGCTCTCCTTCCCCTTTCATGCTCACGCTCCCAGTTCCGCACTTATATATTATTATTTTCTTACTTTTTTTTTTTTTTAATTACGATGGTTTAGTTTTGTTTTTATTTCCGGAACGAGAGGTTTATATAGCTGACGTAGCTTGAGAAGCACGGTGTCAGCAGCGTGGAAAACACGGTGAGAACAGCTTGTTGCGCACGAAAATAACTTGGAGTGGGAAGCACGGTACAGGAAAACAATTTTTACTTTTTTTTTTTATATATTAAGAGTAACTTGGCTGTCACGTTCCATTGTTTGGCAAGCAAGAAATTTAGATAGACCGCAGACGGTGGTAGGTACGGTTGGCTGTCACGTTCCATGGTTTGGCAAGCTTTGGTGTTACGTTGCGTTACTTTGTTCAATTGAGAGAAAAGACAAGTGGAAATGAAGTGGGAAGATTTAATAATATTTTATTATAAGGAACTCATGTCATCAGCTTTTCCCAAAAAAAATCAGGTTATATGACCTTCGTTTTCTGATAAAAAAGCTAATCTTAGTGTAAAAAGATATTCTGGATCCAATGGGCCTAGTTTCGTCGAAATCTGAGGTCGTATGAAAAAAAAATCCTTTATAAAACCAGAAATGAACACGCGTTTAATTTTTCTACGGTCACCAGATAAATCAAATCAACTTGAAACTGCGAAGTCTGACAATAACTTTTCGATACGAACCCAACGGCACTAATTTCGTCGCATTCTGAGACTGTTGCCCCGGTAGGCTATTTTTACCCCGAACCGCCCTACCCTTTTGAACGCCAAATTTCTCGATCTCTAAAAATAACAAACTATATACATATCCTGACTCTAATCGACGATACGAACTCAACGGAACTGGTTTCGTGGCCTAATTCGATTGTCTGCTCAAGTTATGCCAAATATCCTTTTATTTATTTAATTGCGCGTTATAGAAATTGAACGGGCGTTTACGACTACCGAGGTCACATACGACATCGGTTTGCCACACAGTTTGACTTTCTGACAATAATTTAGCGATACGGTCCCAATGAAACTAATTTCATTGAAAACAGCGTCCGTTTGCAAAACGGCTATTTTAACGTGTATATTTTAAATAACGATTTTCCATAGCGACTATTTCAAAATTTGATTTAGCCATAACTCGCAATCTATAACACGAAATCTGGATTTTTCTCTTTCATATGAAAACTATCGTCAATACGGTTCCAACGTGTCTTGTTTCACAGAAATCCGACTTATATCGAATCCTGTATTCTCAGTTGAAGTTCAAAACCAAATATTACGAACTGCACGCCATTTTTGAGCTCGTTTTATATTATATATATAAATTATAACGTTCAACTTCGTTTTTAATAACGAATTAAATATTAAATTTCATTATATTCCCAATATGATATTTAAAATAAATAAATTAAATTAAATATTTGACGGCCAAAAATGCGGGTCGTTACAGTTAAGGAAATTATCTCAAACAATTGGAAATTCTCAAATTTGGGTTTGAATATGATTTGGAATTATTTAAATAAAGGGTGTAGATTTGAGTGTAATAAATTCTCATGGAATTTAATTGGAATAAACTTAATCGAGGTGACTCTGAGTTGCTTTAAAATTTAATATGAATATGGGTTTGCATTCTTTGAATTGAAAGATTTGTTGGAATGGTGTATGAAACAAGATATTGAACTATGTAACTCCATTGAGACTGGGGTATGGGTTTATGTACTTGAAGTTCGGAAGAAGGGAACGATTATGGTTAAAGAATTTTATTACATATATGTTTACGCTATTGATTTCAAATAAACTATTCTTTCCTTAAAATTTATTATTTAACCTTTACCTGTAAACTACTTTGTTATAAATAAATTTTCTTTATATTTTATTATGCAAAACTATCTAGTAAATTTTTAATTTATGTACTCTTAATATTTTAAATTACATTATTCATTTTAAACCAATATGTTCTATATATATATATATATATATATATATATATATATTATAAAGATTTTTTTATAAGCATATATTCTTCATAAGTATGAAATGATCGTAAATATTCTTCCGAATGAAAGGTATTTGGATTTAAACCATTATTTCAAATCGAGTTGAGATTTAAGTTATATCATCTTTGAGCATGAATCGATTTTTAGCCGATTTTTATACGGAAATGTGAATTATATCCTATCCGAATATAAATTTATCTCCTAAGGGATTTAAAATGGGTTATGAAGTATATATTCTATTTGAATATGAAGGGATATTAGAACATAAATCGGTTTTTAGATAAGTATAATCTTGGATATAAATTATATTCTATTTTTGAATATAAGTTGATCTTGAAGTATTATATGATTATAATATAAGGATATGGAAATATAATCTAGCTTTGAATATAGTCGGTTTGGAATGATCGAGATACGTTGATATGAAATTATATTCTACATTTTGAATATAAATTTGGTTCAAAACAAAATATGATATTTTGGGATATGAAAGCGAACCTTTGTGAAATGTAAAAGAAATGACCGATGTGGAAAATATAAGCGTTGGTTGTTAAGGAGACCGGAGTCGACAAGTGACATACTCTCTGTCGATGTCGATACCACTTTAACAACTGTGAACGTTATGACGTATCCAGAATGGAATATGATGACTTGGAGGCAATTTTTGGATTGAAGAAGATGAACGATGAGGAAATAGCCCTGGCCCTCGGGTCAAAATTGAAATGACTAAAACAGGAGCTATACCGTGACTTATTAAGGTAGCACCTTTGATCGGACACACTTCTTCGATACTATTTCTATGACTATGATGATGATGATGATTTGGGCCCATTTGAATTGGGAGTGTGATCCGAGGTGGGCGGTAGTGGTTGCTATGCGTTACCACCGGTCCGGGAGTGCAATTGGTAGAATCCTACCCTGGGCATTGCCTCGAGTGCCTTGTCATATTTATCCATATCGAGCCTCATACGATTTTGATTTAGCATTGCTTTCCATTGAGTGCCCTCTGATAACACCAGTACGGTGAATTCACGGTACTGCATAGACTGTTGATGCCTGTAAACAGCGTAAGGGTAATATGGTAATGCCGCTTACGCTATTTTTATGATATTTACTTTACTGGATAGACACTATCATAATAGCGTATTATACTATGTATGTATTAGTTTAAAGGATCCTCGAGAGATGGAAAAAAACCCGTAACATCTCTTGAGTTACTGCACCCATGGCACTCAAGTTATTTCATGTTTTAATTTGACTAATATGAGAATGATTTAGTACTGATCAGAGTGTTTGTTTTGTTTTTCTTTTTATGCAATACGCTCGGGTCAGCAGACGTTGCAATTAGCAAAGATGACTGCGCCTGGGAGATTGAAGACGAAGTTTGGTATATCTATATTTATTATGAGTATGTATTTCCGCTGCACTTATATAGATATTTGTGCTAGTGAAACTCTGATAATCATTGTATGATACAAACAAGTGTATATATATCAACTGTATTAACTAATAGATATTTGTTTATTATATGTTGTCCTTCCGATGTGAGAACTCTGTTGTTGTTCCTTTTCATTCTTCTTTTCTTCATTTTCCAAATAACTACCTGTTATTCGTGATTCGTTTGGGTCGACATGTGTGGTTTATTTCCGATTTGAACGGTCAAAAATAAGGGTCATTACAGATTAATAACTGAATGGATGTAACTCTAGTTACAGGTGAAAAAGTGTCGAAGAAATTTACATTTTCTCTTTGCTTAAAACCTTGAGCTACTAACTGTGCTTTATATTTATCAGCAGCACCATCCGGTTTTAATTTCTATTTAAACATGCATTTACAGAGTGCCAAGACTTATTGGATTCTAGATAATCCATCTCATTATGTATAGCCTCTTGGCAAAAGTCGACATCTAAAGAAGATAAGGCCTCTTGGAGGTTTGAGGAATCCTACTCTATAGAAAAAGCACAAAAATCTAAACCAAAATCTTTTACGGATCTAGTTCTTTTACTTCTTCTAGATTCAGTTTCAGAATTTTTATTAAGTTCTGTTCTAATAGGCATACTTGAAGTGTCCCCACTATTCCTTAATTAAAAGGAAATTTGGTTTCAAAAAAATTAGCATCATTTGATTCAATTATATTATGTGTATTTAGGTCATAAAATATGTATTCTTTGCTACTAATAGCATAGCCAATAAATACACAATCATATGCTCTACTTGCCAATTTTATTCTCTTAGTGTCTGGAATGCGAACCTATACTAAACAACCCCAAGTTCTAAAATAGGACACATTTAGTTTATAATTCTTTTAAAATTTCATAAGGTGAAATTTTATTCTTAGATTTAGGGATTCTATCCAAAACATAGCATACGGTTAATAATATATCCCCTACCAATGTTTTGTTACACCCGAATTCAATAAATTAGCAACTACTAATTCGGTAAAGGTCCTAATTTTTCTTTCTGCCTTACTGTTCATTTCAGGTGAATAGAGTGCAGTTCTCCCATATACTATACCATGTAATTAAAAAAAATATCCAGAATTGAAGTAAATTCATATTTTGTTCCTTTATCACTTAAATTAACGATTATATTAATTGGCCTCGTTAAAATAAAGATTAGATTTCGTTTATAATAAATGAACATTTAAATCAACCAATTCATCCAATATATAAATAATATTCAGCATACAACAAACAATTATCAACCATAGCATACAAAACAAATCCGGACTTATATAAAATACTAGTAATTTTTGTCTGCTTTGTTGGGCATTAAAATTTATTTTATAAAAAAAATACTATAATGATTAAATATCAAAAATAAAAGAAAAATAAAGTATTGTAATTAATATTAGATAGTTATATATGTATGGCATTCTAAACAGTGTATGAGTAATTGTTGCTCAATGCATGATTTGTTATTAAGTTTTAAATAGATTTTTTTTATGTATAAGAGGCATTCTAATTTAAAAAAAATCAAATTACAACATAAAAATAAACATCATATCAGAAAAATACATTAACCAATAGTAGTTTTCAGAGCAAAATAAATATAAGATCATGAGTAAATTAAAATACAATTCTTTTAGTATAAATTACCTCCCATCTAAGTATGTTTTAATCTCATTTACTGTTTTCTTCTCCCCATATTGTTGATCTAAAAGATCCCTATTATAATATCGAACCGAAAGATCCCTATTATAAGGAACCACCCACTGGTTATTTAAATCTGTATTTTTAGCTCTGACAATGTATTTGGTTTTTCTTCTCCTGTAAATTGGAAATCTGCAATCATCAAACATTGTACTTGAACAATACCTGAAAAAGAAAAAGAAAAATTAGAGTTGAATAAAAAAATTAATTTATATTTTAGAGTTGAATAAAGTTTTTGATCATACTTTTTTGGGAATTTCCTTGTAAATTTAGAACCCTTCATGCAAGGTAATTGAAATCCAGGTCTGCAAGGACCATGTATCACAAATTGTTTAACAACCGCATATTCATATGGATCTTTCTCTTCATCTGGGATCTCTGCACATACATACTTATCAATTCTACTCTTCAGATCCTTCTTACCACTTTCTTCCAACCATATTAACATATGTGCATGGGGGAGTCCTCTTTTTTGATACTCAACAACATACATAACTAAAAATTAAATTTTTTCCAAAAATTTATTAATATGAACTGAAAGGAAATAATAGCCAGCATGATAAATAATTTTAAATTATGAAATATGTGATATTATATTTAGGGGAGAAAACAAACTTGCTGCACATGGTCCAAATTAACATTTGAAATATTTGAAGGTTTTGATGAACATTGTGGGCAATACAAAACCATTTAGGAATACAAAATCACACAATGTTCACATGTGAACCTTTTCAGATAATATGACTTAGCAATACAAAAGATCACACATGAAAACCATTTAGGAATTAAAGGCTAAAATCAGCAGCACTCTTTATCACAACAATTTGGAGTTGGCACAGTAATACATTCGAAAAAACAGTGAAAGGAACTACAGCTCTTGCGACAGCACTCGTTGCACTTTCCAAAGTCTGCCATGCTCCCACCAACCAAACAAAAGAGCAGTATAGCAAATAACATGATAAAGTTCAATTTTCCTTTGCTAGTCGCCATGTATTTTGATATTCTAATGGATCGTTTCCTTATCTTGATGTTATAATATTTGTTACACTTATTTATAGGGCAGAGAAATACAGTGCAAGGCCTTTAGAAGGAAGGAAATAAATCCTTTTTATATAAATCTCCTATAAACAAAAATAATTTGTTTCTAATTAATGTCTATATGATATGTTTTCATTGTAATAAATGTCATTAACTTTCTATCCTTTCATATTTTTTCATTTATAATTCTTCATACATGTTTTCTATTTTATGCTTTCCTAGTTTATGTCTCCACTGTATGGTAATATTTAAATATAGGCACAAAGACTAATTATTGAAAAAATAATTCTAGCAATTTTTCAAATCAAACCTTCTTTACCATATATACAAAATTAATTGATTGTATCACGTAAAGATGAAATAATTTGAATACTTTTGCATTTTATCCTAAAACATGAATTTTTATTAGTTACGAAATTAATGATGACTTATTGTATTCCTTTTTTATTACTTGTTATCCCGGTGAACGTTGATTGACAAAATAAATAAATTTATGTTGAATAAGGATTTAGAATGTAAATGCTGGCTAACAATTTTAGGAAAATGTCAAGATGGATAAATAACATACATATAGGGGTGTAAACGGGTCGGACCGGACCGGACGGAGGTTTGTCCAAGCTCTGTCCTATAAAAATTCGGACGGACACGGACCGGACATCATATAGCCTCGGACCGAGCCGGACAACGGACTGTCCTTGTGAAGACCCGTAACTTCCCCGTAAAGGAAAGCGTCGGATAGTTCGAGAACAAACCACAACAGAACGCATATAGAAGAACATTTCATTGTATATAACAACAATGCATCAGATTACAAGAATATACAGAGTATAAAAGAATATTACACAGAAATATCAGAGATTTAAATTACATTTAAATACATAGCAGCGGAAAATAATACAATACACAACTAGAATGAGATATACGGATACAAAGCTTCCCGGATATCGTTCCAGTCGTAAACCAGGATCCTGTGAATATAAATCTGCAAAACCAAAACTACTAGCTGCCCGTGTCAAAATAAGGGCACCCAGAGTTTAGGTCAAAACAATAAACTCCAGGTCAGTCATGTGACTGGTGTGAGAACTAAAGCAGTTATAAATCTTTATTTTCAAAGCTAGGTAAAACAAGGGACCACGCCGTATAACACGGAACGGGTTTCCTCCCAAGAATACCAGTGCATAAGACAAACAACGCAATGCTAAATAAAGAAAAATGAAGCTGTTATAAGACCCAGGTCCCATCACACAATGCAACGCAGTCGAGGATAGGGTTTTCCCTTATAACAGCCAAAGAATGCTTGATACGTTTAAAACAAATCATTTGATACTATTATAAGTGCATAGAGTATAAAACAACTTCAAATCATAAGTATCAATCATAGGCGGCATGAATGCCCCATACCACTATGTCGCCATATATAGGTTTACAAATAAAACCGCAAATGTCACGTATTTGGAAATTGGGTTTCCATCTATGAACCGAGGCTAGGGGCAAGATCCTCAACCGATTCGAGACGCTCTAGCCCGCCCCTCAGGAACAGCCGCAACTGCCCCTTGGATCGTCAGGGCCGGTCCACACGGAGTGGATTATTATGCCTGAACAATACGTCTCCCCACCCTATGGGGTGTAAGTCTGGTCCGTCAGCCGACCAGAATGCATTCGGCCGAAACCGATATAACCGAGGCGCCTCGCAACAGCAACAACAACATAAGTCAAACTCGTCAGGGCGTGTAAAACCACTGACGCCACTTCTAACTAGAAAGAAACGCATGCCCTCCCTGAGGTCCGTCTCCCGTTTTTGATTCATACCGGGTGTGAAACTCGCGAATCAAACGTTACACAAAGCTACGCCACAAAGGCCGTGCTTTGATCATCACCACAAGACTTTGCTTTTCAACAGAAGCCTTGATCATTTGCATCTTAGCATGCCACACAGGCAAACCACTCTATGCAACCGATATCAGTCACACAGAATGAAATCCAATGTCAGACACACAGTCCATTTACAAGTCCGTTCTGGGGCTGAACGAAACCGGAGGCACCTAGTACCCCGCATATCCATCGATCTCCAAGTACGTCTGGACGATCACCAACTGTTTCCATCTTCTTGGGTGTACAGCCCAATCAAGATCATCAGTTATCACCCAAACGACGTGAAGACCTCCGGTCTTCGACCATCGTCTTCATCTTCGACTTATCGTCGTATCAGTTATTCAGAATGGGATAAACCCGGTCTTCCCGAATAACTCGCGTATATTTTATAAAAGTGTTACACAAACACAACATACGCCTCATTCCAATTCATCAGTCACTAACCGTAAATTAATCAAGAGAATAATTCCCCAAATATTAACCCCGAAGGCCGAAACCAACATCAGATCAATATCCAGAAAACCATTCTGCTTGGCTAACCGACAGTTAGTTTCTAAATTTCACGTTCAAATCTAATTAAAGATTTAACTATCGCCTGGAGCAAAACTGGTGATACTCCATTCTCGATCTTTTCAATCTAATTAAAGATTCATTAAAACTCCACTTAGTTTTAATCATTATCTGGGTTAAAGAATCAGTGTCATTTAAAACACGATTCACGATAAACCCAAAATCACATTCCATTAATTATCGGGTTAAAGAACAAGTGTTATTTAAAACACTGTTCACGATAAACCCAAAAATCAATACCAATTCAATTCCAATTAAATATCATTTAATTGGTACACTTCATTAAATCTAAATAAAAAGATTTAATCTTTTCTCAACTGGGTTCAAGAACAGTGTTAGTGAAGACACCATTCACGACAAACCCAAATCACATTCGATATTCAATACAAGGCTCTGAATAGAAAATATATCGGCTTATATTCAATATCGAATTCTACGACTAACAAATGTCGTATTGGAAATAACGATACAAATATATATCTTTCAAATTTCCATAACAACACCTGTAATGTCACGAATTCCAACATCGAAATATTCCGAAGACAATTTCGATTCAAATCCACTCCAATGCAATCATTGGAAATTTTGGTTATTTTCAAAACCATTTCAAATTCAATTTATTTATTTAAAAATAAATAGAATTATAATTCTAGTTCAAAACTAGTTCATTTCGATAAAAATCCATTTTTTTATCTTTTCAAATATGGAGATTTTCACCCCAAACTTTCACAAATCATTTCTTATGATTTTACACAAATTATTACTATTTTTAATAATTTTATCAAGGCCCGTACAGTCGATTTCCAACAATGGCCATCGAACTGCACTTACAACGACCTTTTTCGAATTTGATTTGGACGTATCTCCAAATCCAACCGTTAGATTTCAAATTTCTAACATTAATTAGAAAGCTCTTTTCGATACGAACCCAACGGTTCCGGTTTTAGGAGAATCCGACGGTCGGATCTCCTGTAATGTCCGTTTGAAATAAATGGTCGAAATTCGCGAACTGCCGCGGCGCGGCGCGTTCTATTCAGGCCATTATATTATATATAATATATATAATATATATTTCGTCGATTTCTATTTAAAACGAATTATATAAATAGTTTTGAATTCGTTTCAAAAACATTTTCAACTTCCATTTCAATTCAAATCAAAATTGAATTCTTCTCTATAAATTCGTTTTAAAATTCATTTCTATTCAATTCGAATTTCAATTCAATTTGAATTCATTTCAATTCGCTTTCTATTCCATTTGAATTCGTTTTCAATTCAATTCATTTCGAAATCGTTTTCAATTCATTTCATTTCGAAATCGTTTTCAATTCAATTCATTTCGAAATCGTTTTCAATTCATTTCATTTCGAAATCGTTTTCAATTTATTTTGAATTCGTTTTCAATTCAATTCATTTCGAAATCGTTTTCAATTCAATTCATTTCGAAATCGTTTTCAATTCATTTCATTTCGAAATCGTTTTCAATTCAATTCATTTCGAAATCGTTTTCAATTCATTTCATTTCGAAATCGTTTTCAATTCGATATAAATATCGTTCACGTCAAAATGGCGTCCATACACGGCTTCATAAATTTCTATTTTCAAATATTCTATTTCAAATATTTCTTTTTCAAAATAGTTGTTATTATCAAAATATTTCGTTCAACACATGACCAATCTCAATGAATGAGTACTGTCAACACATGAACTTTTATTTTATAATATTCTTTATTTTTCAAATTGGAATGAGGCCCAATCAATTACCATATAAAGTTAATTATATGGATTTTCATACAACACATGTATATCATAGCATTGAAAAATAATCAACCATCAACCAAAGTGCACTACACTGCATAAGCATCAAATACAGATATTCAACGCTTATAACAGCCTGTCAATCAATCGATCGACATATTTAATCAATCAGGATGAGTGAACTGCATATTTCATCCTAACACCCGTGTGGGGTTTCAAACAATCAAACACAGATTTTATTTGTGCAGTTGGGCGATGTGTGAAATTTATCGACCCAATCAATATCATTCAAATAAGTGTACATAAACAAACCATCTGGTTTGTAAATGAATATTTATTTATTCACTTCACTATTTTCATATTCACGTTAAAAATTATATTTTTAACGATAAAACATTTTATTTCAACCTATGAATTTCTATTCAATTCATTTATTCAATAAAATGATATTTTTATTTTTCTAACATGTTTTAGAAAATTTCGGCGGCATAACGGCACGATACTAGAAACGGGACAAGGCCTAGCCTTATCCCCGGTCTAGTGAAGGCCCACGCCATTCACACATCAATCAAATCAATTCGTTATGCAAACCGCAAACTTTGGAGTAAGGATCTAACCTAGCCTTACTCCTTCGCCTTATAACGGCGCACGTCTAATCCTAACCAATTTATCGATTCGATTTTTCACACCACAAACCACATTCAAACAATATCGCAATCAATCACCAAACTGTCAAACAAACAAGTCCATGGTCTGTGGACGATTGTGTCGGGTGCTACTAAGCACCGTCTGCATCCTAGTATATATATATAACTAGAAAATAAATAGAAAGGTGAGAAATTCTCACATATAGCTGTCCTAGCTCCACGGCACTTCATTGATAGAAATCTTCATCGCTATCGCATCATCGCCATCTTCGTTGCCCGTAGTCACTATATATATAAAAATCGAATTTTTATTTCAAAGTTCAATATATAAAAATCGAATTTTTAGTTCAAAGTTCAATATATAAAAATCGAATTTTTATTTCAAAGTTCAATATATAAAAATCGAATTTTTAGTTCAAAGTTCAATATATAAAAATCGAATTTTTACTTCAAAGTTCAATATATAAAAATCGAATTTTTACTTCAAAGTTCAATATATAAAAATCGAATTTTTATTTCAAAGTTCAATATATAAAAATCGAATTTTTATTTCAAAGTTCAATATATAAAAATCGAATTTTTATTTCTAAGTTCAATATATAAAAATCGAATTTTTATTTCAAAGTTCAATATATAAAAATCGAATTTTTATTTCAAAGTTCAATATATAAAAATCGAATTTTTATTTCAAAGTTCAATATATAAAAATCGAATTTTTAGTTCGAAGTTCAATATATAAAAATCGAATTTTTAGTTCAAAGTTCAATATATAAAAATCCTATTTTTTTTCGAAGTTCAAAACATAAAAACTATATTTTTCTTTCGACTTTCGATATATAGAAATCTGATTTTTCCTTTTAAATTTCTAATCTCTTCCTAGTTTAGAAATCATTTTAAATTCAGTTTAAAAATCATTTTCCCTTTCAAAATAAAATCAGTTTTACTTCCTATAAAAATCAGTTTTCAAAACAAAAATAAAATAATCAGTTTTCAAATTTTAAAATAATCAGTTTTTAAAACTTAAAATAATCAGTTTTTCAAATTTAAATAAAATAATCAGTTTTCATTTTTAAAATAATCAGGTTTTAAAACTTAAAATAATCAGTTTTTCAAATTTAAATAAAATAATCAGTTTTCATTTTTAAAATAATCAGGTTTTAAAACTTAAAATAATCAGTTTTTCAAATTTAAATAAAATAATCAGTTTTCATTTTTAAAATAATCAGGTTTACATTTTCTGTTTTTAAATAAAATAAAAATAAAATAAATAAAAAAAAAAAAAAAACTTACAGGGGTGGTGCATCGACTTCATCGGCGGCAGCTTCTAGGGGGGCATCGACTTCATCGGCGGCAGGTGGTTGGGGCCCCACCGATGGCGTCGCGACCTCGATTTGGCTGCGGAGGGGGGGTTCGATAACTGGAAGGACGAGGGGTGGGGGAGGAAGCTTCGTCGAGGGGGGGGGCTGAGCGGCGCGCGATTGGGGGAGGGAGCGGAAATCGCCTGGCGGCGGTGGTTAGGGTAGGGGGCGGGATCGACGAGGCGGGGTTCTTTTTTTTTTTTTTTTTTTCCTTTTTTTGTTTCTGAAATGAGAAAGTAACGGGGGGGGGGGGGTGTTTATAAAAGAAAATATATTTAATTATTTATTCAATTAATTCTCCGTAAAGTTGCTTTTTCGTTTGGGCTTTGAATTGGATCCAACGACTGTCGTCCCTAGCGTAATACCCCCATTCCGGATACAATGGGATATGTATCGCAAGCTGATTTGATCGTTACAATCAGTTTCCTTTTGAATTTTCATTTAAATCACTATATTGAATTTTAAACATACATTTCAAATTACCGGGGTCACATACTAACTAGAAAAATTCCAGAAAAATATTTTCTAGCTTCGTATTGACGATACGGTCCTAACAAAACTAGTTTCGTCAAATTCTGAGACCGTTTGAAAAATGGCCAATTTCCAGTCGATTAAAATCAACTGAAACTGGTCAAACGCGTTTTCCTTTGCCACGCTCACATATTGATTCGAAAAATTATGAAATTTGAAATCTAGCAATAACTTTACATCACGGACCCAACAAAACTGGTTTCGTCGAAATCCGAGGTCGTTTGCAAAATGTCCATTTTTAAGGGCCTGAATTCCATAGCGACTATTCAGAATTTTCAACTGGACATATCTTTTGATTCCCGCTAAGAAATTTTGATCATTCGGGTTCGTTGGAAAGATATTCACTATTAGATTCCATTATTTTTGGTTTCACTAAAATCCGGATTGTTTTGCACCCGGTACATTCAATTGAAGTTTGAAATCGAATTATCGAACTACCGCGCCATTTTCAATTCTATTTATAATTATATATAATTATTTATATTCTAACGACGACGCGTATAATATATACGTTCGAATATATTCAAAATAAATTTCTCGTCGATATTATTTAAAATAATTCATTTTAAATAATCTAAATTCGCTAAAATGGCCAAAATAAAAATTTTAAACTGGCCCAGATTTTACGGGTTGTTACAATCTCCCCCACTTAAAACTTTTCGTCCCCGAAAAGGAACAAAGTCGAAAGTGGTTTGATTATTCAGCTCCACATTTGATCTGGCTTCCATTCTCCAACTCTTTAGTTTCTGAGAATTTTTAAAATTTCAAAAATTTGGCTAACACCCTAAATTTTTGAAAAATTTCGCCATAACCTCCCCTGCACCGGGAGCATCGGGAAATTGCAAATAGCGTTCCCGGTCCTTCAGATCTCAAAAAGAAAAAGAAAAAGCCAAGCGGCTAGCCAATAGGCTCATAAAATCATCATCACCCAAACAAAACAGTAAATTATGTAATAAACATGTACCTATTTGTCGGGCAAACAAATTTTATTCTCTGCTCTAGCCTCCTTGCTATGACCTGTTCAATGATATATATGTATATGCAAACAAATGCGACCAATTTTCAATAGAGTTCAATATTTGATTCAATTAGGCATAATTGTTCAAAATTAGCAAACAATTAAACAAACAACACAAACTTCAATCAATTAGTGGATTAACGTTTCAAATTCATAATTTCGATATATATACAAAAATCAGATTTTTGATGCCAAATCACAACAATTAGCCCTATCTAATTTTGGTTCTCACACCAGTCAATAGGAAATATATAGATATCAAACCTTCGAAACACGAACATAAATGTTGATGATGCGATCGCTATCATCAATATCATCTCCGGGCGACTAGGGTGTGGTGCTATATCTATCCAATATATTAAAACTTCGAATACACGCTAGCTAGGCGCATACGCAAAAATCTTTATATTTTGGATTGTCCTAATCAATATAAAATAAATAATCAAATACGAATAATTGATTTAAATTTTCAAATCAAAAATCGTTTTCATTTTAAAAATATACTCTTCACACTCGTTCTAGGATACTACTGATCCCATCTCTAACGAGTCATTCCATTGGATATTACTAATCCAATATCTGATGAATTCCTTCGTACGGTTCTAATGTGTCTTGTTCTCTGCTTTGTAAACCAAAGCTCTGATACCAACTGTGAAGACCCGTAACTTCCCCGTAAAGGAAAGCGTCGGATAGTTCGAGAACAAACCACAACAGAACGCATATAGAAGAACATTTCATTGTATATAACAACAATGCATCAGATTACAAGAATATACAGAGTATAAAAGAATATTACACAGAAATATCAGAGATTTAAATTACATTTAAATACATAGCAGCGGAAAATAATACAATACACAACTAGAATGAGATATACGGATACAAAGCTTCCCGGATATCGTTCCAGTCGTAAACCAGGATCCTGTGAATATAAATCTGCAAAACCAAAACTACTAGCTGCCCGTGTCAAAATAAGGGCACCCAGAGTTTAGGTCAAAACAATAAACTCCAGGTCAGTCATGTGACTGGTGTGAGAACTAAAGCAGTTATAAATCTTTATTTTCAAAGCTAGGTAAAACAAGGGACCACGCCGTATAACACGGAACGGGTTTCCTCCCAAGAATACCAGTGCATAAGACAAACAACGCAATGCTAAATAAAGAAAAATGAAGCTGTTATAAGACCCAGGTCCCATCACACAATGCAACGCAGTCGAGGATAGGGTTTTCCCTTATAACAGCCAAAGAATGCTTGATACGTTTAAAACAAATCATTTGATACTATTATAAGTGCATAGAGTATAAAACAACTTCAAATCATAAGTATCAATCATAGGCGGCATGAATGCCCCATACCACTATGTCGCCATATATAGGTTTACAAATAAAACCGCAAATGTCACGTATTTGGAAATTGGGTTTCCATCTATGAACCGAGGCTAGGGGCAAGATCCTCAACCGATTCGAGACGCTCTAGCCCGCCCCTCAGGAACAGCCGCAACTGCCCCTTGGATCGTCAGGGCCGGTCCACACGGAGTGGATTATTATGCCTGAACAATACGTCTCCCCACCCTATGGGGTGTAAGTCTGGTCCGTCAGCCGACCAGAATGCATTCGGCCGAAACCGATATAACCGAGGCGCCTCGCAACAGCAACAACAACATAAGTCAAACTCGTCAGGGCGTGTAAAACCACTGACGCCACTTCTAACTAGAAAGAAACGCATGCCCTCCCTGAGGTCCGTCTCCCGTTTTTGATTCATACCGGGTGTGAAACTCGCGAATCAAACGTTACACAAAGCTACGCCACAAAGGCCGTGCTTTGATCATCACCACAAGACTTTGCTTTTCAACAGAAGCCTTGATCATTTGCATCTTAGCATGCCACACAGGCAAACCACTCTATGCAACCGATATCAGTCACACAGAATGAAATCCAATGTCAGACACACAGTCCATTTACAAGTCCGTTCTGGGGCTGAACGAAACCGGAGGCACCTAGTACCCCGCATATCCATCGATCTCCAAGTACGTCTGGACGATCACCAACTGTTTCCATCTTCTTGGGTGTACAGCCCAATCAAGATCATCAGTTATCACCCAAACGACGTGAAGACCTCCGGTCTTCGACCATCGTCTTCATCTTCGACTTATCGTCGTATCAGTTATTCAGAATGGGATAAACCCGGTCTTCCCGAATAACTCGCGTATATTTTATAAAAGTGTTACACAAACACAACATACGCCTCATTCCAATTCATCAGTCACTAACCGTAAATTAATCAAGAGAATAATTCCCCAAATATTAACCCCGAAGGCCGAAACCAACATCAGATCAATATCCAGAAAACCATTCTGCTTGGCTAACCGACAGTTAGTTTCTAAATTTCACGTTCAAATCTAATTAAAGATTTAACTATCGCCTGGAGCAAAACTGGTGATACTCCATTCTCGATCTTTTCAATCTAATTAAAGATTCATTAAAACTCCACTTAGTTTTAATCATTATCTGGGTTAAAGAATCAGTGTCATTTAAAACACGATTCACGATAAACCCAAAATCACATTCCATTAATTATCGGGTTAAAGAACAAGTGTTATTTAAAACACTGTTCACGATAAACCCAAAAATCAATACCAATTCAATTCCAATTAAATATCATTTAATTGGTACACTTCATTAAATCTAAATAAAAAGATTTAATCTTTTCTCAACTGGGTTCAAGAACAGTGTTAGTGAAGACACCATTCACGACAAACCCAAATCACATTCGATATTCAATACAAGGCTCTGAATAGAAAATATATCGGCTTATATTCAATATCGAATTCTACGACTAACAAATGTCGTATTGGAAATAACGATACAAATATATATCTTTCAAATTTCCATAACAACACCTGTAATGTCACGAATTCCAACATCGAAATATTCCGAAGACAATTTCGATTCAAATCCACTCCAATGCAATCATTGGAAATTTTGGTTATTTTCAAAACCATTTCAAATTCAATTTATTTATTTAAAAATAAATAGAATTATAATTCTAGTTCAAAACTAGTTCATTTCGATAAAAATCCATTTTTTTATCTTTTCAAATATGGAGATTTTCACCCCAAACTTTCACAAATCATTTCTTATGATTTTACACAAATTATTACTATTTTTAATAATTTTATCAAGGCCCGTACAGTCGATTTCCAACAATGGCCATCGAACTGCACTTACAACGACCTTTTTCGAATTTGATTTGGACGTATCTCCAAATCCAACCGTTAGATTTCAAATTTCTAACATTAATTAGAAAGCTCTTTTCGATACGAACCCAACGGTTCCGGTTTTAGGAGAATCCGACGGTCGGATCTCCTGTAATGTCCGTTTGAAATAAATGGTCGAAATTCGCGAACTGCCGCGGCGCGGCGCGTTCTATTCAGGCCATTATATTATATATAATATATATAATATATATTTCGTCGATTTCTATTTAAAACGAATTATATAAATAGTTTTGAATTCGTTTCAAAAACATTTTCAACTTCCATTTCAATTCAAATCAAAATTGAATTCTTCTCTATAAATTCGTTTTAAAATTCATTTCTATTCAATTCGAATTTCAATTCAATTTGAATTCATTTCAATTCGCTTTCTATTCCATTTGAATTCGTTTTCAATTCAATTCATTTCGAAATCGTTTTCAATTCATTTCATTTCGAAATCGTTTTCAATTCAATTCATTTCGAAATCGTTTTCAATTCATTTCATTTCGAAATCGTTTTCAATTTATTTTGAATTCGTTTTCAATTCAATTCATTTCGAAATCGTTTTCAATTCAATTCATTTCGAAATCGTTTTCAATTCATTTCATTTCGAAATCGTTTTCAATTCAATTCATTTCGAAATCGTTTTCAATTCATTTCATTTCGAAATCGTTTTCAATTCGATATAAATATCGTTCACGTCAAAATGGCGTCCATACACGGCTTCATAAATTTCTATTTTCAAATATTCTATTTCAAATATTTCTTTTTCAAAATAGTTGTTATTATCAAAATATTTCGTTCAACACATGACCAATCTCAATGAATGAGTACTGTCAACACATGAACTTTTATTTTATAATATTCTTTATTTTTCAAATTGGAATGAGGCCCAATCAATTACCATATAAAGTTAATTATATGGATTTTCATACAACACATGTATATCATAGCATTGAAAAATAATCAACCATCAACCAAAGTGCACTACACTGCATAAGCATCAAATACAGATATTCAACGCTTATAACAGCCTGTCAATCAATCGATCGACATATTTAATCAATCAGGATGAGTGAACTGCATATTTCATCCTAACACCCGTGTGGGGTTTCAAACAATCAAACACAGATTTTATTTGTGCAGTTGGGCGATGTGTGAAATTTATCGACCCAATCAATATCATTCAAATAAGTGTACATAAACAAACCATCTGGTTTGTAAATGAATATTTATTTATTCACTTCACTATTTTCATATTCACGTTAAAAATTATATTTTTAACGATAAAACATTTTATTTCAACCTATGAATTTCTATTCAATTCATTTATTCAATAAAATGATATTTTTATTTTTCTAACATGTTTTAGAAAATTTCGGCGGCATAACGGCACGATACTAGAAACGGGACAAGGCCTAGCCTTATCCCCGGTCTAGTGAAGGCCCACGCCATTCACACATCAATCAAATCAATTCGTTATGCAAACCGCAAACTTTGGAGTAAGGATCTAACCTAGCCTTACTCCTTCGCCTTATAACGGCGCACGTCTAATCCTAACCAATTTATCGATTCGATTTTTCACACCACAAACCACATTCAAACAATATCGCAATCAATCACCAAACTGTCAAACAAACAAGTCCATGGTCTGTGGACGATTGTGTCGGGTGCTACTAAGCACCGTCTGCATCCTAGTATATATATATAACTAGAAAATAAATAGAAAGGTGAGAAATTCTCACATATAGCTGTCCTAGCTCCACGGCACTTCATTGATAGAAATCTTCATCGCTATCGCATCATCGCCATCTTCGTTGCCCGTAGTCACTATATATATAAAAATCGAATTTTTATTTCAAAGTTCAATATATAAAAATCGAATTTTTAGTTCAAAGTTCAATATATAAAAATCGAATTTTTATTTCAAAGTTCAATATATAAAAATCGAATTTTTAGTTCAAAGTTCAATATATAAAAATCGAATTTTTACTTCAAAGTTCAATATATAAAAATCGAATTTTTACTTCAAAGTTCAATATATAAAAATCGAATTTTTATTTCAAAGTTCAATATATAAAAATCGAATTTTTATTTCAAAGTTCAATATATAAAAATCGAATTTTTATTTCTAAGTTCAATATATAAAAATCGAATTTTTATTTCAAAGTTCAATATATAAAAATCGAATTTTTATTTCAAAGTTCAATATATAAAAATCGAATTTTTATTTCAAAGTTCAATATATAAAAATCGAATTTTTAGTTCGAAGTTCAATATATAAAAATCGAATTTTTAGTTCAAAGTTCAATATATAAAAATCCTATTTTTTTTCGAAGTTCAAAACATAAAAACTATATTTTTCTTTCGACTTTCGATATATAGAAATCTGATTTTTCCTTTTAAATTTCTAATCTCTTCCTAGTTTAGAAATCATTTTAAATTCAGTTTAAAAATCATTTTCCCTTTCAAAATAAAATCAGTTTTACTTCCTATAAAAATCAGTTTTCAAAACAAAAATAAAATAATCAGTTTTCAAATTTTAAAATAATCAGTTTTTAAAACTTAAAATAATCAGTTTTTCAAATTTAAATAAAATAATCAGTTTTCATTTTTAAAATAATCAGGTTTTAAAACTTAAAATAATCAGTTTTTCAAATTTAAATAAAATAATCAGTTTTCATTTTTAAAATAATCAGGTTTTAAAACTTAAAATAATCAGTTTTTCAAATTTAAATAAAATAATCAGTTTTCATTTTTAAAATAATCAGGTTTACATTTTCTGTTTTTAAATAAAATAAAAATAAAATAAATAAAAAAAAAAAAAAAACTTACAGGGGTGGTGCATCGACTTCATCGGCGGCAGCTTCTAGGGGGGCATCGACTTCATCGGCGGCAGGTGGTTGGGGCCCCACCGATGGCGTCGCGACCTCGATTTGGCTGCGGAGGGGGGGTTCGATAACTGGAAGGACGAGGGGTGGGGGAGGAAGCTTCGTCGAGGGGGGGGGCTGAGCGGCGCGCGATTGGGGGAGGGAGCGGAAATCGCCTGGCGGCGGTGGTTAGGGTAGGGGGCGGGATCGACGAGGCGGGGTTCTTTTTTTTTTTTTTTTTTTCCTTTTTTTGTTTCTGAAATGAGAAAGTAACGGGGGGGGGGGGGTGTTTATAAAAGAAAATATATTTAATTATTTATTCAATTAATTCTCCGTAAAGTTGCTTTTTCGTTTGGGCTTTGAATTGGATCCAACGACTGTCGTCCCTAGCGTAATACCCCCATTCCGGATACAATGGGATATGTATCGCAAGCTGATTTGATCGTTACAATCAGTTTCCTTTTGAATTTTCATTTAAATCACTATATTGAATTTTAAACATACATTTCAAATTACCGGGGTCACATACTAACTAGAAAAATTCCAGAAAAATATTTTCTAGCTTCGTATTGACGATACGGTCCTAACAAAACTAGTTTCGTCAAATTCTGAGACCGTTTGAAAAATGGCCAATTTCCAGTCGATTAAAATCAACTGAAACTGGTCAAACGCGTTTTCCTTTGCCACGCTCACATATTGATTCGAAAAATTATGAAATTTGAAATCTAGCAATAACTTTACATCACGGACCCAACAAAACTGGTTTCGTCGAAATCCGAGGTCGTTTGCAAAATGTCCATTTTTAAGGGCCTGAATTCCATAGCGACTATTCAGAATTTTCAACTGGACATATCTTTTGATTCCCGCTAAGAAATTTTGATCATTCGGGTTCGTTGGAAAGATATTCACTATTAGATTCCATTATTTTTGGTTTCACTAAAATCCGGATTGTTTTGCACCCGGTACATTCAATTGAAGTTTGAAATCGAATTATCGAACTACCGCGCCATTTTCAATTCTATTTATAATTATATATAATTATTTATATTCTAACGACGACGCGTATAATATATACGTTCGAATATATTCAAAATAAATTTCTCGTCGATATTATTTAAAATAATTCATTTTAAATAATCTAAATTCGCTAAAATGGCCAAAATAAAAATTTTAAACTGGCCCAGATTTTACGGGTTGTTACAGTCCTATCCATTATAGCCTTGGATAATAGAAAAACATCGAACATTTTAGATCGGACCGAACACTAGTGTGTCCAAGCTCTGTCTTATAAGAGAATCAGACGTACACGGACCAGACAGTTTATAGCTTTGGACCGAGCCGGACAACGGACTGTCCTATCCGTTATATAGCCCTACATACATATATCTTCTCCCTTTTAATTGTATATGGATAATTTATGTATTTAAAATAAATTTCCTTATCTTTTAATAATTATTTATTTGTATCATGTAAAGATGAAATAATTTGAATCTTTTGCATTTTCTCCTAAAACATGAATTTTTATTGGTTACGAAATTAGCTCTTGTAATAATTATTTATTTAACATTAACATGTGCCATTAGGCATACATTAACAAAACCCATAACTTTGATTGATTAAACATTGATCTTATCATTAATTGTTAATTGATTTTCACATTACTTTCTTTGTATTCAGATGTTAATCTCAATACCTCATCTAACATTTTTTTTAAATCTTTATATTACAATATCTTTTTGTAGAAGCATTTTGTTGGCACTCTTTTTGATGTTCATTAATAAATTTTTTTCTTTTTCTTTCAATGACATTTACAATACATATATTGGAACAATCAAGACTGATAAACAAATATAAATAACTCGGATAAGGATTTAAAACAAAAATGATGACTTATTGTATACCTTTTTTATTACTTGTTATCCCGGTGAACGTTGACTGACAAAATAAATAAATTTATATTGAATAAGGATTTAAAACATAAATGCTAGCTAACAATTTTCGGAAAATGTTAAGATGGCTAAATTAAATACATATATCTTCTCCCTTTTAATTGTATATGGATAATTTAGGTATTTAAAATAAATTTCCTTAACCTTAACATATAGGCATACATTAACAAAACCCATAACTTTGATTGATTAAACATTGATAATATTTTTTAGTAATTGGTATACATGTTGTTCAGAAAGCAGGTTGGATTTTTTCAAATATAGCGTATATATTATGTAACCATCATTTATGTCATTTTTACTGTACATGATGAGATTTAATTATATATATTATGTAACCATTTATTGTATATATTATATAACCATTATTCTTGTCATTTCTATAAAATATGGTATATACTTGATTGTTGAAATCAAAATTACTTTGTTCCATACCTGATTTAATTTATTAGTGCAAAAATAGAATGAAATAATTAAAAGTTTCACATGATTCAATTCAGCTATAAAGTAATTGCAAAAGAACTCCTTTTATAACTTACCTCAATTGATTGTTGTTTCCTTAAATGTCAAATCATTTAAAGGTTTAATAAACAGTAAAAAAACCGATGTAAAGTAAAATAAAAAAAGAATAAAGAAAAAAAAGAGTTTCGTATATTGAAAATATGAGAAGTGAATATTTGGTAAAATCATAAAACTAAAGGTTGATTAAAAAATTGGAATATGGCAGTCAATTAAGTGCAAATTGGTATACATATTGTTCAGAAAGCAGTCAATTACATGCAAATTTGTATATACTTGATTGTTGGACTCAAAATTAATTTGTTCCATATCTGATTCAATTTTTAGTGCAAAAATAGAATGAAATAATTAAAAGTTTCACATGATTCAATTCAAATAAACCCGGAAGCAATTACTGGAAAAAGGAAACAAAATTAGTATGAGAAGAAACAAAAGTAAAGTCAGTCATACATGCAACGTGGCAACAGCAGAATATAATACAATCACAAAGCTAATGAGCGCATTAAAATTAGAGTAGCTCTTATATGAAAATAAAGGTTTTATACACTGTAAATTCAACCAAAAATCATCATCAACAAATGGAAGTGATTTGCATTCGAGCCAAAACCCAAGAACAAATTCAAATAAACCCTAAACCAAATTTCAACTCAAACCATCAAAGTTGAGTTCAAAGCGTAAAATCAGAAACATAAATCGGAGAATACGTACCATTGATCAAGTTAATATCCTCAATCCAAATAAAAAATTATTCAAAATCAAAATGGTTTTAAACAGTCTAAAAATTGAAATGGGAAAAACATATATGCTCCTTCAAATAATCAACCAAAATAGATGTATATATATCTAGAGAGAGATCATAAATTCATGCGCTAGAAAATCAACAAACAAAAAGTAACATTAAAACCCAAAAATATACGACGTACATAAAATTAGAAGGAATTGACAGACATAATCTAAGTCATTATCAGCAAATTAAATGTAAAGTTTAGAGTATAAAGTGTACCCGAATAAGACAATTCATACCAAATTTGATATCAAACAATCCTCAATTATCAAAGCCATGAAACTTGCAAAGCATCACTTCGTGGAATGGGAAACCTGTAGTAAACATAAAAGGAAGAGGAGTAAAATTAAGAGGAAATGAAAAATGAGTAAAAAAATATGCGTAGAACCAAATTAAGAAGAAGAGATCGTGGGAGATTGTGGAAAGGAATGGCATATGGTTAAGAAATGTTGAAATATTCTATTTAAACTATAGAATTCCATTTAATTTAAAAGCATTAATTTCAACATTAAATTCTAAAATAAATTTAATTTCTGAAAGGTAAAAAATAGTTGTATTCTAATTATGCTAACTGAAACATACTAATAACTTTACAAAATTCAAGAGGTTATTTGGTACTAATCATTGAATAGAAAGGAAAGAAATCAGGGAAGATAATTGTAGGTATACACATATATGTATATGTTGATAGATTTTACACATTTAAACAATTAAAATTAAATACACAGAGGTAGCTATATCCGAATTTTATGAAACTACTTATGACATTTTCATTCGAAATGTTCTAGTATTTAAAAAGGGAAATATTTAAATTTAAAAAATAATTTATTTTCAAAGAATTTATGGATTCTAATTAAAATCTCGCAAATGAATGAAACTTGCGTATTTTACTATGATAAGCATATATATGAAAATGGTTAAGAAATGTTGAAATATTCTATTTAAACTATAGAATTCCAATTAAAATTGTGCTCCTTTATTAGTTAATATGTTTCATATAATTAGTTTTTCATTCCTTAAATAAAATTGTACTCCTTTATTAGTTAAATAAGTTAAGAGAAAGGAAAGGAAAGGTTTCCTTCTGTGAATAAATTTAATAAGTAATCACCTTGCACAAATATGTATATAAGAGTATATTTGATATAGTATAATTTATATACACATTAAACTATAATAAAAAATTATTTGTGAAACCAAATGCAATATTGCTTTTATTTAAACGAAACTTAGAAAAGTTCTAAATGAATCTAGATTAATTAATAATTATATCGATACATGTTATGTTATTTTAATCTGTTTAGGATAACGTAAGTAACGTATATAAGATAAAATTTGAAACTAATATGATTTAATTAAATAAATAGATCAATGAACATTTCATGTCTCATATAAATCGATCGTTAATCAATTAGACGATTTAATTAAACGGAAGGAAATGTAAAGTTTTCTATCTCCAATTAATGTCATTTGTAATCCTTGTCAGTTTGAAATAAGTTAATTGAAGAAAACAAAAATTTACATTCCTTAAATAAAATTGTGCTCCTTTATTAGTTAAATAAGTTAAGAGAAAGGAAAGGAAAGGTTTCCTTCTGTGAATAAATTTAATAAGTAATCACCTTGCACAAATATGTATATAAGAGTATATTTGATACAATATAATTTATATACACATTAAACTATATTAAAAATTATTTATGAAACTAAATGCAATATTTCTTTTATTTAAACAAAACTTAGAAAAGTTTTAAATGAATCAAGATTAATTAATAATTATATCGATATATGTTATGCTATTTTAATCTGTTTAGGACAACGTAAGTAACGTATATAAGATAAAATTTGAAACTAATATTATTTAAATAAATAAATAGATTAACAGTTAAATAATTTGAATCATTATATCAAACCTTTTAGACTTTATTGTTGAATATTTATTTATGTATTTAATATTTGCATGTGCTCGATTAGTTAAAATAATTATTCCTAATTTGTAACAATACATGTAATTTTTTTAATATATTGTCATTCGTATGTAATTTCAAATAATTTAAAAAACTACAATAAAATAATATTTTTAATCAATTTTATAGCATTACAAAGTTGGAATAATTTAAGATTAGTGGGAATAATTCAAGATCGGACCAAAGGTTAGAATGATTAAATGACCTTGATAAATATGGGCAATTTGGGTATTTTACGGTCGGACCAATTAGTAATCATTAAAGATTAGTGTGAATTATAATATAAATAGATAAGTGGGTAAAAACTAAGTGAGTTATACCCACTTTGATCTGCGTTGTATAAACAGCTCGTTCCAGTTAATTCCAAACCCGTTAAATTCAATTCTGTTCCATAACCCCGTGCTCGTTAATATGGTTCCAATCTATCTTGAATCGGCCAATTCCGATAAGATATGAATACGTTGTTAACATCTAAAGTTAACCTCATTTTCATAGCTAATTAATTTCTTAATTAATTTATTTAACCAACTAATTACTTTGTTTTAAATATTACGGGCCGACTCCTTTATTCACCGCTTCGTCTGTTCCTTCTATGTTCCAAATCATGACCGCAATTCCAGAACCCTAGCCAGAATATTTAAACCCTATCATGATTTAAATCTTATGTGATAAATGACAATTTCAAATTAAGTTAATTAACTTTTAATATAGGTTGCACTAATTACTTGTAAATAAATCACATTAGGCCATTTTTTTATGTTACTGAAATTTTGCCTTCCTTGTTTTGCATGCCTACGATCTTGCAGCCCATCCTCCTACACATTTCAACCCAAAACTGGCCCAAGTCAACTCTCCCTTCAAAGATAAGAATGGATCCGCCTTCACTTTATGTTGAATGCTCTTCATTTTATCCCATCCAACAAAACACCCATACTGCCAAAAACAAATCGCAGCGCCACCACTCCACCGTTGATCGGAGTTCCATCGGAAACCCCCAAATCGAGCGCCTTAGTAAGCTCCTCCGTCGGCTTGGACCTCATCACCCCTAGCCCAACCGTTATCCTGTATCTCGTCCACAGAGGTCACGCCTTTCAGGTGATATCTCGTCCTCCATGCCACTTTAATTTCCATCAAAACCGATCAGAGTATATATCTCACTATCCTTTATATATTTGTTGTTTAAAACTTTGTGAATAAGTGTGTAGAACGAGAGATTTATGGGAGAAAGAATTGAATGGCTTACTTCGGTTCATTACTCCAAGCGTGATTAGTTGGGTATTTTCGGTCACGAATTGAAGGAGTTGCGAAGTGAAAAACATCTGGCTTGGGGAAGTATTGCAGGGTATATATACGTGAACGGGGTTTTGAGGATAAGAATAATGTATGTTCAGTAGACATAGGCAGCTATGTATTTTCTCTTCACGTAGTAGCTATGCATTAGTCTATTGATTTGAGAAGATTGAGGGGGAAAGACCTATTGGGCTGATAGCTTCATACATGTGTTGTCTCCTACCATTGGGCTTGCGTGCAACTGGGAAGAATAAGTTAGGTATGTTGTTCGTACAAGTGTACCTGTGTTGCAAAGTGTTGTCATTCAACATTGATGGCAGAAATTTGTAGAAGTACACATATAATTAATTGATGTTTTGTAATGAGTTCACGTTAGTATTAAATTTTGTTAGATTCGGCTTGGCAAAAGATTTTGTACAAGAGTATATGCAGGTGAAGCTGTTTCTATCTTATTTTATATTTTTCTTTTTCCTACTTATTTGATACTTAGCTTAATTATTGAATAGGTTTGGTTGGATGATTTTCTTGGATTCAGTATTCTCTTTACTTACTTATACTCTCCTTACTTACTTATACTCTCTGATATCAGTTGCTTAATAACCCGCATTCTACGCCTCGGAGGATCGTCGAATATTTATTTCTTTCTTATATGAAGTCGTATGGTCATGTGGCTTTGGGAAACAACCATTGGGGTCATTTCCCATGTTCATGATTTTTGCCGATTTTTAAATGACCATTTTGCCCCTAGCTGATCTTGTTTCGGCCATAACTTTTGATTGGAAAGGAATTTTGGCCTGAAATCTCTTCCATTAGAATCATTTGATGGTTTACCTTTCCGTAGAGTGGTCATAATAGCTAAACGGACTTAACGTTTGGGAGATATGGCTGAAATAAGGTTTGGAAGGTGAAAAACTGCTTAACCGGGCCAAATAGGGTGATTAGTGAATGGGCCCATAACCCATTTCGGGAATAGGGTTATGGGGAGGCTGAAAAGAGTTAGGGTTTCATTCCATTTCAGTTTTCTAGCCTCCACTTACCTCTTTGAAACCCTAAAAATGGCCTCCAACCTCTAAATCACCTCCAAATCACTTTCTAATCAAGGATTAAGCTTAGCAATATCAAATCAAGGGAGATCTTCACCAAATCAAGATTAGAGCTGCTGTTTAGCATTATATTTGCGCCATATCAGACATTTATTCCAGATCTAAGGTTTATTTGTGGCTAAGGTGAGTGATTTGCATAGTTCCTCACCAATTATGGTTAATTAAGGGTAATTAGTGATGATTAGCTAATTTATACACTAATAAATTCTGGAAAAATATTTAAAAATTCTAAAATATTATTTTAGACCTCTGTTAGAAATTTGGGTTAATCTGATTAAGTTTTACTAATCATATCACTAGTTTTGCTTAAACATGCTTAAGGGAAAATATGGGGTTTTAGCTATGTTTGATCCATTTTAACCTATCATATTGATGTTTTGGTGTTGGAGGTCACTTCTACTTGTTGCTATGACTGTATGATATGTTTTGTGATTGATTAGAATAGATAGAATGGTCGAAAACGCCGTCGAGTGGCGTAAACAGTCGCTGGAAAGAAGTGCAGGAATTTGGCCGATTCGAATCGGATCGGAGAAAAGAGCCCGAACCGAACCGCCCTCCAAGTTGTTGTATTCACGAGACGATCTGGACCCAAACCCCGACCCGACCTTCCGTTGTGTACCACTCCGACCCGAACCAATACACTATGGAGAAGCCCGAGAGGCTCGAACTGACTTGGAGTGCTTGGGGAGAAGGATCTGAACCGATGGGAGGAAGTCATCCGATCCGAACCGATGGGGGAGGCTATCCGATCCGAATCGATGGAGGAAGTCATCCGATCCGAACCGATGGGGGAGGCTATCCGATCCGAACCGATCTGAAGAGGGTGCTACGAATTGAGATGAACCCGAGCCTATATGATAATCATGAACTAAATGAAGACCGATCCGGTGATGACCAATAATCCGAGATGCAAAGATAGTCCAAATGGAAGTTAGAGCTCAGGATCCAGTTGGGAACTAATGTGTTCACTTCGTGATTGGGCTTTGCTGCGGGACGTGTGCTAAGGAGTTGTCGACGTTCATAACTTCGATTCACCACTGAAAATGGATGATGGGCTATGTATCAGTGCAGTAGAGTCATCACGACTCGAGGGGCAAAGTGATCGTAGCAGGACTACGTATCAGTGCAGTAGAGTCATCATGACTCGAGGGGCAAAGTGATCGTAGTAAGACTATGAGCCAGTGCAATGGAACCATTGTGACTCCATGGGGCAGAGTGGACATAGTAAAGGATTAGTAAGGCTATGAGCCAGTGCAGTGGGGTGTGCACGACTCCATGGGGCAAAGTGGACATAGCGAAGGATTAGTGGCTATGGATCAGTGCAGTGAAGCCGTTATGACTTCATGGGGCAGAGTGATCATAGCAAAGTATTAGGTGATCGAAGTGGTGGATATCGTATACTTTACGCACTGAGTGAGAGATGTGAGGATGGTTGCTATGTTGGATTGTTTGCCATCACTATGACATGCACATCCCCACCCCCGTTATCTTTACACCATTTGTTTAGTGGCACCTCAGAGTGTTGTACATTATGTAGTGCAAACTCTTTGGTTGCAGGTCCAAGTTCAGGTATGGTTTTGTATACCTGTTATTGTTCTGTTTAGCTGCTTATCGCTCATACCAGACTTTTTGTCTGACCCAGAGTTTTATGTCTTTTCTTATTACTCTGGGTGCTCTCACGAGCAGACTAAAGACAGGTTAGCTGGTGATGCACGAGTAGCTGATTCGGAGGCGAGCAGGAGGCTTCCACGTATGATATATATATATATATATATATATATATATATATATTCTCCCTGCGTCGTTGGTGGTCACTACTTGGGCATTAGTAGTGTACCTCCCTTATCTTGCTTTTGCCTTTAGAGACAGTTTGGAAAGTTGTAATAATGATGATGTGGAACATAAGTTGTATTTGGATTTTCCGCTGCTATGATAGTTTGTTTTCAGCTTATGCATTGTCTCACCTGTTTTATGTCAAGTATGTTGTTATTATATTTTGTTCCATGCGCTGTGAGACATTCTATAGGTTCCTTGTTGATTCTTCATCTTCTTCCTTTCCTTTCGACGACTGTCCCGTGCTAACTGGACATGTGTACAACGCACTTTTGGAGTAAATGTCGGTTGGTACGGAGCGGGCCGTCACATTTGGTATCAGAGCTCTAGGTTGCGTAGTTAACCTAGGGAAAGAAATTAGGGAGAGATAGTACGTAATGAGAGTGCGTATTTGTGATTACTTTGGTTTTCAAAAGCTATATATATACACTATTAGTATAGCCAAGGATGAAGTCGCACTGCACTAGCACCACTATTGAGATGGTTAATCGTTTTCTCTTTACAGATTGAACGATGAGCCGATACGCAAGAGGTGCTGGTAGAGGAGCCAATAATGGGAATGCTGCTGACATGAGGGCGATGTTTACTAACCTCATCAGAGGAATGCTTAGGGATGTGCAGGGGGCAGCTCCCAATGCTGGTAATGGTGGTGGTCCAATAGTGCAGTTGCCTAGGGTCGATTTCGCCAAGCTGTGCAAGGATTACACTAACCTTGGTGGGAAGTCGTTCCACGGAACGGAGTCGACCACGGATGTTCAGGATTGGTTGGATAGCTGTGATCGTATCTTCGATGACTTGGGTATCGAGGTTGCGATGAAGAGAAGGCTAGCGTCTCGTCAGTTGCAAGGGCGAGCGATGAATTGGTGGAATGCTATTAAGGCAGCCACTCCAAAGGATCAGGTTACTTGGGATCAGTTTAAGGCTCGCTTTAGCGACAAGTTTATCCTAGCTGCTCAGAAGTCGGAATTGTTTAGGAAGTTTTTGGAGCTTAAGCAGAATGTAGGGCAGTCTCGGACTATATTGCAGAGTTCGACACTTTGTGGAAGTATGGATTATCCCTTATCGATACTGCTGAGAAGAAGAATGAGAAGTTCATTACTGGTTTGGATGGATACTTGGGGGAAAGGCTTATTAACCACATCGATGAGACTTTTGAATCAATTGTGGGGAAAGCTTTGAGATCAGAGAGTCTTTACCCTAAGTCAAAGACTGAGGTTGCATCTGCAGAAGGGCTGAAGCCGCAAGCAGGCGGTGGAGGCAAGAATAACACTCAGAACAAGAGGAAGCAGAACCAAACTAAGGATGGCCAGAAAAAGAGCAAGAAAGATGTTGAGTGCTTCAGCTGTGGTAAGAAGGGCCATTATGCCAAAGAATGTCAGGCCAAGCCAGCGGATAGGAAGTGCTACAACTGTGGCCAAGTGGGACATCATAAGGATAAATGTCCACAAACTCTTAAGGAGAAGCAGATTGTGAAAGCGTATGCTATCGGTGCTATTCCTTCTTCGTCGAATGCCCCAACTGCGGCAGAGAAAGGAAAGAATGTTGTCATTCAAGGTATGCTTTCTATTCATGATGTACCTGTTCGAGTTTTGTTTGATACTGGGGCCTCCCGTTCCTTCATATCTAGTGACCTGGTAGATAGGTTGGGACTGGAGCCCGAGATAGTCGATAGACCGTTGGTTGTGACGAACCCGATTGGTGGTTCGACTAACCTTAGTATGATTTGCCGAAATTTGGTCTTATCGAGTCATGGATGTATGTTTGTTTGTGATTGCTTTGTTTTGGGCTTTACTGGGTATGGCATTATATTGGGGGTCGATTGGCTCCAAAGATACGGGGTGGTGGTAGACTGTGAGGGATTTTTGGTGACAGTTAGGGCGGATGATGGACGGAAGGTAGTGTTTGGTAGTCTACCTAGTGATGGGGTAATGGCTAGTTTTATAAATTCCCTCGACATCCTGCATGATGAGTTGTCAGATGTGCCCGTGGTTGCCCAGTATCCGGACGTCTTCGAGGAAGTAACCAGACTTCCACCACACCGAGAGATTGAGTTCCGTATTGATTTAGTGAAAGATGCCAGACCTATAGTGATGCCACTTCGTCGTATGGCACCAAGGGAGCAGCAAGAGCTTGGGGTACAATTAAGCAATCTTTTGAAGAAGGGGTTTATTAGAAGAAGTGTCTCCGAGTGGGGTGCACCAATTGTGTTTGCCACTAAGGCAGATGGTTCCCTTCGTTTGTGTGTGGACTATCGCGAGTTGAATAAGGTGACGAGGAAGAATAAGTATCCTCTACCGTGGATAGATGATTTGTTTGATCAACTGGAAGGAGAAAGAGTGTTCTCCCAGTTGGACCTCGCGATAGGATTTCATCATCTCCGAGTAGCGGCTGAGAGTGTTCCGAAAACGGCATTTAGGACGCCGTCTGGATTCTATGAGTGGTTGGTCATGCCATTTGGGTTGACCAATGCACCAGCCTACTTCGTAGATCTTATGAATCGGGTGTTCAGAGATCGGCTGAATAAGTTTGTTCTTGTGTTCGTAGACGACATCCTTGTTTACTCAAGGACAGAGGAAGAACACAAGGGACATTTGAGGATAGTGATGGAGGTGTTGAGAAAACACCAATTGAAAGCGAAATTCTCTAAGTGTCACTTCTGGAGGAGGGAAGTGAGATTCTTGGGCCATGTTGTTTCAGAGAATGGTATTGCCGTGGACCCTACGAAGGTGGCTACGGTACAAGATTGGCCTACGCCCAAGAATGCAACGGACACAAGAAGTTTCTTGGGGTTTGCCGGATATTATCGTAAGTTTATCCAGGACTTCTCCAAGATAGCAGCACCGTTGACTAAGAAGAATCAAGCCTTCGTCTGGGACGGAGTGTGTGAGAATGCATTCAAGAGTCTAAAAGAAAAGTTGATGCGTGCGCCAGTATTAGTCATTCCTAAAGGGAATGAAGAGATGACGGTATACACGGATGCTTGTGGTACCGGACTAGGTGCTGTATTGATGCAAGGAGGTAGGGTTGTAGCTTATGCTAGTCGGCAATTAAAGCCGCGTGAGAAAAAGTATCCTACCCATGATTTGGAACTGGCGGCGATCGTGTTCGCGTTGAAGATGTGGAGACATTATCTCTTGGGAGAGTGATTTGAGTTGTTTACCGATCATAAATCGTTAAAGTATCTCTTCTCTCAAAAGGATCTAAATCTCCGACAGCAAAGATGGTTAGAGTTCTTAGCTTCGTATGATTTTGATATCACATATACACCTGGGAAAGGCAATGCGGTAGTCGATGCCTTGAGTAGGAGACATGCCAGTTTAGGGGCTATGTTTCTTGAATGGAAGCAACCGGAGTATATCGCAAGGTATGATTTCAGACCAAAGTGCGAATTTTATACAGAGATGTTAGCTAGTTTGACGATCAGACCCACCTTGATTGAGCGGATTGGTTCCAGTCAGAGGGACAATCCTAATCTATTGGAAATCATCTCCAAGTTAGAGATGAACATTGACGGTGAGGAGATGAATTTTTATGGGCTTGATCGAGAAGGATGGCTTCGAAAGAATGGAAGACTAGTTGTACCCAACGTGAATGGTTTGAGAGATGAAGCGCTTAGGGAATGTCATCACTCAAAACTGACTATACACCCCGGTGGTGATAAGATGTATCGAGACATGAAACAAACTTACTACTGGGAAGGGATGAAAAGAGACGTTGGGAAGTTTATATCCAAGTGCATCAATTGCCAGCTAGTTAAAGCCGAGCAAAAGAAGCCTAGTGGTTTGTTGCAACCATTAGAAATTCCCGAATGGAAATGGGAGCAAGTCTCGATGGATTTCATTGATGGTTTACTAAGGACTAAATCGGGACATGATAGCATTTGGGTAATTGTGGATTGATTGACTAAGAGTGCAAGATTTATACCAGTCAAATCGATCAGAACGGCAGCTAAGTTAGCAGAATTGTATATGAAGTGGGTAGTGAGATTTCATGGAGTACCTAAAAGCATTGTGAGTGACCGAGACCCGTTGTTTACTAGTGGGTTTTTGGTAAGCTTACAAGAGGCTCTAGGATCGGCATTATATCTCAGTACCGCGTATCATCCTCAAACCGATGGTTAGACAGAGAGGATGAATCGTATATTGAAAGATCTCTTGAGAGCTTGTATATTGGATTTTGGTGGATCATGGGATGACCATTTGCATCTAGTAGAGTTTGCATATAATAATAGCCACCAATCCAGTATCGGTATGGCTCCATATGAAGCTTTGTACGGAAGACCGTGCAACTCACCATCATGTTGGATAGAGGCCGGTGAGAAGTTTGTACTTGGACCAGATGTGGTAAGGGAAACTTCAGATAAGATTAAGATCATTCAACAACGGATGAAGACTGCCCAAGATAGGCAGAAGAGTTATGCTGATAAGAGGAGAAGAGACTTAAAATTCTCCGTTGGTGACTTGGTGTTTGTCAAGGTTTCTCCGTTGAAGAGTGTGATACGATTTGGCAGGAGAGGCAAGTTGGCACCCAGATTTGTTGGCCCATTCCCAGTTCTCGAACAAGTTGGGAATTTGGCATATAGAATTGAATTAGCAGAGAAGATGGCGGGAGTTCACAACGTATTTCATGTTTCCTAGCTAAGGAAGTTCGTGCACGACCCAGATATGACTATTTCACCTGATCAGTTAGAGGATTTCGAAGTAGAACCTGTGGCGGTTGGGAACCGCAAGCCGATTCGTATTGTCGAGCACGATACGAAACAACTTCTAAGGAAGGCGATGAAGTTAGTCAAGGTTCGGTAGGGAGAGAACAAGAATGACTGTACTTGGGAGACAGAGGAGAACATTAGGAAGACGTATCTAGAACACTTTGCCTGGTAAGGTTTACTTTGCAATTTAGTTATTCAGCATGCTAGGATATGCTTGTTTTGCTTGTTTTGCATGTTTGATTGTTGTTTTGTGGTTGATAGGCATGCGGGACCTTTTGTGTGTTTTAGTTAGGAAATTTCGGGGGCGAAATTTCTTAAAGGGGGAAGAATGTAACAACCCGCATTCTACGCATCGGAGGATCGTAGAATATTTATTTCTTTCTTATATGAAGTCGTATGGTCATGTGGCTTTGGGAAACGACCATTGGGGTCATTTCCCATGTTCATGATTTTTGCCGATTTTTAAATGACCATTTTGCCCCTAGATGATTTTGTTTCGGCCATAACTTTTGATTGGAAAGGAATTTTGACCTGAAACCACTTCCATTAGATTCGTTTGATGGTTTACCTTTCCGTAGAGTAGTCATAATAGCAAAACGGACTTACCGTTTGGGAGATATGGCTGAAATAAGGTTTGGAAGGTGAAAAACTGCTTAACCGGGCCAAATAGGGTGATTAGTGAATGGGCCCATAATCCATTTCAGGAATAGGGTTATGGGGAGGCTGAAAAGAGTTAGGGTTTCATTCCATTTCAGTTTTCTAGCCTCCACTTACCTCTTAGAAACCCTAAAAATGGCCTCCAACCTCTAAATCACCTCCAAATCACTTTCTAATCAAGGATTAAGCTTAGCAATATCAAATCAAGGGAGATCTTCACCAAATCAAGATTAGAGCTGCTGTTTAGCATTAGTATTTGCGCCATATCAGACATTTATTCCAGATCTAAGGTTTATTTGTGGCTAAGGTGAGTGATTTGCATAGTTCCTCACTAATTATGGTTAATTAAGGGTAATTAGTGATGATTAGCGAATTTATACACTAATAAATTCTGGAAAGATATTTAAAAATTCTAAAATATTGTTTTAGACCTCTGTTAGAAATTTGGGTTAATCTGATTAAGTTTTACTAATCATATCACTAGTTTTGCTTAAACATGCTTAAGGGAAAATATGGGGTTTTGGCTACATTTGATCCATTTTAACCTATCATATTGGTGTTTTGGTGTTGGAGGTCACTTCTACTTGTTGCTATCACTGTATGATATGTTTTGTGATTGATTAGAATAGATAGAATGGTCGAAAACGCCGTCGAGTGGCGTAAACAGTCGCTGGAAAGAAGTGCAGGAATTTGGCCGATCTGGATCGGATCGGAGAAAAGAGCCCGAACCGAACCGCCCTCCAAGTTGTGGTATTCACGAGACGATCTGGACCCGAACCCCGACCCGACCTACCCTTGTGCGCCACTCCGACCCGAACCAATACACTATGGAGAAGCTCGAGAGGCTCGAACTGACCTGGAGTGCTTGGGGAGAAGGATCTGAACCGACGTGAGGAAGTCATCCGATCCGAACCGATGGGGGAGGCTATCCGATCCGAACCGATGGAGGAAGTCATCCGATCCGAACCGATGGGGGAGGCTATCCGATCCAAACCGATCTGAAGAGGGTGTTACGAATTTAGATGAACCTGAGCCTATATGATAATCATGAACTAAATGAAGACCGATCCGGTGATGACCAATAACCCGAGATGCAAAGGTAGTCCAAATGGAAGTTAGAGCTCAGGATCCAGTTGGGAACCAATGAGTTCACTTCGTGATTGGGCTTTGCTGCGGGACGTGTGCTAAGGAGTTGTCGAGGTTCATAACTTCGATTCACCACTGAATCAAAGGGATGATGGGCTACGTATCAGTGCAGTAGAGTCATCACGACTCGAGGGGCAAAGTGATCGTAGCAGGACTACGTATCAGTGCAGTAGAGTCATCATGACTCGAGGGGCAAAGTGATCGTAGTAAGACTATGAGCCAGTGCAGTGGAGCCATTGTGACTCCATGGGGCAGAGTGGACATAGTAAAAGATTAGTAAGGCTATGAGCCAGTGCAGTGGGGTGTGTACGACTCCATGGGGCAAAGTGGACATAGCGAAGGATTAGTGGCTATGGATCAGTGCAGTGAAACCGTTATGACTTCATGGGGCAGAGTGATCATAGCAAAGTATTGGGCGATCGAAGTGGTGGATATCGTATACTTTACGCACTGAGTGAGATATGTGAGGATGGTTGCTATGTTTGATTGTTTGTCATCACTATGACATGCACACCCCCATCCCCGTTATCTTTACACCATTTGTTTAGTGGCACCTCAGAGTATTGTACAGTATGTAGTGCTAACTCTTTGGCTGCAGGTCCAGGTTCAGGTATGGTTTAGTACACTTGTTATTGTTCTGTTTAGCTGCTTATTGCTCATACCAGACTTTTTGTCTGACCCAGAGTTTTATGTCTCTTGTTATTACTCTGGGTGCTCTCACGAGCAGACTAGAGACAGGTTAGCTGGTGACGCACGAGTAGCTGATTCGGAGGCGAGCAGGAGGCTTCCACGTATGATATATATATATATATAGATAGATATTCTCCCTGTGTCGTTGGTGGTCACTACTTAGGCATTAGTAGTGTACCTCCCTTATCTTGCTTTTACCTTTAGAGACAGTTTGGAAAGTTGTAATAATGATGATGTGGAACATAAGCTGTATTTGGATTTTCTGCTGCTATGATAGTTTGTTTTCAGCTTATGCACTGTCTCACCTGTTTTATGTCAAGTATGTTGTTATTATATTTTGTTCCATGCGCTGTGAGACATTCTACAGGTTCCTTGTTGATTTGTGAAAACCCGTAACTTCCCCGTAATGGAAAGCGGCGGATAGTTTGAGAACAAGCCACAACAGAACACATACAGAAGAACATTTCATTGTATATTACAACAATGCATCAGATTACAAGAATATACAGAGTATAAACGAATATTACACAGAAATATCAGAGATTTAAATTACATTTAAATACATAGCAGCGGAAAATAATACAATACACAACTAGAAGGAGATATACGGATACAAAGCTTTTCGGATATCGTTCCAGCTGTAAACCAGGATCCTGTGAATATAAATCTGCAAAACCAAAACTACTAGCTGCCCATGCGGAAAATAGGGGCACCCAGAGTTTAGGTTAAAACAATAAACTCCAGGTCAGTCATGTGACTGGTGTGAGAACTAAAACAGTTATTAATCTTTATTTTAAATCATTAGGTAAATCAAGGGACCACGCCGTATAACACGGAACGTGTTTCCTCCCAAGGATACCAGTGCATAAAACAAACAGCGCCATGCTAAATGAAGAAAAATGAAGCTGTTATAAGACCCAGGTCCTATCACACAATGCACCGCAAGCCGGGGGATAGGGTTTTCCCTTATAACAGCCAAAGGATGCTTGATATGTTTAAAACAAATCATTTGGTACTATTATAAGTGCATAGTGTATAAAACAACTTCAAATCATAAGTATCAATCATAGGCGGCATGGGTACCATATATCATGTCGCCATACTAGTTCTACAACTAAAACCGCAAATGTCGCTTATTTGGAAATTGGATTTCCGTCTATGAACCGAGGCAAAAGATAGTCCTCAACCGATTCGAGACGCTCTAGCCCGTGTCTCAGGCAAGTACCCAGTCAAGCCTTGGATTCTCAGGGCCAGTCCACCGATGTGGATAAAACTTAAACCCTGAACATGCGTTTCCCCGCCCTATGGGGCGTAGGTGAGCCAACTAAATGACTCCATCGGTTCGAGAACGACCGATCAATCCGAGGCGCCTCGCAACAACAATAACCACATAAGTCAAACTCGTCAGAGCGTGTAAAACCACTGACGCCACTCCTAGCTAGAAAGAAACGCATGCCCTCCCTGACGTCCTCTCCCGTTTTTGGTTCATACCGGGTGTGAAACTCGCGAAGCAAACGTTACACAAAGCTACGCCACAAAGGCCTTGCTTTGATCATCACCACAAGACTTTGCTTTTCAACAGAAGCCTCGATCAATTGCCACTTAGGCATGCCACACAGGCAATTCACTCCATGCGTTTGATATCCATCAATATATAACCCCTGAGCTCGTACGTCTCAGAGAAGGGCGTTAAGCAAGAGAATAAATTCTCTACCGCCAAACAGATATATATTTAATAGAGATCAATCACACGGACTAAAATCCAATGCCAGACACACAGTCCATTTACAAGTCTGTTCTGGGTCTAAAAGAAACCGGAGGCACCTAGTACCCCGCATATCCATCGATCTCCAAGTACGTCTGGACGATCACCAACTGTTTCCATCTTCTTGGGTGTACATCCCAATCAAGATCATCAGTAATCACCCAAACGACGTGAAGACTTCCGGTCTTCAACCACCGTCTTCATCTTCGACTTATCGTCGTATCAGTTATTCAAAATGGGATAAACCCGGTCTTTCCGAATAACTCGCGTATATTTTAAATAAGTGTTACACAAACACAACATACGCCTCATTCCAATTCATCAGTCACTAACCGTAAATTAATCAAGAGAATAATTTCCCAAATATTAACCCCGAAGGCCGAAACCAACATCAGATCAATATCCAGAAAACCATTCTGCTTGGCTAACCGACAGTTAGTTTCTAAATTTCACATTCATAGGGAAAGGTTCCCATGAATTTTATCCAAGATAAATTCCTTGAATTTATTCTTTATTCTATTTTTGAATCTCAATTCAATCTAGTCGGGATTAGCGAACCTTACCGAAGTAATCATTTATTTTAATTTCCCCATCCCAACCTATTCATCCCATGAAGTAAAACTAGTAATACTTCATATCTAACACCACAGTGTTATCGGTAAATTCAATTACCATTTCACGTTCAAATCTAATTAAAGATTTAACTATCGCCTGGAGCAAAACTGGTGATACTCCATTTTCGATCATTTCAATCTAATTAAAGATTCATTAAAACTCCACTTAGTTTTAATCTTCGACTGGGTTAAAGAATCAGTGTCATTTAAAACACGGTTCACGATAAACCCAAAATCACATTCCATTAATTATCGGGTTAAAGAACAAGTGTTATTTAAAACACTGTTCACGATAAACCCAAAAATCATTCCATTAATTATCGGGTTAAAGAACAAGTGTTATTTAAAACACTGTTCACGATAAACCCAAAAATCAATACCAATTCAATTCCAATTAAATATCATATAATTGGTACACTTCATTAAATCTAAATAAAAAGATTTAATCTTTTCTCAACTGGGTTCAAGAACAGTGTTATTGAAGACACCATTCACGACAAACCCAAATCACATTTGATATTCAATATAAGGCTCTGAATAGAAAATATATCGGCTTATATTCAACATCAAATTCTACGATTAACAAATGTCGTATTGGAAATAACGATATAAATATATATCTTTCAAATTTCCATAACAACATCTGTATAATCACGAATTCCAACATCGAAATATTCCGAAGACAATTTTGATTCAAATCCACTCCAATGCAATCATTGGAAATTCTGGTTATTTTTAAAACCCTTTTCAAATTCAATTTATTTATTTAAAAATAAATAGAATTATAATTCTAGTTCAAAACCAGTTCATTTCGATAAAAAACTATTTTTATCTTTTCAAATATGGAGTTTTTTCATCCCAATTCTTTCTAAATCATTTCTTATGATTTTACACAAATTATTACTATTTTTAATAATTTTATCAAGGCCTGTACAGTCGATTTCCAACAACGGCCATCGAACTGCACTTACAGCGACCTTTTTCAAATTTGATTTGGACATAATTCCAAATCCAACCGTTAGATTTCAAATTTCTAATATTCGTTAGAAATCTCTTTTCGATACGAACCCAACGGTTCCGGTTTTAGGAGAATCCGACGGTCGGATCTCCCGTAATGTCCATTTGAAATAAATGGTCGAAATTCACGAACTGCCGCGGCGCGGCGCGTTCTATTCAGGCCATTATATTATATATATAATATATATAATATATATTTCGTCGATTTCTATTTAAAACGAATTTTATAAATCGTTTTAATTTTGTTTCAAAAGCAATTTCAACTTCCATTTCAATTCAAATCAAAATTGAATTCTTCTTTATAAATTCGTTTTAAAATTCATTTCTATTCAATTCAAATTTCAATTCAATTTGAATTCATTTCAATTCGTTTTAAATTCAATTCAAATTCGAAGTCGTTTTCAATTCATTTCCTTTCGAAATCGTTTTCAATTCAATTCATTTCGAAATCGTTTTCAATTCAATTCATTTTGAAATCGTTTTCAATTCAATTCATTTCGAAATCGTTTTCAATTCAATTCATTTCGAAATCGCTTTCAATTCAATTCATTTCGAAATCGCTTTCAATTCATTTCGAAATCGTTTTCAATTCAATACATTTCGAAATCGTTTTCAATTCAATTCATTTCGAAATCGTTTTCAATTCAATTCATTTCGAAATCGTTTTCAATTCAATTCATTTCGAAATCGTTTTCAATTCAATTCATTTCGAAATGAATAAAATCGATATAAATATCGTTCACGTCAAAATGGCGTCAATCTAATCAACACGGCTTCATAAATTTCTATTTTCAAATATTCTATTTCAAATATTTCTTTTTCAAAATAGTTGTTATTATCAAAATATTTCGTTCAACACATGACCAATCTCAATGGATGAGTACTGTCAACACATGAACCTTTATTTTATATTGATAAAGATGTAAATTTTATTACTAAAAATATTTCGTTCAACACATGACCAACCTCAATGGATGAGTATTGTCAACACATAAACCTTTATTTTATATTATTCTTTAATTTCTAAATTGGAATGAGGCCCAATCAATCACCATATAATGTTAATTATATGAATTTTCATACATTACACACATATAATAGCATTGAAAATAATCAACCATCAACCAAAGTGCACTACACTGTATAAGCATCAAATATAGATATCTAACGCTTATAACAGCCTGTCAATCAATCGATCGACATATTTTATCAATCAGGATGAGTGAACTTCATATTTCATCCCAACACCCGTGTGGGGCTTCAAACAATCAAACACATATTTTATTTGTGCAGTTGGGCGATGTGTAAAATTTATCATCCCAATCCTTGTCAGTCAAATCAGTGTACATAAACAAACCGTTCGGTTTGTAAACGAATAATTTATTTTATTCACTTCACGTTAAAAATTATATTTTTAACGATAAAAACATTTTATTTTTAACATATGAATTTCTATTCAGTTCATTCTTCAAATAAAATGGTATTTTATTTTTCTAACTTATTTTAGAAAATTTCGGCGGCATAACGGCACGATACTAGAAACGGGACAAGGCCTAGCCTTATCCCCGGTCTAGTGAAGGCCCACGCCATTCACACATCAATCAAATTCACCAAACAACCAAATTCAAATCAAATCATCAAATTAATTTATGCAACCAAACAAACAAGTCCATAGTCTGTGGACGATTGTGTCGGGTGCTACTAAACACCGTCTGCATCCTAGTATATATATAACTAGAAAATAAATTGAAAGGTGAGAAATTCTCACAGAAAGCTATCCCAATCATCTTGACTCTTCTTTGATAGAAATCTTCATCGTTATCGCCTCTTCGTCATCTTCGTTGCCCGTAGCCACTACATATGTAAAAATCGAATTTTTACTTCGTTATTCAATATATAAAAATCGAATTTTTTCTACTATGTTATATAGATAAAAATTATATTTTTATCACGCTATTTTCCATATAAAGATTTCGCCTTTATAAAAGCATAGACTTCGCCCTTTCAAATTTAAAGATTTCATCTTTATAAAAATCTCATTTTTATTTTTCTACACATATAAAGATGATATTTTTAATATTCCTATCATGTAAAAATTATATTTTTAATTCTCTACCTAACCAAAAATCATATTTTTACATCTTCTATATAGTAAAGATTATATTTTTAATACTTTAAAAATATAAAAATCATATTTTTATTACTTTAAAAATATAAAAAATCATATTTTTAAACAACGGTCTTCACAAACAAGAGTCGCATTCTCATTCGGTCATTATATTAACAAAATCAAATCTTTTTGTTTATAAAAATTCAATCTTTTATATGTTAAAAATCTTAACTTCTCTTATGTAAAAATCTTAACTTTACCTAAACAAAAATCTCACATTTTCTTTAGTAAAAATCTTGACTTTACCTAAACAAAAATCATACCTTTTCTTTAGTAAAAATCTTGACTTTACCTAAACAAAAATCATAACTTTAGCATTTTAAAAATCTAAACTTTACTGATTTAAATAAACTAAAAATCAAAATAAAGTAAAGTAGGTCAAAATTTACAGCGGGGGGGGGGGGGGGGGGGGCTGTGTTTGCGGCAGCAGCAGGGTCGGGGGGGCTCGAGGTCGCAGGCGAAGGGAGGGAAGGAGGAGGAGAAGGCGGCGTGGTGTGGAGGAAGAAGAAGAAGAAGCCGCGACAGCAGCAGGGTCGGTCGCGAGAAGGGGGGCCCACGCCTGAAGCGGCGCGGTGGGCGATGCGAGGTGGGGGGGGCTTAGCCTGGCGGCGGCGGCTCATCGACGGGGGGGGGGGGGGGGGGGGGGCTTAGCGCCGCCGCGCTGCGGCTTTCTCCATTCTTTTTTTTTAATCTGAGAATACGATTTCGAAATAAAAAAAGGGGGGGCCAGAAGTATAAAGGAGGAAGGGGAGGAAATTATATATATTTTATATTTATTTATTTTTTATTATTTTATTCTTTCAAAAAGTAACTTTTATTTTCGAACTCAGATTCGAATCCACCGACTGCCGTCCCTAGCGTTTTACCCCCATTCCGGACACAATGGGATATGTATCGCTAGCCAATTCGATCGTTTCAATCAGCTTTCGTCAAATTTACATTTAAATCATTATATTGAATTTTAAACGCACATTTCAATTTACCGGGGCCACGTATGGACTCTAAAAATCCCAGAAAAATTATTTCTAGCTTCGTATTGACGATACGGTCCTAACAAAACTAGTTTCGTTGAATTCTGAGACCGTTGGAAAAATGGCCATTTTCCAGTCGATTAAAATCAACTGAAACCGGTCAAACGCGTTTTCCTTTGCCACGCTCACATATTGATTCGAAAAATTATGAAATTTGGAATCTAGCAATAATTTGACACTGCGGACCCAACAAAACTGGTTTCGTCGAAATCCGAGGTCGTTTGCAAAATTTCCATTTTTAAGGGCCTGAATTCCATAGCGACTATTCAGAATTTTCAACTGGACAAATCTTTTGATTCCCGCTATGAAATTTTGATTTGTCGGACTCGTTGGAAAGATATCATCAATTAGATCCTAATGTTTTTGGTTTCACTAAAATCCGGATTGTTTTGCACCCGGTACATTCAATCGAAGTTTGAAATCGAATTATCGAACTACCGCGCCATTTTCAATTCTATTTATAATTATATATAAATATTTATATTCTAACGATGACGTATATAATATATACGTTCGAATTATATTCAAAATAAATTTCTCGTCGTTTTTATTTAAAATAATCTATTTTAAATATTCAAAATTCGTTAAAATAGCCAAAATAAAAATTTTAAACTGGCCCAGATTTTCGGGTTATTACATGATTCTTCGTCTTCTTCCTTTCAATCTGACGACCGTCCCGTGCTAACTGGACATGTGTACAGCGCACTTTTGGAGTAAATGTCGGTTGGTACGGGGCGGGCCGTCACAATTTCTATTTCCTGTTGTATGCTATTTATTTCCTAGAAAAATCCTATACATTTGATTATCATTATTCATTTCTTACATATTTATCATATGTTTTGTTTATTTGATCGATTACGTGTACACTTGGGAATATAATATTCATCGTAGGATGATTTTATACTGCTCCGTATGTCATACTTGTTCACTTTTATACACGAAGGCCCAAGTGTTTTGTATTTGCATATATACGTACAAGTCTGGTCCGTATATATAAATTATGATAAATAGCTTATAAAATATCGATAAATTATTAAATAATTTTTAATACTATTAAATTCAAAAATAATAATAATTTATTATCGTTAGATATATCCGATTGGAATAGTATATCACTTTAGATTTAATCAATGTCGAATTATAACTCAGTATCAACCAATTTCAAGTTAACCGATATGTAAATAATATAGAAAAACTTATTAAATTTATTTAATAATCATTACGTTTATAAACGATTTCCATAGCGACTATTTGAATATTTGAATTAGATATATATAACAATCTATAAACTGAAATCTCGATTTTTCTCCTTTATCAGAAAATTAAAATCAAATCGATTCAGACGATTCTTGTTTCACAGAATTCCGACTTAGAATGGATATTGTATATTCACATGAAATTTCAAATTGTAAATTACGAACTACCGCGAAGTTACGGGCTCGTTTATATATATATATATATATATATATATATATATATATATATATTATCGATCAAACTCTGTTTTATAAACAATTTATATATTATAAATTCATTTATAAATTCCAAATCAATATTTAATAAATTAAATTAAATTAAATATCTGATAACGGAAAATAAGGGACGTTACATTCCTTCCCCCTTAAAAGAATTTTGTGCCCGAAATTATTAAGTAAGAGGAGTGCTCCAATCCCAATAACTTGTCTTAGATCCAATTCATTTTAAATCGAAAACCAATTTATTATTGTTAATAAAAATATTCAAAAATTTCTAACATCTTAAATTCTCGAAAAAATTTAGCTGTGTCCCCCCGTACATAATGACTTCTGCGATATCGCAGGATCAACAATAATATATACATCGACCCACACGATTGGAAAACAAAATTCAAAACCCAAAAATTTATATCTTCGCGTCGGCATAGCTTATATAAGCCTTATTGAGCATACTTGCTCAATCTACATGAAATCTACGCAACCAAAATTAATCCTCAAAGCCTCCTGGTACCTGTACTTAACTCCATTCAACACGTAAGTAATAATTACATGTAATTCTCCAATAATATTTCATTGATTAACAAGTACAACTATACAGATTTTCAAAATCAAACATATAGCATCATTCAGGTACAAATACATGGTTGAATCATTCAGTTCCAATTCATATGTGATTCCATTCCAATTTATAATATTGAAATTCATTCCTTATCCTATAATTCATTAATCTGTTATTAAACCATTAATGACTCATATTCAACCAATTCTACATACAATTAACAATCAGTACACAACCAACTTGATCAAATCAATTTAATTTTCATCCAATATAAATATATACTTGGTTATCTTCACTTTTGTTATCAATCGATTAATATCCAATTGATTTCCATAATTGTTATCCACTCTTAACTTTTCAGCCAAGTTAATTCCAATTCATATTCAACAGACTAATTTATTTTCAAAAATTAGTTTACTTCTATTTAAAAAACCAAATTCTGATTTTACTTCAAAAATCATCCAATTCCTCTTCAAATTTTATTTAACTTATTTTTAAGTTAAATTATGATTCATTTTAATTCCAAATTAAAATTCTCATTCATAAATTTCATATGTGAAATCTCTTCGTATTATATTAAACCATTCAAATTTTTAATCCAATTTGAATTCCATTCAAATCAACCAAACAAATCAATATCTAAATAATTTTATAAATTTTTTTTTCTATACAAAAATATAATTCAGGAAAAAATATTTCATTTGCCCTCTTTACAAAACACTATCGTGTCAGTTGCTAGTTCAAAATTGAACCAATCAAATAACACAATATAAAACATTTGTATAAAATCTACAAATATGCGCTCTCATATATATACACTCAACACAATCTAGGGTATTACTAACCCCATATCTATCTAGTTACGCCACAGATCCAAGGTTATTACTAAACCTCATGCTCTGATACCACTATAATAGCCTGGAGAATTCGACGCTCGAATTTCGACAGTAATACTTAAAAACCTGTATCACTTGCCAAAAACCAAGTATTGAAAACACCAGGTAGTTAATAGAAAGATATTAGAGGGTGAGATAAGGAAGAAAGAAATATGTGAGTAGAAGAAAAGAAGAACAACACAACAACATCAGAGTCTCACATCGTAGCGAAATAAAATATGATATAGAAATAAATTTTTGTTGAGAGCTTTGAAATAAAACTTACAATCATCAGAGTACCACTTATAGTCAACACATCTGGTAGTTAAAATAATCTGTCCTCATATACAACACACAGCGGGATAAACACTAGATAACATACATCTGAACACCTTCTGCTTGTCTTCGGACTTCACAGCATCTGATATCCTGAACCCGTAAAAACCCGGTTTAACCCAAGCATTACAAACGTCGGACCAATTTGGTGAACTAGAGTGAAAAAACTGGCAAAGTTTATAGGTAATCATCCAATTGAATTTAAAGTCAAAGCATTTATTTTCGAAAGAAAAGGATAATCGTAAGACCAACCCACCTATAAACACGGATGGTTTTTACCTTATGATAAACCAAAACATTTTTGAAATCATATCTTATTCTTGTATTATAATAGTGTCTAAATACAAATAAATAACAATCTAGCGAAACACTTGCATCTCATGCTCCACATACATAATATGCAATCAAAACCGCGGGCGCTTATTGGAGATTGGGTTTCCAACTATGACAAGGTATGGAACCACCTTCCGATAGTGTATCTCTAGAGGGGAATACACTGGGTTCAACAAGAACATCTTGCAATTCGGCCACACATGACTGACCACTCATTTCACTTGAGTGTATTGAATGTATATCACCAACGGTTGGGAGCTACCCACCGTTTCCCGAAAAGGGACAACATCGAAATAGATTAGAGAAGGAATTAGATTTTCTCTAGATATGTGATTATACACCCTACTTGGGAGTGACCCATTTAGCCATGATGCTTGCCCGATTTTTGTCATTTCCTAGTTGAAGAGGCTTGAGGTTTAACACTACCTTTAGAAAATCACATCGCAATTCACTTTGAATGCCACATTATCAGATCCATCAAATCACTAATTGACATCCATAAAAATATTCAAGGAATTAAGCTAAGAGAAGAGTCTTCTCCACAACCAACATCGATACGTTTGTGAAAATCAATATATGTGACTCTTAAGAAATACTCTGTCATACATCCCTCCATACAAGTAATCCAGGAACAGGATGAACCAAAAGTACCCGCCTACTACATCCTAGGTATCACCCTAGAGATCAGTAGCGAGTAGTCCTTGGAAATCCGTAGATTTCAACCACAACAGAACCCTAGTATATCTCTGCGTTGACTCAGAGATTTTAAGTGGTTCTTCCATTTATGAAGATCAATGATCCTCGATTGCTTCACTCTCTATCAACATCTGATATTTACCACATTTTCGTGTTTGCTGGTCGGAATTGTATTCGAATATGAATTCGATCCTGGTCTTTCCGTACACAATAGTATTGGCCAGATTTGATAGTCATTTATTTAACTATCAAATAAACAACCATTCAACCATAAAAATAGAATGAATTTACTGGTTCAGTACTCAACATCACTTGGCATCTTTTTTTTAAAATAATTAACAAATAGTTTTAAAACTTATAAATCTTTCACTATTTCGAACATCGCATTTCACTTCTTATTTAACATAAAATTATTCTTAAAACTAATTCATTTTAATACTTAGGAAAAATCCTATAATCATATCCAATTTTCTATTCTATTATTATTTTCAAAATATTAGCTACATCATTACTCATCATCTAACATTAGGAAATCAATCTAATTTATCACTCGTAAAACAACGTTACGAGATCTATTTTTGTTTCCTTACTTGAAAACAATAACCAATACTTATTCTTATAGAATAAGCCTATTTCAAAACTCCACTTTTCATTTCCATTTTCCTCGAAAATATTGTTATATTTTCATGGAATCTCCTTTTATTTTCCTTTTCTTTGGAAATCTTATTTACATATATTCTCGAGTCCTTTTATTCCCTTTTACATGGGAAATCATATTGTATATACTCAAATCTTTTATTTTCATTACTTCAACATTCATTAGTCTCTAACCGTAAATTGGTAAGAGAATAATTCCTAAGTATCAACCCCGAAGACCGAAATCAACATCAGATCAATACCAGAAAATCATTCTACTCATCCAATCTCCAGATAGGTTCTAATCCTTATCTTAACTCCTTATCAACTCATGTTATTCCATTTCAAATACCCTCAACCATTTCCACTTTGAAAATCTCTTTTCAATTCCATTCATTTCACTTAATTTCATTATTAAGTTTCACCCATTTAAAATCGACGTTTTAACTCATCTCTTTTATAAATCTTATTAATAAAATTAGGTTTAATGTAAATCCCTTTTTATATCTTGATTTCTTTTTTTACTTAATCCAAATGTTAAGTAAATGTTCATCTTAAGCTATCATATTTGCTTTAAAATCCTTTAGTAACTTTATTCACAAAAACTCGGGTTTGAATATAAGGCCCGTTCATAAGCACCTTTCAAAAATTCAATTATACTTCATTGCAAAATTCGATTACTTACCTAAACGATTTCCATAAAAAAAGAATCTCTTAAATTAAAATAATCATTTACTTCAACATTAACTATTATAAAACAGTTAACTGCTTTATTAAGAAAAACAAATAATAAAATTCTTTTTAAAGTCTTATAAAACTTAAATCAAATATTTGTTAAATTATTTCATTAAATTAATTAAAACAAATTAATCAAATACCCACTTTCAGTTAAAATATTTGATTTAGTCAACTCAACCCATAATTATCTCGTTAGTCAATTCCAATTTATTCCCCCAATAAATTAATTAATAATATAATTAATTTAAATATTCCATTTAATTGTTTCTTCAAAAAAATTATCCAACCATTAACCCTTAGGTTAATTTCTGCACATTTGCTTATAAATCTTATCATCATAAGAATTTTCTTTATAAAACACTTTAATAAATATTTATAAACTTAAATAATAAATAATTAATATTTATTTCTTTTAATAAATTTCCATTCTAAAATAATATATTTAAGAACCTCTTTCTAGTTATAAAATAAATTTTATAACTTCATTTCTGTCGATTCACCTGACGATAAACCCATATTTATAAAATGATTGATTTTCAAGCCATGTGATGCCATTTACTCAACCAATACTGCCAATTGGTTAAAACAAAACAACGTTGATTTACGATTCAACAATCAATAAACAAATCAATCATTTAATCAAGTTGGTCAAACAGTTCACATAATTATAATATGAAAATAAATAATAAATTTGAGGAATCCAGTTGGTTCCCTCCAACCTGTTTCCTTACATCCAAATACGTTACTTTAAATAATATTATTCAATTCAATTCCCGACTTATATAAAATATAAATGGGTAAAAACTGAGTGAGTTATACTCACTTTGATCTACGTTGCATAACCAGCTCGTTCCGATTAATTCCAAACCTGTTCAATTCAATTCTATTCCACAACGTCGTGCTCGTTAATATGGTTCCAATCTATTTTGAATCGGACAATTCTAATAAGATATGAATACGTTGTTAACGTTTAAAGTTAACCTCATTTTAATAACTAATTAATTTCTTAATTAATTTAATTAACCAACTAATTACTTTGTTTTAAATATTACGGGCCGACTCCTCTATTCACCCTTCGTTTGTTCCTGCTTTGTTCCAAATCATGACCACAATTCCAGAACCCTAGCTAGAACGTTAAAACCCTGCCATGATTTAAGTCTTATGTGATCAATAACAATTTAAAATATAATTAATTAATTTTTATATAGGTTACACTATTTTTTTTTGAAAGGCAAAAGAAAAAAATATATTGCATATGAAAATTACATGTAAGAGTATTTACAAAAGAAAATTACAACACACATGCAAATATCTAAGCAAAGAAAAAACTGAAACATATACAAGTATATTAAACTAACACTATACTGGCAAATCACCAACTCTATTGTCTAGCTCCAAGCTTCTTCATCACTTTCTTTAGTATAATATTAAACAATTCACAAGCCTTTAAATCACCTCATCCAAAAGCTCTACGGTTCCGTTCTGACCACAATTCATAGCTGAAAATTTTCAAAACCTTTAAAAGAGCCATGGTATTACCCCTTTTCCATCTTGTAGCTTTATATATGTTAAACCACTCAATCTTACTAATTCTTGAAGGTTTGTGAAATCCACCAACAGCTAAGAGTCTAGCCCATACCAAATAAGAGTAACTACATTCGAAATATAAATGGGTATTTGACTCTACAGATGATTTACACAGTAAACAATGATCATCCGCCACAATCCCAATCTTTAGCAACTTTCTTTAGTGTTAATTGCATTTTCCATAACCTTCCAAAGATGAAAATTCACTTTATCCGCACTACCAGTACTCCAAATCCTCTTTGACCATGGAAACAACTGTTTTTCTCCTTTCAATAACTCATACACATGCTTTACTGAATGTGCTTTGCCATCCCAAAACAAACAAAGATCACCATGAATATAAAAGTTTGTTTGAATCTCAGACCAGAGGCTTCTCAAAACAGAAGAACTACAATAAGGAAGAATCAGTTTACGTTCATGAATGAAATCCTGAACAACAACATTCTCTGCTATACCTGAACTTCTTCTCAAACTAAAATCCACAATAGAACTCAAAACCAAACCAGGCCTAGCCCATGGAGAGAACCAGAAAGACAAATTCTTAATGCTTTTAAAATAGCATTGAATGAAAGGCAAAAATGACTTTCTCAATTTCAAAATATTTCTCCAACTCCAGCTCGCATTCTGAGGAATTTCCATAGTCCAGAAATGTTTACTTCCAATTAAATTTCTTGAATCTGACCATAAACTTCCATTTGATGAAAAAATTCTATCAATGTAAAATGAAATGGCAGATTTATTCCATAGGGAAATATTAGTTATTCCTAGACCACCACTCTTCTTTGACTCAAATAGTTTAGAAAAGGAAATGGGGATTAAGCCTTTTGCAAAAGGATTGCCAAACCATAAAAATCTATTGAGAGCAGATTCAATCATTTGAATAAGTTTTAATGGAAAAATAAAATGCCTAGACCAATAGGTAGTGATTGCAATAACAACAGACTGAATAATTACCAACCTACCAGCTTGTGACTGTTTGCAAGCCGGCCATTGCTGAAGCTTAGCAATGATTTTCTTAAATAAAGGCAAACAGTTAACCTTAGTAATTCTTGAGCTAATAAGAGGCATACCAAGATAAAAGAATTAATTGGTAATTCAATTAAACCTGAACTTTCAATGATGTCTTTCTTCTTATCAGCAGGTAAACCAGCTACCAAAATGTGAGATTTAGCCACATTGAGTTGTAGTCCAGTGATTGAATGAAAAAACTTTAAAGTATCTAGAATACTTTGTATATTATGCAATGCAGGCTTTGTGAATATGACTAAATCATCTGCAAAAAGAAGGTGAGTAATCGTAGGATCTTTACATTTAGGATGAAGCTCCAGCTTCTTCCTTGTCACCTGATTCTTCAATAAAGCATTTAATAACTCCATGAGTATGATGAATAGATAAGGTGAAATTGGATCCCCCTGACGAATTCCTTGTGTACCTTTAAAATATCCATTTAAGCCTCCTTTCCTCATGATAGAATAGTGTGATGATGAGATAAGTGTATAAATCCATGCTATAAATGGATGAGGGAAATTCATTCTTGCAGGAATAGCTAGAATTGAGTGCCAGGCTACAGAATCAAATGCTTTTTTGATATCAAGCTTCAGCATACACCTTGGAGAAATATTTCATCTATTATAACCATACAATAACTCTTGGGTTAGCAAAATATTATCAGAGATTGATCTTCCCTTTATAAAGGCTGATTGATTAGGAGCAATTATAGAAGGCAATACAATTTGAACCCTGTTAGCTAGGATTTTAGAAATGATCTTGTATACCACATTACAACAAGAAATAGGTCGAAAGTCAGAAACTGAAGTTGGATTATCAATTTTTGGAATAAGAGAAATTGCAGTAGCAGAGAGGCTGGAAGGAAATTCATTATGCAGAAAGAAATGAAGAATTGCATTTGTAACATCATCACCAATCACATTCCAACATTTTTGAATGAAGAAAGAATTAAAACCATCAGGACCACCACAACTGTTTATATCCAATTCAAATGCAGCCTCTTTCACTTCTTGAGTAGTAATTATATGTATGAGTTTAGCAGATTGCTCATGGGATATGGTAGGAAGGTTTAAGTTGAACAAAGGCAAAATGTCAACAGTGGAAACAGGATTGGCCAGAATTGAAGAGAAATAATGAACAAAAGATTTATTGATCATACCTTCATCAGCTTGCTAATGACCATACATATCTTTAATTAGGAAAATTGATTCTTTGGATATCTGAATTTTGATTGAATTATGAAAAAACTTTGTATTCCTTTCACCCTCAAGTTCTCTCTTTAAAAATAATTTTTGCTGTAGACTCTTCAATTCCACATCCAAACATTCTTTCAATTTATCCTTTAGTTCAACCTCTCTATGAATCAACCCCAAATCAAAAGGATTATTTTGAATTTCATGTTGCATAAACTCCAACTCTGCTTTGACACTGCTTGATTTTTGAGCTCTAGAACCAAAATTCTTCATGGACCAGGATTTTAAATGAAATTTAAGCAATTTTAATTTGTGCAGTGGATCTGACAATGAATTGCAAGAGCTCTGTGAATTCCAAACCTGCAAAAGAGAACTAGAAAAATCTGGATGGTTAACCCAAAAATTAAAAAATTAAAAAGAGATCTTACCCTTGTTAACAGAATCATCAACCCCCCAGTAAAACAGCAATGGGTTATGGTCAGAGAGAAGAGGAGGAATGGAAAAATAAAAGGATTTTGCCAAAGGTTAATAAACTCAGAACTTGTAAAGATATTATCAGGCTTGCAAAGAGTGGGAGGTCCATGTTTAGAACAGTTTGACCAGGTGAAAGAGGAACCAAATTCACTAACAGGAAGCAAATTTCCTGAGATGATCATATTATTAAGAGGAGCTAAGTCTTTAATGGAAAGAGGACAACCACCACATTTATGATTGCAACTAAACATACAATTAAAACCACCTCCTAAAAGCCATGGCTCATTTGAAGGATTTAGAAGCTTTATATGATCAAAGAAAAGACATCGAAGAGATAAAGAATTATGGGCATAAACTGTAGTAAGAAAGAATTTAGAGTTAGAAGGCAAGAAAACACAACAGTAATGAATTAGCTGATCTAACTCAAAAATTTTAGATAAGGAAAAAATAGATGGATTCCACAAAGTTAACAGCCTACCAAAAGGAGCTTTGGCAAGGTTATGATCAAAATTCCAAGACGGAGCTATGAAATTAGCTGCATTTGATGTAGACAACGCATCAAGCTTTGTTTCAGAGATACACATTAGTTGAATAGAATTTTCTCTTATCAAGGTTTTTATTACACTTTGCTTAGAGGATAAATTTGCTCCCCTAATATTCCAAAACCCTATTGGATTCATCATTTAAAGAGTAAGGGATCTACCAAACCCACTGGATTACTCCTAGTGCGCCTAGTTGCATTACTTATATTGCCATTCAAAGGCTGAACATCCTCTGGACCAAATTCTTTCCCATCATTAAGATCATCACTGTCCCTCTCATTGCCTTTCTTAACTTTCTTTTTCCGACCCCTTGTTTTCTTTTTACTGCCAGTGATAATTTTAGCAAATAAAGAAGAAGGATTTGAAGATGGAGGAGGCAAAATAATATGTGGAGGAGTGGATAAATGCGAGTAAGGAGAAGCCCCATGAACATTTGAATTGACATTTGAATCGACATTTGAGAAGGAAGAAAGATTAACAGACGGATTAATAGAGGAGGAATTGAAAGCAGATGAAGAAAGATTAGAGGTATTAATAGATGAGGAGATGAAAGTGGATGAAGAAGGATTAGAGGTAATTTGAATATCAGAGTTTGCATTATCTTGGCCAATTAAAATGTCAAAAGGATTGTGGGTGTGGAATTATGTAGCTACTGTTTCATGCAAAAAATCAGTGAATGCATCATTATCACCATCAATAATTACAGTTATTCTTTTCTCCCTGGCTGAATATTTTCTCTGAATAGTACATTGGCCATTTTGATCAACTATAACAATATTCTGATTGTCCTTTCCCAAAATTTCTTTATTAATATCCATGGATTCTTCATTATTCACCTCTTCAAAACCATCCATATGATCATTATTATTCAATTGAACTACCTTCTCCATAGCTTTGCCAATCTCTTTAGCAACTAAAGGATTTGACACCTTTTCTTTCATTTTCCACATTTGCTTCTTTTTATTCACCACCCTAGTCCAACCCTGAGATTTCCTATTTACATGAGGTAAATTCCTGAACTGAGTCTCATTATTATTCCTACCAGAGAAATTTTTTCCATTCTGAACAAAATTCCCATCATAATCCTTCAAACAATTTCCAGTTTCAATATTTCCATCCTCTGATTGCACTTTCCTTTCAAAATTATTAGTTGAATGTCCAAACAATTTACAGTGAGTATAGATTAGTGGCCTCCAATCATAAGAAGTTTTAACTGGTGGACATTTATCATCAAGAATTCCCATGTCAACATGATCAGGTAATTCATAATCTGGAGAAATTTCCACTAAAGCTTTAGCATAACTAAACCTTTGGAGCCTCTCAGTGCTTGTATCAAAACAAATCAATTTTCCAACATGACAAGATATCCGATTAATTCCTATTAAAGTCCAGAGCATAAGAGGAATTCTATGAATATGGATCCAGATTGGTACCTTTCTAATTTGCGACTGTGAATCTCCAATTGAAGGATCCCATTCAGTGATAATGAACATCCTACCCTTGATGAAGATGGGATCTGATTTGAGGACTCTTTCCCTTTCAATATCATTTGCAAATTTGAAGAAAAATTTAACACCATCAGATTTTATATCAGCATTACCTTGCAACTTCCAATAACCAATCAAAAAATTCACAACAGTAAGATAAGAAAGAGTGCCATCCAAGAAAAAAACCAACCAAGTAATCCTTCCAGTGTTTCAATCCTTCAGATTTAACAATCTTAGGAAGTTCATTAGGTTTACCATCCCTATTGATAACGAATTGCACTGGTTTGTAAGATCCAGCATTCCGAGGAAGCTTTGTGAAAAGAGAGCGATAATCAGATTTTGAAGGTGGCAAGTTTGCATTTGATGTGTTTGCTGCAATGTTACAATGAGGATTGGAAAAATTCTGATTAAGAGTAGATTGAATATTAATAGAGTCACAACTAGGACGAGAAAAATCTAAACCCTGATTATCAGATCTGAAAGGAGAAACTGGATTCAAAGTGTTTGAAAGAATATCAACATTTGGATTCACAGATCCTTGAGGACTAGCATTTGAAACTGAATGATTTGAATCAGGAATCGAAATATCTTTTGAAATTGGATCAAGATTAACATTTGAAAAGTAAATCTTAGGATCCAGATTAACAGAAAATGGATCAGGAGGAAAAGGAGGCGGAGGAGGAGGAGGAATGGGAGGAGGAAGAGGTAGAGGAGGAGGAGAACGAGGAGGAAGAGGAGGAGGAGTAGGTGAAGGTGCTGAAATACTAAGAGAATTCGATGACGCCATTAACAAGGATTAACAAGGAGAACGAGGAGGAAGAGGAGTAGGTGTAGGTGAAGGGTGCACTAATTACTTGTAAATAAACCACATCAGGCCATTTGTTTGATGTTACTGAAATTTGCCCTTCCTTGTTTTGCATGCCCATGATCTTGCAGCCCATCCTCCTACACATTTCAACCCAAAACCAACACACGTCAACTCTCCCTCCAAAGATAAGAACAAATCCTCCTTCACTTTACACCAACTTCTCTTCATTTTATCCCATCCAAAAAAACACCCATACAGCCAAAAACAAATCGCAGCGCCACCACTCCTCCATTGATCAGAGTACCATCAGGAAACCCCAAATCGAGCGCCATAGTCAGATCCTCCCTCGGCATGAACCTCATCACCCATAGCCCTATCATTAGCCCGCAGCTCGTCCATAAAGGTCACGCCTTTCAGGTGAGATCTCGTCCTCCATGCCACTTTAATTTCCATCAAAACAGATCGGAGTATATATCTCACTATCCTTTATATATTTGTTGTTTAATACTTTATGAATAAGTGTGTAGATGAGAGATTTATGGGGAGAAAGAATTGAACGACTTACTGCCGTTCATTACTCCATGCGTGACTGGTTGTGTATTTTCGGTTATGAATTGAAGAAGTTGCAAAGTAAAAAACGTATGGCTTGGGGAAGTATTGCAGGGTATATAGACGTAAACGGGGTTTTGAGGATAAGAACAATGTATGTTCAGTAGACATAAGCAGCTATGTGTTTTCACTTCATGTAGTAGCTATGCATTAGTCTATTGATTAGAGAAGATTGAGGGGGAAAGACGTACTGAGTTGAGAGCTTCATACATGTGTTGTCTCCTACCATAGGGTCTGCGTGCTACTAAGAAGAATAGGTTAGGCATGTTGTTTGTACAAGTAGACCCATTGTTGCAAAGTGTTGTCATTCAACATTAATGGCAGAAATTTGTAGAAGTACACATATAATTAATTGATGTTTTGTTATGAGTTCACGTTAGTATTAAAGTTTGTTAGATTCGGCTTGGCAAAAGATCTTGTAAAGGAGTATATGCATGTGAAGTTGTTTCTATCTTATTTTATATTTTTCTTTTTCCTATTTAATTGATACTTAGCTTAGTTATGATAGGGCTAGGGTTTCACCATGAAATTGTTTGTAAAGAGAAATCGCTTTCACCATGAAATTATTACCTCGCTATATCCCGTAGTGGATTACCACCGCTACCTTTTCCCAAATAGACTCTGATATAGCCTTGTTGTTTAAATCCCCGCTATTTTCCTTTATTCTCGATACATCTAGTTATTTCTGTTGTATTACGCTATTCCCGCTGTATTTTAATGAAAGAAACGAACTGAAAATGGCATATATGCATTATAAAAGTTATGAATTTAGATTTTTTTAATTGAATTTTTTAGTATATATTTTTAGAAACGAATTTTATCAATATTGTACAAAATTTAATAAGTTAAATAGCAATTTGTGCTTATTCACAGATATTTACACACTTTTTTTGAAAATTAAGAATGTACTAATTATAGTAAAATTGTGTGCTATTTTTACATTTAATTAATCATCGATTTTACATTCATAAAAACATTATGAATGAGTTACATGTTTTATTTTAGAATCATCCACTATGTCATGTTATTTCCTAATTATAGTAAAATTAAGAATGTTATATCATTAAAACTGCATGCATTAATGCTATCAAAAGCTTCATGCACTTTTTAATTGTGTGCGGCTTCCATGCAATTTTTAACCACATGATAGTCATGTAGTTAAAAAAAATGCATGGAAGCTGCATGTAGTTAAAATTTGCATTGGTGCATGTAGTTTTTAACTACTTTGTTGCATGCAATTAGAAACAATGTGAAATGAGTTTTGACTGCATAATATCTTTGCAGTTAAAGGTTAAATAAACAATATACAGTTTTTAACTTAATACATCTTATGCAGTTAAAAACAACAATATAAAATTATGATTTTTGAAAATTTATTTTAGTTATCAATAATGGATATGGTTGAAAAGTTTATTTAGTTTATAATTTCATGGTGAAAGCGATTTCTCAATCTGGTTAACATATAAAATGCTGTTTTGATTTAAAGATTGATGACTTATGACTAGTTTTAGAGTATTGTTAACATCACTCCAAAAAGGGGTAAAGGGGGTCATATTTTATTTTCACTCCATTAAAAATTAAATTGTTAAGGGGGACCAAACAAAATAGAAAAATAAATAAAAGGACCCGATTTTACCCTCCATTTAAATACACAAAACACGGTAAAAACTGACAATGACATACCGAAACTCAGCATAAATTTCGGAAATAACATGCCGAAAATAGATTAATTGAAGAAAAATTAAAATCCTACATATTCGGCGATAATACATTGAAAAACACAATTTTATTCGGTGGTCTATTGCCGAATTTGTGTTATTGTCATGGTCTGATGTGTTCACCATATTCGGCAAGTACATGCCATTATAATCGTTTAACTTCGGCTCATTGTCAACGAATATAACGTTTATGGCAGAAAATAGACCTCTATTTTTTTCCAGTAAATCATTACATTTCTGGTGATTTTTTAACAAATCCAACATGTCATTCGCTTTTTTAAAATAAAAGTCATGTTGTCTTCTTTTATAAAGTTAGAAATTTCGTTAGAAATTGGTTGCTCCATGAAAACAGTGATTACTTGTTTACTTTGAGAAGAAGAAGATGATTAGGTTTTAACGAATGCTAAAATGTAATTAGAGTAAAATAATAAAAGAGCATTTTGGTCTATATTTTATAAATAGTTAAGTGTGCTATGTCAAATTATCCTCCCCGTGGTAAATTTTAAAAATAAGAAAAAAATGTCATTTTAACCGTTTTTGGAGTGACATTAACAATACTCTAGCTTTACTTTTATATAGAAGTGTGAGAATAACGCTTACATATATATAAAGCATTGGGACCTAATTTTGCATAAATTATAATATATAAGGTATTTCATTCATTTTAAATAATAATAGGGATTTGCCGTATGATCCTCCTATTCTTTATCTATGTAATTATTCATTTTCCTTTTCATAATTTAACAAATATTATTCTATACCCCAAATGAATTTCATCAGGGATTTTACTTAACTAACAAGTAAAAAATTAATCGTCAGATAATTTTGCAATTTGTGACATGTTAAGATTTTATTATTATTATGAGTTCGAGCTGTTTTATGCAAGTTTATCTATATTTCAAGTCTTTATATGTAATTTAAGCTGTTGCATAATTTAGTGCATTAACCAAATCTAATTACATATTGACTATGTCATAACTAATTTAAGAAAAAGAATCTATTAAATAATAGTAAAACAGAAGAATTTCTAGCTCTCTCCTTAATTGTCTCAATTTTGTTAATTCTCCTTAATTCTCTTAGTCCTCTCAATTCTCCTTCAAACACTACAGATACTTTTATTAAATCGAAATAATACAACAATATTATCTCTATTTAGCTTAAAACTCTCAATATATTTAAAATTTAACTCTATATCTGTCTTTTAAATAATACTAAAGCAGAAGAATTTTAAGTTCTAACCTTGATTCTCTCAGTTGCCCTTGATTATTTCAGTTCTTTCAATTCTCCTTGAAATCCAAAGATCATTTTAACAAATCTATTTCCGCCTCCCACTTATCCTACCTAAAATAAACTGCGTCTATTTAGTTCGATAGTTCTTCGCGTCTACTGAGTTCAATAGTTCTTTGTCCGGGCACTCCGACATCCACTGCAAATCTGTGATTTCGCAAATTTCGTAAATTAGATTCATTCCTTTTCATTTTTCATTTTAGTTTATGTATATTAATTTTTATGCTGTTTCACTTATAATAGATTCAGACATTTGAGTTTTTGTTTGGTTTTACTCAGCATGTAATTTATCAATAATTCAGGAAACGAACAAGGAATGCGACCTATTGGTAATTTATTACTCTAATTTGTTAACGAATAGAAGATGTATAACTTTCTGAATTTTGTTTTTCCTTGATGTATTATTGATTCCATTTTTTGGTTTGTAATCTCTAAAGAAAGCAAATTTTCATTTAGAAGAGATCGATTGGGCTTTTAAATTCCATTTTGTACTGATAGTTTTTCAACCTCTATCAAACATACATAGATATTCACACACGTGAACAAGTTCAACCAGACAGTAATATATTTGTTGAAATCATTTTCCTACGAATATTTGAGTAAACGTAGCAACCATTTTTTGTCACAGTTATTTTAGTAATGTGTATTCCAAAAAAGACTGTTCATGATCTTAGTAGGGAACTTAAAGAAACAGAAGTAACATATACAAAAAGATGAAAAGACTTGATCTTTATTTAAATCACATTTGTATGCAGTGGCGGACCTAGCTTCTTAGCTTAGCTAGGGCCAAATCAAGCTGCACCTCATATTCTTGTCCAAATTGCGTTTGTCAGCCTTCATCCAGGGCAGAAGCTTCAATTCAGCATGGGCAAGCGACCAGATTTAGGGATTTTTGGCCATGATTAGGGATTTTGAGCTAGGGCCACTGCCCTAGCTGGTTAGGAGTGGATCCGCCCCTGTTTGTATGTTGTCTTCCCTAAATAATTTTTCTTCAGACCGCAATAGTACATAATTATCCTGAAGAGATATCTGTATCAAAACATTTCATCAGAATTTAGTGTCCATATCAATGAATGCATCGTACTCTATCATCATATAAAGACATTATGAAATAGCCATCCAGCCTAGAAAATCCTTCAAGAAAAGTAATATTAGTCAAATAATATAAGGCTCGAGTTATTCACATATGTCTTATGACTTATTTCATTACACTCTCTATAGGTATCTTACTTCCAATTAGGTACTATATGGGAAAAAAACTAAGACTTGGTTGTGGTCCATGAAATGGAATATAGACATGCACTATTGAAGTACTGGGCAAACGTGATGCAGTTATCAGAGCTCCTCGAATATGTGGAATCAGTAAGCTGCAACCTTTAAATAAATTTCTTAAACAGTATTATATTTTAGTTCTGCTAAAATACTAATAAAGAAAAGCGCTTACATAGATAAGATATTAAGATCACTTGGGCATGAGAAGTTGGATTTCAAGCAGTCTGTTACTACTGAATCAAGCCTACATCAAGTAGAAGGCTTGGATTGCTGGAAAGAGCGTGCACACAATGCATATGCATATTATGACAGGAATGGAAGTAGTATATAGGTATGTATATACAAATTCTAAAACACACATGTTATGTTTTCCATGTTTGGTGATTTGGGAATGTTGGGTGTAAATGACCTACAAAGTTGGTTTTTTGACGTGTTAAACGTTGGTCTAACGTTATGGTCTTATTATAAGATTGGACTCATAGTTATCAAGGCGCGCGCTTAGGCGCGCCTAAGCGCAAAAAAGCTCAAGGCTCAAGGATTGCGCCTTTTTGTAGTTTCAGGGCGCCTTTTGTAGTTTGAGGCGTTTTTTAATGCTAAATTCAAAATTTTGTTTATACATAGTTAAATAAAAAAATTAACTGTTCAATAAATTATAAAATATGGTTTAAAATTTAAATCTTATTAATAAAATATGTAGATAATTGGATTAATTATAAAATATGGCATAAAAATTAATTTGTAGTTAGTAAAATAGTAGATCAAACTCATATAAAAGGCACACAAAAAAGCCCAAGGCTCAAAAAAGCCCCAGGCTCAATGCTTACGCTTTTGTGCACCTTAGCGCCTTGACTAATATGGATTGGAGTTACACAACAGTATGAAACTAACTATTTTTTATATGAAAAACTATGAAATTTACATATTTGTCGTTGTAGCACGTTCTGAGTTTTTGTCAGCTCAAAGAAGCTGACTTTGCTGATGTTTCTTATCTTGACAAGCAAAAATCAAGGGAACTAATTATTTCTACAAATATAATTTTGTAGACAAGCTAAAACCAAGGGAACTAATTATTTCTACAAATATAATTTTATATGTATACAACAAGATTTTGGAGGAACAAATAATTAGTTGAAAATTAAGAAAAGATAAGTTATTTGGACAAAGAAGAATGAGTAAACACTTTGAGGATATATGATCATTGTTGATACTCCTAAAAATTTGATTATATATGATTTTCACATAAAATATAAAAAATTGATAGCCCTATAATATTACTTTTTCCAGCTCCACCTCTAATAGAGAAAATGGGCTTTAATGGTAATTATAATGATAATTGACAAAAGGCACCATGTTATTGTGCAAACTGCTATTGAACATTTGTTGTCCTATACTTCTGTAGCTTTTTTTAGCATAACTCCAGACCTTATATTGTGTATAAAAGTTCATTTGGACTTTATGGATATTTTTAAATGAATGGTTTAATGGGTAGGCTTGAAGACATACTTCAACATCTTTGAGTGTTAAAGTAGTTTAGTTAGCTAATTGTTTAGGATTGTACAACTATGCAGCTTCATTATTTATTTTTAATTATCTACCCATATCACTATAGTTACGATATTACCCTTTTCTACTCCCTAGAATTACAAGTCTACGCCCTTTGCAAAGTTATAAATCTTGCGGAGAGATGTTTTCTGAATTTTTTGTTATTAATTTTGAAAGTATATAGAAAACAATGACTAGGAGAAATTTAGTAAATTTTCTTGCATTGCATGTCTACCCATATAACAAGAGTAGATATTTATGGGACTATCACCTTCAGATACTTTAAAAACCTATCTACCAATGTTTTGATCTTTATAGCGTGACTCTTTTGAAAATAAAGCGTCTCAAGTTTTCATATGCTTGGGTAAATTTCTGCTATTTGCTAATTATATTACTACATTTACACAACTAAATTATCACCTTCATTAGTTAAAGCAAATTACAATATCGCTACTTTGAATGTTTTAATAAAAGTAAAGATAACAAGTTAGTCTTAATTATCATGAACTAAATTTGAGTGTTAGAGGATTACCAAAGAATTTGCAATGCAAAAGAAAGCATTTCCAAAGAATACGCCTTCTGGATTGTAAAACCTTCAATTTCAAACTCAATCCACTAAAATGAGGTCTTAATTTGTCCGAGACAAATGACCTTTGTTTTAATCATTTTAGCAATTTGTTTATCCACTGTATATATTAATTTTATGATAGGCTTGCTGCCAAGTTTGTAATGCTCATTCTGACTACGATCTTATAGAGTAGCTATCACAAGTTTTTGTCTTCTTTCAATTCGTTATTTTGCAGTTATTCGATTTAATCAAGTGATAGGCTATATAATATCAATTACCAAATACTACTACTATAACGAAGGATGTGGTAGCTTATTTAATAGTTGTACGCTAGCTATCAAAGATCGTATCTAATAAAAGAGAAGGTACTGAGCCTTAATCCAAAATTAAGTGATAAATATAACTGTAGAATACCACTATGACAATTTTTTATTCCTATTTTTTTTGGTGATTTATAGATTAACATGGAATTATCTTATAGTTCCACCGTAAACACCAATACAAACATAATGTTTATGAGAAAAGTAAAAATTGTGCACGTGCATCTAATTATCAATAGGGGACTGGCTTTCTTAATTCTTATGTTATATAAAAAATTGCAGCTTGGGTTGTAACCAATAAAAAAAAATTCAAAAAGTAGATAAGGTAAGCTCCTGATATCAGGCTGTTTTCATGTTTAAATGGACTATGAAAGGAAAAAATTTAATTTATTATCTGATACATCATAATTATAGATATAATTTATATCGGTTCATATTAACAAGGTGAATGTAATTTTTTATCATACAATGTTGTGTTTTAAAATAAAAAAATTATAACCGAAATATTCCAAGCTCTTAATTACCCTTTGGACAAAATCTAAGTGTATATCTTTGAATTCTAACAAATTCGAGTTACGTAAATATGGTTCAGCGGAACGATAAACAACCAAAAAATGCTAGATCTTTGTTCCTATATAAATTTCCACATCTATTTGAAAGTTAATAATCAAAAAATTAACAAGGGTGAGAAAATTTACAGCAACTATTTATCAAACCATTTTTCTAATGAGAATCCTTAAAGGTATCATAGTTGGTCTTAGAATTTGGTATGGATTACATGTTAGGTTGATTGAGTATAAAGGACATAGTTATGTAATCTGAACTGTCCAACAATTATTTGTGTGTACATTTGCTATAAATGGCTTGAAGTAATGAGCTTTAGTTTTGTATGAGCTCTGAAAAATGTAAATTTTATGAGGCTCATTAAGAATAATAAGCTAGAGAAATTTACAATGTAATGTTGTGATTTTGTTCCCGATATATATATATATATATATATATATATATATATATATATATATATATATACACATACATACACACACACACACACACACACACACACACACACACACACACACACATATATATATATATATATATGTATGTGTGTGTGTGTATGGGTGTGTATTTTCTTATAGTATATGCATACATGTATATAATATGTAATATGCATGTATAAAATCCAATGTAAAGCTTTGTAGTTCGGTTGCCATTTTTGTTCCCATGCCAATTGGTGTCTGTTTTGCACCTTATAATTTTTTGTAAACATATTTGTATTTTATATCACGTGATTGTTATTGTATATTTATATCGGCTGGTGGTAAATAGAGACTCTCAGATATTGTGTTAGTTATTTTTATTAGTTTTCTAAATTGAATTTGATTAGTAATTTGCTATAATGCATACTTGCAGCAAACAACTTTCACAGAAGCAATTTTCCATTTGAATAACCTTTTGAACCATGTGGATGAAAACTTCCCAAAATCAGTTAGACTATTTTATTCAAATGATGGACGGTTAGATTTTTTTTTTCACATGGTCAACATGGTTTGATTCAAGTGTTAACTTTAAACGTTTACAAGCTGGTCCCCAGTACCCAAAATGAGGCACCACAGATTAACAGTTCAAGGAATATGTATACATGTGAAAGTGAATTAATCTCAGACATATGAAGATCAACTTACACATATTGGCATTCGGAGACCAAGATATCATAATCATGGAGTTACCTTGACAATTTAGTGTCATTGACAGTCAATGGAAAGATCGTGCATGAAAGATACTCATTACTTTCATTTCTTTGGCTGTTGAACGGTAGACATTTGTAGAACTTCATTCACAATGAAAGAACGCTTTCTAGAGAAGATTTCTGCTGGATCTAGATGGTACTTGGAGATAATTATTCTATCGAGGGATTCTCTGTTGAGAATTAATCTCAAGCATTTTAGCCAAGTTTTTAGGAATAGAAAGAGTCAAATCTTTATTATAGCATGATTGGTAATAATTCAAATTTATGATCCTATCTTTATTGAGAGAGCTTTTAAAGTTGCTATTATTCAATAAAAGATATTTTTCCACAAATATTTAGATATTTCCTAGAATATTGCAAATCTAGAATGGTCCAATATATGCTATAAATAGAAGAGCTCTCTCCTCATTTGAATCAAGCAAAATGTGAACAAAAAGAAAGAAATAAAAAAAATAGAGTTTTTATTTTCTTGCAGTATTTGTTTTCTCCTTCTGTGTTTGCTATAACTCTCAGAGACTATCCAGTAGTTCATATAGTTAACAAATTGGTATCGGAGCTAGACAAGTTTTCAACAAATTGGTATTAGAGCGCCAGGTTGAAACTATGGCATTTTTATTTCTTTCGACGTTTGTTCTCACAAAAGAAAACTTCGAAGAGTGGAGTAACAAAAAGAAAGAAGAATTGATCTCCAAAGGATTATGGGAGATTATTGAGTGTGGCTATGAGTGGCCAAAAGATGTTAAAAATATGACGGAGAAAGAGAGAGAGGCATTTACAAGGTCGAGATGGAAAGACCATCAAGCACGTGTTGCTATGTGTGAGAACGTTGACGAAGAAGCTTTCAACCATATTATTGGAGAAAAATCTACAAGAGATTCGTGGAAATTACTAAAAGAGGTGTATGCAAACAAGGAGAACCTAATGGCAAATAAAGAAGACGAGGCTGATTGTATGATTTGAAAAGAGTCGAGCAGGAGGAAGCTGTTGACAATCAAGAATTCACTGAGGAAGTCATTGGGAAAATGGATAATGATGAGTTTGCTAATGACGATGATACAAAATTTGATGATATAATGAACTTAGAAGAGGCAAAACAAAGAGCAGCCGCTGAAGCAATTGCAAAACAAGAACGGGCAACTGTTGATAAACAAGTGTTGAAGCACGATTGCATGCAGAAAGAGCCGCGGTTCAATGGGATGCCTCAGAAGCAAGAGAGAGAGAGAGAGAGAGAGAGAGAGAGAGATCCAGACCATGTTGAGGAGGTACTAGCAGTGAACTAGGAAGAATATAACGTATTCGATAGCAATTTTGATGAGGACGAACCTGATGATATAGAAGAGATTCAGGCTATTGATGTAGAAGGCGAGGATAGAAGTAACACTAATGATGATGCTGTTGAGAAAGAAGTAGATTTGAAAGATACTGAAGTTGGGCTTGATGCAAATAATGCCATGAATGTTTATAGGGAGGTTGAATCAAATGAAGTAGGAAAAGAAAATACAACTAATGTTGAAGAAAGACGTGACCAGCTAAGGTCTGCTATTGATTTGAATTCATCGGACTATGACAAACAGAAGCTCCAAGAGCGGTTGGCAAAGTTATTTGGTGGCGTTACAGTTCTAAAATTGAAGGAACGAGCGAAGCTGAAGTTAGTGCGAAGAAAGATAGAGCTATCGATGCCCATAATTCAACTAAAGCTGCTGTGGAAGAGAGAATTGTGCCCAGAGGTGGTGTTGTCTTGCTGTATGCATTCAAAGAACTAGCGAACTTCCAGACGGCTAATTTTGACTAGAAAATTGGTGTTCAAATCATTCAAAATTCTTTGAAGATGTCAGCATATATTATTACTGCGAATGCTGATCAAGTAGAAGGTGCGGTTGTTGTTGGCAAGCTTTTGGAGCAGGATCAAGTTGATGCTGCTAAAGGTGAATATGTTGATATGGTAAAGGCTGGTATTACCGATTCATTGAAAGAGATCAGAACTGCATTAGTGGATGCTGTAAGTGTTTCTTCACTAATGACAACTACAGAAGCCATGGTGGTAGACCTACCCGAAGATAAAAAAGCAAGAAAAGAAGAGGAACTGATGAGAAAGAAAGTTTAGACGATTACTATACTTCTACCAAAACATGTGAGATATAAAGGAATCAAAAGTCTGTAATCGAAGAATCCAGTTCACCACGAAAGGAGCAAGCACATAGATGTTCGTTTTCATTTCATCTGGGAGCATGTCAAGGAAAAGGATGTGCAGCTAAATCATGTTACGAGTAGTGATCAAGTAGCGGATATCTTCCAAACCATTGCCAAAACTGTTGTTCGAAATTTGCAAGACGATGATTGGAATAAAGGATGATAGATGCTTGAGCTTAAAGGAGGGATTTGTTGAGAATTAATTTCAAGCATTTTAGCCAAGTTTTTAGGAATAGAAAGAGTCAAATCTCTATTATAGCATGATTGGTAATAATTCAAATTTATGATCCTATTTTTATTGAAAGAGCTTTTAAAGTTGCTATTATTTAGGAAAAAATATTTTTCCACAAATATTTAGATATTTCCTAGAATATTGCAAATCTAGAATGGTCCAATGTATGCTATAATTAGAAGAGCTCTCTCCTCATTTGAATTAAGCAAAATGTGAACAAAAAGAAAGAAATAAAAAAAATAGATTTTTTATTTTCTTGCAGTATTTGTTTTCTCTTTCTGTGTTTCCTATAATTCTCAGAGACTATCCAGTAGTTCATATAGTTAACAAATTGGTATCGGAGCTAGACAAGTTTTCAACATTCTCTGCTTGCCCACCATGGAACAAACTTATGTCTACGCCTGGCCTCCTCTTCTTCGTCTTCATCATCAGAATTAGTGTATGGTAACAGTTCATATGACTCTTCTCGAATTTCACGATTGTCTGATGTCATTATCTGGATAACTTCCTGTAAGCCTTTTGGCATGCTAAGTACCTTTTCAAAATCAGCTGGGTTCTGATTTGTGTTATCAATTGTCAGAACACTTACCATACTATGTTGCATTACTGATTTTTTTTGGAAGCCTCCCTTTTATGTCTTCAGCCATTGATTCTTTTTTTGCAATTTTAGGTTGAGGCATTTTATCCATCTCTTCTTTCTGTCTCGATGTTCTTCCAAAGCAACGATGTTTCTGTTCCCTCCCTTTTTTCTCTTCCCTCTATCTTTTCTTTGTAGCAACTTCTGCATATTTTCTCTTCTTTTCATCCTCTTTTTGCTTCTGTTTGAGCTCTAACAGTCTGCTGCTTTCCTGTTGTAACTTCCCTCTCTGCAGCTTTGCTGCTGCTTTTCGCGCTTCTCGCTCGTTTTGTCTCTTTTCCTCAAGACGCTTAGAAAATTCGGCAGCCTCCAGCGTCTTTACTTTGATGTCCTTCGTACCTTTCACTGGTGCATCTGCCGACTGAGGTTTACGAACAAATGGACTGAAAGAGGATATTCTTGAAACTATTTTACTGGGCATATACATTTTATCAATGTTACTACGGGAACACAATATGTTGCTTTGAGTCTTTGACAGGGAGTCCATTTTAATGTTAAAGCACTTGTAGATTCTGTGCTGAAGTAAATAGACAAAAGAACCTGTACATAATATAAATGTACATATATGTATACAGACTTCTGCAATCCTCCTGCATACATGTTCATGCCCACGATCTCATGGTATAACAGGTTAACATAGAGGGACAGAGAGAGAATGAGAGAGACTCCTCCAATCCTCCTAAATTTTGTTATCGGATTTTTCTTCTTCTTGGATTGCTATAAAATAAAATATAATTATAGTTTACCATTAACATGAGCACGTAAGCAAGTGTATTTTTACAACAGCTTTGAATATGTTAAAAATGGGGTAAAGTGTGAATTAGTCCTTCCAGGATGAATGTAGTAGTATGATCATTGTAAACAAATTCAAAACAACTATACAAGTAAAAAAAGTGAAATTTATACAATGGCTCACTTGCATGATAGAACAAAGTATTAGTTACTGACTGAACAATATGAACTAAGTTTCTACTTCATCTCTGCTTTGTTAGCCATATTTGTTTATTTCAACTGAACAATATGACTTTTGGATGCAATGTTTTCCAATTCGTTGACTTAATGACTAATTCTCCAAAATATATTCATATTCCCTTTTTTTATCATTCAAAGATACTAGAAGTCGTTAACGGCAATATTAGAATTATTTAACATGAATTTCAACAACTTCATTCAATTTCCAATTTCGTTGTTCGTATGGTTGTTAGAATATGATACTTGAACTAAGCTATTAGAATGAGAGTAACTGCATTTATTCAAACATTCAGTTTTGTCAAGATGTAAGAACATAATAAAAAATACATAAGATTTGGCTAAAAATAGTGAATATCGAATAATAAATGATATTATACCATATTTTAATTTGGATGTATCGTTATGCACTAAACCGTCCGAGAGTCATGGAGATAATGCAATATATTGTGTAAATAAGAACAAGAATAAAATGATTTTGTATAGATTGACGAAGTAATTTTTTCTTCTTTTAGTACCTCTCTACATTGAGATCAAGAGGCCACATCACTACTCATTGGTGAAATTTCATCCTGGCAAAGAAAATAATTAGCGGAAGCCGTGAGGTTAACACAGACTGCAAGATCTGAAAGCTGAAGGAGAGTGTTGACCTTTTGATCAGTTGGCACTTTGTACTCAACTTGAGCAGAAAATTGTTCTGTTGTAGGCGCCAAAGAATGTTAGGGAACCACTAAGGCATTTGGTCCAAGCATGATGCTCCTCACATTTACAGTAAGCATTTATGAGAAGCTAGAGGAACTGCACATCTTCAAAATCTCATCCTTTGTTTTTTTTTTGCGAATATGGTACCATTTATTTATCTTTGTTGTGTATGATGCTATTTCTTTGAATATGATTTATTACCACTGGAAATTTATTTTGGCTGAATAGTAACTTTTTCATTTTTTGTTGCATTTTTACCTTTCTTCCGTGCTACTCTAATTTAAATACAAACCATTAGCTAAGGTAAACTTTTACTATTTATTTAGGCAATTGTAAATTTCATTCCAAATCTAAGGAAGTTTTCTTAACTGATTTCTTTCCCAATGTAAAGGTTGCATTTAAAACATGCTCCTTAGATGAGCGTATTGTGTAGGGAACACGTAAGTAATATTTGTTTCCATCTCACTTTCATGTCTAATTATGTAGATGAAAAAACCCACATGATATATCATATGTGTATTGGTGTCGATCATTAAGTGGAAGTTGATCACTTAGTTGCTGTACGAACTAACTGTTTGCAGTATGAACTAAAAGCGCAAGTTATTTTCCTTAAACATATTTAGACCTTAGCATTTAAACATTTCAACTCAAGCTACTAAATATTTCGGTAATTGTTCCATGGTTATGTCTACCATAGTATAACTTTCAAGTATTAGTAAATGAGACATTATTACCATATGAACTTAGCTCTTCACAGATATTTTAATTTAAATTAAAAAAACCCGTAGTATAGAACGATGAGATGCAAGTCCAACATCAGTTATTAGCACCCTACTTTCATATTTTATTTAAATAACATAATTTATAGAGCAGCAATTTCGCATATAAGAATTAATAAATGCAGCAGTCCAACAGATAACTAAGTCAAACTCCGTCCTAATGACTACAATTAATACGTTTGATTCACCATTTTTAGTTTTCCGTTTTCGCCATAACAAAATTACAAACGACATATATAAATTATGGAAAATGATCGTTTTAAAAAATAAATTTAACATGTGTAACACCCCGAATTTCAATTAATACTAGTATTCACTAATTACAGAATAAATAATCTCAGATGTGAGAATTGGGGGAAACGGGCTGCGTCATTTCGTTCGTCTCGGAAAAGTACGCAAAATAGAGTCCGAGTTTTCGAAAATCGGAGTCCGTATGGCCCAGTTATGGCCCGATGAAGTTTGCAGAAAATTCAAAACCAAAAACAGATTTAAAAATTTAAATTTCAGATTTTGGAATGGAACAGGCGGGGTCAGGCGGGAAGATTCCCGCCCTACCCATGTCGACAGGGCTGTCGACAGGCCTGTCGACAGGGGTGTCGACTTGCCTGTCGACAGGGGTGCGGCGTCCAGTGAACCTGGGTGCACCAGGTTGGGTTCTAGGCTGGCTTAGAGGGCTGGTTCTAGAGACTTCCTAAATCTAAGGGTCCTAATCTAATCTAGGGTTAATCTAAGGGCCTAAAACACTACCTAATCCTATAAATAAGACCCCAACCCTACCCTAATTCATTCATAATTAAATCTTGTAATTAAACTATGGCAAAATGAAACTTGATCATGGCCTCCACAAATCAATGAAGAGGGTTGCAAGCTAATCACTCTCTAATCAACCTCTAATCCATTCTTAGCATCTTAATCTTCTTCATTTAAAGTGCAAATTTGCTAGTTGTGAGTTTCTATCACTTTGATGATCTTTTGTTAAACTAAGTAGATGAGATGTGATGAGATTTATGGTTTTGTATGTGGATTAATGAGTCTTGAATCATATGATATGATGTTAGCATTAATCCTATGTTTATGCATGTTGAGTATGTAAGTTTATGCAAGTTTAATAAGATGTATGTTATGTTTGCATGATGCTAAATATGTAAGTTGTGGGCTATGTGATCATATGCATGTTATGCAAGTTCATGGTGATATGCTATGCAAGTTACATGTATGTTAATATGCAAGATATACTATGCAAGTTACATGTTTATTAATATGCAAGTTACATGTTTGTTAGTATGCAAGTTACATGTATGTTAGTATGCAAGATATACTATGCAAGTTACATGTTTATTAATATGCAAGTTACATGTTTGTTAGTATGCAAGTTACATGTATGTTAATATGCAAGATATGCTATGCAAGTTACATGTTTGTTAATATGCGAGTTCATGATGACATTATGCAAGTTTATGAGTTAATATGCAAGTATGTTATGCAAGTTAACATGTAAGTTATATGACATATTATATGCAAGTTATGTGACATGTTATACAAGATTATATGCAAGATATGTGACATGTTATGCAAGTTCACATGCAAGTTATGTGTTTGTTAATATGCAAGATGGCACCTTTGAAACATGTTCATACATATGTAAGTTGACACCTTTTATATGTGTTATGTCATGAGAACGAAATTATGTGGGAACGTTGGGGTTAATTCAATGCATAAATTAATAAGATTGTGTGAGATTAACATAATTATGCATAACATAAAATAAATGGACATAGTATGGGAATTTGCCTATTAAGTTAGGTGTACCCATACTATGTGATGGGAATTTGCCTATTAAGTTAGGTGTACCCACACTTTGGAGTTGGGAATTTACCTATTTAGTTAGGTCTACCCATATTCTTAAAAACGTGTAATCTATTAGGGATAATTAATATAAATTATGAGGGTGATTAATTAGGTGTAATTAATTGACTAAGACACGAGGTTGGACTCAGTTGTAGCGTAAAACTGCCCGGACCCAACCGGCTTAACCAGTTGCTACAAATTTTAGCCCAATGTGAGAGGTCTTAGGCACAAACTAAATACGTGATTAATGTAAAGACACGAGGTTAGACTCGGTTATGACATAAGGCTGCCCGGACCCAACCGGCTTAACCAGCGGTCATAAAAGACAGTCTAATGTGAGAGGTCTTTACAAAGGTTACGATCTTAATTAATTAGTTAAGAAACACTTAACCATATTAGCATGTAGAGGGACATGAGGGGTTAAGTGGGTGCCTTGGGTGGCATAAGGAACCTAGTGGGTTGCCTTGGGTGGCAATAGAAAATACGATTAGAATACTTAACCAAAGTGGAACATGTAATTAAAACATGATTAAAGAGTTAAGTGGGATACACTAGAAAAAGGGACAAGCTTAGGTGGGTAGCTTGTGGGAGGCCCATTTCAACCAGTAACCCATACGTATCTTTGTGGGCTCGACCCATGTCGAAGACGGGACACGCATACTGGGTTTGACTGTAAGAGGCAAACGGGTTAGCGGTGGCAACGCAAGTCCAACGGGCTTCATATGCGTGAGTGGGCCCGGGCTGGTAGGTAAGCCGTTGTTGCATCGTGTAGATATAAGCCGTGCACCGTTAATTATATCGGGTTGCCACGTTGGGGAATGGTACACCCCATGGTGGGGCCAGCACGGGTATCTACGTTAGGGAGCCGATCGAATGGGGAGTTGTGTGTACACCTAGTGGATTGTAGGGCCCCGTGGCGTCTACTTGGTCACCTAGGGGTACGCAAGTACTATTAAGTTAATTTTATAAGTCCTTAGGTGGGATCAACCTTTAAGTCAGGAATGACTGGTGTGGTGCAGTTTAGTAATTTACCCTAGGAAGGGTAGATGCGTCTTTATCTTGTATCTTAGTTTAGTTGACTGCTTAGTATAGCCGTTCATCCCTATATGTTACCGTATATCAATTTATGTCTTCTCTGGTTACTTTAACGATTGTATTGTTAAAGTTATAGGACTCGCTCAGACTTATGTCTGACCCCGTTGTTTTTTTATCTTTTTCCCAACCCTCAGGTCCTACGGTGGATCCTAGCAGTAGTGGAGCTTGATCGGATTGCTGTTCCAGTCTTTAGGAGCTTGGATAGATGTAAAGCTCCAGTTATCCAGTTATCTTTTCTTTTGTCATGGCTATTGTATGAGAGTGGGATTATGTACTTCTTTATTTTGATGGATATTGTACTTGACTTTTATTGTGGTTTCATGATGTAACCAGACATGTTTTATTTCCGCTGTTATGAGATGGTGTTTTAAAATTTCAAGTACTAGTTATATCTGTCTCGTTGTAATTTTTCTGTTCTATATTCACTAAAATACTCCACCGATGCTATGGCATTCCCTTAGTGAGTGATCATAGCGGGAGTGGGGTGTTACACGTGGTATCAGAGCTTAAGGTTACCGGAACAGATAAATTTTTTTTAGAAAATAGTAAAGGTATTATTTTTGGAAAAAAAAATATTTTCAAAAACATGTCTTTTAAGAGAAAAGTTTTTGAAAAAGAAAAGCATAATCCCCAATAGCCATATCTTTATCTTTCGGAATCTCCTTTTTGAATCTTTCCTCTTTCGTTTCAGCATGGCTGAAGATCTTAACATCCCGGAGGGTTTAGTTATACCACTATGGTATAGGAGGTTACAAGAGGCTAGGGCCGCGGCTACGGGTCCAGCCAATGCTACTACACCAGAGGCAACCGTTCCTCCTCCTCAGCCTAGAGTGGATAATTTTGCTAAGATTTGTAAGGAGTTCAAGGCTATAGGAGGAAAACCTTTTCTAGGTTCAGAGACTTTCGTAGAGGCTAGAGATTGGCTTAAGGAAGTGGAAGAGTTGCTAGATATCTTTGAAGTGGAAGAGGGAAAGAAAGTCAAGTTGGCGGCTTGGTTAATGAAGGGAGAAGCCTCATTCTGGTGGGAGGTCACTAATGGAGAACGCCCTGTTGACTCTTGGGCAGATTTTAAGCAAAGGTTTGGGGCTAAGTTTCTCTCAAGGGCGGAAGAGAATCTGTTTATGGAGAAGTTCTTGAATTTGAAGCAAGGGAATCTCACGGTGAAAGAATATGTCAACAAATTCAATCAATTAGCAAGGTTTGGCATAGAGTTGGTGAATACACCGGAGAAGAAGGCTTTGAGGTTCGTTAGAGGCTTGAACGAACCATTGCAAGGAATAGCTATGACTCACATACCAATGGGGGCCACCTTTGAGAAGCTTGTCTACATGGCACTTATGCATGAGGATGATAAGAATTCTAAGGCACCAGAGAAGAAGGGGGATCAGAAGAAACCGCAACAACAACAACAACAAGGCAAGGGTGGAAAAGGTAATGGTGACAAGAAGAAGAAGAAGAAGTGCTTCAATTGTGGGACCCCAGGCCACCTCAGCAAGGATTGTCGCAAAAAGAAGAAGACCGGTTGCTTTCATTGTGGAGAGGCAGGACATCTTGTGAAGGATTGCCCAAAGAAGGGGCAGAGGACGGGGTCTACCTCAGGAGGTCAGGTGCAAGCTCTGATAGCACCACCTCAGACAGGGGGGCGAGTTCAGGCTCTCTCAGTTCCACCGATTCAGCAGAGAGGTAGAACTATTTCCGTTGAAAGTCTGGTTTTTCTGTTTGATCATCCAGTTCGTACTTTGTTTGACTCTGGCGCATCGCATTCTTTTATCTCATCATCGTTAGTTGAGTCACTGCACTTAGACACCAGTCTAGTTGATGATCCCTTGGTTGTTTCAAACCCAATTGGGGGCTCCATATATCTGTCTATGATATGTTTGGGTTTGAAGATTTCTATACTTAGCGTTGAGTTTAGATGTGATGCTTTTGTATTGGGCTTCACGGGCTATGGGTTGATTTTGGGCATGGACTGGTTATCCAGTAATGGTGCCGTTCTTGATTGTGAAAGAAGAGTTGTCAGGCTTATGACCCGCTTGGGTAATGCTCTCGAGATCTCTTGTAATCCCATGGAATCTGTGTTGCTAAGTTATCTTGAATCGCTCGATGCTTCGGTCGAGAGTTTGCGTTCTGTAAGAGTGGTCCGGGAATATCCGGATGTGTTTGAAGAAGTGAAGGATTTGCCTCCGAAGCGGGAGATAGATTTCCGAATTTATTTGGTGGATAATGCCAAACCAGTGTTTTTGCCAGTGCGCCACATGGCTCCTCGTGAGAGAAGAGAACTTCATAAGCAAGTAGGGGAGTTGCTTGAGAAGGGGTTCATAAGGCGAAGTATATCGGAGTGGGGAGCTCCAGTAGTGTTTGCCACGAAGGCGGATGGGTCCCTCAGACTTTGTGTGGATTATAGAGAACTTAATAAGCTCACAAAGAAGAATAGACACCCATTACCGAGGATAGATGATCTCTTTGATCAGTTGGTTGGCGCCTCAGTGTTTTCGCAGATGGACTTAGCTACAGGGTTTCATCAGTTGAGAGTGGCAGAGGACAGTATAGAGAAGACTGCTTTCCGGACTCCGGATGGTTTTTATGAGTGGCTTGTGATGCCATTTGGGTTGACAAACGCCCCTGCATACTTTGTTGATCTAATGAGTAGAGTGTTCAGAAAGTATCTGAATAAGTTTGTAGTGGTCTTTGTGGATGACATCTTGGTCTTTTCCAAGAGTGAAGAAGAGCATGCCTTACATCTCAGAGAAGTGTTGGAGACTCTTCGAGCACATAGTCTTAGAACTAAATTCTCTAAATGTCATTTTTGGAGAAGAGAAGTGCGATTCTTAGGGCATGTGGTCTCTAAGGAAGGGATAGCTGTGGATCCCGCAAAGATAGTATCTATCCAGGATTGGAAAGTTCCTAAAAATGCTACAGAGGTAAGAAGTTTCTTGGGGTTGGCAGGATATTATAGGAAGTTCATCAAAGACTTCGCGAAGATATCAGCCCCATTAACCCGCTTGACGAAGAAGAATCTGGTTTTCTCATGGGACGTAGATTGTGAGGATGCTTTCCGACGGTTAAAGAGAGCTTTGACCACCGCCCCAGTTTTAGTGCTTCCAGATGGGAGTAAGCCATTTGTTGTTTATACCGATGCTTGTGGGACAGGATTAGGCGCAGTCTTGATGCAGGAGGGAAGGGTAATAGCCTATGGAGGAAGGCAATTGAGAGTGCATGAGAAGAATTACCCTACCCATGATCTAGAGTTGGCCGCGATTATTTTCGCACTTAAATCTTGGCGCCATTATCTTCTTGGTGAGAGATTCGAGTTGTTCACTGACCATAAATCATTGAAGTACTTATTCTCTCAGAAGGATTTAAACTTAAGACAGCAAAGGTGGATGGAGTTCTTAGCATCCTATGATTTCGAGATAGCGTATACCCCTGGCAAGGGTAACGTGGTGGCAGACGCCTTGAGTAGGAAAAGGCTATCTTTGAGTCCATTGTTCGTGGAACGGCGAAGCTTGGAGTTTCTTTCTTTGTTCGACTTCAGACCTTCTGTTGACTTTGTACCTGGTTTGTTGGCATCCTTGGAGGTTAGACCTACTCTCTTGGGACGGATTGGCGAGGCTCAGCGAGGCGACCCACAGTTGGTTGAGTTGGTAGAGAAGCTTATAAGGGGGGAGTCGTCCAGCCATTTGGGTAGATACACCATAGATGATAGGGGGTGGTTGCATAGAGACGGTAGACTTTGTGTACCGCAAGATGAGGGTTTGAAGAAGGCTATTTTGGATGATGCACATTGTTCAAGAATGACTATTCATCCTGGTGGAGACAAAATGTACCAAGATATGAAGAGAGTTTTCTTCTGGGCCGGTATGAAGAAAGATGTGGCCGAGTATGTGGCTAGATGCTTAGTGTGCCAACAAGTTAAAGCGGAGCAAAGGAAACCCGTTGGGTTGCTACACCCATTGGAAGTTCCGCAATGGAAGTGGGATAGTGTCTCGATGGATTTCATCGATGGGTTACCGAGATCGAGGAAGGGCAATACGGGAATTTGGGTTGTGGTAGACAGACTTACCAAGAGTGCCCATTTTATACCCGTGAAGAGTAAGAGGACCGCTCCATGGCATGCTTCAGTCTATGTTAGAGAGATTGTTAGATTGCATGGCGTACCATCCAGCATTGTGAGTGATCGAGATCCTATCTTCACTAGTGAGTTTTGGAGAAGTTTGCAAGAGGCGGTAGGGACTCAGTTGTGTTTGAGCACCGCATATCATCCTCAGACGGACGGTCAGACCGAGAGGGTGAACCGTATCTTAGAAGATCTCTTGAGGCTGTGTATCTTGGATTTTGGAGGTACATGGGAAGAACATCTTCCTTTGGTGGAGTTCGCATACAATAACAGCTTTCAGTCTAGTATTGGCATGGCGCCTTTCGAAGCTCTTTATGGAAGGCCTTGTCGATCTCCTACATGTTGGTGGGAATCTACGGATAAGATCTTGCTTGGGCCAGATATGGTTAGAGAGACTTCAGAGAAGATTGATTTGATTCGTAGAAGGATGAAGGCAGCGCAAGATAGACAGAAATCTTATGCGGATCGGAGAAGGACGGATCTTGAGTTTGAGGTTGGGGACATGGTTTTTGTCAAAGTATCTCCATTGAGAAATGTTGTTCGCTTTGGGTCCGTTGGGAAGTTAGTACCGAGGTTTGTTGGGCCATTTCCTATTAAGGAAAGGATTGGACGGATGGCATATAGGGTGGAGTTGCCCGACAGACTTAGAGGTGTTCATGATGTATTCCATGTATCACATTTGAGGAAGTGCTTACATGAGACCGCAGAGGTGGTAGAGCCGAGCTTGCTTAGAGATGTAGAGGTAGAGCGTGATGCGACGATTCGACGAGCTCCTACTCGCATCCTTGGGTCGGAAACTAGGAAGTTGAGGAACAGGGAAGTTCAGCTAGTTAAAGTGCAATGGGGAGATGACGAAAGCAATGCTACTTGGGAGACGGAAGTGAAGATGCGTTCTTTGTATCCATTTCTTTTTGAGAGTATGTCTTTTAACTTCTCCTTTATCGCTTGTCTAGTACTTATCTTATCTTTAGTATATCCTCTCGCTAGTACCTATGACCTTTAGATAGGGTAAAACCTATGGTTGAAACATGTGTTTGAAACATGTTATGGTTGATGGATGCATGTGGATGCAATTGTTTACTAGTGGTTGCTCGTGGATACATATACACACACATTAGGCACTAGATCGGCTCAGTCACTTCATGTTGCATATCGCACAAATGGATGTGGTAGTTAGATTGATGGATGTATCATGGCTGTGTTATCATATAGATGATGCATTTTTGTGTATGGTTGTGCACGCATATAGAAATTGTATGTGTCAATAGGGTTTCGCATACATATTGGATGCATGGCACTATCATGGTTTGCATTAAGGAGGTCGACTGAATCAGTAGACCGCCTGATTTTGCATTAGTATACGAACATATACACGCACTTTCTGCATATGTTCATACATCATTAGAAGTTTCTAAGGATAATGGTTGCTTGTGGTTGATGGTTTAGTAGATGGTTGTTTGGTTGGTAGGATACGTTCTCCTTAGCTTAGATATTTCGGGGACGAAATCCTTTAAGGAGGGGAGAATGTAACACCCCGAATTTCAATTAATACTAGTATTCACTAATTACAGAATAAATAATCTCAGATGTGAGAATTGGGGGAAACGGGCTGCGTCATTTCGTTCGTCTCGGAAAAGTACGCAAAATAGAGTCCGAGTTTTCGAAAATCGGAGTCCGTATGGCCCAGTTATGGCCCGATGAAGTTTGCAGAAAATTCAAAACCAAAAACAGATTTAAAAATTTAAATTTCAGATTTTGGAATGGAACAGGCGGGGTCAGGCGGGAAGATTCCCGCCCTACCCATGTCGACAGGGCTGTCGACAGGCCTGTCGACAGGGGTGTCGACTTGCCTGTCGACTTGCCTGTCGACAGGGGTGCGGCGTCCAGTGAACCTGGGTGCACCAGGTTGGGTTCTAGAGACTTCCTAAATCTAAGGGTCCTAATCTAATCTAGGGTTAATCTAAGGGCCTAAAACACTACCTAATCCTATAAATAAGACTCCAACCCTACCCTAATTCATTCATAATTAAATCTTGTAATTGAACTATGGCAAAATGAAACTTGATCATGGCCTCCACAAATCAATGAAGAGGGTTGCAAGCTAATCACTCTCTAATCAACCTCTAATCCATTCTTAGCATCTTAATCTTCTTCATTTAAAGTGCAAATTTGCTAGTTGTGAGTTTCTATCACTTTGATGATCTTTTGTTAAACTAAGTATATGAGATGTGATGATATTTATGGTTTTGTATGTGGATTAATGAGTCTTGAATCATATGATATGATGTTAGCATTAATCCTATGTTTATGCATGTTGAGTATGTAAGTTTATGCAAGTTTAATAAGATGTATGTTATGTTTGCATGATGCTAAATATGTAAGTTGTGGGCTATGTGATCATATGCATGTTATGCAAGTTCATGGTGATATGCTATGCAAGTTACATGTATGTTAATATGCAAGATATACTATGCAAGTTACATGTTTATTAATATGCAAGTTACATGTTTGTTAGTATGCAAGTTACATGTATGTTAATATGAAAGATATACTATGCAAGTTACATGTTTATTAATATGCAAGTTACATGTTTGTTAGTATGCAAGTTACATGTATGTTAATATGCAAGATATGCTATGCAAATTACATGTTTGTTAATATGCGAGTTCATGATGACATTATGCAAGTTTATGAGTTAATATGCAAGTATGTTATGCAAGTTAACATGTAAGTTATATGACATATTATATGCAAGTTATGTGACATGTTATACAAGATTATATGCAAGATATGTGACATGTTATGCAAGTTCGCATGCAAGTTATGTGTTTGTTAATATGCAAGTTGGCACCTTTGAAACATGTTCATACATATGTAAGTTGACACCTTTTATATGTGTTATGTCATGAGAACGAAATTACGTGGGAACGATGGGGTTAATTCAATGCATAAATTAATAAGATTGTGTGAGATTAACATAATTATGCATAACATAAAATAAATGGACATAGTATGGGAATTTGCCTATTAAGTTAGGTGTACCCATACTATGTGATGGGAATTTGCCTATTAAGTTAGGTGTACCCACACTTTGGAGTTGGGAATTTACCTATTTAGTTAGGTCTACCCATATTCTTAAAAACGTGTAATCTATTAGGGATAATTAATATAAATTATGAGGGTGATTAATTAGGTGTAATTAATTGACTAAGACACGAGGTTGGACTCAGTTGTAGCGTAAAACTGCCCGGACCCAACCGGCTTAACCAGTTGCTACAAATGTTAGCCCAATGTGAGAGGTCTTAGGCACAAACTAAATACGTGATTAATGTAAAGACACGAGGTTAGACTCGGTTATGACATAAGGCTGCCCGGACCCAACCGGCTTAACCAACGGTCATAAAAGACAGTCTAATGTGAGAGGTCTTTACAAAGGTTACGATCTTAATTAATTAATTAAGAAACACTTAACCATATTAGCATGTAGAGGGACATGAGGGGTTAAGTGGGTGCCTTGGGTGGCATAAGGAACCTAGTGGGTTGCCTTGGGTGGCAATAGAAAATACGATTAGAATACTTAACCAAAGTGGAACATGTAATTAAAACATGATTAAAGAGTTAAGTGGGATACACTAGAAAAAGGGACAAGCTTAGGTGGGTAGCTTGTGGGAGGCCCATTTCAACCAGTAACCCATACGTATCTTTGTGGGCTCGACCCATGTCGAGGACGGGACACGCATACTGGGTTTGACTGTAAGAGGCAAACGGGTTAGCGGTGGCAACGCAAGTCCAACGGGCTTCATATGCGTGAGTGGGCCCGGGCTGGTAGGTAAGCCGTTGTTGCATCGTGTAGATATAAGCCGTGCACCGTTAATTATATCGGGTTGCCACGTTGGGGAATGGTACACCCCATGGTGGGGCCAGCACGGGTATCTACGTTAGGGAGCCGATCGAATGGGGAGTAGTGTGTACACCTAGTGGATTGTAGGGCCCCGTGGCGTCTACTTGGTCACCTAGGGGTACGCAAGTACTATTAAGTTAATTTTATAAGTCCTTAGGTGGGATCAACCTTTAAGTCAGGAATGACTGGTGTGGTGCAGTTTAGTAATTTACCCTAAGAAGGGTAGATGCGTCTTTATCTTGTATCTTAGTTTAGTTGACTGCTTAGTATAGCCGTTCATCCCTATATGTTACCGTATATCAATTTATGTCTTCTCTGGTTACTTTAACGATTGTATTGTTAAAGTTATAGGACTCGCTCAGACTTATGTCTGACCCCGTTGTTTTTTTATCTTTTTCCCAACCCTCAGGTCCTACGGTGGATCCTAGCAGTAGTGGAGCTTGATCGGATTGCTGTTCCAGTCTTTAGGAGCTTGGATAGATGTAAAGCTCCAGTTATCCAGTTATCTTTTCTTTTGTCATGGCTATTGTATGAGAGTGGGATTATGTACTTCTTTATTTTGATGGATATTGTACTTGACTTTTATTGTGGTTTCATGATGTAACCAGACATGTTTTATTTCCGCTGTTATGAGATGGTGTTTTAAAATTTCAAGTACTAGTTATATCTGTCTCGTTGTAATTTTTCTGTTCTATATTCACTAAAATACTCCACCGATGCTATGGCATTCCCTTAGTGAGTGATCATAGCGGGAGTGGGGTGTTACAACATGTAAAACGGAATTTTTCTTCTTCTTCATGTTTTGAGAAATAATAGATTGATGTAACACAATTCAACATTCTATCGTTCCTCCAACCTTCCCGTCGTTCCCTCCATTCCGTCGTCTATTTACTTTGTCCATTTTTTGTAGTTAAGGTTGAAAACTCAAGATACAAAACAAAAAATAAATCAAACACCACTTAAAATATTCACTTATCTAAAATAATTAAAATATATCAATTTAACATGAATATTCTCATAGTAATAAGATCAATAAAATTTTGCTTAAGTTCAAAGAAAGATTAATTACATAACACATACCATATATAAACAACAACAACGATAATTTATAATATATTTATTCTGTCGGATTCATGTATGTTACGTTATAAAATTCCAATTTTGACATAAAATTTTTAAATACTATATTTTATAATGTTATCATGTGCAACGCACGAGTTACACACTAGTTTACAACCATAAGGAAACCATCTGCCACATGTCACAGATTCACAATAAATAAAAATCTTGACTATTTACCGAATTTAATTAAAAATCTCGTAATCCTCTAAACTTCCCCATTTTAATGCTAGCCATTCAATTCAAATGGAGTGGCCAAGATCTCATTACCTTCGGCCACATAATACTACCATTGCTGAGCTTCTATAATCCCCCAATTTAATTGTACATTTTCTTTTTCATAAGTTAACAAATATTATTCTATACCCCAAATGATAAGAAATCAATTGTTGGATAAGTTAACAAATATCTTGACCATTTACCAAATTTAATTAAATCTCATAATGCTCTAAACTATAAATTTTATACGCTGAGACTTCTAGTTAAAAAGAAAAAGAAGAAAACAAAAATCAGAAACCAAAACAGAATCCGCCATTTTCTAGATTTTGACAAATCCCAATTAGCTAGATGTTTCCAGGATCGTCGTCTGCCATTAGTAATTCTTATTCTCTTAGACTCTTACGTTTATCTTTTCTCACGGATTTTCTGCTAAATTGAGCTTCTTGAGTGTTTAATCGGATCATTTGGAATTTAGTGATGAATTTCTGATTTGTGAATTCAGGTTTCTGCAAAAGTGCTTCTGCTATTGTTTTCTCATTGCTGGTAAGAAAATAACGACCTGGGTTGAAATTTTTGAATAAAGATCAAGGTTTTATTTGTGTTGGCTAAAACTTGAAGTTTTAAAGGGTTCTATTATTGTATTGGATTGAGAAATTTACTTTAAAAATCAATGAATTTGTATATTTAAATTTCACTTTCTTTACAACACTCTTATTTGTGTGCTTCATTTTTTTTTTTTTTAAACTTACAACTAAATGATCACTCCTCATATATATATATATATATATATATATATATATATATATATATATATATATATATATATATATATAGTAGTTTTTACGACTTCTCAAAAGACACAACATTAATGGATATGACTCTTAAAATAAACAGATACAACACTTAATAAACAAACTCTAAAGACACTACCTTTGATGATTGGTCATAAAGACCATTAACTTCTCTTACCTTTTCTCCTATAAAGACACTTTTCCCTTCATCTTATTGTTCTCCATTAATAAAGTATTTAAAGTTTACCCAACAATTTGCACCTGCACCCCTTCATTCATATGTTTGTGTGCACCATTTCTCTATTTTCATATAACAAAAATTTCTCTCCCATATAATCTATATGTCAGAATTTAGAATTTATAATACATGCATTAACTCTAACTAATCAATGAAGGTGTAAAGAACATTATTTCTCACTGATTTTTTGGTTGGTGCTGTTTTAGCATCATGAGAATATGAAAATTCTGTTTTTCCATCACTATCCCTTCTTAGCCTTAATCACAAAATTTAATAAAGAACAGTATTTTTCACTTTTACACAAAATGTAGAATACATGTAGCTCCCTTGTTGGTTTCCACAGATATGTAACTACGCTTAACAGCTTAACTTTTTTTTGAACGCTTAATTTACCAACTTGAGCGTTTCTTTTCATTAACTTGTCACTCAAGAAACTCTGAAGTGATGTTGACTTTAGGATTATGTACTGAAGGATTATTACAATGAGTATTCATGTATATTACTAATAAATTGTCCGGATGCTCGAGTTTTTATGTTCGCTTGCTGAAATTTTGCAGTATACTTAGTTCAATGTGTCTTTGTGTGTGAGCATGCACTAATGTGGTGTTTCCTCGTCAGAAAATACATTTAGACTGAAGCAACTATGCAAAAATTGTTCACTGATTTCATAATACACTTGCAGATTAAAATAACCATGCAGATGAAGAGATTCTTTACCTTTAAGTCTTTGGCCTCAAATAATGCAAATAACGACAACCAAGCTTTGCCTGATCCTAAACTTAGCAAGGCATTTTCAAAGACCGCAGATGATCAAGTGGATTTTAGTGAAAAGGACACGGAAAATAAAGAGCAGTATACTCCATGTCACAAACCGAGCTTTACTTTTGACTCGGTAGAAAATTATAACGAGGCCATAGATGGAAATTTGAGTTTATCACGCAGATGACCACCTGCTTGTCGAAATCCTTCTTATCAGTAAATTTTACTTATGCATCTATATACACTGATAGCTCTTGTTTTTCTGTGTTTTTTTAGCACGATGTAACTGATTGGTTCAGTCTTTGGTATGTAGCTTTTACCGTGTTTTCCTTTCTCATTTAATTCACAACAAACATGCTGCTGCTGATATTTTTGACAATAGCTTTATTTTTGTACTATCGAATTGTCTTAACTTTAGTCCCGGGTTTGTTTAGAGTTAGACCAAATTATTGATCACATCATAATTTCTTGAACTAGTTCATTTCATTTTTCTTCGAGTCGTCATCAATAATACATGGCTACCTCTATGCTTTATCTCCTTTTATACTTATTTTGTAACTTTTCTTTGGCTAATCTCAGTTTCTTAACTACCTACATTGCTTTATACTTTGCTATTAGATGACAAGTATCAGTATAGAATATGCATTTTTTGTATACGGACTACATACTTACCTACTTACATGAGAAATGCGAGAAAAAACAGGGACTAGGACATGGTCAAAGATTGCAATGTAACTGATAATAGTTCATTTTCCAGATCAAGAAGAGACATAGGTGCATTGCGACATTACAATGCAGCTGACAGTACCTTCTCTCCTCGTTCATCCAGAAACAATGATCATTCATCAGGTGACTCACGTTGTAGTTCTCCAATTCCACAAAAATGCCGCTCTGCTCGATTACAGCGTGTTATAGATAGTAACAACACTTTAGATCTTTACATAGACGGAGAGCAGCATGATGTATATCAGAAAGCTGTATCTAATGCACCTACTTCACCTATTAATAACGCTCATACAGCAGCCATATAGAGAAGCAAGTGATTTTCGTTTGCATAGTCGACCAAAATCGCCCAAAGAGACATAAGAATGAAATTTGATGCACTACATTCAAAAGAATTTTATAAAGTCAAACACCAGGACAGTAATTCGAAAACCAGTGCCCTTGTGGAGGATATATTCATTGATTCATCAGAGCCACACCGAACTACGCTATCTTCTTGCATCGCTCGAAATTATAACAGTAGCGAGGGTTCGTTACCTTACGATAGCTCAAACGTGTCTACTGAAAATGAACAAAGTTGCATATATGAAAAAGGATTTTTCAATTTAAAAATTGACGATCAGCTGCATAAAAAGGTGAAAGATGTTGAACACATGTTGAGTACAACATCTACTGGGAAAAAATGGCTGAGTCGCGGATTAGGTCGCTCTCTTGAAGACGATACGACGATCTGGTCGGTGGTGCAAAACCAGTTCGTACTTCTGCCGCCGCATCTAGGATAAAACAGCCTCTCTAAAATGAATAACTGATTTGCTTTGCACAACAAATCAGTGCAGATTTACACTTTCTAATTTAACTGCTTGAAAATTTCCAAAAGAATATTTATTTATTTTTTAATGGCGGAGGAAGAAAAAAACAGTTTTTTCTGTAGTAATCTCGTCTACAACTGAAGATAATATATAGACGAAAAATAAGATCTGCTGAAAATACTGGGTCAAGAGTTTACCGCTTTATAAATAAAAGTCGGCTCAGAAATATTTTCTGTATTTAAAAATAGTTCGAAAAATGCAGTGTTTTCTGGACCAAAAATATAAGTGTCTACACCACATAGCCAAGGCCCAATCCCGATCCAAGCCGAGCCGAGCCGGGTCGAGTCGAGTCGAGTCGGTCGGTCGCGCGCGTGTGGTGGTCATGATGCATGGTCTCACTCCTCACAACAAAGCATGCATTGGGAGCCCAAGGCCCCAACATGACTTCTTAGAAACAAGTGTAAATACTTGCATCTTTCTTATAATCCAACGATGTGGGACTATTCACAAATAGGAGCCATCATAAACTTATTTCATATTTTAAATAATTCATAATATTTCCAACAATCCCACACTTGAATTTTTTTTATATATTATCGAGCAGTTTCTAAAAACATAAGACTGCGCATAAACAAAGGTGTAACAACCCGGAAAATCTGGGCCAGTTTGAAAATTTTATTTTGGCAATTTTAGCGAATTTTGATTATTTAAAATGAATTATTTTAAATAATATCGACAATAAATTTATTTTGAATATAATTCGAACGTATATATTATACGCGTCGTCGTTAGAATATAAATAATTATATATAATTATAAATAGAATTGAAAATGGCGCGGTAGTTCGAAAATTCGATTTCTAATTTCAAATGAATATACAGAATTCAATATAAGTCAGAATTGAACGAAACAAGAAATATTTGAATCTGTATAACTATGTCTTTGTAACGAAGTTAACAAACTGAGATTTCATCTTAGGAATGATAAGATATGTCCAGTTGAAAATTAGAAATAGTCGCTGTGGAATTTATATATATTTTTATATATATAAGGCCCTTAAAAATAGCAATTTTGCAAACGACCTCGGATTTCGATGAAACCAGTTTTGTTGGGTCCGGGATGTAAAGTTATTGCTAGATTTCAAATTTCATAATTTTTCGAATCAATATGTGAGCGTGGTAAAGGAAAACGTGTTTTGACCATTTCAGTTGATTTTAATCGACTGGAAATTGGCCATTTTTCAAACGGTCTCAGAATTTGACGAAACTAGTTTTGTTAGGACCGTATCGTCAATACGAAGCTAGAAAATATTTTTCTGGAATTTTTCTAGTTAGTATGTGACCCCGGTAATTTGAAATGTACGTTTAAAATTCAATATAGCGATTTAAGTGTAAATTTAACAGGAACTGATTCAAACAGTCGAATCAGCTTACGATACATATCCCATTGTGTTCGGAATGGGGGTGAAACGCTATGGGCGACAGGCGGTGGACCTCGTTTCGAGGTCGTATGTAAAAGTACCTTTTTGAAAATTAAATAATTAAATAATTAAAAATATATAAAACTTTTTCTTTTCCATATACCCCCCCGTTAGCTTCGAACAGAATCAAAACCGAAAGAAAAAAAAAAAAAAAGAAATAAAAAGGAAGGCGACGGGGGGGAAGAGCGCCGCCGCCGCCACCTCGCGCGCCCCCCCCAGAGCCGCTTCCTCCTCTTCCATCCTTCTTCCCCTTCCTCCGCAACCCCCCCCCTGCCCTAATCGACAGCCGCCGTGGAACCCTAAGCCCCCCCCCTCCCTCGACGAGCGACACCGAAGGATCCCCCCCTCCCTCGACGAGCGACACCGAAGGACCCCCCCCCCCTGCAATGTTCGGCGACGGAGAACACCCCCCCCCCCCGATGGCCACAGCGCCGCCTCAGGCCCCCCCCTGTAAGTTATTTTTAATTTATTTAATTTGTTTATTTTTATTTTTATTTTTATAAAATAGAATTTAAAAAAACCTGATTTTAATTAGAATTTAAAACCAGATTTTTTTTAAAAAAAAAAAAAAAAGAATAAAACCAGATTTTTTTTAAAAAAAAAAAGAATAAAACCAGATTTTTTTTAGAAGAATAAAAGCAGTTTTTTTTTAAAACAATAAAAGCAGTTTTTTTTTTTATTTTAGAAGAAAAAAAAACAGATTTTGAAAAGATATGAAAACAGATTTTGAAAAGGTATTGAAAACTGATTTCTTTAAAAAGAAAAATCATATTTTTATATATTGAAAAGCAAAGTAAAAATTCGATTTTTATATATTGAACTTTGAACTAAAAATTCGATTTTTATATATTGAACTTTGAACTAAAAATTCGATTTTTATATATTGAACTTTGAACTAAAAATTCGATTTTTATATATTGAACTTTGAACTAAAAATTCGATTTTTATATATTGAACTTTGAACTAAAAATTCGATTTTTATATATTGAACTTTGAACTAAAAATTCGATTTTTATATATTGAACTTTGAACTAAAAATTCGATTTTTATATATTGAACTTTGAAGTAAAAATTCGATTTTTATATATATAGTGACTACGGGCAACGAAGATGACGAAGAGGCGATAACAAGGAAGACTTCTGCAAAAGAAGAGCCGTGGAGCTGGATAGCTATATGTGAGAATTTCTCACCATTCAATTTAATTTTTCTAGTTATATATATATACTAGGATGCAGACGGTGCTTAGTAGCACCCGACACAATCGTCCACAGACCATGGACTTGTTTGTTTGACTGTTTGGTGATTGATTGCGATATTGGTTTGAATGTGGTTTGTGGTGTGAAAAATCGAATCGATAAATTGGTTAGGATTAGACGTGCGCCGTTATAAGGCGAAGGAGTAAGGCTAGGTTAGACCCTTACTCCAAAGTTTGTGGTTTGCATAACGAATTGATTTGATTGATGTGTGAATGGCGTGGGCCTTCACTAGACCGGGGATAAGGCTAGGCCTCGTCCCGTTTCTAGTATCGTGCCGTTATGCCGCCGAAATTTTCTAAAATATGTTAGAAAATAAAAATATCATTTTATTGTGTAGATGAATTGAATAGAAATTCATAGGTTGAAATAAAATGTTTTATCGTTAAAAATATAAATTTTAACGTGAATGTGAATAAAAGAATAGTTATAAACAAATCGGCCGATTTGTTTGTATATACACTGATTTGACTGATATTGATTGGGTCGATAAATTTCACACATCGCCCAACTGCACAAATAAAATATGCGGTTGATTGTTTGAAACCCCACACGGGTGTTGGGATGAAATTTGAAGTTCACTCATCCTGATTGATTAAATATGTCGATCGATTGATTGACATGCTGTTATAAGCGTTAGATATCTTTATTTGATGCTTATACAGTGTAGTGCACTTTGGTTGATGGTTGATTATTTTTCAATGTAATTATATACATGAGTTGTATGAAAATCCATATAATTAACTTTATATGGTAATTGATTGGGCCTCATTCCAATTTGAAAAATAAAGAATATTATAAAATAAAAGTTCATGTGTTGACAATACTCATTCATTGAGATTGGTCATGTGTTGAACGAAATATTTTGATAATAAGAAATATTTGAAATAGAATATTTGAAAATAGAAATTTATGAAGCCGTGTTGATTAGATTGACGCCATTTTGACGGGAACGATATTTATATCGATTTTATTCATCTTAAAAATGAATATTGAAAAACGATTTCGAAATGAATTGAATATATAACGATTTCGAAATGAATTGAATATATAACGATTTCGAAATGAATTGAATATATAACGATTTCGAAATGAATTGAATATATAACGATTTCGAAATGAATTGAATATATAACGATTTCGAAATGAATTGAATATATAACGATTTCGAAATGAATTGAATATATAACGAATTCAAATTGAATTGAAAACGATTTCGAAATGAAATGAATTGAAAACGAATTCGAAATGAATTGAATTGAAAACGAATTCAAATTGAATTGAAAACGATTTCGAAATGAATTGAATTGAAAACGATTTCGAAATGAATTGAATTGAAAACGAATTCAAAATGAATTGAAAACGATTTCGAAATGAAATGAATTGAAAACGATTTCGAAATGAATTGAATTGAAAACGAATTCAAATTGAATTGAAAACGATTTCGAAATGAAATGAATTGAAAACGATTTCGAAATGAATTGAATTGAAAACGAATTCAAATTGAATTGAAAACGATTTCGAAATGAAATGAATTGAAAACGAGTTCGAAATGAATTGAATTGAAAACGATTTCGAAATGAATTGAATTGAAAACGAATTCAAAATGAATTGAAAACGATTTCGAAATGAATTGAATTGAAAACGAATTCAAATGGAATTGAAAGCGAATTGAAATGAATTCAAATTGAATTGAAATTCGAATTGAATAGAAATGAATTTTAAAACGAATTTATAAAGAAGAATTCAATTTTGATTTGAATTGAAATGGAAGTTGAAAATGTTTTTGAAACGAATTCAAAACTATTTATATAATTCGTTTTAAATAGAAATCGACGATATATATATTATATATATATATTATATATAATATAATGGCCTGAATAGAACGCGCCGCGCCGCGGCAGTTCGCGAATTTCGACCATTTATTTCAAACGGACAGTACGGGAGATCCGACCGTCGGATTCTCCTAAAACCGGAACCGTTGGGTTCGTATCGAAAAGAGCTTTCTAACGAATATTAGAAATTTGAAATCTAACGGTTGGATTTGGAGATACGTCCAAATCAAATTCGAAAAAGGTCGCTATAAGTGCAGTTCGATGGCCATTGATGGAAATCGACTGTACGGGCCTTGATAAAATTATTAAAAATAGTAATAATTTGTGTAAAATCATAAGAAATGATTTGGGAAGAATTGGGATGAAAAACTCCATATTTGAAAAGATAAAAATGGATTTTTATCGAAATGAACTAGTTTTGAACTAGAATTATAATTCTATTTATTTTTAAATAAATAAATTGAATTCGAAAAGGGTTTTAAAAATAACCAAAATTTCCAATGATTGCATTGGAGTGGATTTGAATCGAAATTGTCTTCGGAATATTTCGATGTTGGAATTCGTGATTATACAGGTGTTGTTATGGAAATTTGAAAGATATATATTGATATCGTTATTTCCAATACGACATTTGTTAGTCGTAGAATTCGATATTGAATATAAGCCGATATATTTTCTATTCAGAGCCTTGTATTGAATATCGAATGTGATTTGGGTTTGTCGTGAATGGTGTCTTCACTAACACCATTCTTGAACCCAGTTGAGAAAAGATTAAATCTTTTTATTTAGATTTAATGAAGTGTACCAATTAAATAATATTTAATTGGAATTGAATGGATATTGATTTTTGGGTTTATCGTGAACAGTGTTTTAAACAACACTCGTTCTTTAACCCGATAATTAATGGAATGTGATTTTGGGTTTATCGTGAACCGTGTTTTTAAATGACACTGATTCTTTAACCCAGATAATGATTAAAACTAAGTGGAGTTTTAATGAATCTTTAATTAGATTGAAAAGATCGAGAATGGAGTATCACCAGTTTTGCTCCAGGCGATAGTTAAATCTTTAATTAGATTTGAACGTGAAATTTAGAAACTAACTGTCGGTTAGCCAAGCAGAATGGTTTTCTGGATATTGATCTGATGTTGGTTTCGGCCTTCGGGGTTAATATTTGGGGAATTATTCTCTTGATTAATTTACGGTTAGTGACTAAGGAATTGGAATGAGGCGTATGTTGTGTTTGTGTAACACTTATTTAAAATATACGCGAGTTATTCGGAAAGACCGGGTTTATCCCATTCTGAGTAACTGATACGACGATAAGTCGAAGATGAAGACGATGGTCGAAGACCGGAGGTCTTCACGTCGTTTGGGTAATTACTGATGATCTTGATTGGGCTGTACACCCAAGAAGATGGAAACAGTTAGTGATCGTCCAGACGTACTTGGAGATCGATGGATATGCGGGGTACTAGGTGCCTCCGGTTTCGTTCAGACCCAGAACGGACTTGTAAATGGACTGTGTGTCTGACATCGGATTTCATTCTGTGTGACTGATATCGGTTGCATAGGATGGCTTGCCTGTGTGGCATGCTAAGATGCAAATGATCGAGGCTTCTGTTGAAAAGCAAAGTCTTGTGGTGATGATCAAAGCACGGCCTTTGTGGCGTAGCTTTGTGTAACGTTTACCTCGCGTGTTTCACACCCGGTATGAACCAAAAACGGGAGACGGACCTCAGGGAGGGCATGCGTTTCTTTCTAGCTAGAAGTGGCGTCAGTGGTTTTACACGCCCTGACGAGTTTGACTTATGTGGTTGTGGTTGTTGCGAGGCGCCTCGGTTATATCGGTTTCGGCCGAATGCATTCTGGTCGGCTGACGGACCAGACTTACACCCCATAGGGTGGGGAGACGTATTGTTCAGGCATAATAATCCACTCCGTGTGGACCGGCCCTGACGATCCAAGGGGCAGTTGCGGCTGTTCCTGAGACACGGGCTAGAGCGTCTCGAATCGGTTGAGGACTATCTTTTGCCTCGGTTCATAGAAGGAAATCCAATTTCCAAATACGTGACATTTTGCGGTTTTATTTGTAAACCTATATATGGCGACATGATATATGGTACCCATGCCGCCTATGATTGATACTTATGATTTGAAGTTGTTTTATACACTATGCACTTATAATAGTATCAAATGATTTGTTTTAAACGTATCAAGCATTCTTTGGCTGTTATAAGGGAAAACCCTATCCTCGACTGCGTTGCATTGTGTGATGGGACCTGGGTCTTATAACAGCTTCATTTTTCTTTATTTAGCATTGCGCTGTTTGTTTTATGCACTGGTATTCTTGGGAGGAAACCCGTTCCGTGTTATACGGCGTGGTCCCTTGATTTACCTAGCTTTGAAAATAAAGATTAATAACTGTTTTAGTTCTCACACCAGTCCCATGACTGACCTGGAGTTTATTGTTTTAACCTAAACTCTGGGTGCCCCTATTTTGACACGGGCAGCTAGTAGTTTTGGTTTTGCAGATTTATATTCACAGGATCCTGGTTTACAGCTGGAACGATATCCGGAAAGCTTTGTATCCGTATATCTCTTCTAGTTGTGTATTGTATTATTTTCCGCTGCTATGTATTTAAATGTAATTTAAATCTCTGATATTTCTGTGTAATATTCATTTATACTCTGTATATTCTTGTAATCTGATGCACTGTTGTTATATATAGTGAAATGTTCTTCTGTATGCGTTCTGTTGTGGCTTGTTCTCGAACTATCCGACGCTTTCCTTTACGGGGAGGTTGCGGGTCTTCACACGTGGTATCAGAGCTTTGGTTTACAAAGCAGAGAACAAGACACATTAGAAACATACGAAAGAATTCATCAGATATTGGATGAGCAATATCCAATGGGAATGACTCGTTAGAGATAGGATCAGTAGTATCCTAGAACGAGTGTGAAGAGTATATTTTTCAAATGAAAACAAGTTTTGTTTTGAAAATTTAAATCAATTTTTCGTATTTGATTATCTATTTATATTGATGTGGACAATCCAGTATATATAGATTTTGCGTATACGTCTGATCCGCGTGTATTCGAAATTTTAATATACTGGATAGATATAGAATCACACTCTAGTCGCTCGGACATGATTCTAATGATTGACGCGTCATCATTAGAATTTATTTTCGTGTTTCGAAGGTGAGATTTCTATATATTTCCATTAGACTGGTGTGAGAACCAAAATTAGATAGGGCCTATTGTTGTGATTTGGCATCAAAAATCTGATTTTTGTATATGTATCAAAATTATGAATTTGATAATCTAATTCACTAATTGATTGATGTTTGTGTTGTTTGTTTAGTTGTTTGCTAATTTTTAGCCATTTAGCCTAATTGAATCAAATATTGACTTGTATTGAAATCTGGTCGCATTTGCTTGCATATACATATATATCTTTGAACAGGTCATAGCAAGGAGGCTAGAGCAGAGAATAAAATTTGTTTGCCCGACAAATAGGTACATGTTTACTACATAATTTCCTGTTTTGTTTGGGTGATGATGATTTTGTGAGCCTATTGGCTAGCCGCTTGGCTTTTTCTTTTTCTTTTTGAGATCTGAAGGACCGGGGAAGCTATTTGAAATTCCCCGATGCTCCCGGGGCAGGGGAGGTTATGGCGAAATTTTTCGAAAATTTAGGGTGTTAGCCAAATTTTTGAAGTTTTGGAAATTCTCAGAAACTGAAAAGTTAGAGAATGGAAGCCAGATCGAACGTAGAGCTGAATAATCAAACCACTTTCGACTTTGTTCCTTTTCGGGGACGAAAAGTTTTAAGTGGGGGAGATTGTAACAACCCGGAAAATCTGGGCCAGTTTGAAAATTTTATTTTGGCAATTTTAGCGAATTTTGATTATTTAAAATGAATTATTTTAAATAATATCGACAATAAATTTATTTTGAATATAATTCGAACGTATATATTATACGCGTCGTCGTTAGAATATAAATAATTATATATAATTATAAATAGAATTGAAAATGGCGCGGTAGTTCGAAAATTCGATTTCTAATTTCAAATGAATATACAGAATTCAATATAAGTCAGAATTGAACGAAACAAGAAATATTTGAATCTGTATAACTATGTCTTTGTAACGAAGTTAACAAACTGAGATTTCATCTTAGGAATGATAAGATATGTCCAGTTGAAAATTAGAAATAGTCGCTGTGGAATTTATATATATTTTTATATATATAAGGCCCTTAAAAATAGCAATTTTGCAAACGACCTCGGATTTCGATGAAACCAGTTTTGTTGGGTCCGGGATGTAAAGTTATTGCTAGATTTCAAATTTCATAATTTTTCGAATCAATATGTGAGCGTGGTAAAGGAAAACGTGTTTTGACCATTTCAGTTGATTTTAATCGACTGGAAATTGGCCATTTTTCAAACGGTCTCAGAATTTGACGAAACTAGTTTTGTTAGGACCGTATCGTCAATACGAAGCTAGAAAATATTTTTCTGGAATTTTTCTAGTTAGTATGTGACCCCGGTAATTTGAAATGTACGTTTAAAATTCAATATAGCGATTTAAGTGTAAATTTAACAGGAACTGATTCAAACAGTCGAATCAGCTTACGATACATATCCCATTGTGTTCGGAATGGGGGTGAAACGCTATGGGCGACAGGCGGTGGACCTCGTTTCGAGGTCGTATGTAAAAGTACCTTTTTGAAAATTAAATAATTAAATAATTAAAAATATATAAAACTTTTTCTTTTCCATATACCCCCCCCCCCCGTTAGCTTCGAACAGAATCAAAACCGAAAGAAAAAAAAAAAAAAAGAAATAAAAAGGAAGGCGACGGGGGGGAAGAGCGCCGCCGCCGCCACCTCGCGCGCCCCCCCCAGAGCCGCTTCCTCCTCTTCCATCCTTCTTCCCCTTCCTCCGCAACCCCCCCCCTGCCCTAATCGACAGCCGCCGTGGAACCCTAAGCCCCCCCCCTCCCTCGACGAGCGACACCGAAGGATCCCCCCCTCCCTCGACGAGCGACACCGAAGGACCCCCCCCCCCCTGCAATGTTCGGCGACGGAGAACACCCCCCCCCCCCGATGGCCACAGCGCCGCCTCAGGCCCCCCCCTGTAAGTTATTTTTAATTTATTTAATTTGTTTATTTTTATTTTTATTTTTATAAAATAGAATTTAAAAAAACCTGATTTTAATTAGAATTTAAAACCAGATTTTTTTTTAAAAAAAAAAAAAAAGAATAAAACCAGATTTTTTTTAAAAAAAAAAAGAATAAAACCAGATTTTTTTTAGAAGAATAAAAGCAGTTTTTTTTTAAAACAATAAAAGCAGTTTTTTTTTTTATTTTAGAAGAAAAAAAAACAGATTTTGAAAAGATATGAAAACAGATTTTGAAAAGGTATTGAAAACTGATTTCTTTAAAAAGAAAAATCATATTTTTATATATTGAAAAGCAAAGTAAAAATTCGATTTTTATATATTGAACTTTGAACTAAAAATTCGATTTTTATATATTGAACTTTGAACTAAAAATTCGATTTTTATATATTGAACTTTGAACTAAAAATTCGATTTTTATATATTGAACTTTGAACTAAAAATTCGATTTTTATATATTGAACTTTGAACTAAAAATTCGATTTTTATATATTGAACTTTGAACTAAAAATTCGATTTTTATATATTGAACTTTGAACTAAAAATTCGATTTTTATATATTGAACTTTGAAGTAAAAATTCGATTTTTATATATATAGTGACTACGGGCAACGAAGATGACGAAGAGGCGATAACAAGGAAGACTTCTGCAAAAGAAGAGCCGTGGAGCTGGATAGCTATATGTGAGAATTTCTCACCATTCAATTTAATTTTTCTAGTTATATATATATACTAGGATGCAGACGGTGCTTAGTAGCACCCGACACAATCGTCCACAGACCATGGACTTGTTTGTTTGACTGTTTGGTGATTGATTGCGATATTGGTTTGAATGTGGTTTGTGGTGTGAAAAATCGAATCGATAAATTGGTTAGGATTAGACGTGCGCCGTTATAAGGCGAAGGAGTAAGGCTAGGTTAGACCCTTACTCCAAAGTTTGTGGTTTGCATAACGAATTGATTTGATTGATGTGTGAATGGCGTGGGCCTTCACTAGACCGGGGATAAGGCTAGGCCTCGTCCCGTTTCTAGTATCGTGCCGTTATGCCGCCGAAATTTTCTAAAATATGTTAGAAAATAAAAATATCATTTTATTGTGTAGATGAATTGAATAGAAATTCATAGGTTGAAATAAAATGTTTTATCGTTAAAAATATAAATTTTAACGTGAATGTGAATAAAAGAATAGTTATAAACAAATCGGCCGATTTGTTTGTATATACACTGATTTGACTGATATTGATTGGGTCGATAAATTTCACACATCGCCCAACTGCACAAATAAAATATGCGGTTGATTGTTTGAAACCCCACACGGGTGTTGGGATGAAATTTGAAGTTCACTCATCCTGATTGATTAAATATGTCGATCGATTGATTGACATGCTGTTATAAGCGTTAGATATCTTTATTTGATGCTTATACAGTGTAGTGCACTTTGGTTGATGGTTGATTATTTTTCAATGTAATTATATACATGAGTTGTATGAAAATCCATATAATTAACTTTATATGGTAATTGATTGGGCCTCATTCCAATTTGAAAAATAAAGAATATTATAAAATAAAAGTTCATGTGTTGACAATACTCATTCATTGAGATTGGTCATGTGTTGAACGAAATATTTTGATAATAAGAAATATTTGAAATAGAATATTTGAAAATAGAAATTTATGAAGCCGTGTTGATTAGATTGACGCCATTTTGACGGGAACGATATTTATATCGATTTTATTCATCTTAAAAATGAATATTGAAAAACGATTTCGAAATGAATTGAATATATAACGATTTCGAAATGAATTGAATATATAACGATTTCGAAATGAATTGAATATATAACGATTTCGAAATGAATTGAATATATAACGATTTCGAAATGAATTGAATATATAACGATTTCGAAATGAATTGAATATATAACGATTTCGAAATGAATTGAATATATAACGAATTCAAATTGAATTGAAAACGATTTCGAAATGAAATGAATTGAAAACGAATTCGAAATGAATTGAATTGAAAACGAATTCAAATTGAATTGAAAACGATTTCGAAATGAATTGAATTGAAAACGATTTCGAAATGAATTGAATTGAAAACGAATTCAAAATGAATTGAAAACGATTTCGAAATGAAATGAATTGAAAACGATTTCGAAATGAATTGAATTGAAAACGAATTCAAATTGAATTGAAAACGATTTCGAAATGAAATGAATTGAAAACGATTTCGAAATGAATTGAATTGAAAACGAATTCAAATTGAATTGAAAACGATTTCGAAATGAAATGAATTGAAAACGAGTTCGAAATGAATTGAATTGAAAACGATTTCGAAATGAATTGAATTGAAAACGAATTCAAAATGAATTGAAAACGATTTCGAAATGAATTGAATTGAAAACGAATTCAAATGGAATTGAAAGCGAATTGAAATGAATTCAAATTGAATTGAAATTCGAATTGAATAGAAATGAATTTTAAAACGAATTTATAAAGAAGAATTCAATTTTGATTTGAATTGAAATGGAAGTTGAAAATGTTTTTGAAACGAATTCAAAACTATTTATATAATTCGTTTTAAATAGAAATCGACGATATATATATTATATATATATATTATATATAATATAATGGCCTGAATAGAACGCGCCGCGCCGCGGCAGTTCGCGAATTTCGACCATTTATTTCAAACGGACAGTACGGGAGATCCGACCGTCGGATTCTCCTAAAACCGGAACCGTTGGGTTCGTATCGAAAAGAGCTTTCTAACGAATATTAGAAATTTGAAATCTAACGGTTGGATTTGGAGATACGTCCAAATCAAATTCGAAAAAGGTCGCTATAAGTGCAGTTCGATGGCCATTGATGGAAATCGACTGTACGGGCCTTGATAAAATTATTAAAAATAGTAATAATTTGTGTAAAATCATAAGAAATGATTTGGGAAGAATTGGGATGAAAAACTCCATATTTGAAAAGATAAAAATGGATTTTTATCGAAATGAACTAGTTTTGAACTAGAATTATAATTCTATTTATTTTTAAATAAATAAATTGAATTCGAAAAGGGTTTTAAAAATAACCAAAATTTCCAATGATTGCATTGGAGTGGATTTGAATCGAAATTGTCTTCGGAATATTTCGATGTTGGAATTCGTGATTATACAGGTGTTGTTATGGAAATTTGAAAGATATATATTGATATCGTTATTTCCAATACGACATTTGTTAGTCGTAGAATTCGATATTGAATATAAGCCGATATATTTTCTATTCAGAGCCTTGTATTGAATATCGAATGTGATTTGGGTTTGTCGTGAATGGTGTCTTCACTAACACCATTCTTGAACCCAGTTGAGAAAAGATTAAATCTTTTTATTTAGATTTAATGAAGTGTACCAATTAAATAATATTTAATTGGAATTGAATGGATATTGATTTTTGGGTTTATCGTGAACAGTGTTTTAAACAACACTCGTTCTTTAACCCGATAATTAATGGAATGTGATTTTGGGTTTATCGTGAACCGTGTTTTTAAATGACACTGATTCTTTAACCCAGATAATGATTAAAACTAAGTGGAGTTTTAATGAATCTTTAATTAGATTGAAAAGATCGAGAATGGAGTATCACCAGTTTTGCTCCAGGCGATAGTTAAATCTTTAATTAGATTTGAACGTGAAATTTAGAAACTAACTGTCGGTTAGCCAAGCAGAATGGTTTTCTGGATATTGATCTGATGTTGGTTTCGGCCTTCGGGGTTAATATTTGGGGAATTATTCTCTTGATTAATTTACGGTTAGTGACTAAGGAATTGGAATGAGGCGTATGTTGTGTTTGTGTAACACTTATTTAAAATATACGCGAGTTATTCGGAAAGACCGGGTTTATCCCATTCTGAGTAACTGATACGACGATAAGTCGAAGATGAAGACGATGGTCGAAGACCGGAGGTCTTCACGTCGTTTGGGTAATTACTGATGATCTTGATTGGGCTGTACACCCAAGAAGATGGAAACAGTTAGTGATCGTCCAGACGTACTTGGAGATCGATGGATATGCGGGGTACTAGGTGCCTCCGGTTTCGTTCAGACCCAGAACGGACTTGTAAATGGACTGTGTGTCTGACATCGGATTTCATTCTGTGTGACTGATATCGGTTGCATAGGATGGCTTGCCTGTGTGGCATGCTAAGATGCAAATGATCGAGGCTTCTGTTGAAAAGCAAAGTCTTGTGGTGATGATCAAAGCACGGCCTTTGTGGCGTAGCTTTGTGTAACGTTTACCTCGCGTGTTTCACACCCGGTATGAACCAAAAACGGGAGACGGACCTCAGGGAGGGCATGCGTTTCTTTCTAGCTAGAAGTGGCGTCAGTGGTTTTACACGCCCTGACGAGTTTGACTTATGTGGTTGTGGTTGTTGCGAGGCGCCTCGGTTATATCGGTTTCGGCCGAATGCATTCTGGTCGGCTGACGGACCAGACTTACACCCCATAGGGTGGGGAGACGTATTGTTCAGGCATAATAATCCACTCCGTGTGGACCGGCCCTGACGATCCAAGGGGCAGTTGCGGCTGTTCCTGAGACACGGGCTAGAGCGTCTCGAATCGGTTGAGGACTATCTTTTGCCTCGGTTCATAGAAGGAAATCCAATTTCCAAATACGTGACATTTTGCGGTTTTATTTGTAAACCTATATATGGCGACATGATATATGGTACCCATGCCGCCTATGATTGATACTTATGATTTGAAGTTGTTTTATACACTATGCACTTATAATAGTATCAAATGATTTGTTTTAAACGTATCAAGCATTCTTTGGCTGTTATAAGGGAAAACCCTATCCTCGACTGCGTTGCATTGTGTGATGGGACCTGGGTCTTATAACAGCTTCATTTTTCTTTATTTAGCATTGCGCTGTTTGTTTTATGCACTGGTATTCTTGGGAGGAAACCCGTTCCGTGTTATACGGCGTGGTCCCTTGATTTACCTAGCTTTGAAAATAAAGATTAATAACTGTTTTAGTTCTCACACCAGTCCCATGACTGACCTGGAGTTTATTGTTTTAACCTAAACTCTGGGTGCCCCTATTTTGACACGGGCAGCTAGTAGTTTTGGTTTTGCAGATTTATATTCACAGGATCCTGGTTTACAGCTGGAACGATATCCGGAAAGCTTTGTATCCGTATATCTCTTCTAGTTGTGTATTGTATTATTTTCCGCTGCTATGTATTTAAATGTAATTTAAATCTCTGATATTTCTGTGTAATATTCATTTATACTCTGTATATTCTTGTAATCTGATGCACTGTTGTTATATATAGTGAAATGTTCTTCTGTATGCGTTCTGTTGTGGCTTGTTCTCGAACTATCCGACGCTTTCCTTTACGGGGAGGTTGCGGGTCTTCACAAAAGGTGTCATCCGACTTGAACCTTTGCGTAGTGAATAAGATTCAGTTTTTACTAGAGTGACACGTAGTCTTGAACTCTATTCCTGACATCAAACCACACACAATCTTTTCTATAGTGCAATCAAATAAGCCTGTGCGTTTATGGCCATGCACGTCTATCCCAGTTTAGTAAACGCTCTAGAAGTTTTGCCCAAAACTTCATAGAAAACGACCACATTTCCACATTCACAAAGGTGAGTCTATCAAGAGCACTCCTGAAGGTAGGTACTCCACTCCAAATAGAGTATAGATCTCATTAAGAGTTTTTATTAACTCATCCTTTAATCACTTCAGGAATACATGCTTCTTAATCTAAAATTTAGCATGTTCATCTACTATCACTACACAACTTGTTTTTACACATTGAACCTAGTCCTTGGGATCTCCAGTCATTTAGGTCGGGTTACCATTGTGCGTGATTCAACAATCACAGGGCAATAGTGTAATGACCCGCATTTTACAGCAGTATAATAATTAATTTATTTAATTATTTAAATGGTGAATTAAAGGATTTAATGGTCATGGAATTAAATAATGGTGAATATTTAATTAAAATAATAATTAAATAATATATTTAATTCTGGAATAATCAGAATTGGCTGAAATGGCGATATGGTATAAACTGGATCATCTGTGATATATAATTCAGTTTAGAATTGAATTAGAATAACGAATATATTTAAATAACGACAGTTTGAACGTATAATTATATTATAATTAAAATCGAGCTTGAAATGGCGCTGCAGTTCGTAAATTAGCGATTCGAACTTCAACTGAATGTACCAGATTCGTTTTAGGCCGGATTTCTGTGAAACAAAAAACGTGTGGAGCTGGTGGAATATATCTTTCTAGTGGAAGAGAAAATTCGGGATTTCATCGTGTAGATTTTGAATTATGTCCAAATCAAATTTCAGAAAAGTCGCTTTGAAATTCCTTTATAATTCGTAACGCTTTATTTACGTTATAAATGGATTTTTCAATATAAATTGAATATCGATTCAATTTGGATGTGGAATATCGAGTATTCGTATATTCTAGAGCTGTATGGTATTCTGGTATGAATATATACGATAATATATATTTATTTATATTTAATTTAATTATATTTGAATATATTTATATATTTAAATGGGTCATCCAAAGCTTTAAAAATAGCCACTTTTGCAAACGAAGTCGGAATTCGACGAAACTAGTTTTGTTGGATCCGGAACATCAAATTATTGTTAGATGTCAAGTTTCGTGATTTTTAGAGCCACCGTGTGGCCGTACGGATTTTTAGAGTGAAAAACAGTTAGTATTTTGACGGTTAAAAATACGTTGTGTGAGCAAACAGAGTTGGAATTCGACGAATTCAGTTTCGTTGGGTCCGTAATGTCAAACTCTAGCAGTATGTCCAGTTTGGTGATTTTTGGGTACTTTATGTGATGACAGGAATTTTAATATTATAAATACGAATATAAAAATGAATATATATCCCAAAATATCTTCCTTCATTTGCCTATAAATAGAAATCCCAAAGCCTTAAGACCTAATTCACTTCCTAAATTTATCCGCCGTCACTCTTTCCTTTTATCTCATTCTTCAGCAACTCAAATGAAATCGTGCCTCAACAAATCCATAGAAATTCCTGTAAAAATTTATAAATTGAAACAAACATATATTCCGATTCCTGCTAAGAGCCTCTCTATCCTCATATGATTCTCGATGGGTTCGACGTCCTGTTGGCCTCGGATCTTTTCTACAGCGAGAGTAGGGTCCACGATTTAGAGAGTATTGGGGTAAACGAGATAGATGTGTGTCTATTGGCTGAGTTTTGTGGAGTTCGGTAAGGTCTGGGTGAGTGTCGGACTTTGTTTGGGTGGTTGAAAATACAGGAGTGAGAAGTTGGTGAGGGAGGAGGTACCGTATGTTTGGAGTGGGGCTTCATGGATCTGTACAATGGAAGGAGGATTGAAACTGGTGGGTTCTTTCCCGCAACAGTGGTTGCGTTTGTAAAGGAGAGGTTTTGGAGAAGTTCTCAAAACAAAAAGATGTTGCGACTTTTGTGGGTACTGTAAGGATTTGTCGAAGTCATGAACTGAAGGATGGTGGTTTTACTGCACCTGTCTCGTGAGGTAAGGGGATGGTGGAACATATGAAAGGAACAAATGTTGAAGTCTGCAGTTTTGGATATGAAGAACAAACGTGAATGAACGAAGTAAAGCAATTCTTTTTAGCGTGAATGAGTGCAGAAAGTGAGATGGTGGTCAGCCAAGACGGAACTGGTGTACCGGGAACAGTATGGATACAAACGAAAATGGACATTCTATTTGCCAAATGATGTGCTGAAGGGCGCATGTTGGAGCAATCAAAAGAGTTGAGCTTTGCGTTTCCAGTCTTAAAAGCATTACGAGTTATGGGAACATAAAGTAAAAACAGACAGAACAGTGCGTACAAGTTGAAGGGTAACGAGGTCATAAGCATAGAAGTGGTGAAGTTTTTGAAGCAGTGAGTATTTGAAAATCCTATGTTAACAGCGTTGAATAGGGGGGTAGAAGGAGGGGGCCAATTTTGTTGTAAATCGAATATGACAAGAGATTGGCAGTTTGATTTCATATTAGAGGAGCAGCTAGTTTTAATGAGGAAGAGGGGTTTGAACGAGGAAGAAGGGTCGTGTGTTGGAGCGGGTCTGAATAGTGGATGGGCCTATTTAAATGGTAAAGCCTGATTTGAAATTTAACTAAGTTTAAATTCAAAATATAGTGGTGTACTAACTTTAAATACGATATCTTGATCATACGATATCAGAATTGAGCGAAACAAGATCCGACAGGATCATATGGATGGACACTACACACTGAAACTGACTGGAAGTGGAGTGGAGCTCGTTTGAATTTATGGCGAAATAAACTGTTTGATGTGAATCAGACAACGGTTTATCTTTCTTTAATGATGAACCGCCAAAGTGAGTAAAACTCACCAACTCTGAACAGTTATATTTTTATAACGTACTTTTAGAACTGTTAGATATTGATTAATTGTTGTGTGTAGATTGGTTGATTGAACTGCTAGTTAGTTAGTTGAAATTATATATATATATATATACCATTAAATATTGATGTTGTTTATCAGAACATTTCATATTGAAATGAAATTGATGTATATTATACTGTGTAACATCTGTCGATACAGGGATACATGTTGGAGGGATCCGACTGGATTCCTCAACATTTATTTTACTGTTTTCATATATTGTGATATATGATGTGATGTATACTGTTATGGGTTATGTGTGTTAGAATGATATTTATGATTTGTTATTCGATATTTTAAATATCATAAGAAACCCTGGGATGTAAAAAGGAATATTTCAATGTATATTGAAATAAAGGGATTTTATAAAATCAACCGATTTTATAAAAGGAAATAAATTTGAAAATAAAGCATTTATAAAATCATAGGATATTATAAAGGAGGATATTTGTTTTAGAAAACAAATAGGATGTTATAAAAAGGAAAACGCTATTAAAAGGGAATCTATATAAGTGGAGAAACGTTGTTAAAAGGACATTTTTTTAAAGTGAAGAACCGTTACTAAAAGTAAATCTTTATAAATGAATAAACGTTGTTAAAAGGAAATCTTTTTAAATGGATAAACGTTGTTAAAAGGGGAAATCTTTGTAAATCAATAAAGTAATCGAATATTAGTATTCGAAAGGAGTTAATCAAAAAGGAGTTGAATCAAATAAGTTATTCGGTTAGAGTTAACCAGTTAGAGTTAATCAATTAGAGTTAACCAGTTAGAGTTAATCAGTTAGAGTAAATCGATTAGAGTCAAATCGAATAAGAGTTATTCAAATATAGTTAATCGAATATTAGTTGTTCGAATAAGAGTTAATCAAATAGAGTTAAAACAATATTAGAAACTCACTAGAGATTAGTTAAGTCGAATGGTTTTCTGAGTGTGGATCTGATGTTGGTTTCGGCCTTCGGGGTTTATACTTAGAGAATTGTTCTCTTACTAGTTTACAGTTAGGGACTGATGGTTGTGGAAGAATAGTGATACATGAATAAGCTATGGAAATATTTTCCAATGTTAATAACATATATTTTCTAATCATAGAAAATAAGGAAATATGAATATATATATATATATATATATATATTTATATGTTGGATGATTAGATTGATAATTCCATTTGGAATTAAGATCGTTGTGTGAACACCGACATTTTTTCATTTGATAGTGAAATCGCAGACTATCAAAGTTTTACCATTTTAACGTTGTTAATATGGAGATACCGGTTGGATTCTTATCCTAAGAACCACTCTGTATTGACATAAGCGTTGCAAACATGCCAAAGATAATTGAAGACGGAGTAAAGTGCAAGGGCTGTTGTATAAGTCCTAGTTAGAGATTACCTAGGATGGATGTACTGAATAGTGCCTTCGGTTTCATTCAGTCCCAGAATGAACGTATATGGACGAATGTCTGACAAAGTATTTCCAATGATTGAATGGGTTGGTCTATATAAATATATATGGTTGCAACGGATTTATTCCCTTAGCATAACATCCAGAATATTTGAGTAAACCAATTAATGATTAACGGATTTAATAATGTGGCATTCAAAGTGATCGTGTTATAAATGAATGGAAAGTAGTCGTAACCTCTGGCCTCAACATCCGGTAAATGACAAAAATCGGGCAGGCAGCATGGCTAAATCGGTCGCACCGAAGTAGGGTGTATAATCGCCTATCTAGAGAATATTCATTTGCTTCTTTAATCTATCAATGCTGTCCCATATATATACGGGAAACGGTTGCTGATCCCAACCGTTGGTGATGTACATTCGATACACTCAAGCGAAATGAGTGGTCGGTCATGTTTGGCTAAGTTGCAACATGTTCTTGTTGAACTCCAGTATATCGTTCCTAGAGTACACTGATCGGAAGGTGGTTCCATACCTTGTCATAGTTGGAAATCCATTTCCCAATACGTGCTTGTGGTTTTGATTGTATACTATATATGTAGAACATGAGATGAAAGCGTTTCTGTTAGATGATTATTATATTGTGGTTGATAGACATTATTATAATATCAGAAGGTTTTTGATATAAAGATATTTTGGATTCTCATAAGGGAAAAACCCGTTCCGTTATACGGTGTGGTCTTATGAGATATCGTTTACTTGTTCAAATTGTTTTAAACTGTTTTATTCATACCAATCCCATGACTGACCCGGAGTTTACTTTGTTTTGTTCTACCTTAACTCTTGGGTGCCTAAATTTGTATGGGCAGTCAAGTAGTTCAGGATTTTACAGATACACTTTGAGAGCTTGGAGCAGGAGGCTTCAAGAATCTATAGCTATTATTATTTCCGTTGTTGTTGTAAGTGTTGTGCTCTGAAATGTTATTGTATACATATACTGTTTGTATTTCAAAAGTTATGTTATATTTTATTCGTTTCGCTGTGAGATTCGTGGTTACTCTGATGATGATGTTCTTCTTCTTCTTCTTCTATTCTAATAGTTCTATCTTATCTATCCTCACCCTCTATCTTCTTTCTATTAATTTCTTGAATTTCCAGTGCAATTTGGGGTTGGACTTGTGTTGTTTGGTCAGCTCAAATTGGACCGGATTTTCGGGTCATTACAGTTGGTATCAGAGCTTAAGGTTAAGTGAATTACCTTGGCTCTGTGGCGTGACTCAGTAGAGATGGGATTATTAATATCCTAGATTGAGTTTGAGTGTATATATATGAGTGCATATTTGTTATTTGATATAAAAATTTGTTTTATATTGTGGAGCTTTATTGGTTGAGTGGCTTATGAATTCTGGTCGATGGTGGGGCACCACAATATCGATAGGGGTTTCTAAACACTCGAATACGATGAACCAACATGATATGTTTTGAAAATAATATAGTATATTGGTTGTTTTGGTTGTTATTATAATCGAATGAGATTATAAGAAGTGAAATGGTTATGGATAACCAATTAGAATTCATATAAGTGTAATATATGAAAGCCGATGAATTAAATCTGAATTTAAATCAGAATTTGAATTTGGAATAAGGAAATTTTAAGTTCCTGGGAGATTTGGAAACGTTTTCAAACTGAAAGTGATATAGTATTGAACTCGCTTCGATTGCTGGAAAATAATTCCGATGATGATCCGGACATCGTCGGTGTGATTTTCGAGTTTCTAAGTGATGGATTACTACCAAAGGTTTTGATTTTTGAATTGTTTTGGGGAAATAAGTTGTTTAGAAATTCAAATGTTTTGAATTGGTATTGTGATTTCAAATTGATTTAAAAGAAACCCAGGAATTTAAGTTCTGGAATTAAAATTTAACTAATGAAGTTAAATAGATGGAGATGGTATAAATGAATAAATAAATAAATTTAAGTTTAACTTGAACTAAGTTAAATAAGACAGATTTGATTGGAAAATAATCTGAAATGGAATTGCATTGATAAGTTAAGAGTTGGAATCAAGAAGGGATTAGAAATTTGAGTTTGAAATGAGATTCGACTTAGGTATAAGCGAATGGTTGGATGTATGAAAAAAAACAGATTGGAGATCAAGTTTGCAATGCATTTTTATATGCAGAAGTGGTAACGAATGATAGGGATATAATGGTATGACCGACAAAAAGGTACAAGTTTATATTTCATATTGGGTATGAGATTTATGAGCCTGATTGGCAAGCCGCTTGGCTGTTTGATTTTCTTTTGGGTTGAAGATGGCCCAGAGAGGTGAGTTGGAGTTTGACCTATTGACCAGTACAAAGGAGGTGCTGACGAAATTTTTCGAGAAGTTAAGGTGTTAGAAAATTTTCAGGATTTTTGGAAATTTTCGATGATAAGAATTAATTAATAATTTAATTTAAATTAAATTGGTTCAGTTGAAACTGAAGTTGAGAAGTGAACAAATATGTCCTAACCAGTCGATAGGGTCGTCCTCTACCTTAGCAATTTCAAGGACAAAATTATTTTAAGTGGGGAAGAATGTAATGACCCGCATTTTTCAGCAGTATAATAATTTATTTATTTAAATGGTGAATTAAAGGATTTAATGGTCGTGGAATTAAATAATGGTGAATATTTAATTAAAATAATAATTAAATAATATATTTAATTCTGAAATAATCAGAATTGGCTGAAATGGCGATATGGTATGAACTGGATCATCTGTGATATTTAATTCAGTTTAGAATTGAATTAGAATAACAAATATATTTAAATAACAACAGTTTGAACGTATAATTATATTATAATTAAAATCGAGCTTGAAATGGCGCTGCATTCGTAAATTGGCGATTTGAACTTCAACTGAATGTACCGGATTCGTTTTAAGCCGGATTTCTGTGAAACAAGAATCGTGTGGAGCTGGTGGAGTATATCTTTCTAGTGGAAGAGAAAAATCGGGATTTCGTCGTGTAGATTTTGAATTATGTCCAAATCAAATTTCAGAAAAGTCGCTTTGAAATTCCTTTATAATTCGTAACGCTTTATTTACGTTATAAATGGATTTTTCAATATAAATTGAATATCGATTCAATCTGGATATGGAATATCGAGTATACGTATATTCTAGAGCTGTATGGTATTCTGGTATGGGTATATACGATAATATATATTTATTTATATTTAATTTAATTATATTTGAATATATTTATATATTTAAATGGGTCATCCAGAGCTTTAAAAATAGCCACTTTTGCAAACGAAGTCGGAATTCGACGAAACTAGTTTTGTTGGATCCGCAACATCAAATTATTGTTAGATGTCAAGTTTCGTGATTTTTAGAGTCACCGCGTGGCCGTACGGATTTTTAGAGTGAAAAACAGTCAGTATTTTGACGGTTAAAAATATGTTGTGTGAGCAAACAGAGTTGGAATTCGACGAAACCAGTTTCGTTGGGTCCGTAATGTCAAACTCTAGTAGTATGTCCAGTTTGGTGATTTTTGGGTACTTTATGTGATCACAGGAATTTTAATTTGATAAATACGAATATTAAAATGAATATATATCCCAAAATATCTTCCTTCATTTGCCTATAAATAGAAATCCCAAAGCCTTAAGACCTAATTCACTTCCTAAATTTATCCGCCGTCACTCTTTCCTTTTATCTCGTTCTTCAGCAACTCAAATGAAATCGTGCCTCAACAAATCCATAGAAATTCCTGTAAAAATTTATAAATTGAAACAAACATATATTCCGATTCCTGCTAAGAGCCTCTCTATCCTCATATGATTCTCGATGGGTTTGACGTCCTGTTGGCCTCAGATCTTTTCTACAGCGAGAGTAGGGTCCACGATTTAATGACTATTGGGGTAAACGAGATAGATGTGTGTCTGTTGGCTGAGTTTTGTGGAGTTCGGTAAGGTCTGGGTGAGTGTCGGACTTTGTTTGGGTGGTTGCGAATAAAGGAGTGAGAAGTTGGTGAGGGAGGAGGTACCGTATGTTTGGAGTGGGGCTTTGTGGATCTGTACAGTGGAAGGAGGATTGAAACTGGTGGGTTATTTCCCGCAACAGTGGTTGCGTTTGTAAAGGAGAGGTTTTGGAGAAGTTCTCAAAACAAAAAGATGTTGCGACTTTTGTGGGTACTGTAAGGATTTGTCGAAGTCATGAACTGAAGGATGGTGGTTTTACTGCAGCTGTCTCGTGAGGTAAGGGGATGGTGGAACGTATGAAAGGAACAAATGTTGAAGTCTGCAGTTTTGGATATGAAGAACAAGCGTGAATGAATGAAGTAAAGCAATTCTTTTTAGCGTGAATGAGTGCAGAAAGTGAGATGGTGGTCAGTCAAGATGAAACTGGTGTACCGGGAACAGTATGGATACAAACGAAAATGGACATTCTACTTGCCAAATGACGTGCTGAAGGGCGCATGTTGGAGCAATCAAAAGAGTTGAGCTTTGCGTTTCTAGTCTTAAAAGCATTACGAGTTATGGGAACACGAAGTAAAAACAGACAGAACAGTGCGTACAAGTTGAAGGGTAACGAGGTCATAAGCATAGAAGTGGTGAAGTTTTAGAAGCAGTGAGTATTTGAAAATCCTATGTTAACAGCGTTGAACAGGGGGGTAGAAGGAGGGGGGCAGTTTTGTTGTAAATCGAATATGACAAGAGATTGGTAGTTTGATTTCATATTAGAGGAGCAGCTAGTTTTAATGAGGAAGAGGGGTTTGAACGAGGAAGAAGGGTCTTGTGTTGGAGCGGGTCTGAATAGTGGATGGGCCTGTTTAAATGGTAAAGCCCGATTTGAAATTTAACTAAGTTTAAATTCAAAATATAGTGGTGTACTAACTTTAAATACGATATCTTGATCATACGATATCAGAATTGAGCGAAACAAGATCCGACAGGATCATATGGATGGACACTACACACTGAAACTGACTGGAAGTGGAGTGGAGCCCGTTTGAATTTATGGCGAAATAAACTGTTTGATGTGAATCAGACAACAGTTTATCGTTCTTTAACGATGAACTGCCAAAGTGAGTAAAATTCACCAACTCTGAACAGTTATATTTTTATAACGTACTTTTAGAATTGTTAGATATTGATTGACTGTTGTGTGTAGATTGGTTGATTGAACTGCTAGTCAGTTAGTTGAAATTATATATAGATATACCATTAAATATTGATGTTGTTTATCAGAACATTTCATATTGAAATGAAATTTTTGTATATTATACTGTGAACATCTGTGGATAAAGGGATACATGTTGGAGGGATCCGACTGGATTCCTCAACATTTATTTTATTGTTTTCATATATTGTGATATATGATGTGATGTATACTGTTATGGGTTATGTGTGTTAGAATGATATTTATCATTTGTTATTCGATATTTTAAATATCATAAGAAACCCGGGGATGTAAAAAGGAATATTTCAATGTATATTGAAATAAAGGGATTTTATAAAATCAACCAATTTTATAAAAGGAAATAAATTTGAAAATAAAGCATTTATAAAATCATAGGATATTATAAAGGAGGATATTTGTTTTAGAAAACAAATAGGATTTTATAAAAAGGAAAACGTTATTAAAAGGGAATCTGTATAAGTAGAGAAACATTGTTCAAAGGACATTTTTTTTAAAGTGAAGAACCGTTACTAAAAGTAATTCTTTATAAATGAATAAACGTTGTTAAAAGGAAATCTTTTTAAATGGATAAACGTTGTTAAAAGGGAAAATCTTTGTAAATCAATAAAGTAATCGAATATTAGTATTCGAAAGGAGTTAATCAAAAAGGAGTTGAATCAAATAAGTTATTCAGTTAGAGTTAACCAGTTAGAGTTAATCAATTAGAGTTAACCAGTTAGAGTTAATCAGTCAGAGTAAATCGATTAGAGTAAAATCGAATAAGAGTTATTCAAATATAGTTAATCGAATATTAGTTATTCGAATAAGAGTTAATCAAATAGAGTTAAAACAATATTAGAAACTCACTAGAGATTAGTTAAGTCGAATGGTTTTCTGAGTGTGGATCTGATGTTGGTTTCGGCCTTCGGGGTTTATACTTAGAGAATTGTTCTCTTGCTAGTTTACAGTTAGGGACTGATGGTTATGGAAGAATAGTGATACGTGAATAAGCTATGGAAATGTTTTCCAGTGTTAATAACGTATATTTTCTAATCATAGAAAATAAGGAAATATGAATATATATATATATATATATGTTGGATGATTTGATTGATAATTCCATTTGGAATTAAGATCGTTGTGTGAACACCGACATGTTTTCATTTGATAGTTAAATCACAGACTATCAAAGTTTTACCAGTTAATATGGAGAGACCGGTTGGATTCTTATCCAAAGAACCACTCAATATTGACATAAGCGTTGCGAACATGCCAAAGATAATTGAAGACGGAGTAATGTGCAAGGGCTGTTGTATAAGTCCTAGGTAGAGATTACCTAGGATGGATGTACTGAATAGTGCCTTCGGTTTCGTTCAGTTCCAGAATGAACGTATATGGACGAATGTCTGAAAAAGTATTTCCAATGATCGAATGGGTTGGTCTGTATAAATATATATGGTTGCAACGGATTTATTCCCTTAGCATAACATCTAGAATATTTATGTAAACCAATTAATGATTAATGGATTTGATAATGTGGCATTCAAAGTGATCGTGTTATAAATGAATGGAAAGTAGTCGTAACCTCTAGCCTCAACATCCGGTAAATGACAAAAATCGGGCAGGCAGCATGGCTAAGTCGGTCGCACCGAAGTAGGGTGTATAATCACCTATCTAGTGAATATTCATTTGCTTCTTTAATCTATCAATGCTGTCCCATATATATACGGGAAACGGTTGTTGATCCCAACCGTTGGTGATGTACATTCGATACACTCAAGCGAAATGAGTGGTCGGTCATGTTTGGCTCAGTTGCAAGATGTTCTTGTTGAACTCCAGTGCATCGTTCCTAGAGTACACTGATCGGAAGGTGGTTCCATACCTTGTCGTAGTTGGAAATCCATTTCCCAATACGTGCTTGCGGTTTTGATTGTATACTATATATGTAGAATATGAGATGAAAGCGTTTCTGCTAGATGATTATTATATTGTGGTTGATAGACATTATTATAATATCAAAAGGTTTTTGATATAAAGATATTTTGGATTCTCATAAGGGAAAAACCCGTTCCGTTATACGGCGTGGTCTTATGAGATATCGTTTACTTGTTCAAATTGTTTTAAACTGTTTTACTCATACCAGTCCCATGACTGACCCGGAGTTTACTTTGTTTTGTTCTACCTAAACTCTTGGGTGCCTAAATTTGTACGGGCAGTCAAGTAGTTCAGGATTTTACAGATACACTTGGAGAGCTTGGAGCAGGAGGCTTCAAGATTCTATAGCTATTATTATTTCCGCTGTTGTTGTAAGTGTTGTGCTCTGAAATGTTATTGTATACATATACTGTTTGTATTTCAAAAGTTATGTTATATTTTATTCGTTCCGTTGTGAGATTCGTGGTTACTCTGATGATGATGTTCTTCTTCTTCTTCTTCTGCTTCTTCTATTCTAATAGTTCTATCTTATCTATCCTCACCCTCTATCTTCTTTCTATTAATTTCTTGAATTTCCAGTGCAATTTGGGGTTGGACTTGTGTTATTTGGTCAGCCCAAATTGGACCGGATTTTCAGGTCATTACAAATAGTCCCATTCTTTTAGAATTATTAAGGACTTTCTTTCTGGACAGTCCTTTCGTCAAAGGTTCTGCCAAATTATCATCACCTTATATGTGATATTCTCTAACAATACTGTGCATACGACTGTCATTTCTTACCGTTGTAATATCGGTTCTGTTTTTCTTTCAATAGTCGTCAAATTTTTTTATCACTATATATGTGATGTTCTTTTACAGTATTGTGCTTACGATGTCATCTTTTACCGTTGTAATAACGGTTCTATACTTTTTGCAATAGCCGTGGAACTATCACAATCGATTACACCACTAGCGTCTATTTTTCCCATATAGGGATCTCAACTAGTAGATTTCTTTAGTTCTCTGCTTCTTCACTAGCTGTTGCTAGTGCTATTATCTCAGTCTCTGTAGTATACTGAGTCAAGATATTCTGTTTCTTAGATTTCCCAAAAAACAGTTCTTCCAGCAATGCTAAATATATAGCCACTGTTCGCAATAGAATCATCAGATAAAGTATTTCAACCTGTATCAGAATATCCTTCAAGTACAACTGAAAACTTTTCGTAATGTAATCCAAGATGCATAGTTTATTTTAGGTATCTTATGACCCTCTCAATAGCATGTTAATGCTTTATACTAGATCTACTGGTAAACTTGCACAATAATCCCATGACATAGGCAATGTCAGGTCTAGTACAATCAGTGGAATCCCGAAGATTGCCAATGATGCTCTCATAATCAGACTGTTTTACACCCTCACCAGTGTTCTTAAATAACTTTACACTAGGATCATATGGTGTACATGCAAGTTTACAGTCAATATAATTGTATTTCTTTAGAGTCTTCTTAGTTTAATGGGATTGATCCAAAGAAAATCCCCTTTTTGACCTAATAATCTTAATATCAGGGATTACACTCGCTTCACCTAGATCTTTCATATTAAAATTGGCACTTAATAAGGATTTGACTAAATTTATGGCATGAATGTTTGACCCAAAGATGAGTAAGTCATCTACATAAAGGCATATAATAGTGCAAATGTCATTCTCAGATTTGTAATAAATGCATTTGTCACTTTCATTAGCTTCAAAACCATGTGAAGTGATTAATTATCAAATTTTTCATGCCATTGTTTAGATACTTGTTTTAAACCATATAATAATTTATCTAATTTGCATACTTTATGTTCTTGACCATGTACTACAAATCCTTCAGGCTGGTCTATATAAATTTCTTCTTCTAATTCACCATTCAAAAATGTGGTTTTTACATCCATTTGGTGTATTCGTAAATTATGAATAGAGACAAGTGAGACTAATACCCAAATGAATGTAATTCTAGTTACTGGTGAAAAAGTGTCAAAGAAACATATATTTTCTTTTTGCTTAAACCTTTGGCTACTAGTCGTGTTTTATATTTATCAATAGTGTCATCAGGTTTTAATTTTTAAGAACCCATTTACAGCCTATAGATTTACAACGGTGGTAAATCTACCAAATGCCAAGTCTTATTGGATTCCAGACAATCCATCTCATCATTTATAGCCTCTTGCCAAAAAATTGGCATCTAAAGAAGGTAAGGCCTCTTGGAGGTTTAAGCGATCCTCCTCTATAGTAAAAGCACAAAAATACGAACCAAAATCTTTTACGGTTCTTGCTCTTTTACTTTTTTCTAGGTTCAGTTTCAGAACTTTTATTAAGTTCTGTTCTAATAGGCATACTTGATGTGCCCCCACTATTCCTTAATTTAAAAGGAAATTTTGTTTCATAAAAATCGGCATCATTTGATTCAATTATATTATGTGCATTCAGGTCATAAAATCGGTATGCTTTGCTATTAATAGCATAGCCCATAAATACACATTCATATGCTCTACTTGCCGATTTTATTCTCTTAGGGTCTGGAGTGCAAACATATGCTAAACAACTCCAAGTTCTTAAGTATGACACATTGGATTTATAATTCTTTAAAATTTCATAAGGTGAAATTTTATTCTTAGATTAGGAGATTCTATTCAAAAACATAGCATGTGGTCAATTAAAATATCCCCCCACCAATGTTTTTCTGCACCAAAATTTAATAAAATGGCAATTACTAATTCAGTAAAGGTCCTATTTTTTCAGTTGTACCGTTCATTTCAAGTGAATATGGTGCAGTTCTCTCATGTACTATACCATGTAATTTATAAAAAATCAGAATAAACTAGATTCATATTCTGTTCCTCTATCACCATGAATTCTCTTAATTTTCTTATTTCTCAATTTTAGTTTTTAATGTTTCAAACATGTCGAATGCATCACAATTTTAAGAAACACTGTCTTTCTAAGTATAAGCTTTATTTTCACATTACCAGTCTCTACAATTTTAGTGGTGTGAGGATCTCCCAACAACACTTTCTGATCATCAGCAGCCGTGTATATTGTGAATATATCACGATCATAGCAGACATGGCGAGAAACACCAGTGTCTACCCACCAACCCTCTGATCCACCATCAAAGTGAATCTCAGTAGTCGTAGCCGTTAAAGGCTTCTCAGTCAGGTTTGCCTACGGTGCAGGGCTTAGCCTGTTCCGACACTGTCGTGCCATATGACCTGGTTTCCACAGTTGTAATATAGAAGCAATTGTCCAGAATCATTCTTTTTGGTTGGTTGCTGCTGTCCTTTATGGTTTCCTTGTGGATTCCCATTCTATTCTCAACTGACCGGCTGTGGAGGCTTACTATTGTTTATGATGTAAATATGTTTGAAAATTTATATTTTTCTTATAGAAAAATATCTGTAAACTAATAGACTAACATAAGTTATTCACATAAAATATTATTTTTTGCATTTTCGAAAATTCAGCATGTTCTTTTGGTTTGGATCAAGGAGTCACAATTTACATGCTATCCTCCATATTAGGCTACAATGCAGTCTATCTCATGTAGAAATATTGAATACATATGTACTACCTTCACAAAATTTATAGGTGGAACGATCATTTTATTTCAAGAATGGTAGGTTGATCAAAACTAATATTTATCCCAGAAGTTAAGGTGCAGTAAATCAATTGATCTACCAGGGAATCAATTTATTGTGTAACGACCCAGGGAAAAGCTTGACGCTCGAGTCTTCGACAACAATACATAAACCCGTATCGCTTGCCAAAAACCTAAGTATCGAACCCCCAGATTGTCATGAGAAAGAATTTAGAGGGTGAGAATAGAAAGAAAGAAGTACTAGAATAGAAGAAAGAAGAAGAACACATCAGAATCTCACAGCGGAACGAATAAAATATAATATAATAAATCTCTTTATACAAAGACTGTACATACATACCAATCATCAGAGTACAACATATCAGTCACAGCGGAATAATGTTTGTATATAACTAATGGTGAAGCCGCTTGCTTCCAACTCCTGAAACTCCAAGCGAAACCTAACCTGGAACATACTCGGTCTGACCCGAGCACATTTGATTTAAAACAAAATACACCGGGTCAGTCTGGAATACTATCAGTGATGAATTCACATAACACACACTTGTTTAACTTTGGAAAATCCTTTCGAAATCAAAGGATAATAGTAAGACCAGTCCACACATAAACACGGACGGTTTTTACCTTACTATAACCCAAACCATTTTCGAAATCATACTTTGATCTGATATTATCATAATGTCTAAATACAAGTAAATAACAATCTAGAGTAACGCTTGCATCTCACGCTCCCCATATATAGCATACAAACCAAAACCGCGAGCGCTTATTGGATATTGGATGTCCAACTTGACAAGGTATGGGACCACCTTCCGCACGTGTATCTCTAGAGGCGAATACACTGGGTTCAACAAGAATGTCTTGCAACCCGGCCCTCACATGACCGACCACTCATTTTGCTTGAGTGTATCGAATGTATATCACCGACGGTTGGGATCAGCAACCGCCTGCCCGAAAAGGGACAGCATCGAATATAGATTAAAGAAGCAAATGGAATTTCTCTAGATAGGTGATCATACACCCTAATGGGAGCGACCCACATAGCCATGTTGCCTGCCCGATTTTTGTTATTTCCCGGTTGATGAGGCTTGAGGCTAGAATACATCTGGTCATCATTCACTTTGAATGCCACATCGTCAGATCCTCTGGATATCACTAATTGACATCCACACAAAAATACTCCAGTTGATAAGCTAAGAGAATGTGCACTTCTCCGCCATCAACCTGGTACGTTTGAAAATATCAACGTACGTGACTCCTTCGGAAATACTCTATCAGACACTCGTCCATACAAGTCATCAAGGAACAGGATGAACCGAAGGTATTCTCCTACTGCATCTCATAAAGGAATCACCCCATGGATCAGTAGCGAGAAGTCCTTGCAACCCATGGATTCCAACCACGACAGAACCACAATTTATCTCTGGGAGCTAACCAAAGATTATTAGCGGTCCTTCCGCTTATGAAGATCCACGGTCTTCAATGCTCCATCTCGATCATCTTCAAATATCTTCGCGTATTTGTTGGTCGGAATGGTTTTTGAATATAAATTCCATCCCGGTCTTTCCATACCAACAACCGTATTGGTCCGGTTTGATAGTCGGTGTTTTAACTATCAAATATCAATAGTGTGAATAAACTGAGTTTGCCGATTTGGTACTTGGCATGACTTGGCCCTTTACAATATATTTAACAAAATGGTTAATTAACCTTAGATTCTTTCAATATAATTAAACCTTATATTTATTCTCAATTATAATCAAAAACCATTTTAAATACTTTCGAGCATATATATATATATATATGTATAAACCCAGCTTTCCATTCCCTTTTGAAAGTATCGATATATTTCTTTAAAACCTTTTCCCTTTTTCTTATAATCGAGCAACTCACGATGTCCATATACGTATATACTTAATGATATAAACCAAATTTCCTCTGATTAACTCTGACTGATATACTTTGATCGATTAACTCTAACTTGACTCTCTCGACTTAACTACATTCGCTTGACTCTAGATCGCAGCGATCACAATGGTTACGCCTGATTCCCTCAGGAAAACATCCGACCACCGTAGGCTATCTACAGCCCTGCGAATTACGCTAGCAGTCGTACGCAATGGCAACTTTTCCTGAATAACTATGTTTGACTAACTCTACCTCAAATACGATGTTCGATCAACTCTAATTTGAACAACAAATATTCAGTATAATTTGAAATCGATATTCTTATTTCTTTTGAAACTAATGTTACGATAATATTTATTTCCCAAAAACCTTGCATTAGAGTTTGATAGTCCTCGTGTAAGATAAACCAATTTCAACGTCTTTCACTCGTTTCAAACCAATACCATTCCTCGATAATAACGAAGTCGTTCGAGTTGGGGTATTTTATTTACCTCTCAGACCTTGATCGACAACGTTCTTAACTCAGAATGAATACCCGTTTGAAACTTAACCACTGATTTCAAAATCTCATTTACCACCTCGATTTCAACTGATTTTATAAATCGTTTCTTACATTGAAATCCTCATTCAATATAATCTCTTTTCTTAATTCCTTTAATTAAGTAAATCCCCATTAAAAACGTAACTTTGAACTTGAAACATCTTTCCACTTATACCTTTGGGTTTAATTGAAATCCCACGCCCAATAGTCAATTTCCATTTACCACCCTCGTTATGAAAACTTGGATTTATAAATCCCTTTGATAAAACTCTTATCGCCCTTTCGACTAACTTATCGTCATCTAATCACTTCTTACTTGGCTTCCAATTGAAATCATTACTTTGAATCATTTTTAAATTAAAAGAATAATTAGCTTTAACCTTAACTATATTAAGATATAGTTAACTTCGACTTTAATCAAAAAATAGGATTATCATCATTTTTACGAGCTCATTCAATAATAATTAAGGTTATTAACAATAACCAAATCAATAATTTTCTTAGATTATAGTTAATCGAAGATTAACTAATATCTAATACTATTCGTTAAATTTTAACGAATATCTAAATCAATATTTATTCATTTGCCCATTTTACTCGAAAACGGTGGATCTTACCAATCGTACATATCATTTAACCATTAACTGATTTTCGTTTGTCATTTCCCCTTGTTAAATTAATTAAATAACTTTAATTAATTTAAAAACACCATTTAATTTGTTTTAAAAACAATTGTCCCATTTTACCACCTGTAGGTGATTTATTTGGATTTCTGCTTTTAAAACTAGTCTAAACCATTTTAAATGATTTCCTTTATAAACTTGATTTAATATATATATATTTTATAAATCTCTAATTAAATTATCAATATAAAATAACTGAAAAGCTTTAGTTCAGTTATAAAATAATTTATAACTTTAAAACTGCGTCAATTCACCGAACGGTAAACCGACGGCTAAACAACACATTTTAGGCCATTCATTGCCAATTACCAAATCAACACTGTCGGTTGATTTAAAACACAACACGGGTGAATACTTGTTTAACCATCACACTCAATACCGGTTTTTCAACCATATGGTGTTCAATCAGTTCAAATATCAATAATATGAAGCAAAAAAACAACACATATAATGTTTGAGGAATCCGGTCGGATTCCTCCAACCTGTCCTTCCCTGCATCACAGCTCGTTACACATTTCATAATAATATATGAAATAAATTTCATATGATCGATTAAATCTAATAACAACAACCAATCAACGATAATCAGCCAATAGCAACCAATTTATATTTTTAAATGGTAAATTATATTTTTTATATGAATTTACCACATCACAGAATTCCGGAAAGTGTGAGAATTAACTCAGCAGGTTATTCTGTCGACGGTTGACGCGTTTGTCGCTTTTAATCTTGAACGGACGTTCAAAATTAGCTAAATTTTCAACTGTCTCGGATCAGAGCCTAGCCAGTGCCAACGTCTAGATCTCGCTCCTGCGATCCCAACGGATCCAGTTTTGCTGAAATCCGTTAGCGTATGCGAAAGTTACGCGAGTTTTAAAGTTTGATATATATACGAGATTATAAATTTAAACTAATTATTAATCAAATAAAAATACCTTAATTAACTACTGATTAGGCTACCACGTCACCACCTTAAAACGGTTTCACGTGTTTTCACTAATCTGATTTGAAAACCCCCGACGTTCTTCCCTTTGTCCTTCTTCATCAACACGAACGAAGCTCGACCCAATACTCCCATTGTCGGTGCCAATTCCGGCCACCTGACGCTACGAGGCCACCACCACTGGAATCGCTGCTCAGAGCAGCGCCGCTACCCAGAAGTTGGGCCCTCCAATCGACGTCGTCAGCCAGTAAACCTCCCACGAACGGAACCCATTCAACCATGAAATCCCGCCACCTTGAGCCACCATCAACGACCAGACCTCCTCCATTCTCTCCGCCTTGCTTCCACGCTTCACCCCCTTCAGCCCGCGACCCCCTCGATGACCAGATCCGCTGGAAAATGGCCAAAACCAGTCGCCACTTCAAAACCAAACCCAAAAATGTTCCTTTCAGTTCATCTCTCGATTTCTCTCTCCACAGACCACTCGAGAACCTGAGACCACCACCAAAACGAAGCCCTATCTCCCCTCTACGAAACCCCTAAGGTCCTGTCTCCCCAAATCGGCTACAACTCCTCAATTTGAGCCAAAAACGAAAATGGATTTCTCCGGTTTTAAGCCGATTCCGGCCACCACAGGTGTCTGTTCACCCCCAACTTTTTGCTGTAGGTAGGTAAGGACCTGATCTACCTTTTTGCTTCAGAACGCCTATGCAAATTCTCGACGGATTGAAAGATATAATTAAATTTATAAAGAGGGGGCTTTATTGCAAAATTACGAGATGATTTCAGAATTTAGTGGCTAGGGTTTGATGAAGGGGGTTTATATAACGCAGGAATAATATATTTTATGTTGACGTGACGAGCGACGCTGACTAACGATATTTTATTTCGTGTCTATCGCGTTTTCGAACATTGTTGATTTGCTGCTGCGCTCACATACGAACCCCATTCGAGACGCGAATGGACAGCATAGTATATTTTGACGATAAGGTCCTAATGAAACTTGTTTCGTCAAATTCCGAGTTCGTTTGCTCAAATAGCATTTGTACACGTCCAATTTGATCGATTTATTTTGCATTTTATTTTGCCACGCTCACAGAATAACCCCGATTGACATGCCGTTTGATAATCTAGCAATAATTTACTGTTATGGTCCAAACAAAATTTGTTTCGTCGAAAACAAAGGTCGTTTGAAAAATGTCCCTTTTGAACTGGCCAATTCAAAGAAAATAAATCAATTTTAAAATACCTCAATATAATATTATTAAAATATTGAAATTGACCATACACGACCAGAATATCGTATACTACCAAGATAAAATAGCTCGGTTTGAGTTTGAAGCCAAATCGATATTAAAAATATTTAAAAACCCCTTATTTTAATATAAATAACGTTATAATATATAACGAAATTCTACAGCGACCTTTTCAAAATTTTGATTTGGACACAAAATAAAATCTACAACACGAAAACTCAATTTTTCTCTTTCATTAGAAAAATATTGTCCAACCGGTCCCGACATTTCTTGTTTCGAGGAAATCCGACTTATTTTGAATCCGGTACAACCAAATGAAGTTCAAAACGCGAACTGCCACGCCGCTGCAGCTCGTTATTTAATTAAATTATAAACTAAATCGTTTTAATAAACGAAATCGCGATGATAAATTTTAAAACGAACGATATTGAACCATTCAAATCGCCCGTTCACGTTATACTGTAAATTCGACATTTCCCCAACATCCCGAAAATAGGTATTATTATATTATTTATATAATTTAAATATTCACATTAAAACGGTTAAAATCAATTATATAAACTTAAACCAATATTTTAAGTAAATAAAATATTTAATTAAAATGGCCAAAAAACGCGGGACGTTACATATTGCTTAAAGCATTATTAACTTAACACATTACCAAAATCATACGCAGAGATTTCAGCATGCATAGACTAGTGCAGACAATAAATTAATCTAGTAATTTAATATAAATGGTCAAACGTCCAAGGTGGAATTACCATATCACTATTGAATTTGGCTCTTCATCCTCACAGTCCAACAGACAACTGGAATGACACATTAGCAATAATATTCTAAGTCCATCAAAGATGTGCAACTAACTAAGTAATACGCCAATTAATTGCACACGTGTAATGCTAACAAAAGATAAATCAAAATAGCAACCTATCAACCGATTAACATGAAAATTACTCCAACCAATGAAACATCAATACCTCGTCATTCTGCTTAAGCAAAGCCAGGTCCTCCTGCAGAATACTTTAAGTCGCATTCCCAAATCTTGCATATATGTGCAGTATGACTTTTGGAGATATGCCTCTTTCTTTGCATCAATACCATCCGTGCTAGATGGGAAAAGTCTTCAATCTCTTTCCTTGAAAAATACCATCCATACCCAAGATTATCTGGTACAGCTGCATATTGAGAATTATTGGATGGCCCACTTTCCATAATTTATGAAGCCATGTGACACTTCCTTTAGCTCAATAACAACTGCTTGATGAATTATGAGCGGACTGCACTCCTATCTGTGGTACAACTTCCTGAACTGAAGAATCTATGGGTCAGAGGCAAGCTGACTTATTTTTTAGATTTTCTTCTTCAGTTGAAAACCCGATTACACGCAAATCAAAGCCATTGTTTCAAGTTATCGTCTTTAAATTGTTGGGAAACAATGGCTGAGTCGCAGACTAGGTCGCTCTCTTGATGACGATACGGTGATCTGGTCGGTGGTGAAAAACCAGTTCGTACTCCCGTCGCTGCCTGTAGGATAAAACAGCATCTCTAAAATGAATAACTGATTTGCTTTGCACAACAAATCAGTGCAGATTTGCACTTTCTAATTTAACTGCTCGAAAATTTCTGAAAGAATATTTATTTATTTTTTAATGGCGAAGGAAGAAAAAAACAGTTTTTTTTCCGTAGTAATCTCGTCTACAACTGAAGATAATATATAGACGAAAAATAAGATCTGCTGAATATACTGGGTCAAGAGTTTACCGCTTTATAAACAAAAATCAGCTCAGAAATACTTTCTGTATTTAAAAATAGTTCGAAAAATGCAGTGTTTTGTGGACCAAAAATATAAGTGTCTACACCACATAGCCAAGGCCCAAGGCCCAATCCCGAGCCGAGCCGGGTCGAGTAGAGTCGGTCGGTCGGTCGCGCGCGCATGTGTGGTGGTCATGATGCATGGTCTCCCTCCTCACAACAAGGCATGCATTGGAAGCCCAATGCCCCAACATGACTTCTTAGAAATAAGTATAAATACTTGCATCTTTCTTATAATCCCATGATGTGGGACTATTCACAAATAGGAGCCATCATAAACTTATTTCATATTTTAAATAATTCATAGCATTTCCAACAACATCTGAAGAAGTCCTTGAATTTGAAAGTGTCCATATGAATGCACTGGTTCAACTGGCAAAAGGTATTGCTGATGATAGAAAAACTTTGGCATTTGAACTATGTTCACAGCTAAAGTCTCGACTTGCAGAGAGGGTTTCCATAAGAGAAGAAATAAAAAATGGTGGATTTGAACTTGATATAAGAACTAAAAGACTACAGAAAGGGAAGACTTATTTGCAGTCTAGTTTAGAGAAGGAGCTGGATAGAAGAACGACTAATTGGTCTGTGAAGCTCGAAAAGTTTCAGTCTGAAGAAACTCGACTTCGTGAAAGAGTCAGAGAACTTGCAGAGCAAAATGTGTCTTTGCAGAGGGAGATATCTCTGCTGAAAGACAGCGAATAATTGACTAAAAGCAGGACTATGAGTTCAGAGATTCAAATGCAGGACTTATCTTCTAACTTGGAAGAAACAAGAGCAGAGAATCATAATCTTCATCAAGAATTGTTCGAGCTACATGAGCGCTTCAAAGTTGCTGAAGAAAATCATAAGTCTACATGAGAAAGCTATAAGCTTAGAGAAAATGAGAACAAGGAACTGCATAAAGCAGTAGTAAGATTGCAAAAGACATGTAATGAACAAGAAAAGTCTATTAACGGATTAAGGCAGGATTTTCTGCTGACCTTGGCAAGAAATGTAATGATAGTTTGATAAGTAGGTTGCGAATGGAGCAAGTGCGATTGACAGCAGTTGAGCACACACTGAGGAAGGAAGTAGAGTCATGTAGAAGTGAATTAGAGCCTTTAAGGCATGAGAATATGCGTCTCTTGAATAGACTGCAAAGTAATAAAACTGGTATAAGGATCTTACTTTTCAATAAAGCTTGAGGAAGAGCTTCGAGACCGAGTGGAATGCTTGCAGAAACAAGGTGCTTCACTGCTGAACGAGCATAGTCAATTTTGCAGCAAAGTGTTAAATTCGATGAAATGCAAGCAATTTGAAGTTGATGATTGCTACACAAATAACGAGTACAGTATTAAATATTAGAGTTTAAAGAGTGGGATTGAGAATTTTAAACGAAGTTTGTTAGCAGTGGCTAAGGTCGTTGATGAGAAGGCCGATATAGATGCATCAGATTGTAGGACACAAGCTACCGAATGTTCCACATCAAAGCAGTAATATAAAGATCGACTACCGGAGGTATGCTCAACCTTTACTGAACTAAAATTATTTGATCCTTGCTGAATCCTAATTGTTAATCCTTTGTGGTTTACTTCTTTTCTATTCTTTTTCTAAAAACAAAAAACAAAATAGGATGAGCCGGAAATAGAATTGAAGGCAGAATGTTTATTAAGCAAACTATTGAAAGAAAAGCTGTACTCAGAAGAACTAGAAATTGAGCATTTGCAATCAGAGCTTGCATCGTCAATTTGCACTCATGGCATTCTGCAATCCGAAATACAAGGATTGCAGGATGAACTTTCTTGCCGCACACACAAATTAAGGGATATGGAGATTCAGGTGAATATTTTATTAACACCAGCATAAGTGTTATATGTATCTATTTGTTTATTCTCAGATAATAAGTAAGGGGAGTTCTGTTTGGATCCGAAACATAGGTACAAAATATAGCACAAAAGACGTTGACCATTAGATCACCCTTGATTTCCTCATCCTTTGATCTAATGGTCCATATTTGTTGTATCAGATTTTGTGTTCGTCCAATAGCCATCCCTCGTTTCTTATGAACATGGTTCATTAATGCCAACAAGCGATCACATAGATTGAATTTGTGACTTTTTATCTTGTGATCTATATCACTAACCATTGAGCCAACCTTATTGGCTAAAACCCCCTCATTTTTAACAATATCAACCCTAATACCCTTTGTTTTTATTACATTTCCGCCAAATTTTCTACCTTTACTAATTATAATGAAAAGTCATAATTTCAATGAGTTGTTTGTGGTTGATCTTTTGTTTTTAAAATTATATATAATTATGATGATGATGTTCAGCTTATTTTTCTTCTATAATATTTGTATGATTTTTTTTTAAAGCGTGATTCATTAATGGCAGCAAGTGTTGATTTCAGGATTAAACTCATGGTCTTTAATCTCGTAGTCATAGTATAAATAATCAACCAATCATGTTGATATGTGTATATGATTATTATTTTATATCCAAAAAACTTTTAACACAATTTGTAACGTTAGAAAATAGGAAAACTTTATTTATAGTGCTCCCCTTCCCTCCCTCCCTCCCTCCCCTTCCCCCAACAAACAAAACCCCCACTCACACACTTTTTTTCCCATACACACAAAAAATGTCAATTTTAGATCTTGTTACAAAACGTATTATAAAAAATAGGTCTTCTTTTACCATAATCTATACTTGTGCACTTTGGGTTGTACAAATACAAACTCTATATTTGTACTTGCACAAGTCAAGAGTGCGCAAGTGTAAACGCTCATATAATGGAAAAGATGTTTGTTTTTGTAATAAATCTGTAACGATTATAAAAAAAATGTCAATTTTAGATCTCGTTACGAACTTACTATAAAAATAGATCTTTTTTTAGCATAATCTATACTTGTGCACTTTGGGTTGCACAAATATAGACTCTGTATTTATACTTGCACAAATCAAAAGTGCGCAAGTATAAAACACTCATATAATTAAAAAGATGTCTATTTTTGTAATAAGTTTGTAACAATGCTTAAAATTGAAATAAGCCTTTTTTTGTTGGGCCTATAAATAAATATGTCCTAAAATATATGTTGACCTCAAGAAAGCATTTAAAATCTGTAGTATTTAAAGAATTAATATTGAGCAATATGCTTCATATGGTCTTTTTCCCTCTATGTTCGATAATAACTACGTTGTCCTGTGTAATTTGGTGAAAAAACATGAGAGCAATATAAATGGGTGGGTGCAAATTTGTATTACTAGATAGTTCTGTGGTTTATAAATAAAACCCCTCATTTTTAACAGTGTCTGTCAATCATAGTGCAATGTTATTTTCTGATACATTTTCATTAAATTATCAGTCTTTACTATTAACAAGAAAGTCGTAATCTCATTAGAGGTTTTCGCACTTAAGCCTTCGTTTAAATTATTATCATTATTGTGATGATGGTCAATTTAATTTATCTTCTATTATATATGTGTTTGTACGATTATTATTTTTCAAACCATGAGACTTAATACAATTTGTAATATAGATGGGTGGGTGCATATTTGTACCCATAGGTTAATTTTGTGATTAACCTCACATTTCTATAACAGTGTCAACCATAATACCCATTTTTTCTTCAACATATTTACTCAAATTTCTGTATCTAGCACTGATTTTCCTAGCGGAGTTATTTACACTTGACCTTTTGTTGATATTGTTCAATTTTGTTTGCCTATCGTTTTGCAAAACAAGGTTTATTATTATTATTATTTTACTTTATTTTGGATGAAAAAAAAAACACACTAGAAAAAAACATGTAGAAGATTTAAACATTGGGACGTTGACAGGGGTGCGTATTGTACATGCATTTATGCAGGCTTAATCCTATTTCTGCAAAAAAATGGAAACATGTAGAAGATTCATCATTCTGTTTTTTCCCTATATAACAATGCACACTCAGATTATGTTGCTGTTTACTGAACAAACTTTGTATGAATATACAAAAAATTCTAGATGATGTGTAAAGATGAGAAGATCAACGAATTGCAGCAAGATCTGCAAGAATTCACAAAAGAGCTGACATCAATGCGTAGCGAACTGCAGACTATTTTTGAGGAGAGAGATTATATGTGGGAAGAAGTGAAGAATTCAAAAGAGAATATCATGCTTCTTAACCTTGAGGTAAGTTCATTAAAAAAGAAAAATGAAGCCCTCGACGAACATGTCCTAATCAAAGAGGGTGAAATAGCAATATTGAAAGATAGCCTAACTAATCCTCAACTTTTCAATATCATTTGCAGTCCTGCTATGTCTGTAGAAGACCTTTACCTATGACCAGTGATTTTTTTTCCTTTTTCTGTTGTGTTCTCTCTTTTTGTGTAGTTTTGGTACAGTATTTACATTTGATTGAATATATGTTTTCTTTAATCATATATTGTTGTTTCATTTACATTTATTTTACATGTGCAACAACTTGGAATTTAACATGAAGGTGATGCAAGGTGAAAAAATGATTATACTGAACGACCACAACGATTAGTAACAGTTTGGTTTCAAACTTATTATTAGTGTTACTATTATTATTTTTTATTTTGGTAATAATACTTTTAAGAAGTCTAGTATTTAGGGGTGTGATTAATTTAGACTGATAGCAATTTATTATAACAATATTTATGTATGGTAATTTCCATTTGTTTTCCACTTTTTTAATTATCAGCTTCAGCAATGTTTAAGAAAGTAAAAAGCTAGCCAGGGTGTAATTACTAAAGTGCCTATATAAGAAAATGTTGCGTTGTTCTGGCTAGAACATCAACATTTTTAGGTATTGTTGTAATTCATGTTCCGACTCCAATTCACTGTATTAGTGATGATCAAATGAAATATTCCAAACTAAAGAAGAGTTCTTTTTCCTTTTTTTTTTCTTTTTCTGGGAAGTTGGTACATTACCAGTCTTGGGTATTTGGTAACATACCATTTGCCAATGTAAGTTCGAATCATCCTACGTCAAACATTTTGTTATTGCACACGTACAAAAGCGACTAGAATAGAAATGTGGTGTACTATTATGGTCGTCCAACTATTAATCAAGCGTCATCAATAGTCGTCAATGGTTAAGTGAGCTAAAAATCCGATGGTTAAGTGAGCTAAAAAACTGAAGACTCAAAATAATCCTAGCATTATAAAGTATTACATATATAGTGGAGGTTTCAATTTTGATACAATAAAACATAAAAAATGCAGACCACTGATAATTATTGTACTTGTATGAAATATGAAATTTAAAAGGCAATTAAATAATGTAGATAAAAAGTGTCACCAACTATGTTATCAAATTGTTTCCGACACATGTGCACATTGAAGTCTAGAAATGACACAACATCCAACAACGAATTAAAAACAAAAGTTCCAAAAAAGAAATTGGAAGCAAAATACAGATAACAACAAAGCTTCTATGGCAGTTCGGCAATCTACTATATTGTTACTGATTATAGATTACTAGTCATTAATACAAGGGTTTGGCCAGTACAAAAAAGTTCTCTCCATGGTCATAAATAGTGTACAAGTAGAAAAAGTTGTAGGATCTAAATTAACCCTAGAGGGGGATAAAAATGGTTTATCGCAACTTTGAGGAATGTAAAAAAATATCACAGTTCAGATCACAGTATAATAAATAAATGCAGAATATTTATGACAGAGATTTTACCCAACTTCAGCAAATCTTTGCCTACTGCCGCATTCCCTAAGGTTCCTACTAAGTATTAAAACAATATTCCGCATACATCACTTGTACACTCGCGACTCCTCGCTATTGTGCTAATTCTACACTCAAAACCTTGTACTAATCTCGAATCCTAGCTAAGATTAGATTTTTCTCTAACTACAAACCCTGTAGCTAGAACCCTAGTTTAAAGAAAACTAGAAAACCATAGTTCAATTACAAAAGGTAAAAAACCAACTTAAAACAAATTAAAATATAAACCTCCTTAAAACTAGTTATACAAATTAAAGGTCGATCCCCATTGCTTTTGATCACTTGAATAAAAAATTGTCGACTTCCTTTTTCTACTTCGATGCTACCCTCTTCAAATTAGGGTTTTGCGCTGCACCCCCAAATCACGACTTTGAATTGTGAGGCCATTTGACTTTCCGATGCCTCGATTGCTTGTCTCCCCCTCGATCTGATTTTGGCATTGAGGATGATCGATAAACTCTAAATCTTTGTGAGTTCTTTGAATATATTTTACTTGATTGAATTTCTTGTGGTTTTTTTTATTATACTTGTAATGAATTGGGTGATCAATTTATAGGGTTTAGAACCCTTAACTATCTTTGATTTCACGTGATAACTTGGCCTTGATAATGCGTGATACTTCCTTGATGAATTTCTGTGAATCCCAGATTGATTTCTTCAATTCTCTGGAATATTTGGATATGTTGAATTGAATTACTTACCCAAAAATTATGCTTGCGACTTTTGGAAACATTTGAAAACGTGAATACATTCTTGCTAAAATTAGCTCTTTTGAAAACAATGATAAATGCTTGCATGATTTTCCAGATTTGAATTCTGCCGAGTTTTTGTCCACTATGAATTTGGAGAATAAATTCTTGCCAATTTTACATTTGCTGAGAATGCTAATAAAGATTTGAAACCATTTCCGATTTTTGAACCAACACTTTCAAAAGAAAAAAGCCTTTTTTTAATACCCATTCGAACTGTTTATGTACTTTAAACCAACTGCACATATGCATTTGTATTTGTGGTATAACCTGACTAGTTGCACCATCTCACTTGAGTTGAACCTTTGGCTGTTGAAGTTGTTGCCTTGTATTTGTGTATGGCTTGACTTGTCTTTGTGTATGGTTTGGATGAAAAACCGATTCATACACATGCATGATGAAATGTTGTACTGCCATGTATACACATGTGTATTTAGATCACCACTGTGTTGTATACAGAATAAAAACTCTCTGTTGACTCCCTTTCTTGAGATTGTTGTATGTCATGTATGCCTCCTGCTTGCTCCATATGCATGTTATACTCTGGCCCTTTTTTATCTCTTACTTATGTGTATCAATAGCTGTGTGCTTCCTTGTATATTTGCTATATGCCATTTGAGCCGTGCTGCAACACATATATTTGTACATGAAATGCATGTGCTTACGTCCATGGATTTGCTTGCTATCCATCCACTTGTATATTATTGATAAGAGCAGGAATAAATTTTGCAACCTGCTTCACATATGTACTGCCATGTTGATGTCCATCACCATAGTGTGCATTCGCTTCTCTTTGCTGCTCTTTGATTGCCACTGAAATGTACACACACATTATGTGCATATATATATATGTATATATATATGTGTATATATATATATATATATGAAACTTTGAGCCTTGAGTACTTGGCCTTGATTGCTGTCACTTGGAATTCTTGTATTTCTACGCACTTTTCTATTGCTGGATTTGCTATGATTGTTTGGTCTTGCACATTTGTGCTTGTCCAGATTTTATTTGTTTTAGTTCATGAGTGCCAGACTTGATCTTAGCACTTGAATTTGATCCTTGTGTGTGACTTGTTTTTGCCTGATCCATGTACATATATCATTGGCTTTGTCTTCACCATCCTTATTTTGGCTTGGAACCTCTTGTGTGCATGTGCACTACATTGCTGCTTCTATGTGTATGTACACTTTGTTCACGTGTAACACTTGGTTATGCTTATTCATGTTGAGGCACTGCTGTATCACTTGTGTATTAGCCATGCATGTCTCATGTGTTGCTTTTGATTCTGGAAGTTGATACCATCTTGTGCACTTGTTTCTTCCCTGTTGATCTTGTACACGTCATATTGCTTCAAGTCTCTGCCCATGCTTTGTTGTGGTGTACTTTCATTTCAGTCTACCTCTATTCCAGCTTTGCTGTTTATTGTTTACCTCTATGTATATACATACATTCATGCATGTATATATGTGTGAGTTGCTAGTCTTGCTTCATGCATTATAACCTTGTTCGTATTGTTGTTTTACCGACTTATGTGCATGCTGCACCTATGTGGATCTGTCATGCCATTAGTATTTGCATCATGCATGTGCCTATTTGTTGTCTTGGCTGAATACTTGTTGTTGAGTTGTATTTCCTCGTGCATGTTTGACAATACCCCTGCACATTATCGGTATATATATGTGTAGATATGTAGATTTCTATTTAATTAAATTACTTCTCACACTTTTGAATCTATGTAGATATGTAAATAAAATCAGATTTGTTGTGATGTTTGAAATTTGTTGATTGTGTTTATTAGATCTGGATCTATACTAGAAATTCTTTAATTTGAATCTGTAGTTCGTTTTTAGATGTCGATTTGAAATAAAAAGTTTATTTTTATTTCAGATTTATGAACATCGATTTGATTCTATAATATAAGTTTCATCTTCCATTTAGTAACATTAAACATAGGTTGTTTAGAATTAGATTAACGATAAAAATATCATTTTTATTGTTTACATAGAACCTAGTTTTGTTTAAGATTAGTATAACAATAAAAAATTCAATTTTATTGTTTACATTAAACATGAGTATTGAAATTTAAAATATAAATTCTGTCAAAACATGATTATTGAAATTTAAAATATAGATTCTGCCAAAACATGATTATTGAAATAAAAATATAGATTCTATCAAAACATGATTACTGAAATTTAAAATGTAGATTCTGTCAAAACATGATTATTGAAATTTAAAATATAGATTTTGTTAAAACATGATTATTGAAATAAAAATATATAAATTTTGTTAAAACATGATTATTAGAATAAAAATATAATTTTTATCAAAACATGATCGTTGAAAAGAAAATATTTTTTTTTCAAACCATGTAAATTGAAATAAAATTTATCATTTGTGTCAAAACATGTTATTGAAACAAATTTAACATTTGTGTCAAAAAGATTAGAACAAAAAGATTAGAAATAAAAGATTAGAATAAAAAGACTATTATAAAAAGATTTCATTTTTGTTGTCATTTTGCTCAACAAAACAAAAAGAGTAAAATTAAAAATATGTTTTATTACAATAAAAAAGAATAGTTTTCAAAAGAAATGTTTTCGTTGTCAATATAGAATAGTTAAACAAAAACATTCATTTTTTTCAATTAGTATAGTTAAAATAAAAACATTCATTTTCATCAAATTAGAACTGCTGGACAAAATATACACTTTTATCAAATAATAAAAGTTAGAACTAAAATTTTCACTTTTATCAAATTATAAAAGTTAAAACCATTGTCAAATTACCAAAGTTAAAACCATTTTGTCACTTTTGTCAAATTACCAAAGTTAAAACCATTTTGTCGCTTTTGTCAAAATACCAAAGTTAAAACCATTTTGTTGCTTTTGTCAAAATACCAAAGTTAAAACCATTTTCTCGCTTTTGTCAAAATACCAAAGTTGAAACTATTTTGTTGCTTTTATCAAATTAAAATAATTAAAACCCAATTTGTCACATTTATCGATTGATAATAGTTGAAATCCAATTTGTCGCTTTTGTCAAATTATCATAGTTAAAACAAATTGGTCACTTTTGTCAAATTATAATGGTTAAAGCAAACATTATCATTTTTGTCGCATTAGATTTGACAAAACAAATATGTCACTTCCATTTGTTTTGTTGAATTAGAATTATCGACAAAACAAATATGTCATTTTTATTTGTTTTGTTGAATTAGAATTGTCAACAAACAAAGCCATTATCTTTATTGTTTTGTTGTAATAGATTAGTTAAATCAAAATATACATTTTGTCAAAATATTCATTTTGTCAAAATAGATCAGTTGAATCAAACCATACATTTTTGTCAAAATATACATTTTTGGCCAAATGGACTAGTTGAACCAAAATAGTTATTTTTATCAAAATTATAATAGTTGAAACAAAAATTACATTTTGTTAAAAATGATTGTTGAAAACAAAAATCACATTTTTGTTAATTAGATTTGGAATAAAACAAAATTCACAATTTTTGTTAAATAAAAGAGTTAAACACAAATAGCATTTTTGTGAAATAGGTTTGTGTTACAACAGAAATATTCATTTTGATAAAATAGTATTGTCAACAAAAAGGATGTATCACTTTTTATACATTTTGTTGGAATATAATTTATATGCATATATAAGAATCATTTTTATTTGTATAACATACATTAGAGTTTATATGCAAATATAAGAATCATATTGTTGGTCAAAACATACATTAGAATTGTATGTAAATTTAAGTGATATTTTATTGTTAAGTTATACAAATAAAAGAAAATAGGAATTATCTTTTTATTTGTCATCAGCAATAATGTCATATAAATAAATCACAGTTTATTAGACATTAGAAATATATAGGGAAATTATACGAGTCAAGTACATTTGCATTAGGAATATGTAAAGACCCGCAACTTCCCCCGTAAAGGAAAGCGTCGGATAGTTCGAGAACAAACCACAACAGAATACATACAGAAGAACATTTCACTATATATAACAACAGTGCATCAGATTACAAGAATATACAGAGTATAAATGAATAATACACAGAAATATCAGAGATTTAAATTACATTTAAATACATAGCAGCGGAAAATAATACAATACACAACTAGAAGAAGATATACGGATACAAAGCTTTCCGGATATCGTTCCAGCTGTAAACCAGGATCCTGTGAATACAAATCTGCAAAACCAAAACTACTAGCTGCCCGTGTCAAAATAAGGGCACCCAGAGTTTAGGTTAAAACAATAAACTCCAGGTCAGTCATGTGACTGGTGTGAGAACTAAAACAGTTATTAATCTTTATTTTTAAAGTCAGGTAAATCAAGGGACCACGCCGTATAACACGGAACGGGTTTCCTCCCAAGAATACCAGTGCATAAAACAAACAGCGCAATGCTAAATAAAGAAAAATGAAGCTGTTATAAGACCCAGGTCCCATCACACAATGCAACGCAGCCGAGGATAGGGTTTTCCCTTATAACAGCCAAAGAATGCTTGATACGTTTAAACCAAATCATTTGATAGTACTATAAGTGCATAGTGTATAAAACAACTTCAAATCATAAGTATCAATCATAGGCGGCATGAGTGCCCCATCCCACTATGTCACCATATATAGGTTTACATATAAAACCGCAAAGTCACGTATTTGGAAATTGGATTTCCGTCTATGAACCGAGGCAAAAGATAGTCCTCAACCGATTCGAGACTGCCTAGCCCGAGTCTCAGGATCAGAACGCATCGACCCTTGGAGCGACAGGGCCGGTCCACACGGAGTGGATTAAAAATGCCTGAGCACTACGTTTCGCCGCCCTTTGGGGCGTAAGCGAGCCAACTAAATGACTCCATCGGTTCAAGAACGACCGATCAATCCGAGGCGCCTCGCAACAGCAACAACCACATAAGTCAAACTCGTCAGGGCGTGTAAAACCACTGACGCCACTTTTAGCTAGGAGGAAACGTAGGCCCTCCCTGAAGTCCGTCTCCCGTTTTTGGTTCATACCGGGTGTGAAACTCGCGAAGTAAACGTTACACAAAGCTACGCTACAAAGGCCGTGCTTTGATCACCAACCACAAGACTTTGCTTTTCAACAGAAGCCTTGATCATTTGCATCTTAGCATGCCACACAGGCAAACCATCCTATGCAACCGATATCAGTCACACAGAATGAAATCCGATGTCAGACACACAGTCCATTTACAAGTCCGTTCTGGGTCTGAACGAAACCGGAGGCACCTAGTACCCCGCATATCCATCGATCTCCAAGTACGTCTGGACGATCACTAACTGTTTCCATCTTCTTGGGTGTACAGCCCAATCAACATCATCAGTAATTACCCAAACGACGTGAAGACCTCCGGTCTTCGACCATCGTCTTCATCTTCGACTTATCGTCGTATCAGTTATTCAGAATGGGATAAACCCGGTCTTCCCGAATAACTCGCGTATATTTTAAATAAGTGTTACACAAACACAACATACGCCTCATTCCAATCCATCAGTCACTAACCGTAAATTAATCAAGAGAATAATTCCCCAAATATTAACCCCGAAGGCCGAAACCAACATCAGATCAATATCCAGAAAACCATTCTACTTAGCTAACCGACAGTTAGTTTCTAATTTCACACTCATAGGGAAAGGTTCCCGTTAATTTTACCAAAGATAAATTCTTGAATTTATTCTTTAATCAACTTTTGAATATCAATTCAAACTAGTCGGGATTAGCGAACCTTACCGAAGTAATCATTTGTTATAATTTCCCAATCCCAACCTATTCATCCCATGAAGTAAAACTGTGAATACTTCATATCTAACACCACAGTGTTATCGGTAAATTCAATTACCATTTTACGTTCAAATCTAATTAAAGATTTAACTATCGCCTGGAGCAAAACTGGTGATACTCCATTTTCGATCATTTCAATCTAATTAAAGATTCATTAAAACTCCACTTAGTTTTAATCTTCGACTGGGTTAAAGAATCCGTGTCATTTAAAAACACAGTTCACGATAAACCCAAAATCACATTCATTAATTATCAGGTTAAAGAACGAGTGTTGTTTAAAACACTGTTCACGATAAACCCAAAAATCAATATCAATTTAATTCCAATTAAATATCATTTAATTGGTACACTTCATTAAATCTAAATAAAAAGATTTAATCTTTTCTCAACTGGGTTCAAGAACAGTGTTAGTGAAGACACCATTCACGACAAACCCAAATCACATTTGATATTCAATACAAGGCTCTGAATAGAAAATATATCGGCTTATATTCAATATCAAATTCTACGACTAACAAATGTCGTATTGGAAATAACGATATAAATATATATCTTTCAAATTTCCATGACAACATCTGTATAATCACGAATTCCATCATCGAAATATTCCGAAGATAATTTCGATTCAAATCCACTCCAATGCAATCATTGGAAATTCTGGTTATTTTTAAAACCCCTTTCGAATTCAATTTATTTATTTAAAAATAAATAGAATTATATTTCTAGTTCAAAACTAGTTCATTTCGATAAAAATCTATTTTAATCTTTTCAAATATGGAGTTTTTCATCCCAATTCTTTCTAAATCATTTCTTATGATTTTACACAAATTATTACTATTTTTAATAATTTTATCAAGGCCCGTACAGTCGATTTCCACCAATGGCCATCGAACTGCACTTACAGCGACCTTTTTCGAATTTGATTTGGACATAACTCCAAATCCAACCGTTAGATTTCAAATTTCTAATATTCGTTAGAAAGCTCTTTTCGATACGAACCCAACGGTTCCGGGTTTAGGAGAATCCGACGGTCGGATCTCCCGTAATGTCCGTTTGAAATAAATGGTCGAAACTCACGAACTGCCGCGGCGCGTTCTATTCAGGCCATTATATTATATATATATAATATATATAATATATATTTCGTCGATTACTATTTAAAAACGAATTATATAAATAGTTTTAAAATTCGTTTCAAAATCTATTTCAACTTCCATTTCAATTCAAAGCAAAATTGAATTGTTCTCTATAAATTCGTTTTAAAATTCATTTCTATTCAATTCAAATTTCAATTCAATTTGAATTCGTTTCAATTTGCTTTCAATTCAATTTGAATTCGTTTTCAATTCATTTCGAAATCGTTTTCAATTCATTTCGAAATCGTTTTCAATTCAATTCATTTCGAAATCGTTTTCAATTCAATTCATTTCGAAATCGTTTTCAATTCAATTCATTTCGAAATCGTTTTCAATTCAATTCATTTCGAAATCGTTTTCAATTCAATTCATTTCGAAATCGTTTTCAATTCAATTCATTTCGAAATCGTTTTCAATTCAATTCATTTCGAAATCGTTTTCAATTCAATTCATTTCGAAATCGTTTTCAATTCAATTCATTTCGAAATCGTTTTCAATTCAATTCATTTCGAAATCGTTTTCAATTCACTTTGAAATCGTTTTCAATTCACTTTGAATTCGTTTTCAATTCAATTCATTTCGAAATCGTTTTCAATTCACTTTGAAATCGTTTTCAATTCACTTTGAATTCGTTTTCAATTCAATTCATTTCGAAATCGTTTTCAATTCACTTTGAATTCGTTTTCAATTCACTTTGAATTCGTTTTCAATTCAATTCATTTCGAAATCGTTTTCAATTCACTTTGAATTCGTTTTCAATTCACTTTGAATTCGTTTTCAATTCAATTCATTTCGAAATCGTTTAAAATCGATATAAATATCGTTCACGTCAAAATGGCGTCAATCTAATCAACACGGCTTCATATATTCCTTTATTTTCAAATATTCTGTTTCAAATATTTCTTTTTCAAATATTTCTTTTTCAAATACTGGAATGAGGCCCAATCAATTACCATATAATGTTAATCATATGGATTTTCTACAACACATGCATATATCAACAACGATGAATAATCAACCATCATCCAAAGTGCATTCTACACTGTATAAGCATCAAATATAAATATTCAACGCTTATAACAGTCTGTCAATCAATCGATCGACACACAACTAAACAATCGGGATTAGTGTACGTCAAATATCATCCCAACACCCGTGTAGGGTTTCAAACAATCAAACACAGATTTTATTTGTGCAGTTGGGCGATGTGTAAAATTTATCGACCCAATCAATGTCCTTCAAATAAGTGTACATAAACAAACCATCTGGTTTGCAAATGAATATTTTATTTATTCACATTCACGTTAAAATTTATATTTTTAACGACAAAACATTTTATTTCAACATATGAATTTCTCTTCAGTTCATTCTTTAAATAAAATGATATTTTTATTTTTCTAACATATTTTAGAAAATTTCGGCGGCATAATGGCACGATACTAGAAACGGGACGAGGCCTAGCCTTATCCCCGGACTAGTGAAGGCCCACGCCATTCACACATCAATCAAATCAATTTCATTATGCAAACCACAAAATTTGGAGTAAGAGTCTAACCTAGCCTTACTCCTTCGCCTTATAACGGCGCACGTCTAATCCTAACCAATTTATCGATTCGATTTTTCACACCACAAACCACATTCAAACCAATATCGCAATCAATAACCAAACAGCCAAACAAACAAGTCCATGGTCTGTGGACGATTGTGTCGGGTGCTACTAAACACCGTCTGCATCCTAGTATATATATATAACTAGAAAAGAAATTGAAAGGTGAGAAATTCTCACATATAGCTATCCTAGCTCCACGGCTCTTCATTTGCAGAAGTCTTCGTCATCTTCGTTGCCCGCTTTCACTACCTATGTAAAAATCGAATTTTTACTTCGCTATTCAATATATAAAAATCGAATTTTTACTATCTCGTTCTATGGATAAAAATTCTATTTCTACAATGCTACTATATAGACAAAAATTCCATTTCAAAAATAAAGTTTTCGCCTTTATAAAAATTACCACTTTATCTCAACGTATATAAAATAAAAATCAGATTTTTTTATTTCGCTACACATACAAAGATGATATTTTTATACTCTCTATCCTATAAAGAATATATTTTTAATACTTTAAAAATATAAAAATCATATTTTTAATATTTCTATATAGTAAAGATTATATTTTTAATACTTTAAAAATATAAAAATCATATTTTTACTACTTTTACCCAATAAAAATTCCGCCTTTTCTATTTTAAAGATCTAATCTTTTCTTTTACTTTTCAAAGTTTAAATCTTTTACCTTTCAAAATTCAAATCTTTTACCTTTTAAAAATTCAAATCTTTTAAAACCTTTTTAAAATTCAAATCTTTTAAAACCTTTTTAAAATTCAAATCTTTTAAAACCTTTTTAAAATAAAGAATCAGTTTTATATCTTTAGAAAAAATCCGTTTTTACTATTAAAACAAAATCAGTTTTTATAGCTTTTTAAAAATCTGTTTTTACTATTAAAACAAAATCAGTTTTTATAGCTTCTTAAAAAAAATCTAAAATCAGTTTTAAATTCTTATTCAAATCAGTTTTATAAATCTAAAAAAATTCAGTTTTTAAAACCTTAAAATTTCAGTTTTTATTTCTTAATTAAAATCAGTTTTTAAATTCTAATAAAAATCAGTTTTATAACTTCTTAAAAAAAAACTAAAATCAGTTTTAAATTCTTATTCAAATCAGTTTTATAAATCTAAAAAAATTCAGTTTTTAAAACCTTAAAATTTCAGTTTTTATTTCTTAATTAAAATCAGTTTTAAAATTCTAATAAAAGTAAAATAATAATAAAAAAAAAACTTACAGGGGGGGGGGGGGGGTTTGGAGACGTCGGCGGCGGCTTCGTAGTGGCGGCGCTAGGGCTTCGAACGGGGAGGCAAGCGTCGATGTCTTCGGGGCTCGAATCGGGGAAAGGCGGTGGGCGGCGCTCGGAGTTCGAACGAGGTGGCGATGGCTTCGGGGCGTCGATCGCCCTCTTAGGGTTTTTTTTTTTTTTTTTTTTTTTTTTTTATTTCCAGTTGTAATAGAATGAACGGGGGGGGGGGGGGGGGGGGGGCAGTACGAAGGAAAAGGGAGGGAATAGAGATTTTTTTTTAATTATTTAATTTAGCAAAAAGATTGACTTTTACATACGACCTCGAAACGAGGCCCACCGCCTGTCGCCCATAACGTTTAACCCCCATTCCGAACACAATGGGATATGCATCGCAAGCTGATTCGACTGTTTCGATCAGTTTCTGTTTAATTTACATTTAAATCACTATATTGAATTTTAAACGTACATTTCAAATTACTGGGGTCACATACTAACTAGAAAAATTCCATAAAAATATTTTCTAGCTTCGTATTGACGATACGGTCCTAACAAAAATAGTTTCGTCGAATTCTGAGACCGTTGGAAAAATGGCCAATTTCCAGTCGATTAAAATCAACTGAAATGGTCAAAACACGTTTTCCTTTGCCACGCTCACATATTGATTCGAAATATTATGAAATTTGGACTCTTGCAATAACTTTACATCCCGGACCCAACAAAACTGGTTTCGTCGAAATCCGAGGTCGTTTGCAAAATGTCCATTTTTAAGGGCTATATATTATATAAAATATATATAAATTCCATAGCGACTATTCTGAATTTTCAACTGGACGTATCTTATCATTTCTAAGATGAAATCTCAGTTTGCTAACTTCGTTACAAAGATATAGTTATACAGATTCAAATATTTCTTGTTTCGTTCAATTCTGACTTATATTGAATTCTGTATATTCATTTGAAATTAGAAATCGAATTTTCGAACTACCGCGCCATTTTCAATTCCTTTTATAATTATATATAATTATTATATATTCTAACGACGACGCGTATAATATATACGATCGAATTATATTCAAAATAAATTTCTCGTCGATATTATTTAAAACAATTCATTTTAAATAATCAAAATTCGCTAAAATGGCCAAAATAAAAATTTTAAACTGGCCCAGATTTTCGGGTTGTTACAATCTCCCCCACTTAAAACTTTTCGTCCCCGAAAAGGAACAAAGTCGAAAGTGGTTTGATTATTCAGCTCTACGATCGATCAGGCTTCCATTCTCCAACTCTTTAATTTCTGAGAATTTTCAAAATTTCAAAAATTTGGCTAACACCCTAAATTTTTGAAAAATTTCGCCATAACCTCCCCTGCACCGGGAGCATCGGGGAATTTCAAATAGCTTCCCCGGTCCTTCAGATCTCAAAAAGAAAAAGAAAAAGCCAAGCGGCTAGCCAATAGGCTCACAAAATCATCATCACCCAAACAAAACAGTAAATTATGTAGTAAGCATGTACCTATTTGTCGGGCAAACAAATTTTATTCTCTGCTCTAGCCTCCTTGCTATGACCTGTTCAATGTAAGTATATGTATATGCAAGCAAATGCGACCAATTTTCAATACAGTTCAATATTTGGTTCAATTAGGCATAATGGTTCAAAATTATGAAACAAATAAACAAACAACACAAACATCAATCAATTAGTGAATTTAACGTTTCAAATTCATAATTTTAATACATATACAAAAATCAGGTTTTTGATGCCAAATCACAACAATTAGCCCTATCTAATTTTGGTTCTCACACCAGTCTAATGGAAACATATAGATATTACACGTTCGTCACTCGAATATAAATTCTGATGATGATATATCAATCATCAGAATCACTCCCGGGCGACTAGAGCGTAATTCTATATCTATCCAGTATATTAAAATTTCGAATACACGCGGATCAGACGTATACGCAAAATCTATATATACTGGATTGTCCACATCAATATAAATAAATAACCAAATACGAATAGTTGATTTAGATTTTTCAAAACAAAATTTGTTTTCATTTGAAAAATATACTCTTCACACTCGTTCTAGGATACTACTGATCCTATCTCTAACGAGTCATTCTAATTGGATATTACTAACCCAATATCTGATGAATTCTTTCGTATGGTTCTAATGTGCCTTGTTCTCTGCTTTGTAAACCAAAGCTCTGATACCACGTGTAAAGACCCGCAACTTCCCCCGTAAAGGAAAGCGTCGGATAGTTCGAGAACAAGCCACAACAGAACACATACAGAAGAACATTTCACTATATATAACAACAGTGCATCAGATTACAAGAATATACAGAGTATAAATGAATATTACACAGAAATATCAGAGATTTAAATTACATTTAAATACATAGCAGCGGAAAATAATACAATACACAACTAGAAGAAGATATACGGATACAAAGCTTTCCGGATATCGTTCCAGCTGTAAACCAGGAACCTGTGAATACAAATCTGCAAAACCAAAACTACTAGCTGCCCGTGTCAAAATAAGGGCACCCAGAGTTTAGGTTAAAACAATAAACTCCAGGTCAGTCATGTGACTGGTGTGAGAACTAAAACAGTTATTAATCTTTATTTTTAAAGTCAAGTAAATCAAGGGACCACGCCGTATAACACGGAACGGGTTTCCTCCCAAGAATACCAGTGCATAAAACAAACAGCGCAATGCTAAATAAAGAAAAATGAAGCTGTTATAAGACCCAGGTCCCATCACACAATGCAACGCAGCCGAGGATAGGGTTTTCCCTTATAACAGCCAAAGAATGCTTGATACGTTTAAACCAAATCATTTGATACTACTATAAGTGCATAGTGTATAAAACAACTTCAAATCATAAGTATCAATCATAGGCGGCATGAGTGCCCCATCCCACTATGTCACCATATATAGGTTTACATATAAAACCGCAAAGTCACGTATTTGGAAATTGGATTTCCGTCTATGAACCGAGGCAAAAGATAGTCCTCAACCGATTCGAGACTGCCTAGCCCGAGTCTTAGGATCAGAACGCATCGACCCTTGGAGCGACAGGGCCGGTCCACACGGAGTGGATTAAAAATGCCTGAGCACTACGTTTCGCCGCCCTTTGGGGCGTAAGCGAGCCAACTAAATGACTCCATCGGTTCGAGAACGACCGATCAATCCGAGGCGCCTCGCAACAGCAACAACCACATAAGTCAAACTCGTCAGGGAGTGTAAAACCACTGACGCCACTTTTAGCTAGGAGGAAACGTAGGCCCTCCCTGAGGTCCGTCTCCCGTTTTTGGATCATACCGGGTGTGAAACTCGCGAAGTAAACGTTACACAAAGCTATGCCACAAAGGCCGTGCTTTGATCACCAACCACAAGACTTTGCTTTTCAACAGAAGCCTTGATCATTTGCATCTTAGCATGCCACACAGGCAAACCATCCTATGCAACCGATATCAGTCACACAGAATGAAATCCGATGTCAGACACACAGTCCATTTACAAGTCCGTTCTGGGTCTGAACGAAACCGGAGGCACCTAGTACCCCGCATATCCATCGATCTCCAAGTACGTCTGGACGATCACTAACTGTTTCCATCTTCTTGGGTGTACAGCCCAATCAACATCATCAGTAATTACCCAAACGACGTGAAGACCTCCGGTCTTCGACCATCGTCTTCATCTTCGACTTATCGTCATATCAGTTATTCAGAATGGGATAAACCCGGTCTTCCCGAATAACTCGCGTATATTTTAAATAAGTGTTACACAAACACAACATACGCCTCATTCCAATCCATCAGTCACTAACCGTAAATTAATCAAGAGAATAATTCCCCAAATATTAACCCCGAAGGCCGAAACCAACATCAGATCAATATCCAGAAAACCATTCTACTTAGCTAACCGACAGTTACTTTCTAATTTCACATTCATAGGGAAAGGTTCCCGTTAATTTTATCAAAGATAAATTCTTGAATTTATTCTTTAATCAACTTTTGAATATCAATTCAAACTAGTCGGGATTAGCGAACCTTACCGAAGTAATCATTTGTTATAATTTCCCAATCCCAACCTATTCATCCCATGAAGTAAAACTGTGAATACTTCATATCTAACACCACAGTGTTATCGGTAAATTCAATTACCATTTCACGTTCAAATCTAATTAAAGATTTAACTATCGCCTGGAGCAAAACTGGTGATACTCCATTTTCGATCATTTCAATCTAATTAAAGATTCATTAAAACTCCACTTAGTTTTAATCTTCGACTGGGTTAAAGAATCCGTGTCATTTAAAAACACAGTTCACGATAAACCCAAAATCACATTCATTAATTATCAGGTTAAAGAACGAGTGTTGTTTAAAACACTGTTCACGATAAACCCAAAAATCAATATCAATTTAATTCCAATTAAATATCATTTAATTGGTACACTTCATTAAATCTAAATAAAAAGATTTAATCTTTTCTCAACTGGGTTCAAGAACAGTGTTAGTGAAGACACCATTCACGACAAACCCAAATCACATTTGATATTCAATACAAGGCTCTGAATAGAAAATATATCGGCTTATATTCAATATCAAATTCTACGACTAACAAATGTCGTATTGGAAATAACAATATAAATATATATCTTTCAAATTTCCATGACAACATCTGTATAATCACGAATTCCAACATCGAAATATTCCGAAGATAATTTCGATTCAAATCCACTCCAATGCAATCATTGGAAATTCTGGTTATTTTTAAAACCCCTTTCGAATTCAATTTATTTATTTAAAAATAAATAGAATTATATTTCTAGTTCAAAACTAGTTCATTTCGATAAAAATCTATTTTTATCTTTTCAAATATGGAGTTTTTCATCCCAATTCTTTCTAAATCATTTCTTATGATTTTACACAAATTATTACTATTTTTAATAATATTATCAAGGCCCGTACAGTCGATTTCCACCAATGGCCATCGAACTGCACTTACAGCGACCTTTTTCAAATTTGATTTGGACATAACTCCAAATCCAACCGTTAGATTTCAAATTTCTAATATTCGTTAGAAAGCTCTTTTCGATACGAACCCAACGGTTCCGGGTTTAGGAGAATCCGACGGTCGGATCTCCCGTAATGTCCGTTTGAAATAAATGGTCGAAACTCACGAACTGCCGCGGCGCGGCGCGTTCTATTCAGGCCATTATATTATATATATAATATATATAATATATATTTCGTCGATTACTATTTAAAAACGAATTATATAAATAGTTTTAAAATTCGTTTCAAAATCTATTTCAACTTCCATTTCAATTCAAAGCAAAATTGAATTCTTCTCTATAAATTCGTTTTAAAATTCATTTCTATTCAATTCAAATTTCAATTCAATTTGAATTCGTTTCAATTTGCTTTCAATTCAATTTGAATTCGTTTTCAATTCATTTCGAAATCGTTTTCAATTCATTTCGAAATCGTTTTCAATTCAATTCATTTCGAAATCGTTTTCAATTCAATTCATTTCGAAATCGTTTTCAATTCAATTCATTTCGAAATCGTTTTCAATTCAATTCATTTCGAAATCGTTTTCAATTCAATTCATTTCGAAATCGTTTTCAATTCAATTCATTTCGAAATCGTTTTCAATTCAATTCATTTCGAAATCGTTTTCAATTCAATTTGAAATCGTTTTCAATTCAATTCATTTCGAAATCGTTTTCAATTCACTTTGAAATCGTTTTCAATTCACTTTGAATTCGTTTTCAATTCAATTCATTTCGAAATCGTTTTCAATTCACTTTGAATTCGTTTTCAATTCAATTCATTTCGAAATCGTTTTCAATTCACTTTGAATTCGTTTTCAATTCACTTTGAATTCGTTTTCAATTCAATTCATTTAGAAATCGTTTAAAATCGATATAAATATCGTTCACGTCAAAATGGCGTCAATCTAATCAACACGGCTTCATATATTCCTTTATTTTCAAATATTCTATTTCAAATATTTCTTTTTCAAATATTTCTTTTTCAAATATTTCTTTTTCAAATACTGGAATGAGGCCCAATCAATTACCATATAATGTTAATTATATGGATTTTCTACAACACATGCATATATCAACAACGATGAATAATCAACCATCATCCAAAGTGCATTCTACACTGTATAAGCATCAAATATAAATATTCAACGCTTATAACAGTCTGTCAATCAATCGATCGACACACAACTAAACAATCGGGATTAGTGTATGTCAAATATCATCCCAACACCCGTGTAGGGTTTCAAACAATCAAACACAGATTTTATTTGTGCAGTTGGGCGATGTGTAAAATTTATCGACCCAATCAATGTCCTTCAAATAAGTGTACATAAACAAACCATCTGGTTTGCAAATGAATATTTTATTTATTCACATTCACGTTAAAATTTATATTTTTAACGACAAAACATTTTATTTCAACATATGAATTTCTCTTCAGTTCATTCTTTAAATAAAATGATATTTTTATTTTTCTAACATATTTTAGAAAATTTCGGCGGCATAACGGCACGATACTAGAAACGGGACGAGGCCTAGCCTTATCCCCGGACTAGTGAAGGCCCACGCCATTCACACATCAATCAAATCAATTTCATTATGCAAACCACAAAATTTGGAGTAAGAGTCTAACCTAGCCTTACTCCTTCGCCTTATAACGGCGCACGTCTAATCCTAACCAATTTATCGATTCGATTTTTCACACCACAAACCACATTCAAACCAATATCGCAATCAATAACCAAACAGCCAAACAAACAAGTCCATGGTCTGTGGACGATTGTGTCGGGTGCTACTAAACACCGTCTGCATCCTAGTATATATATATAACTAGAAAAGAAATTGAAAGGTGAGAAATTCTCACATATAGCTATCCTAGCTCCACGGCTCTTCATTTGCAGAAGTCTTCGTCATCTTCGTTGCCCGCTTTCACTACCTATGTAAAAATCGAATTTTTACTTCGCTATTCAATATATAAAAATCGAATTTTTACTATCTCGTTCTATGGATAAAAATTCTATTTCTACAATGCTACTATATAGACAAAAATTCCATTTCAAAAATAAAGTTTTCGCCTTTATAAAAATTACCACTTTATCTCAACGTATATAAAATAAAAATCAGATTTTTTTATTTCGCTACACATACAAAGATGATATTTTTATACTCTCTATCCTATAAAGAATATATTTTTAATACTTTAAAAATATAAAAATCATATTTTTAATATTTCTATATAGTAAAGATTATATTTTTAATACTTTAAAAATATAAAAATCATATTTTTACTACTTTTACCCAATAAAAATTCCGCCTTTTCTATTTTAAAGATCTAATCTTTTCTTTTACTTTTCAAAGTTTAAATCTTTTACCTTTCAAAATTCAAATCTTTTACCTTTTAAAAATTCAAATCTTTTAAAACCTTTTTAAAATTCAAATCTTTTAAAACCTTTTTAAAATTCAAATCTTTTAAAACCTTTTTAAAATAAAGAATCAGTTTTATATCTTTAGAAAAAATCCGTTTTTACTATTAAAACAAAATCAGTTTTTATAGCTTTTTAAAAATCTGTTTTTACTATTAAAACAAAATCAGTTTTTATAGCTTCTTAAAAAAAATCTAAAATCAGTTTTAAATTCTTATTCAAATCAGTTTTATAAATCTAAAAAAATTCAGTTTTTAAAACCTTAAAATTTCAGTTTTTATTTCTTAATTAAAATCAGTTTTTAAATTCTAATAAAAATCAGTTTTATAACTTCTTAAAAAAAAACTAAAATCAGTTTTAAATTCTTATTCAAATCAGTTTTATAAATCTAAAAAAATTCAGTTTTTAAAACCTTAAAATTTCAGTTTTTATTTCTTAATTAAAATCAGTTTTAAAATTCTAATAAAAGTAAAATAATAATAATAAAAAAAATTACAGGGGGGGGGGGGGGGTTTGGAGACGTCGGCGGCGGCTTCGTAGTGGCGGCGCTAGGGCTTCGAACGGGGAGGCAAGCGTCGATGTCTTCGGGGCTCGAATCGGGGAAAGGCGGTGGGCGGCGCTCGGAGTTCGAACGAGGTGGCGATGGCTTCGGGGCGTCGATCGCCCTCTTAGGGTTTTTTTCTTTCTTTTTTTTTTTTTATTTCCAGTTGTAATAGAATGAACGGGGGGGGGGGGGGGCAGTACGAAGGAAAAGGGAGGGAATAGAGATTTTTTTTTTTTAATTATTTAATTTAGCAAAAAGATTGACTTTTACATACGACCTCGAAACGAGGCCCACCGCCTGTCGCCCATAACGTTTAACCCCCATTCCGAACACAATGGGATATGCATCGCAAGCTGATTCGACTGTTTCGATCAGTTTCTGTTTAATTTACATTTAAATCACTATATTGAATTTTAAACGTACATTTCAAATTACTGGGGTCACATACTAACTAGAAAAATTCCATAAAAATATTTTCTAGCTTCGTATTGACGATACGGTCCTAACAAAACTAGTTTCGTCGAATTCTGAGACCGTTGGAAAAATGGCCAATTTCCAGTCGATTAAAATCAACTGAAATGGTCAAAACACGTTTTCCTTTGCCACGCTCACATATTGATTCGAAATATTATGAAATTTGGAATCTAGCAATAACTTTACATCCCGGACCCAACAAAACTGGTTTCGTCGAAATCCGAGGTCGTTTGCAAAATGTCCATTTTTAAGGGCTGTATATTATATAAAATATATATAAATTCCATAGCGACTATTCTGAATTTTCAACTGGACATATCTTATCATTTCTAAGATGAAATCTCAGTTTGCTAACTTCGTTACAAAGATATAGTTATACAGATTCAAATATTTCTTGTTTCGTTCAATTCTGACTTATATTGAATTCTGTATATTCATTTGAAATTAGAAATCGAATTTTCGAACTACCGCGCCATTTTCAATTCCTTTTATAATTATATATAATTATTATATATTCTAACGACGACGCGTATAATATATACGATCGAATTATATTCAAAATAAATTTCTCGTCGATATTATTTAAAATAATTCATTTTAAATAATCAAAATTCGCTAAAATGGCCAAAATAAAAATTTTAAACTGGCCCAGATTTTCGGGTTGTTACAGAATAAAATCACATGTTTTGTTCATCATCATCAATATGCTAGCAGAATTAGAAATGGGTTAAATTCATTAATCAATTGTTTATTTATATGAACTGTTGTTGGCTGAAAACCCCACACGGGTATTGGGATGAAATTTGACCTACACTAGTCCCAATATTAAGTTGAATGTCAATCGATAGATTGACAGGCGGGATGAGCGTTATTATTTCATTTTAGTGCTCACACAGTTGTGAAATTCACTCTGGATGTTGAATGGATGGTTTGATGATTATTTATCATTTGTTGCCATATACATGCGATGTATGAAATCCATATAACCAAAATTATATAGTAACCGATTGAGTCGCATTCCGATTAAGAATATCTCTTAAATAAAGAATATTTTAAATAAAGAATATCTCTTACTATAAAGAATATTTTAAATTAAAGAACATTGTAATATAAAGGATATTTTACATAAGGAACCTTTATATAAAGAATATTTTTAAATAACGAATATTGTAAAATATATTCAACGAAGAATAAAGTGATGATTTTTTTGCCCGCTGTAACGACCCGGAAAATCCAAACCAATTTAAAAATTTTATATTAAAATATTTGGTGGAAAAATGTGGCAGAAATTAAAATTTTCATTTTTTTTAATATTAAAGCCAGTGAAAATAGTCAATTTTCAAACGATCTCTGTTTTCGACGAAGCCACTTTCATTGGAACCAGAATGTTGAATTATTGCTAGGTTTCAATTTTTAGAATTTTTTGATTTAATATGTGAGCGTGGCGAAGCAAAATGTGTTTGGTCGATTACAGTCAAATTTAATCGATTGAAAAATAGCCATTTTTCAAACAGTGTCAGAATTCGACGAAATTAGTTTTGTTAGGACCGTATCGTCATAACATAGACAAATATTTTTTTTTTGGATTTTTCTGAGTCCGTTTGGGGCCTTGGTGAATTTATTTATGCGCACGAATTAAATTAATAAAGGAATTAAATATTAAATTAAATAATACAGGCTATAGACAGCCGTTTAGGCTGACGGGACCTGTCCCATTGGATCCGGAATATGGGCTATTGGCTAGGGTCACTTTCTGCTGGACTAAAATTGAACCGGTTTGAAAGATATGGTTTTTTTTTGTAAAAATACATTAAAATATTATAAATAATAGGAGATTAAACCCTAGCTTCACTATTCATTTTCTTCGTAGCCGCCACCCCCCTCAATACATGGCCAACGTTGCTTAGGTCTTCCCCTATTAAAAACTCCTCATCCACCAACTTCCCGGCCACAATCCCTACACCATATCGAAGCCCTTTCCACCACCTCCACATCCGTACGGTGAACCCCCCTGTAGTCGCCTGTAGCGTCCGCCCCGAGGCCCCAAAGTTCGCCGCATCTCGCCGCCGTGGGCCCCCCAAAGCTCGACCGAGCTGCGCCAGACCACCCCCCCGGCGTGCGCCTCTCCAAGCTCCCCATCATGACACCCACCGATCAGCACCTCGACCCCTGTACGACCAGCGAACCCGAACCCTAGTTTTGAACACTAGGTGAAAGCATACGACCGATCCTTTGATTTGGAGAAGAAAGGGTATTTCTTAATTAATTTATTAATTAATTAATTTAAATTGTTTTAAAACTTCAATTAATCATATCTAACTCGTTTCAACTCGAAATTCGATGATTTCAGCGACGTTGTGATCCTATTGACAAGATCTACGACTCTGAACTGAAACGAGACCATTCTGAACAGTTTGAATTTTGGCCAAAATCTTCAACGACAGTGAGATTTCTGAATTTGAATAATTAAATAATTTAATTATATTCGATCAGTTGAATCATTGTATGTTATTTCTGATCTGTTATGTGGTGATTGTTGTATAGTTGAATTATATTCATTGTGATATCATGATATAGTATATCAGTTTGGATCTGTAAAATTCTGATGTAATTTCAATAAAGTTCTCATCTTTATTGTTTTTATTTTTGTTTTATTTTTATTTTTATTTTTATTCCTTTATAGAAATGAAAAATTGAATCTTTGTTGCTTTACAAACAAAGATGACATTTTGAATCTTTATTTTTGTTTTTACAAAGTAAAATGAAAAATTGAATCTTTGTTGCTTTACAAACAAAGATGAAATTTTGAATCTTTATTTTGTTTTTACAAAGTAAAATGAAAAATTGAATCCTTGTTTATTTTACAACAAAGGAAAAAAAAAGTTAAAGCTTTATTTTTGGTTCTACACATAAAATGAAAAGTTGAGTTTTTTGTTATGATTAGCAAAATAAAACAAAGGTTTGATTTTTATTTTTGATTTACAAAACAAAAGTTAAAGCCTTATATTTTGATTTGCAAAGTAAACAAAAATTGAATCTTTATTTTTGACGTACAAAGAGGGAATCTTTGTTTTGATTTACATAAAAGAACTAAAGATTAAATCTTTATTTGGTTTATGATTTATAAAATAAGGAAAGTTAAAATCTTTTAAATTTTAATTAAAAAATGAATTGAGGTTAGATATTTTATTTTGATATCAAATAAAGATTAGATATTTTATTTTACAAATAAATATTTGACATTTCATTTGTTTTACAAATAAAACAAAGATGAGACCTTTTATTGTGATTCATCAGATTTATACACCGAATCATATATTGTGTTGTATGTGTGGACATTGTAATGACTATGTTAGGTAAATAGAAATGGTTAGAGAAAATTTCATCGTTATGTTAATTTAGTTGTGACGACACAAAATTCATCGTTATGTTGTCTTTGTTGTGATGACACAAAAATTTCATAGTTATGTTAATTTAGTTGAAATGTATCAAAATTTCATCATTATGTCTATTTAGTTGAAATGAACATACTTTGGTGTTGGGTTAAAAATTGAAACTAAGAAAAATAATAGAAGATTTACATTTTTCTATGTAAAGAGAAAATAATAGAAGATTTACATTTTTCTATGTAAAGATAGAAAATTTACATTTTTCTATGTTAAAATATAAGATTTACATTTTTCTAAGTAAAGATAGAAAATTTACTTTTTTTATGTTAAAATATAAGATTTACATTTTTCTATGTAAAGATAGAAAATTTACTTTTTTTTATGTTAAAATAGAAGATTTACATTTTTCTATGTAAAGGTAGAAAATTTACGTTTTTCTATGTTAAAATATAAGATTTACCTTTTTCTAGGTGAAGATAAAAGAATTTACATTTTTCATTGTAAAAGAAAAGGAGATAAAATATATACATTTTTATAAAAACATAAAAGTTCATTTTTTTATGTTATAAAAATGAAATAGAATAAAAAGGTTCATTTTTACGTCTTTAAAACAAATAGGATAAAAGCACATTTTATAATTAAAGAAAGAATACATTTTAAAAACATCATTTTTGTCGCATTAGAGTTGGCGAACAAAAATGTTATTTTTATTGAATATGAAATATACATCGTTAAAACATCATTTTTGTCGCATTAGAGTTGGCGAACAAAAATGTCATTTTTATTGAATATGAAATATACATCGTTGAAACATCATTTTTGTCACATTAGAGTTGGCGAACAAAAATGTCATTTTTATTGAATATGAAATATACATCGTTGAAACATCATTTTTGTCGCATTAGAATTGGCGAACAAAAATGTCATTTTTATTTGATATAAAAATGTACATTTTAAAAACATCATTTTTGTCGCATTAGAGTTGGCAAACAAAAATGTCATTTTTATTGAATATGAAATATACATCGTTAAAACATCATTTTTGTCGCATTAGAGTTGGCGAACAAAAATGTCATTTTTATTGAATACGAAATATACATCGTTAAAACATCATTTTTGTCGCATTAGAGTTGGCGAACAAAAATGTCATTTTTATTGAATGTGAAATATACATCGTTGAAACATCATTTTTGTCGCATTAGAATTGGCGAACAAAAATGTCATTTTTATTTGATATAAAAATGTACATTTTAAAAACATCATTTTTGTCGCATTAGAGTTGGCGAACAAAAATGTCATTTTTATTGAATATGAAATATACATCGTTGAAACATCATTTTTGTCGCATTAGAATTGGCGGACAAAAATGTTATTTTCATAGAGTAATAGGAATGAATTTTAAGAAAGGAAATCACCCAATGGTTTATATATTATATATAAATATAAAATATAAAATTAAACGAAACGAGCGCGGTAGTTCGTGTATTGGCAATCGTAACTTCAAATGATTATATAGAAAGATCCGACCGTTGGATTTTTCCAAAACTGGAACCGTTAGGACCGCTTTGGGAAGAGCTTTCCAACGATATAAATTTCATCAAAATCCGACGGTTAGATTTTAAGATATGTGTAAATCAAATTTTGGTAAAAACAGCGCCAGAGCCGCTCATTGACCTGAAACGTCGTTTATTTATTTCGAGCTATTTTTAATAAATAAAAATAGCGATAAATAGTTATAAATATATATGAAATGTTTTAAATTATAATTATGCGACAATTATTTGAAAAGGCCGAGTTTAACTCATTTCAAATAATTGCACGACGATTAAATCAAAGATGTAAGATGAAGATGGTTGAAGACCGGCGATCTTCACATCGAATGGATAATGACTTCTGATACCTTAGACTGATTTGCTCCCAGGAAAGGGTTAAAGCAGTAATTGTCCGGACGTGTGTGTTGGTCGTGCGGATAAGCGAGAACCTCTTTGGTGTCTCCGGTTTCGTTCAGACCCAAAACGGACTTGTAAATGGTTGCGTATCTGACGTTGAAATTTACTTCATGTAATTAAATCGATTTCTATTAATATATGTTTGTTTAGTGATAGAGAATTTATTCTCTACTTAACACCCCGATACGTAGTAATAGTTATCGATAGCATGGCGTTGAATTGTCAATGTGGCACGCCAAGATGCAACGATCAAGGCTATGTTGAAAAGCAGGCCTTGTGGTCGAAGATCAAAGCATAGCCTGTTTAGGCATAGCTTTGTGTATAACGTGAGTTCGCGAGCCTCACACCCCAGTATGAGTCAAAAACGGGATATGGACCGTAGGGAGTGCATACGTTTCTTTCTAGCTAGAAGTGGTGTTTGGGCTTTAACACGGCCCGGCATTTTACTATGTGGATTATGGATTGAGGTACCTCGTTTTTATAGGCCGGAAGTGGTCATATTATAGGTCCAAAGGGGCCGGGAAACGTATGTTCAGGAATTGCCAATCCACTACCGTTAGGTGGGGACCGGCCCTACCGTTCCAAGGGTTGCCCATAGGTGTGATCCTGGGGCATTTGCTATAGTGTCTCGAATCGGAAGAGGACGATCCCTAGCCTCAATTTCATGACAGAAAACCAATTCCCAATACGACAACATTTCGGTTTTGATTGTAAACTTATATACGGCGACATAGTAGGATGGGGTACTATGTCGTCTAAGATTGATATATTTATGTTGAAGTATTTTAATACTGCTTAAACACTAATGATAATATTAAAATATTACTTTTCACGTATTAAGCATGTTTGATCATTATAAGGGAAAACTCTATCCTCCTGTGTGCGTTGCATTGTGTGATAGGATCTGAGTCTTATGATGATTTCATTTTTCAAAAGTCACTTCGCTGTTTTATCCAAACTTTATAAAATTATGCACTGGCAATCCAATGGAGTAAACCCGTTCCGCGTTAGCGGCGTGGTCCTGAGATTCTCCATATTGATGGTTAATTTAGTTAAGAATTCTCACACCAGTCCCATGACTGACTCGTAGTTTGTTTCACTTTTGCAAACTCGGGTGCCCTCTTTCCACACGGGCAGCCAATTGACAGGTTCAGGTGATACATTCTGTTTGGAGCTTGCTTGGACGGAAGAAGAAGAAGGCCCTTTTCTCTAGTTTTATTTTGCTTTAAGACATTTTTCCATCTTTTGCTTTTGATGTATGTAATGGAATTCGGAATTTATTTCCTTATCTTTTGAGACTTACTGTATTGCTAAGTGGATCCTGTAAAACTGCATACTCTGATGTTCTGTTGTGATGCTGATGACATTTATTTCCGCTGCAATGGTTTATGTGTTATGATAATTATCTGAGATCTGTTTTTTTTTGTAAATATGTTGTATTCCTAAATGATCATCCTTACTTTCGGTCTACGGAAGTTTGGGGTCATCACACCCGCTTTGGATGGGTAAAAGATAAAATATATTTTTATAGAAATGAACTAGTTATTAATTAGGAATAAATCTTTTAAGTTAAAAATTAATGAAGTCTTCCAATTAGTCAGTATTTAATTGGAAATAAATAAAAGAATTTGATTTTGTCTTAAATAACACTTTTCTTAAACCTTGTATTAAAGAATAAATCTTTTAATTAAGATTATTAGAATTTCAAATTATATTTAATTGGAATAAAATGATGTGTGAGTTGGGTTTATTGTGAGCTATGTTTTTAAATGACATTTGTTCTTTAACTCAATTAACAGTGAAAATATGATTTAGAATTTATAAATCTTTTTATTAAGATTTTAAAAGAAATTCTCCAAAGTTAAGTTTTCCAATTTAACATATCAGATTGGAGTTAAGTGGAAATTCGATTGATAATAATCGAGATAGGTTTCTGTAAAAGAAGACTGTTACTATATATGGAATTTAAAAGGCTTTGTCGTTATTCCATTTATATTTTTAGTCCAATACACAAATCTATATTGATTATATATTGATTTGATTTCTGTGGAAATTCCATGTTTAATGGAAGATGATTTTGGGTTTATCATGAACAATGTTTTTAAATGGCATTGATTCTTTAACCCAGTTTAAAGACAAGATTAATTTCTTAAACTGAATAATTATTAAGCAATGGTTTAGATATTAAATATCAAATTGGTGTTTTAATGAGGCTCTAAAACGAAGATTTAAGAATAAATTTAAAAGAATTTATCTTTGATAAATTGAGGGGATCATTTCCCTAATGATATGAATATTTATTTAAAAGAATATTCTGAATTGGAATGAGGCGTATGATGTGTCTTTATAACACCTGATTTTTATTATAAAATACACGAGTTATTTGGAAAGACCAGGTTTAACCCATTCCGAATAATTACTATGACGATGAAGAGACGAAGATGAAGGCGGTGGTTGAAGATCGGCGATCTTCACATCGAATGGACAACTACTGATGCCCGACATTGGCTAGCTACTAGTAAAGGTTTAAAACTGGTAGTTTGTTCGGACGTACTTGTTGATTGTCCGGATATGCGAGCACCTCACTTCCGTATTGGACATACGGGATGAGGAATAAGGTGTCTCCGGTTTCGTTCAGACCCCGAACGGACTTGTAAATGGATGAGTGTCTGACATTGAATTTCATTCCATGTAGATTAAATTGATTTCTATTTAATATATATCTGTGGTGGCCGAGATTTTATTCTCTTGCTTAACACCCTTCTCTGAGATGTACGAGCTCAGAGGTTATATATTGGTAGTTATCAATAGCATGGTGTGATCTGTCAATGTGGCATACCAAGATGCAAATGATCGAGGCTTTTGTGGAAAAGCAAAGCTGTAACAACCCGAAAATCTGGGCCAGTTTAAAAATTTTATTTTGGCAATTTTAGCGAATTTTGATTATTTAAAATGAATTATTTTAAATAATAATGACGAGAAATTTATTTTGAATAGAATTCGAACGCATATATTTATATATCTCGACGTTGGAATATAAATATTTATTTTAAATTATAAAAGGAATTGAAAATGGCGTGGTAGTTCGATAATTCGATTTCAAAATTCAAATGTATGTAACGGGTGCAAAATAAACCAGATTTTAGCGAAACCAAAAATAATGGAATCTAATTGAGAATATCTTTCCAACGAATCCAGAAAATCGAAATTTCATAGCGGGGATAAAAAGTTATGTCCAGTTGAAAATTCAAAATAGTCACTATGGAATTTCGGCCCTTAAAATGGCCATTTTGCAGACGACCTCGGTTTTCGACGAAACCACTTTTGTTGGATCCGCGATGTCGAATTATTGCTAGGTTTCAAATTTCATAATTTTTCGAATCAATATGTGAGCGTGGCAAAGGAAAACGTGTTTGACCAGTTTCAGTTGATTTTAATCGACTGGAAAATGGCCATTTTTCAAACGTTCTCAGAATTCGACGAAATTAGTTTTGTTAGGACCGTATCGTCAATACGAAGCTAGAAAATATTTTTCGGGAATTTTTCTAGTTAGTATGTGGCCCCGGTAAATTGAAATGCGCGTTCAAATTCAATATATAGAGTTATATGTTGATTTTGACGAAAACTGATCGAATCGGTCGAATTAGCTTACGATACATATCCCATTGTGTTTGGAATGGGGGTAATTAGCTATGGACGATAGGCGGTAGGTCTCGTTTCGAGGTCGAAAATAAAAGTTGCTTTTAAGGAGTTTAAAATAATAAAGTAAATAAATTTTACACTGAGACGACCCCAAACCCCGTACAGACGGCGGCAAGGGTTATCTTTGGAATATAACATAGAAACAAATAATAGCAGAACAGAATTAAATAAATACACCAGATGATGAACAATAGAATATACTGGATAAAAGTAATCATCAGAGTTACACAGTATACAGGATCATACTTAGTAAAATACAGTTCAGCTATACATAAATGTCTACAGCGGAAAACAAACATAATATGTACAATAGGAGCTGAACAGCATAAAAAGAGATAAATGATAGAATCCGTCTTCAGCTCCAGCAATCCAGGAAGAACTAGCTAAACCTGAATACAAGGCTGCCCGTGTAGAAAAAGGGGCACCCGAGTTTGAAAGTGAAACAAACTACGAGTCAGTCGTGGGACTAGTATGAGAAATCTACTCAACACATGAAACACCCCACCTCCGTTAGGGTCACTCTCAAAGGGAATGCCCTAATTTTGGTGGAGGTTTATAAGTATAAGTCACAGATATACAAGACAGATATAATAACACATATTATTGAACAGCGGAAAACAACAACTTTTATTTCTTCAAAATACGTGTTACACAAACCATGCCATAATACTTCCCAAAATCATAACTGTCTTGATTACATTATTTAAAGAAGCATGAAGAAAACATAAATAAACTGCAAAAGTCCCCTAATTGCTGTCCAAAGCCATAGTCCAAAACGGAAAAGATCCAAGCAATACATTCTTTCTCTTCAAGCTGGATGTGAAAACTGATCAAGCTGCGGTATTCCCTCCCTGAGAACCTGGGGGGGGGGGGGGAACGAAAGAAAAAGAGGCGAAAGGAAAAGGGTCAGTCAAAAAGACTGAGTAAGTTCTAGTGACTTTCAGTGTAGAAACGGTTAAAACAACCTGTCATGTATGAACTGGAACTAAACTTAAGAATGGTGTCAAGGTGAACAAGATAGACTAAGGTGATCAGGATAAGTCAAGACAAGTCAAGTAAAGCATCACATGTTCGAGATTCGTTGCATCGACTGTACTAGTATACTAAGCCCATATCACAAGTTAATCATGAAATAAATCCCACGGCCCAATGTCATGAAATGACCCTGAAACGGGGTCTGACCCAAGTACGGGGTCCTACAGAGCGATTATCTAGTCAATCGGCTCCCTACAAGTTCTAGCTCGTCAAGTGTCCGTGTCATACGGCTAATCACGAATGTAGTCACCTGTGCTGGGTCCACCTTCGGGTGTATCAGCCCTAGGGTGTCAACCCCTGACACGATTCAAGATGCACAGATAAATCTACGGATACCCAGTGTCTGCCCCGGATACGTGCACGATCGTAGTCCGCCGAACCTACACTGGCATACCCTACTGCGTCGTTCACCTCTTACAATCAGCCCAGTAATCGTGCCCCACCCGGCCTAGCCCCAGGGTACCTTGATACTTCTAGAGGGTTACTGCTGAAAGGTGTCGTGTCTAGGGTTTCGCCTAATAGATTAGGTCATGTAATTCGTGACCTAACCCGCCTAACAGATTAAGTCATGTAATTCGTGACTTAATCCTTTTCTAGTCTAGTCATGTCAAGATGGTTAAGTATGTCATTTCAGTTCGCGACTTAACCCGCCTACGTATCATGTCAAGTTGGCTAAGTGTTGTCGTTTTCAAGTTCATGACTTAGCCCTACAAACCGTGTTCAAGTTGGTTAAGTTGTCTTTTCATGTTCATGACTTAACCCTAATTGGCATTAATTGATTTGTTAATGCACCGAACCACTCACATTGGATCCTGTTGTTCGTAGCCACTGGATTTGCCGGGCGGTTCCGGGCAGGTTTACGCTACGAACTCAACCTAACCTCGGGTTTCGAGCGTGATGTGACCAACTACCCACATTGGATCCTATTGTTTGTAGCAACTGGATTTGCCGGGCGGTTCCGGGCAGATTTACACTACAAATTCAACCCAACCTCGAGTTGGCCACCTTCTTGTTTTCTAAAGTCATGCCCATGTTTTTATCAGATTTTGCTATTTCCACAACATGTTCATATGTCAACTTCGTGCCCAACTAAGGCATGTTTAAAGTCAAGTTATGGCATGTTCAAGTCAAGTTTTCGTGCCATATTTCGTGTTCTACTTATGCCAAATTTCACAGTTTATGCTTATAATTAATTCAAGTTTTGCCTATTCTACCCAATCGTATCCCCAACGTATATAAACGCACTTTGTTCACAAGCATAAACAATTCAAGAGATAAAGGGGAATAACACCAAACATGTGATAGACATATGTGACAATTCCAACATCACTTGCATAATAAACAGGCTATAACATATCACATGGTTGCAATACTAGTATGATGATAACTTGGCATAGTAATGATTCCAACTTAATTTAACATGATGATTTCAACTTTACATCATAGGCATAATAATCATTGCGGGCATAATAATAATTTTATTATAAACATGAAACATTAAAGGCATAGTAATCCTAATAGGCATAGTGGATTCCAATTTAGCATTTTTAACATAATAATTCTCATAGACATAATGATTCCAATTTATCATAATGATTCTCATCTAACATTATAAACATAATGGTTCCTACTTAGCATTTTTTAACACAATGATTCTCAACTAACACTATAGACATAATGATTCCAATTTAGCGTTTTTAACATAATGATTCTCAACTAACATTATAAACATAATGATTCCAATTTAGCGTTTTTAACATAATGATTCTCAACTAACATAGCGATTCCATGGACATGTATTAGTCCAACTTGCCAAACAATTAAGCCCAAGTGATTCATAACAACATCAAAATCATGACAAGTTTAACTTGCAACGTTGCCATAGCAATATCCCCAAATTATAATTCAAAGATAAACAATATAAACAATGGATTAACAATAGTTCCTAAATCCGGTTTCAATTCATGGCATGTCCATATTGTTTTAGCGTTTTTGCCTAAAAAGTAACATAGAACTTACAATATGAAGCAAATAACCCAAATAAAAATCCCAAATCAAATAGTCCCAAATTCGTTGTCTAAGGCGTCGTAGTTGTTGTAGCTTCTAGTTGTAGCCTTCAAGAATCGTCCTCTATCTTCTATAATTTTATTCTTTGTATTTTTAATTCAGAGCTCTAGGTTTAATGGCGGCGGCCTGAGGCTAAAATGAGATAGTATGTTTTAGGCTAGGTCTTAGGTCCTTTTTATAATGTTTGTGGGTTGTTTTAGACCGTCGATGGAGCTTGATTCAATAATAGCCGTTCGTTTGAAGGAGCGGCCAATCCAGAGCTGACACCTAGCCCTAGTGACAAGGCAAGGCTCAGAAAATCGACTAAACATAGACCAGGCCAGCCAGGGTGGGCTGGGTTCGACCTGGCTCTGGGGCCAGGTCGACAACCCAGTCGACACCGTGTCGACTTGGCAGTCGACACGGGTGTCGACAGCCCTGTCGACCTCTAGCCCAGGTCGACTGCCAAGTCGACCTGGGTGCCTTAGGCGGGAATTTTCCCGCCCTGGCCAATTGGGCCCGATTTTGAATTTTAAACTTGTTTTTCTGAGCTGTTTTCGTCTGTTTTGAATTTTAACTTGAATTCTGAAACTTCCGGAGGCCATATCTTCTTCATACGGACTCCATTTTTCGAAAACTCGGACTCTATTTCGCGTATTTTTCCGAGACGAACACAATGCGTATCCCGTTTCCCTTAATTCTTTGATTTGAAATTAATTATACTTTAATTTGTGAATTTCACTGTTATAGAATACACGGGGTGTTACATTCTCCCCCACTTAAAAGGATTTCATCCCGAAATCTTCAAGTTTAGGAAAAATATATATCCTAACATCCAAACGTCCATCTACTCATCCATCAAACACGAGTATCCATTGTCCTTAAAAAACTTCTAATGCTTTATGATCGTATGCAAAGTGTGTGTATATGTTCCTTAGCTAATGCTAATGATCAGGCCTGATTGTTCTTCTAAATGCAAAATATGTTTAGTGAAATGAATCCAATATGTATGCAATTTTTTTCCTATTATAATTCATAATTTCTACATGAGTGCTCGAACATTCAATCATATGCAACAACTAAATGATGGCACAACCAAGTTTCCAAAATAAACACTCATGCATATGCAACATGAAAATGTGTCTGAGCCGATCTAGTGCCTAATGTGTATTCATGCATCCACGAGCAACCACTTGTGACCACTTGCAACCATTTCGCAATCATAACATGTTTCAATTACATGTTTACATCCAAAAAGATTCTAACTATGGTTCTCAAGATAGGATCGAGGAGAGAAATAAGATAAAACAAAGCATCTAGAATAGGTTAACGATGTACCGCCAGAAGGTCCGGTCTGCTTCTCAGGGCAGTCTTTGCTGATGTGTCCAGTCTTCCCACAATGAAAACATTCACCTTGCTTTCTCTTCCTCTTTCTACAATCCTTGGCTATGTGCCCTTCCGTACCACAGTAATTGCATTTCCTTTTATCGCGTGAGTTGTTGTTCTTGCCTCCCTTCTCGGAGTCTACCTTCTTATTCTTAGAATCGTTAGGCTTGACCTCTTTCTTCCCTTGAGAGTTTTCTGCCTCTGTCTCCTTCTTGCCCTTATCTTCCTCATTCAGCAATGCCATCTGCACCAACCTTTCGTACGTAGCTCCCATGGGTATATGGGTCATGGCCAAACTGTGTAATGGCTCATTCAACCCTTTGACAAAGCGGAGAGCCTTTTTGTGCGGGGTGTTGACTAGGTCTAGTCCGAACCTAGCCAGCTCGTCGAACTGATTAACATACTCTTTGACTGTCATATTTCCTTGCTTAAGAAATAAAAATTTCTCCAACTGCAAACTCCTTTCGGCTTCTGAGAGAAATTTAGCCTCAAACCTTACCCTAAAGTCCTCCCATGTTTCCACTGGTCTTTCTACATTAGTGACTTCCCACCAGTAGGAAGCCTTGCCCTTTAGTAGCCACACTGCCAGTTGTACTTTCTGCCTATCTTCTACCTCAAAGATGACGAATAAGTCCTCGGTTTCTTTCATCCAATTTCTAGCTGCCACGAAGGACTCCGTTCCATGAAAGTCCTTTCCTCCCATAGCCTTAAAATCTTTACATATCTTAGTAAAAGTGTTTCCCTGCGGAGGAGGTGGAGGAAGAGGTGCTGCTGCTGCTGGATGATTTCCTGCAGCTGGGGGAGGAGGAACGGTAGGACCTGGCTGGGTGGCCCTTGCTTCTAAGAATCGTCTAAACCAACCAAGTATTGGTACACCCTCTGGCAAGTTAAGTTCTTCGGACATGCTGAAATAAGAAGGATAGATTCAAAACGAAGGATAAGAGATAGTACCTATGGCTATGGGGGATTTGCCTTTTTAAAATAAAATAATATTTTATCTTTTAAAAATGCTTCTTTAAATTTTCTTTTGAAAATAAATTTTCAAAACTTTTTATCTTATCTGGTAAACCTATGCTCTGATACCAAGTGAAACACCCCACCTCCGTTAGGGTCACTATCAAAGGGAATGCCCTAATTTTGGTGGAGGTTTATAAGTATAAGTCACAGATATACAAGACAGATATAATAACACATATTATTGAACAGCGGAAAACAACAACTTTTATTTCTTCAAAATACGTGTTACACAAACCATGCCATAATACTTCCCAAAATCATAACTGTCTTGATTACATTATTTAAAGAAGCATGAAGAAAACATAAATAAACTGCAAAAGTCCCCTAATTGCTGTCCAAAGCCATAGTCCAAAACGGAAAAGATCCAAGCAATACATTCTTTCTCTTCAAGCTGGATGTGAAAACTGATCAAGCTGCGGTATTCCCTCCCTGAGAACCTAAGGGGGGGGGAAACGAAAGAAAAAGAGGCGAAAGGAAAAGGGTCAGTCATAAAGACTGAGTAAGTTCTAGTGACTTTCAGTGTAGAAACGGTTAAAACAACCTATCATCTATGATCTGGAACTAAACTTAAGAATGGTGTCAAGGTGAACAAGATAGACTAAGGTGATCAGGATAAGTCAAGACAAGTCAAGTAAAGCATCACATGTTCGAGATTCGTTGCATCGACTGTACTAGTATACTAAGCCCATATCACAAGTTAATCACGAAATAAATCCCACGGCCCAATGTCATGAAATGACCCTGAAACGGGGTCTGACCCAAGTACGGGGTCCTACGGAGCGATTATCTAGTCGATCGGCTCCCTACAAGTTCTAGCTCGTCAAGTGTCCGTGTCATACGGCTAATCACGAATGTAGTCACCTGTGCTGGGTCCACCTTCGGGTGTATCAGCCTAGGGTGTTAACCCCTGACACGATTCAAGATGCACAGATAAATCTACGGATACCCAGTGTCTACCCCGGATACGTGCACGATCATAGTGCGCCGAACCTACACTGGCGTACCCTACTGCCGTCGTTCACCTCTTACAATCAGCCCAGTTATCGTGCCCCACCCAGCCTAGCCCCAGGGTACCTTGATACTTCTAGAGGGTTACTGCTGAAAGGGGTCGTGTCTAGGGTTTCGCCTAATAGATTAGGTCATGTAATTCGTAACCTAACCCGCCTAACAGATTAAGTCATGTAATTCGTGACTTAATCCTTTTCTAGTCTAGTCATGTCAAGATGGTTAAGTATGTCATTTCAGTTCGCGACTTAACCTGCCTACGTGTCATGTCAAGTTGGCTAAGTGTTGTCGTTTTCAAGTTCATGACTTAGCCCTACAAACCGTGTTCAAGTTGGTTAAGTTGTCTTTTCATGTTCATGACTTAACCCTAATTGGCATTAATTGATTTGTTAATGCACCGAACCACTCACATTGGATCCTGTTGTTCGTAGCCATTGGATTTGCCGGGCGGTTCCAGGCAGGTTTACGCTACGAACTCAACCCAACCTCGGGTTTCGAGCGTGATGTGACCAACTACCCACATTGGATCCTATTGTTTGTAGCAACTGGATTTGCCGGGCGGTTCCGGGCAGATTTACACTACAAACTCAACCCAACCTCGAGTTGTCCACCTTCTTGTTTTCTAAAGTCATGCCCATGTTCTTATCAGATTTTGCTATTTCCACAACATGTTCATATGTCAACTTCGTGCCCAACTAAGGCATGTTTAAAGTCAAGTTATGGCATGTTCAAGTCAAGTTTTCGTGCCATATTTCATGTTCTACTTATGCCAAATTTTACAGTTTATGCTTATAATTAATTCAAGTTTTGCCTATTCTACCCAATCGTATCCCCAACGTATATAAACGCACTTCGTTCACAAGCATAAACAATTCAAGAGATAAAGGGGAATAACACCAAACATGTGATAGGCATATGTGACAATTCCAACATCACTTGCATAATAAACAGGCTATAACATATCACATGGTTGCAATACTAGTATGATGATAACTTGGCATAGTAATGATTCCAACTTAATTTAACCTAATGATTTCAACTTTACATCATAGGCATAATAATCATTGCGGGCATAATAATAATTTTATTATAAACATGAAACATTAAAGGCATAGTAATCCTAATAGGCATAGTGGATTCCAATTTAGCATTTTTAACATAATAATTCTCATAGACATAATGATTCCAATTTATCATAATGATTCTCATCTAACATTATAAACATAATGGTTCCAACTTAGCATTTTTTAACATAATGATTCTCAACTAACACTATAGACATAATGATTCCAATTTAGCGTTTTTAACATAATGATTCTCAACTAACATTATAAACATAATGATTCCAATTTAGCGTTTTTAACATAATGATTCTCAACTAACATAGCGATTCCATGGACATGTATTAGTCCAACTTGCCAAACAATTAAGCCCAAGTGATTCATAACAACATCAAAATCATGACAAGTTTAACTTGCAACGTTGCCATAGCAATATCCCCAAATTATAATTCAAAGATAAACAATATAAACAATGGATTAACAATAGTTCCTAAATCCGGTTTCAATTCATGGCATGTCCATATTGTTTTAGCGTTTTTGCCTAAAAAGTAACATAGAACTTACAATATGAAGCAAATAACCCAAATAAAAATCCCAAATCAAATAGTCCCAAATTCGTTGTCTAAGGCGTCGTAGTTGTTGTAGCTTCTAGTTGTAGCCTTCAAGAATCGTCCTCTATCTTCTATAATTTTATTCTTTGTATTTTTAATTCAGAGCTCTAGGTTTAATGGCGGCGGCCTGAGGCTAAAATGAGATAGTATGTTTTAGGCTAGGTCTTAGGTCCTTTTTATAATGTTTGTGAGTTGTTTTAGACCGTCGATGGAGCTTGATTCAATAATAGCCGTTCGTTTGAAGGAGCGGCCAATCCGGAGCTGACACCTAGCCCTAGTGATAAGGCAAGGCTAAGAAAATCGACTAAACATAGACCAGGCCAGCCAGGGTGGGCTGGGTTCGACCTGGCTCTGGGGCCAGGTCGACAACCCAGTCGACACCGTGTCGACTTGGCAGTCGACACGGGTGTCGACAGCCCTGTCGACCTCTAGCCCAGGTCGACTGCCAAGTCGACCTGGGTGCCTTAGGCGGGAGTTTTCCCGCCCTGGCCAATTGGGCCCAATTTTGAATTTTAAACTTGTTTTTCTGAGCTGTTTTCGTCTGTTTTGAATTTTAACCTGAATTCTGAAACTTCCGGAGGCCATATCTTCTTCATACGAACTCCGTTTTTCGAAAACTCGGACTCTATTTCGCGTATTTTTCCGAGACGAACACAATGGCGTATCCCGTTTCCCTTAATTCTTTGATTTGAAATTAATTATACTTTAATTTGTGAATTTCACTGTTATAGAATACACGGGGTGTTACAACACATATATAATTTGGCTAATCGCAGGACCACGCCACTTTCGTGGAACGGGTTTACTCCATTGGATTGCCAGTGCTTTAAAACAAATCTTTCTTTTAAAAATCGCAATGCTTTTTATAAAAATGAAGCCATTATAAGACTCAGTTCCCATGACACAATGCAACGCAAACCGGAGGATAGAGTTTTTACCTTATAACGGCCAAAATATGCTTGATACGAATAAAACAAAGGCATTTGATATTACTTCTAATGTTTATATGTTTCGAAAACAATTTCAAATCATAACTATCAATCATAGACGACATGAGCGTCCCATGCCACTATGTCGCCAAATATCTATACAATCGAAACCGCACGATCACGTATTGGGAAATTGGATTTCCGTCATGAACCAAGGCAAAAGATAGTCTTTACCGAATTCGCGACTCTCTAGCCCGAGCCATAGGATCAGAGCTCGAGTGACCCTAGGAGCGACAGGGCCGGTCCACCGATGTGGATTAAAATTCCTGAACAATACGTTTCCCCGCCCTTTGGGGCATAAACGAGCCAACAAATGACTCCATCGGACCCGGATCGTCCGATCAAACCGAGGCGCCTCGCAACAGCAACAACCACATAGGTGAAAAGTATATAAATGTCAGGGCTGGTAGGTCACTGACACCACCCTAGCTAGAAAGAAACGCATGTCCTACCTGAGGTCCTTCCTCCCGTTTCTGGTTCATACCAGGGTGTGAGGCTTGCGAATTCACGTTATACACAAAGCTACGCCACACAGGTGGTGCTTTGATCATCACCACGAGGCTTTGCTTTTCAACAGAAGCCCTGATCACTGCATCTTAGCATGCCACACAGGAAATTCATGCCATGCGACTGATGTCCATCGATATACGACCTCTGAGCTCGTGCGTCTCAGAGAAGGGCGTTAAGCAAAAGAATAAATTCCCAGCCGCCAAACAGATGTATATTTAACAGAAATCAATCAACACGGAATAAACTCCAATGTCAGACACACAGTCCATTTACAAGTCCGTTCTGGGTCTGAATGAAACCGGAGGCACTAAATACCTTGCAAACCCATCGATCACCACGCACGTCTGGACGATCACCACTCATTATCCATATTTCGGGATGCCTCCCAATCAGGATCTCGGTTACCATCCAAACGAGGTGAAGATCTCCGGTCTTCGACCACCGTCTTCATCTTCGACTTTCAATCGTCGGTCAATTATTTGAAATGAGAATTAACTCGGCCTTTTCAAATAATTCACGTATATTTAGAATTTCAAATCAATTTATTTCAATGGTTAAATCATTCGACAACACCAATTTTGTTCTTTAATGTAATTTTCACATCAAACACATTCAACCATCAAATACCACATAAATCGAACAAATTCAGTTTATTTCCATTCCATATCGTTTATGATATTTTATAACGATTTATCGCTATTTTTATTTATTTTAAAATAGTCAATTTATTCAAAACGACGCTTCGGGCCATAAAGCGGCCGTGGCGCTGTTTTTCTTCAGATTTGATTTACACATATTTGAAAATCTAACCGTTGGATCTTCACACAATTTACATCATTAGAAAGGTCTTTTCAAAACGAATCCAACGGTTCCAGTTTCGGGAAAATCCGACGGTCGGATCTCCTGGTACAATCGTTTGAAGTTTCGATTTCAAAATACGAACTGCAACGTCGTTATTCGATTAAATATAATTATATTTATATATATATATATATATATAAATATAATCGTTTCTGGCGCTGTTTTTCTTCAGATTTGAATTAAACATTCCAGACAATCCAACCGTTGGATTTTTACAAAGTTGGTGCCGTTGGAAAGATTTTTCCAAGGCGAACCCAACGGTTGCGATTTCAGGAAAATCCGATGGTCGGATCTCCCGCACTAGTTGTTTGAAATCACGGTTTCAAAACACGAACTGCACGGCCACGTTTCGTTTTAATTTTGTTTATATTTATATATTTATATAAATATAGTTCATTCAACAATTTCAATATCGTTTTACTTCAAATATTTCACTAACGCTTTTAAATTTTGGAAAATTTCGCCATAACCTCCTTTGTACGGGAGGGCTGGGAAAATTCCCAAATAGCCACATGGGCGTCTCATGTCGAAAAGAAAAAGGAACAGCCAAGCGGCTAGCCAATAGGCTCATAAAATCATCACCCAAACAAAACAGTAAATGTGTACCTATTTGTCGGGCACAAAATTTTATTCCTCTTCTCTAGCCCCTTTGCTATAACCTGTTCAATAAATATGCATGTACATATATATACAGTTCTTATCACTTATCATTTTCTATTCAACTTCATATTTGATTCCATTTGGTTTAAAAAACACCATTCATTCTAATGTTACATGTATAGGCAAAAATCATATCATTAGCTAATTAATGAATATTTTAACTCATATATATTTATTTGAACGAGTGGCTATTTTTAACACTTCACATTTCAACAATTCGTGTATATAATAAAAATGTGATTTTTATTGTAAAACAATTCATTTCAAAACACTATTATTTTATATAGTGTATATATAGGTGATAAAAATAGGTTTTTTTTCTTATAAAATAATTTCTTTCAAAACGAGATTATTTTACACAGTTCATATAGTCGATAAAAGGTGATTTTTATTATCAAACAATTTATTTCAAAATATGAATACCATTCAACACATGAATTTTAAATCAACGAATGAATATCGATTCAACACATGAAGGTTTTCTATAGTTTCTATATATAGATGAAAATGTGATTTTTATATTTAAAACGCGAATACCATTCAACACATGAATTTCTAATCAACGAATGAATATCGATTCAACACATGAAGGTTTTCTATAGTTTCTATATATAGATGAAAATGTGATTTTTATATTTAAAACGCGAATACCATTCAACACATGAATTTCTAATCAACGAATGAATATCGATTCAACACATGAAGGTTTTCTATTCAACGAATAAATATAGTTTCAGCAAATGAAAATAATTCAAACATATGAATATTATTCAAAATTTCGGCAGCATAACGACAGGGTAGTTAAAACCGGGACCGTCCCTAGTAAGGCTCCTCGCTCTACCTTAAAACCTCGCGGTTTTTGACAATGGGGATCATGCATCTAGTTCGCACGCAGGCGGCATGTATATATTTATTTCATTTCCACAAACTAATCCTATGTGGTTCCAACCAAATATTTCTCAACCACAAACGGGTATTTTTCAACCACAAACAATCCCAAACAACTATTCGCTATCAATCAATTTTCACACCAATCACAATCAATAAATATCGTCCATGGTTTGTGGACGAGGGGCGTATATATATATATATATATATATATATATATATATATATATATATATATATATATAGCACTTCACTTTCATTTCAACACATATATAATTTTTACAACGCATATATAACTTATACATCGAACATACAACTTATACAACGCTTATACAAGAGGTGTACAACGCTTATATAACTCATACATCGACTATATAATTTACACATCGTCGTTTTTCATATTGTTTATAAATTAGAAATCTCACATTGGGTTTCACTCCAACAAAATTAGCAGAAGGCTCAAAAAAATATGCGGTCTCTTCTAGAATGTAGAAGGCGTCCACACGGTCAAGATGTTTCCTGTTTCATCGAATTTCGTTAACGAAGCAAAAAGATATGATTTTTCAAAGTTTGCAACGGTTTTAAACTGTCGAAATCTGCTAAATAATTAACAGCCGTATACCTTCACAGTTTATTCAAAACTAGGTTTGATCTTTTCACCAAATCGAAGATGTTGTAGCTCGATCAGACCCTGCCACGTGAAGCGTCTACGAGAGGCGCTCCTCCTCCCTGAATTCTGGCGAACTCGACGCAGTGGTGGCGGAGAAATCGGGGTGCGAGCGGCGGCACTTTGCGGAGGCGAATCGAGGCGAATACTGAACAATGAACTCCCAAACTTGTATGGATCTGTAGAGGGGAAAATTCTCTCCAAAATCCCCCAAAGGATCGATCGATTTCACTGAATGGATTGGAAGAAAAGTGGATTTGAAATCCTGACCCTTTTCCGCCATTCGTCAATGAAGAGGAGCGGGTTTCGGAGGTCAACACGGAGAGAGAGAGAATGACTTGGCTGAACGTGATTGGCCAGGATCTTATTTAAATATTTAATTTATTTTAAATTCAAAAATATCCCCTTGACCAACCGAATCCCAATTCAAACCCAACGACTGTCGTCCTTAGCGTTTTACCCCCATTCCGAACACAATGGGCTATGTTTCGTAGGCCCATTCGACTGTTTCAGTCAGTTTCCGTTCAAATTAAAATATAAAACATTCTATATTTAATTTGAACGTACATTTCAATTTGCTAGGGCCACAAACTAATTCGAAAAATTCCAAAAAAATAAATCTAGCTATGTTTTGACGATACGGTCCCAACAAAACTAGTTTCATCGAATTATGAGACCGTTTGCAATAAGGCCCATTTTTGGTCGATCCTATTTAACTGTAATTGACCAAAACACATTTTCCTTTGCCACGCTCACATACTAGCTTCAAAAATTATGAGATTTGAAACCTAGCAAAAACTTCACCTCCCGGATCCAACAAAAGTGGTTTCGTCGAATTCCGAGGTCGTATGCAAAATGGCCAATTTCACGGGCTATATAAATTCCATAGCGACCATTCTGAAAATTCATTCGGCCATAACTCTTGCTTTCCGCTATCAAAATTCGATTTTTCAGATTCGTTAGAAAGGTATTCACTAACAGATTTAAATATTTTTGGTTTCGCTAAAATCCGTTTTGTTTTGCACCCAGTACAGTCCGACAAAGTTTGAATTCAATTTTTGAAACTGCAGCGCCTTTTCAGGCCTTATTTATAATTATAATTAATTATAATCGTTTTCAATTGTCGATTCAAGCTCACTTTTCATTGCCATTATTTAAAATATTTATTTTAAATATTTAAAATCCATTATTTTAGCCAATTTAAAATTTTTAAATTGGTTCAGATTTTCTGGGTCGTTACATACACTTTCCCCCTTTCCTCTCTAATACCCTCTCAGCCCTCCCCCTTTCAAAATCATTACAGAAAAGAAAAAAAAAGAAAAAAACGCTCTCTTCCTCCTCGCGACAGACGCCTCCGACCACCCACCATCGACGCACCCTCCCCCTCGCCACCTCCGCACTTCCTTCTTCCCCCTCCCCTCTGGTGCTTCTATCTCCTCCTCTAATTAAACGGTCACTGTCCCAACCCCCCTGTAACAACCCGAAAATCTGGGCCAGTTTAAAATTTTTATTTTGCCAATTTTAGCGAATTTTGCACATTTAAAATGGATTATTTTAAATAAAATCGACGAAAATTTATTTTGAATATATATAGAACGTATATATTTATACGCGTCGTCGTTAGAATATAAATATTTATATATAATTATAAATAGAATTGAAAATGGCGCGGTAGTTCGATAATTCGATTTCAAACTTCAATTGAACGTACCGGGTGCAAAACAATCCGGATTTTAGTGAAACCAAAAACATTAGGATCTAATTGATAATATATTTCCAACAAATCCGACAAATCAAAATTTCATAGCGGGAATCAAAAGATATGTCCAGTTGAAAATTCTGAATAGTCGTTATGGAATTCAGGCCCTTAAAAATAGACATTTTGCAAACGACCTCGGATTTCGACGAAACTACTTTTGTTGGATCCGCAGTGTCAGATTATTGCTAGATTCCAAATTTCATAATTTTTCGAATCAATATGTGAGCGTGGCAAAGGAAAACGCGTTTGACCAGTTTTAGTTGATTTTAATCGACTGGAAATTGGCCATTTTTCCAACGGTCTCAGAATTCGACGAAACTAGTTTTGTTAAGACCGTATCGTCAATACGAAGCTAGAAAATATTTTTCTGCAATTTTTAGAGTTAGTATGTGACCCCAGTAAATTGAAATACGCGTTCAAATTCAATATAATTATTTAATTGTAAATTTGATGGAAACTGATCGAAACAGTCGAATCAGCCTACGATACATATCCCATTGTGTTCGGAATAGGGGTAATACACTGTGGACGACAGGCGGTGGGCCTCGTTTAGAGGTCGAAAATAAAAGTTTCTTTTTGGTTTAAAATAAAATAATTAAATAATAAAATTAAAACTCTTTCCTCTCCCCTTAACTTCGCTTTGCCCTCCCCCTCATTCTTCGATTTCAGCAGATAAAAGAAAAAAAAAGGAAGAAGAAGTCGAAGCGGGGAGGAGCCGCCGCCCTCCCCGATGACCACCGCGCCTCCGCAGGTGGCGGAGCTGCACCCCCCCTTTCTCGAAGCTCGGTGCGCGAACCCCGATGCCCTAGCCCCCCCCCTTCGTCGCTGCCTCCACCGCCGCACACACCCCCCCTTAGCGCCGCCACCCTCCTCCGTTCTCTTCCTCCTCCCTGTAGCGAATCTGCCCCTCCTCCCTCTGGAAAATACTGTAAGTTTAATATTTATTTTGCTTAGTTTATTTTATTTTATTTATATATATTTAAAACAATGTTTTAAATTTGATTTCAGTTTATTTTTGAAAATAAAGATTAGATTTTTATTTTATAGAATAGCATTTAGAAAAGACGATATTTTTAAAAGGGAAAAGACGATATTTTTAAAAGTGAAAAGACGATATTTTTAAAAAGTGAAAAGACGATATTTTTAAAAAGTGAAAAGACGATATTTTTAAAAGTGAAAAGACGATATTTTTAAAAGTGAAAAGACGATATTTTTAAATATGAAAAGACGATATTTTGATATGAGTAGTGAAGTAAAAATATGATTTTTACTTCGAGAAAAATATAATTTTTATATTATATTTGAAAGGGTGAAATCTTTATATTTGAAAGGGTGAAATCTTTATATTTGAAAGGAGAAATCTTTATATTTGAAAAGGTGAAATCTTTATAGTTGAAAAGGCGGGATCTTTATATAGATGATAACGATGTAAAAATAGAATTTTTATCTATATGACAACGATGTAAAAATAGAATTTTTATCTATATAGTAGCGGTGTGAAAATAGAAATTTTATCCATATAGCGTGATAGTAAAAATTCGATTTTTATATATTGAGTAGCAAAGTAAAAATTCGATTTTTATATATTGAATAGCGAAGTAAAAATATATTTTTTATATACATAGCAAGAATATGAAAATGTGATTTTTATATATGTAGTGGCTATGGGCAACGAAAGCGAAAAAAAGGGGCGAGAACGACGAAGATTTCTCTAAATGAAGTGTCGTGAAGTTGGAATAGCTATCGGTGAGAACTTCTCACTCTAAATTCTTTTTTTTTCTAGTTATATATATATATATATATATATATATATATACTAGGATGTAGACGGTGTTTAGTAGTACCCAACACCCGTCATCCACAGACCATGGATGGCTTGTTTGTTAAATTGTTTGGTTGTGTAGTTGGTTAGTTTATTTGGTTCGAATTGAATTGTTTGGTGAAAAAAATGGATTTGATTGATGTGTGAATGGCGTGGGCCTTCACTAGACCGGGGATAAGGCTAGGCCTTGTCCCGTTTCTAGTATCGTGCCGTTATGCCGCCGAAATTTTCTAAAATATGTTAGAAAAATAAAAATATCATTTTTATTGTGTAAATGAAATGAATAGAAATTCATGTGTTAAAGTAAAATATATTATCGTTAAAAATATAATTTTTAACGTGAAAGTGAATAAATAAATATTTATAAACAAATCGGCCGATTTGTCTATATACACTGATTTGACTGATATTGATTGGGTCGATAAATTTTACACATCGCCCAACTGCACAACTAAAATCTGTGTTTGATTGTTTGAAACCCCACACGGGTGTTGGGATGAAATTTGAAGTTCACTCATCCTGATTGATTAAATATGTCGATCGATTGATTGACAGGCTGTTATAAGCATTAGATATCTATTGCACTTTGGTTGATGGCTGATTATTTTTCAATGTTATTATATACATGTGTTGTATGGAATCCATATAATTAACATTATATGGTGATTGATTGGGCCTCATTCCAATCGGGAAAATAATGAATATTATAAAAGAAGATTCATGTGTTGAATATAAAAATAATCATGTGTTGACGATGTTCATGTGTTGAAAATATCCGTGTGTTGAGAAAAATATTTTAAATAATAAAATTCACATCTTTATCATATTTCAAATTAGAACTACTTTACGGTGGAGTCTAATTAAAATCAAACGATAGATACCATAGTTTTATAAAATATTTTAGATAACAAAAATAGTCGTGTGCTGAAAGAAATATAGATTCATGTGTTGAATAGAATAAATATTCATTTGTTGAATAGAATAAAGAAGTTTTTGAAAAATATAAAGCCGTGTGGATTAGAGATGCGCTATTTTGACGTGAACGATATTTATATCGATTTTATTCGTTTTACAATGAATATTGAAAAGTGATTTCAAAATCTAATATTTTGAAATGAAATTCAAATTGAATTAGATAAAAATTGAAATTGAAATTTTATTGAATCAATGTGAAATGAATTCGAATTGAATAGAAAACGAATTAGAATTTGAATTGAATAGAAAGTGAATTTGAATTCGAATAAAATAGAAATGAATTCAAATTGAAATTGAAATTTTATTGAATCAATGTGAAATGAATTCGAATTGAATAGAAAACGAATTAGAATTTGAATTGAATAGAAAGTGAATTTGAATTCGAATAAAATAGAAATGAATTCAAATTGAATTAAATTGAAATTGAATTAAAAACGAATTGAAATCGTTTTGAATGAAATTTAAAACGTACTGAAATTTAATTGAAATCAATTTGAAATGAATTCGAATTGAATCAAATAGAAGGTAAATTCGAATTGAATTGAATAGAAAGTGAATTTGAATTCGAATAAAATAGAAATGAATTCAAATTGAATTAAATTGAAATTGAATTAAAAACGAATTGAAATCGTTTTGAATGAAATTTAAAACGAACGGAAATTGAATTGAAATCAATTTGAAACGAATTCGAATTGAATCAAATAGAAGGTAAATTCGAATTGAATTGAATTGAAACGAATTTGAATTCAAATTAAATAAAATTGAAATGAATTCGAGTTGAATTGAAATCATATCGATTTGAAATTGAATATAGTGTTGAAATGGTTTTGAAAACGAATTTAAAACGATTTATAAAATACGTTTTAAAAGGAAATCGACGAAATATATATAATACATATATATTATATATATAATGGCCTGAATAAAACGCGCCGCGCCGCGGCAGTTCGTGAATTTTGACCATTAACTTCGAATTGACGTTGCGGGAGATCCGACCGTCGGATTCTCCTAAAACCGGAACCGTTGGGTTCGTATCGAAAAGAGCTTTCCAATAAATATTAGAAATTTGAAATCTAACGGTTGGATTTGGAGTTATGTCCACATCAAATTCGAAAAAGGTCGCTGTGAGTGCAGTTCGATGGCCGTTGTTGGAAATCGACTGTACGGGCCTTGATAAAATTATTAAAAATATCTATAATTTGTGTAAAATCATAATATATGGATTAGAAAGAATTGAGCTGGAGAATTCCACATTTGAAAAGATAAAAATAGTTTTTTATCGAAATGAACTAGTTTTGAACTAGAATTAAAATCAATTTATTTTTGACATAAATAAATTGAATTTGAAAGTGATTTAAAAAATAATCAATATTCCCAATACGTGGATTGGACTGGGGTTGAATCGAAATTATCTTCGGGATATTTCAATGTTAGATTTCGTGACTATACAGATATTGATATGGGAATTTGAAAGATATATTTTATATCGTTATTTCCAATACGATATATGTTGGTTTCAGAATTTGATATTGAATATAAGCCGATATATTTTCTATTCAGAGCCTTGTATTTAATATCAAATGTGATTTGGGTTTATCGTGAATCATGTTTTAGAAGACATTGGTTCTTTAACCCAGTTAAAGGCAAGATATCGATTTTTGAGAAGATTAAAACTAAGTGGAGTTTTAATGAATCTTTAATTAGATTAAAATGTGAATTGATAATTTAAATTATCAAATCTGAAAAGTGATCGAGAGTGGAGTATCACCAGTTTTGCTCCAAAGCGATAGTTAAATCTTTAATTAGATTTGAACGTGAAACGGTAATTAATTTTACCGATAACACCGTGGTGTTAGGAATGGAGTATCACCAGTTTTGCTCCATGAGATATATAGGTTGGGATTGGGAAATAAAATAAATAATTACTTCGGTGTGGTTCGCTAATCTCGACTAGTTTGGAAAACCATAAAATGGTTTGAAATGATATCCAAAGGAAGATTATAGGATAAATTTAGAAGAATTTATCTTGGACAAAATTAATGGGAACATTTCCCTAAGAATGTGTTTTTGTGAATAAAAGAATATTCTGAATTGGAATGAGGCGTTTGTTGTGTTTGTGTAACATTCGATTATTATATACGTGGGTTATTCAGAAAGGCCGGGTTTATACCCATTCTGAATAACCGATTCGACGAGATGTCGAAGATGAAGACGGTGGTAGAAGACCGGAAGTCTTCACCTCATTTGGGTGATTACTGATGATCTTGATTGGGCTGTACACCCAAGATGAGGGAAACAGTTGGTGATCGTCCAGACGTACCTGGAGATGGATGGATATGCGAGGAAAATGCCTCCGGTTTCGTTCAGACCCAAAACGAACTTGTAAATGGATTTTGTGTCTGACATTGGATTTTATTCTGTGTTGATTGATCTCTATTAAATATACATCTGTTTGGCGGCGGAGAATTTATTCTCTTGCTTAACACCCTTCTCTGAGACATACGAGCTCAGAGGTTGTATATCGATGGACATCAGTCGCATGGAGTGAATTGCCAGTGTGGTACGCGTAAGTGGCAATTGATCAAGGTTTCTGTTGAAAAGCAGAGTCTTGTGGTTGATGATCAAAGCACGGCCTGTGTGGTGTAGCTTTGTGTATAACGTGAATTCGCGAGCCTCACACCTCGGTATGAGTCAAAAACGGGAGACGGACCGCTGGGAGAACACGACGTTTCTTTCTAGCTAGGGTGGTGTTAGTGACCTACCAGCCCTGACATTTATATACTTTTCACCTGTGTGGTTGTTGGAATGCGAGTCGCCTCGGATATAGGTTTGTAAGGACCGGGAAACATATCTTCAGGAATTGCCAATCCTCAAAAGTAAGAGAGGACCGGCCCAGCCGATTCCAAGGATCAAAGTGGGTTCCTGGGACATTTGCTAGAGTGTCTCGAACGCGGAGAGGAGCTTGCCCCTTGCCTCGACTCATGACGGAAATCCAATTTCCAATACGTGATATTGCGGTTTTAATTGTAGAACTAGTATGGCGACATGATATATGGTACCCATGCCACCTATGATTGATATTTATGATTGAAATTGATTTGACACTATACACCTATGATAGTATCAAATGATTTGTTTTAAACGTATCAAGCATTATTTGGCTATTATAAGGGAAAACCCTATCCTCCGGCTTGCGTTGCATTGTGTGATGGGACCTGGGTCTTATAATAGCTTCATTTTTTTTAAAAAAGCGTTGCGCTGTTTTGTTATATGCACTAGTGTTCTTGGGAGGAAACCCGTTCCGTGTCATACGGCGTGGTCCCTTGAATTACTTTTCTTTAAAGTTAAAATAATAACTGTTTTTAGTTCTCACACCAGTCACATGACTGACCTAGAGTTTATTGTTTTAACCTAAACTCTGGGTGCCCCTATTTTCGACACAGGCAGCTAGTAGTTTTGGTTTTGCAGATTTATATTCACAGGGTCCTGATTTACAGCTGGAACGATGCTCGGAAAGCTCTATATCCGCGTATCACTTTCAGTTGTATTTTGTATATTTTTTCGCTGCTATGTAATTTATTGTAATCTCTGATATTTGTTGAATGTAATTTATTCGTTTATACTCTGTATATTCTTGTATCTGATGGAATTGTTGTAATAACAATGAAATGTTCTTCCGTCTGCATTCCATTTTGTCTTGTCCTCAGTTCTATCCGTGCTTTCCTTCACGGGGTAGTTCGGGTCGTCTCAGTTTGGTATCAGAGCTTTGGTTTACAGAGCTCGAGAACATGACACATTAGAACCATACGAAAGAATTCATCAGATATTGGATTAGTAATATCCAATTAGAATGACTCGTTAGAGATAGGATCAGTAGTATCCTAGAACGAGTGCGAAGAGTATATTTTTCAAATGAAAACAATTTTGTTTTGAAAATTTAAATTGCTTTATACGTATTTGAATATTTATTTATATTAATATGGGCAATCCAGTATATAAAAGTTTTGTATATACGCGTCATGAACGTATATTCGAAGTTTTAATGTACTGGGTAGATATAGAATCACATTCTAGATATCCGGGGATGACTCTGATGATGGTGCATCATCATCAGTATTCATATTCGAATTTTGAAGGTGTGATTTCTATATATTTCCATTAGACTGGTGTGAGAACCAAAATATAGCTAGAATACATTGTTGTGAATTGGCACCAAAAACATGATTTTTGTATATGTATCAAAATTATGAATTTGAAACTCTAATTCACTAATTGATTGATGTTTGTGTTCATTATTTATTTGTTGGATAATTTTGAACCATTTATGCATAATTGTACCAAATATTGAATTGTATTGAAAATTGGTCACATTTGCTTGCATATACATATACTTACATTGAACAGGTCATAGCAAGGAGGCTAGAGCCGAAGAATAAAATTTGTTTGCCCGACAAATAGGTACATGTTTACTATAATTTACTGTTTTGTTTGGGTGATGATGATTTTATGAGCCGATTGGCTAGCCGCTTGGCTTTTTCCTTTTCTTTTTGAGATCAGAAGGCCTATATGGCAATTTCGGGATTTTCCCGTGGCTCCCGGTGCAAAGGAGGTTATGGCGAAATTTTTCAAAAATTCCGGGTGTTAGCCAAATTTTTGAAGAATTTGAAAATTCTCAGAAACTGAAAAGTTGGAGAATGGAAGCCAGATCGAACGTAGAGTTGATTAATCAAACCACTTTCGACTTCGTTCCTTTTCGGGGACGAAAAGTTTTAAGTGGGGGAGATTGTAACAACCCGAAAATCTGGGCCAGTTTAAAATTTTTATTTTGCCAATTTTAGCGAATTTTGCACATTTAAAATGGATTATTTTAAATAAAATCGACGAAAATTTATTTCGAATATATTTAGAATGTATATATTTATACGCGTCGTCGTTAGAATATAAATATTTATATATAATTATAAATAGAATTGAAAATGGCGCGGTAGTTCGATAATTCGATTTCAAACTTCAATTGAACGTACCGGGTGCAAAACAATCCGGATTTTAGTGAAACCAAAAACATTAGGATCTAATTGATAATATCTTTCCAACGAATCCGACAAATCAAAATTTCATAGCGGGAATCAAAAGATATGTCCAGTTGAAAATTCTGAATAGTCGCTATGGAATTCAGGCCCTTAAAAATAGACATTTTGCAAACGACCTCGGATTTCGACGAAACCACTTTTGTTGGATCCGCAGTGTCAGATTATTGCTAGATTCCAAATTTCATAATTTTTCGAATCAATATGTGAGCGTGGCAAAGGAAAACGCGTTTGACCAGTTTTAGTTGATTTTAATCGACTGGAAATTGGCCATTTTTCCAACGGTCTCAGAATTCGACGAAACTAGTTTTGTTAAGACCGTATCGTCAATACGAAGCTAGAAAATATTTTTCTGCAATTTATAGAGTTAGTATGTGACCCCAGTAAATTGAAATACGCGTTCAAATTCAATATAATTATTTAATTGTAAATTTGATGGAAACTGATCGAAACAGTCAAATCAGCCTACGATACATATCCCATTGTGTTCGGAATGGCGGTAATACGCTATGGACGACAGGCGGTGGGCCTCGTTTAGAGGTCGAAAATAAAAGTTGCTTTTTGGTTTAAAATAAAATAATTAAATAATAAAATTAAAACCCTTTCCTCTCCCCTTAACTTCGCTCTGCCCCCCCCCCCTCATTCTTCGATTTCAGCAGATAAAAGAAAAAAAAGGAAGAAGAAGTCGAAGCGGGGAGGATCCGCCGCCCTCCACGATGACCACCGCGCCGCCGCAGGTGGCGGAGCTGCACCCCCCTTCCTCGAAGCTCGACGCGCGAACCCCGATGCCCTAGCCCCCCCCTTCGTCGCTGCCTCCACCGCCGCACACCCCCCCCCCTTAGCGCCGCCACCCTCCTCCGTTCTCTTCCTCCTCCCTGTAGCCAATCCGCCCCTCCTCCCTCTGGAAAATACTGTAAGTTTTATATTTATTTTGCTTTGTTTTTTTATTTTATTTATATATATTTAAAACAATATTTTAAATTCGATTTCAGTTTATTTTTAAAAATAAAGATTAGATTTTTTTTTATAGAATAGCATTTAGAAAAGACGATATTTTTAAAAGTGAAAAGACGATATTTTTAAAAGTGAAAAGACGATATTTTTAAAAGTGAAAAGACGATATTTTTAAAAAGCGAAAAGACGATATTTTTAAAAAGTGAAAAGACGATATTTATAAAAGTGAAAAGATGATATTTTTAAAAGTGAAAAGACGATATTTTTAAAAGTGAAAAGACGATATTTTTAAACGTGAAAAGACGATATTTTTAAATATGAAAAGACGATATTTTGATATGAGTAGTGAAGTAAAAATATGATTTTTACTTCGAGAAAAATATAATTTTTATATTATATTTGAAAGGGTGAAATCTTTATATTTGAAAGGGTGAAATCTTTATATTTGAAAGGAGAAATCTTTATATTTGAAAAGGTGAAATCTTTATAGTTGAAAAGGCGGGATCTTTATATAGATGATAACGATGTAAAAATAGAATTTTTATCTATATGATAACGATGTAAAAATAGAATTTTTATCTATATAGTAGCGATGTGAAAACAAAAATTTTATCCATATAGCTTGATAGTAAAAATTCGATTTTTATATATTGAGTAGCAAAGTAAAAATTCGATTTTTATATATTGAATAGCGAAGTAAAAATATTTTTTTTATATACATAGCAAGAATATGAAAATGTGATTTTTATATATGTAGTGGCTACGGGCAACGAAAGCGATAAAAAGGGGCGAGAACGACGAAGATTTCTCTAAATGAAGTGTCGTGAAGTTGGGATAGCTATCGGTGAGAACTTCTCACTCTAAATTCTTTTTTTTCTAGTTATATATATATATATATATATATACTAGGATGCAGACGGTGTTTATTAGCACCCGACACCCGTCATCCACAGACCATGGATGACTTGTTTGTTAAATTGTTTGGTTGTGTAGTTGGTTAGTTTATTTGGTTCGAATTGAATTGTTTGGTGAAAAAAATGGATTTGATTGATGTGTGAATGGTGTGGGCCTTCACTAGACCGGGGATAAGGCTAGGCCTTGTCCCGTTTCTAGTATCGTGCCGTTATGCCGCCGAAATTTTCTAAAATATGTTAGAAAAATAAAAATATCATTTTTATTGTGTAAATGAAATGAATAGAAATTCATGTGTTAAAGTAAAATATATTATCGTTAAAAATATAATTTTTAACGTGAAAGTGAATAAATACATATTTATAAACAAATCGACCGATTTGTCTATATACACTGATTTGACTGATATTGATTGGGTCGATAAATTTTACACATCGCCCAACTGCACAACTAAAATCTGTGTTTGATTGTTTGAAACCCCACACGGGTGTTGGGATGAAATTTGAAGTTCACTCATCCTGATTGATTAAATATGTCGATCGATTGATTGACAGGCTGTTATAAGCGTTAGATATCTATTGCACTTTGGTTGATGGCTGATTATTTTTCAATGTTATTATATACATGTGTTGTATGGAATCCATATAATTAACATTATATGGTGATTGATTGGGCCTCATTCCAATCGGGAAAATAATGAATATTATAAAAGAAGATTCATGTGTTGAATATAAAAATAATCATGTGTTGACGATGTTCATGTGTTGAAAATATCCGTGTGTTGAGTAAAATATTTTAAATAATAAAATTCACATCTTTATCATATTTAAAATTAGAACTACTTTACGGTGGAGTCTAATTAAAATCAAACGATAAATACCATAGTTTTATAAAATATTTTACATAACAAAAATAGTCGTGTGCTGAAAGAAATATAGATTCATGTGTTGAATAGAATAAATATTCATTTGTTGAATAGAATAAAGAAGTTTTTGAAAAATATATAGCCGTGTGGATTAGAGATGCGCTATTTTGACGTGAATGATATTTATATCGATTTTATTCGTTTTACAATGAATATTGAAAAGTGATTTCAAAATCTAATATTTTGAAATGAAATTCAAATTGAATTAGATAAAAATTGAAATTGAAATTGAAATTGAAATTTTATTGAATCAATGTGAAATGAATTCGAATTGAATAGAAAACGAATTAGAATTTGAATTGAACAGAAAGTGAATTTGAATTCGAATAAAATAGAAATGAATTCAAATTGAATTAAATTGAAGTTGAAATTTTATTGAATCAATGTGAAATGAATTCAAATTGAATAGAAAACGAATTAGAATTTGAATTGAATAGAAAGTGAATTTGAATTCGAATAAAATAGAAATGAATTCAAATTGAATTAAATTGAAATTGAGTTAAAAACGAATTGAAATCGTTTTGAATGAAATTTAAAACGAACTGAAATTGAAATCAATTTGAAACGAATTCGAATTGAATCAAATAGAAGGTAAATTCGAATTGAATTGCATAGAAAGTGAATTTGAATTCGAATAAAATAGAAATGAATTCAAATTGAATTAAATTGAAATTGAATTAAAAACGAATTGAAATCGTTTTGAATGAAATTTAAAACGAACGGAAATTGAATTGAAATCAATTTGAAATGAATTCGAATTGAATCAAATAGAAGGTAAATTCGAATTGAATTGAATTGAAACGAATTTGAATTCAAATTAAATAAAATTGAAATGAATTCGAGTTGAATTGAAATCAAATCGATTTGAAATTGAATATAGTGTTGAAATGGTTTTGAAAACGAATTTAAAACGATTTATAAAATACGTTTTAAAAGGAAATCGACGAAATATATATAATACATATATATTATATATATATATATATAATGGCCTGAATAAAACGCGCCGCGCCGCGGCAGTTCGTGAATTTCGACCATTAACTTCGAATTGACGTTGCGGGAGATCCGACCGTCGGATTCTCCTAAAACCGGAACCGTTGGGTTCGTATCGAAAAGAGCTTTCCAATGAATATTAGAAATTTGAAATCTAACGGTTGGATTTGGAGTTATGTCCACATCAAATTCGAAAAAGGTCGTTGTGAGTGCAGTTCGATGGCTGTTGTTGGAAATCGACTGTACGGGCCTTGATAAAATTATTAAAAATATCTATAGTTTGTGTAAAATCATAATATATGGATTGGAAAGAATTGAGCTGGAGAATTCCACATTTGAAAAGATAAAAATAGTTTTTTATCGAAATGAACTAGTTTTGAACTAGAATTAAAATCAATTTATTTTTGACATAAATAAATTGAATTTGAAAGTGATTTTAAAAATAATCAATATTCCCAATACGTGGATTGGACTGGAGTTGAATCGAAATTATCTTCGGGATATTTCAATGTTAGATTTCGTGACTATACAGATATTGTTATGGGAATTTGAAAGATATATTTTATATCGTTATTTCCAATACGATATATGTTGGTTTCAGAATTTGATATTGAATATAAGCCGATATATTTTCTATTCAGAGCCTTGTATTTAATATCAAATGTTATTTGGGTTTATCGTGAATCGTGTTTTAGAAGACATTGGTTCTTTAACCCAGTTAAAGGCAAGATATCGATTTTTGAGAAGATTAAAACTAAGTGGAGTTTAAATGAATCTTTAATTAGATAAAAATGTGAATTGATAATTGAAATTATCAAATCTGAAAAGTGATCGAGAGTGGAGTATCACCAGTTTTGCTCCAAAGCGATAGTTAAATCTTTAATTCGATTTGAACGTGAAATGGTAATTAATTTTACCGATAACACCGTGGTGTTAGGAATGGAGTATCACCAGTTTTGCTCCATGGGATATATAGGTTGGGATTGGGAAATAAAATAAATAATTACTTCGGTGTGGTTCGCTAATCCCGACTAGTTTGGAAAACCATAAAATGGTTTGAAATGATATCCAAAGGAAGATTATAGGATAAATTTAGAAGAATTTATCTTGGATAAAATTAATGGGAACATTTCACTAAGAATGTGTTTTTGTGAATAAAAGAATATTCTGAATTGGAATGAGGCGTTTGTTGTGTTTGTGTAACATTCATTTATTATATACGTGGGTTATTCAGAAAGGCCAGGTTTATACCCATTCTGAATAACCGATTCGACGAGATGTCGAAGATGAAGACGGTGGTTGAAGACCGGAAGTCTTCACCTCGTTTGGGTGATTACTGATGATCTTGATTGGGCTGTACACCCAGGATGAGGGAAACAGTTGGTGATCGTCCAGACGTACCTGGAGATGGATGGATATGCGAGGAAAATGCCTCCGGTTTCGTTCAGACCCAGAACGAACTTGTAAATGGATTGTGTGTCTGACATTGGATTTTATTCTGTGTTGATTGATCTCTATTAAATATACATCTGTTTGGCGGCGGAGAATTTATTCTCTTTCTTAACGCCCTTCTCTGAGACATACGAGCTCAGAGGTTGTATATCAATGGACATCAGTCGCATGGAGTGAATTGCCAGTGTGGCACACGTAAGTGGCAATTGATCAAGGCTTCTGTTGAAAAGCAGAGTCTTGTGGTTGATGATCAAAGCACGGCCTGTGTGGCGTAGCTTTGTGTATAACGTGAATTCGCGAGCCTCACACCTCGGTATGAGTCAAAAACGGGAGACGGACCGCTAGGAGAGCACGACGTTTCTTTCTAGCTAGGGTGGTGTCAGTGACCTACCAGCCCTGACATTTATATACTTTTCACCTGTGTGGTTGTTGGAATGCGAGGCGCCTCGGATATAGGTCTGTAAGGACCGGGAAACGTGTGTTCAAGAATTGCCAATCCTCAAAAGTAAGAGAGGACCGGCCCAGCCGATTCCAAGGATCAAAGTGGGGTCCTGGGACATTTGCTAGAGTGTCTCGAACGCGGAGAGGAGCTTGCCCCTTGCCTCGACTCATGACGGAAATCCAATTTCCAATACGTGATATTGCGGTTTTAATTGTAGAACTAGTATGGAGACATGATATATGGTACCCATGCCGCCTATGATTGATATTTATGATTGAAATTGATTTGACACTATACACCTATGATAGTATCAAATGATTTGTTTTAAACGTATCAAGCATTATTTGGCTATTATAAGGGAAAACCCTATACTCCGGCTTGCGTTGCATTGTGTGATGGGACCTGGGTCTTATAATAGCTTCATTTTTCGAAAAAGCATTGCGTTGTCTTCTCTATGCACTGGTATTCTTGGGAGGAAACCCGTTCCGTGTCATACGACGTGGTCCCTTGAATTACTCTTCTTTAAAGTTAAAATAATAACTGTTTTTAGTTCTCACACCAGTCACATGACTGACCTGGAGTTTATTGTTTTAACCTAAATTCTGGGTGCCCCTATTTTCGACACGGGCAGCTAGTAGTTTTGGTTTTGCAGATTTATATTCACAGGGTCCTGATTTACAGCTGGAACGATGCTCGGAAAGCTCTGTATCCGCGTATCACTTTCAGTTGTATTTTGTATATTTTTCCGCTGCTATGTAATTTATTGTAATCTCTGATATTTGTTGAATGTAATTTATTCATTTATACTCTGTATATTCTTGTATCTGATGGAATTGTTGTAATAACAATGAAATGCTCTTCCGTCTGCATTCCATTTTGTCTTGTCCTCAATTCTATCCGTGTTTTCCTTCACGGGGAAGTTCGGGTCGTCTCACCCCCCCCCCCCCCCCCCAAATCAGAAAATCGACGCACCCCCATCGTCGACGTCCACCGCCCCTCAGCTTCGCTTCCTCCTCCACCGGCCGACGTGCTTCACCGCGCCCTAGCCCAGAAGACCCCATCGAGCCGCCATCGAGCGCCTGCCCTCGTCTCCGACCATCAAAGACCGCGAACTAAAACCCTAATTTCTGCGGTACGTATTCTGACTTCTTCGTAGATATAAATCCGATTTCTTCGTATATGATAGCTTAGATTTTTCTTTGAATGAAAGATTCGATTTTTACAAAGGAAAAGGTTAATATCTTTGAATTGAAAAATGGATGTTCTTGTTAATGAAATTATAATTTCTGGTTATAAAAAGATATGATTGTTATATAGATAAAAATACGATTTTTAGAATATAAAAATATGATTTTTACATTAGAAAGGAAAAGTTGAGATCTTTATATACATAAAGCTATCATTTTTATTAGCATAAAGATACGATTTTTCATAATGAAAAGATTAGATTTTTAATGAACAAGAAAGATTAGATTTTTAATGAACAAAAAAGATTAGTTTTTTAGTTTAGAAAAGATAAGGGTTTTGTAATAGAAAAGGCGAAATTTTTATATATGTATGATAATAAAAATGTTATTTTTATATATGTAGCGAAATAAAAATATGGTTTTTATATAATAGAGAATATAAAAATATTATCTTTATATATGTAGCAAAATAGAAATATGATTTTTATTTATTGAAATGAAACGATGAAAATATAATTTTTATTGTGAACAACGTGAAAAGAACTACATTGGAATTTCAAACCGATCCAGACGGTTTAGCAGTTCAACAGCAAAGCACGGCGGAGTGGAACCCTCTTTGAGAACTTCTCACTTTAAATCTTCTTTTCAAGTTATAAAAATATACTAGGATGCAGACGGTGTTTAGTAGCACCTGACACTCGTCGTCCACAGACCATGGACGGCTTGTTTGTTTAGTTAATTGTTTGATGATTGATTTATTTGTTTGGTTGATAAATTTGATTTAATCGATTGTGTGATGTGGAATGAAATAGAATATTTATATAGTTGAAATTATTTTATCGTTTAAAATATAATTTTTAACGTGAATGTGAATAAATAAATATTCATTTACAAACCAGACGGTTTGTTTATGTACACCTATTTGAAGGACATTGATTGGGACGATAAATTTTACACATCGCCCAACTGCACAAATAAAAATCTGTGTTTGTTGATTTGAAACCCCACATGGGTATTGGGATAAATTACAGCATACACTAATCCCAATAATTAGTTGTATTTCGATCGATTGATTGACAGGCTGTTATAAGCGTTAGATATCTATATTTGATTCTTATACAGTTTAGTGCACTTTGGATGATGGTTGATTATGTATCGTTGCTATTATATACATGTGTTGTATGGAATCCATATAATTAACTTTGTATGGTAATTGATTAGGCCTCATTCCAATTTAGAAAATAAAGAATATTATAAAATAAAGGTTCGTGTGTTGACCGTACTCATCCGTTGAGATTAGTCATGTGTTGAACGAAATATTTTATCAATAAAATTTACATCTTTATCATATATAAAATTAGAAACTAATTGGAAAATAGATAAGATGAGTGGTCTCCTGGATATTGATCTGATGTTTGTTTCGGCCTTCGGGGTTAATATTTAGGGACTCCTTCTCTTACTAATTTACGGTTAGAGTCTGATTTGAAATCAAACGATACATATCATAATTTTATAAAATATATTGAATAACAAAAACAGTCACACGTGGATAGTACTCATTCGTTGAGATTAGTCATGTGTTGACAAAAATTTAGATTCATGTGTTGAATAGGATAAATATTCATTTGTTGGATAGAATAACGGAATTATTGAAAAATATAAAGCCGTGTTGATTAGAGATGCGCTATTTTGACGCGAACGATATTTATATCGATTATATTCGTTTTTACAATGAAAATTGAAAAGAAAATGAATTCAAATTGAATTGAAATGAATAGAAAACGAATTTGATTTGAATTGAATAGAAAACGAATTTGAATTGTATTGAATAGTAAATGAATTCGAATTGAATTGAATTTGAAATATGAATTGAATTGAAATGAATTTAAAACGAATTTATAAGGGAAAATTCAATTTTGATTTGAATTTGAAATGAAGGTTGAAATTGTTTTAGAAACAAATTTGAAACTATTTATAAAATTTGTTTTAAATAGAAATCGACGAAATATATATTATATATATAATATAATGGCCGGAATAGAACGCGCCGCGCCGCGGCAGTTCGTAAATTTCGACCATTGACTTCGAACGGACATTACGGGAGATCCGACCGTCGGATTCTCCAAAAACCAGAACCGTTGGGTTCGTATCGTAAAGAGCTTTCTAACGAATGTTAGAAATTTGAAATCTAACGGTTGGATTTGGAGATACGTCCAAATCAAATTTGGAAAAGGTCGTTGTAAGTGCAGTTCGATGGCCGTTGTTGGAAATCGACTGTACGGGCCTCGATAAAATTATTAAAAATAGTAATAATTTAAGTAAAATCATAAGAAATGATTTGTGAAGAACTGGGATGAAAAATCCCCACATTTGTAAAGGTAAAAATGGATTTTTATCGAAATGAACTAGTTTTGAACTAAATTTAAAACCCAATTATTTTTAAATAAATAAATTGGATTTGAAAGGGGTTTTAAATAATTGGGATTTCTAATATATGTAATTGGAATTGAATTAGAATTGATTTGTGGGTTTATCATGAACGGTGTTTTAAATAACACTTGTTCTTTAACCCGATAATAAATAGAATGTGATTTGGGTTTATCGTGAACGGTGTTTTAAATAACACTTGCTCTTTAACCGGTAACAAAAAGAATGCGATTTGGGTTTATCATGAATTGTGTTTTAAGTGACATTAGTTCTTTAACCCAGTAAAAGGAGTTTTAATGAATCTGTAATTAGATTGAAATGTGAATTGATAATGAAAATTATCAAATTTGGAAAGTGAGCGAGAATGGAGTATTACCAGTTTTGCTCCAAAGCGATAGTTAAATCTTTAATTAGATTTGAACGTGAAATGGTAATTAATTTTACCAATAACACTGTGGTGTTAGATATGGAGTATTACCAGTTTTGCTTCATGGGATGAATAGGTTGGGATGGGAAAATAAAATAAAATAATTACTTCGGTGTGGTTCGCTAATCCCGACTAGTTTGGAAAAACATAATTTGGTTTGAAATGATATCCAAAGGATGATTAAAGAATAAATTTTAAAGAATTTATCTTTGATAAAATTAATGGGAACCTTTCCCTAAAAACGTCAAATTTAGAAACTAACTGTAGGTTAGCTAAGAAGAGTGGTTTCCTGGGTATTGATCTGATGTTGATTTCGGCCTTCGGGGTTAATATTTGGGGAATTGTTCTCTTGTTAATTTACGGTTAGTGACTGCTGAATTGGAATGAGGCGTATGTTGTGTTTGTGTAACATTTGTTTATTATACGCGGGTCATTCAGAAAGGCCGGGTTTTATACCCATTCTGAAGAACCGATTCGACGATAGGTCGAACATGATGACGGTGGTCGAAGACCGGAAGTCTTCACATCGTTTGGATAATTACTGATGATCCGGATTGGGCTGTACACCCAAGAGGAGGGAAATAGTTGGTGGTCGTCCAGACGTAATTGGAGATCGACGGATATGCGAGGAAAGTGCCTCCGGTTTCGTTCAGACCTAGAACAGACTTGTAAATGGATGGTGTGTCTGACATTGTATTCCTTTATATTGTATTCGTTGATCTCTGCTAAATATATATCTGTTTGGCGACGGAGAATTTATTCTCTTGCTTAACGCCTTTCTCTGAGACATACGAGCTCAGAGGTTATATATTGGCAGAAATCAGTGGTACGATATGGATTGATAGTGTGGCATGCTGAGATGCAGTGATCCAGACTTTTGTTGAAAAGCAAAGTTTGGTGGATGATGATAAAAGCGCAGCTTTAATATAGCATGGCTTTGTGTATAGCATTGATTCGCGAGCCTCACACCCCGGTATGGTGGTAAACTGATGGTTTGATCAGTATGCTTTTTAGTGGATGGGTGCCTTAGTGGTGTCGTGGATTCGACCGACCGAGATGAGCTTAATGTTCAGAGGGATAGAGTAAGCGGTGTTTTCTCTCGCTGGGACATAAGCCGCGGTGATACTCTGGCCCCAAAAGTGCGGATGTGCATTACGGTGTTTTCTCTTGCTGGGACGTAAGCCGTGGGGAATTGCACTACGCGATCGATCTTTCGAATCAGGAGCCACCATGATGGAAATTCAACTTTCCAATACGTGTATTTCGGTTTTATTTGTAGAGCCTAGTATGGCAACATAGTGGGATGGGGCACTTATGCCGTCTATGATTAATATTTATGATTGAAATTGGTTTGACACTATGCACTTATAATAGTATCAAATGATTTGTTTTAAACGTATCAAGCATTCTTGGCTATTATAAGGTAAAAACCCTATCCTTCGGCTTGCATTGCATTGTGTGATGGGACCTGGGTCTTATAATAGCTTCATTTTTCTTTACTTAGCATTGCGCTGTTTGTTTTATGCACTGGTATTCTTGGGAGTAAACCCGTTCCGTGTTATACGGCGTGGTCCCTTGATTTACCGAACTTTAAAATAAAGATTAATAACTGTTTTAGTTCTCACACCAGTCACATGACTGACCTGGAGTTTATTGTTTTAACCTAAACTCTGGGTGCCCCTATTTTCTACATGGGCAGCTAGTAGTTTTGGTTTTGCATATTTTTATTCGCAGGATCCTGTTTTACAGCTGGAACGATATCCGGAAAGCTTTGTATCCGTATATCTCTTCTAGTTGTGTATTGTATTATTTTCCGCTGCGATGTGTTTAAATGTAATTTAAATCTCTGATAATTTCTGTGTAATATTTATTCATACTCTGTATATTCTTGTATTCTGATGGAATTGTTGTAATATACAATGAATTGTTCTTCCGTCTGCGTTCCTTTGTGTGTTGTTCTCAAAGTATCCTCTCTTTCCTTCACGGGGAAGTTACGGGTCCTTACAGTTGGTATCAGAGCTTTGGTTTACAAAGCTCAGAGAACAAGACACATTAGAACCATACGAAAGAATTCATCAGATATTGGATTAGTAATATCCAATGGAATGACTCGTTAGAGATGGGATCAGTAGTATCCTAGAACGAGTGTGAAGAGTATATTTTTGAAGATGAAAACAAATTTTGTTTTGAAAATTTAAATCAACTATTCGTATTTGATTAATTATTATGTTTGAATTTGGACAATACAGTATATATAGATTTTGCGTATACGTCTGATCCGCGTGTATTCGAAGTTTTAATATACTGGATAGATATAGAATCACACTCTAGTCGCCCGGAGATGGTACTGATGATAGCACGTGCATCATCAGTGTGTATGTTCGAGTTTCGAAAGTGTGATGTCTATATATTTCCAATTGATTGGTGTGAGAACCGAAACTAGATAGGGCCTATTGTTGTGATTTGGCACCAAAAATGTGATTTTTGACTATGTATCAAAATTATGAATTTGAAAAGCTAATCAACTAATTGATTGATGGTTGTGTTGTTTGATTATTGGTTGATTAATTAAATGTTGAACCTTTAACCACATTGAATCAAATAGTGAGTTGTATTAAAAATTTCTCGCATTTGCGTGCATGTACATGTACGTACATTGAACAGGTCATAGCAAAGAGGCTAGAGCAGAAGAATAAAATTGTTTGCCCGACAAATAGGTACATGTTTACCATAATTTACTGTTTTGTTGGGGTGATGATGATTTTATGAGCCGATTGGCTAGCCGCTTGGCTTTTTCTTTTTCTTTTTGAGATCAGAGGGCCTGTATGGCAATTTTGGGATTTTCCCGGTGCTCCCGGTGCAGGGGAGGTTATGGCGAAATTTTTCGAAAATTTAGGGTGTTAGCCAAATTTTTGAAAAATTTGAAAAGTTCTTAGAAACTGAAAAGTTGAAGAACTTAAGCCATAGTCAAAATAATGAAAGTTGAGTTGGTATTTAAAACAACTTTCGGCTTCGTTCCTTTTGGGGACGAAAAGTTTTAAGTGGGGGAGATTATAACAACCCGAAAATCTGGGCCAGTTTAAAATTTTTATTTTGGCAATTTTAGCGAATTTTGATTATCTTAAATGAATTATTTTAAATAATAACGACGAGAAATTTATTTTGAATAGAATTCGAATGCATATATTTATATAGCTCGACGTTGGAATATCAATATTTATTTTAAATTATAAAAGGAATTGAAAATGGCGCGGTAGTTCGATAATTCGATTTCAAAATTCAAATGAATGTACCGGGTGAAAAATAAACCAGATTTTAGTGAAACAAAAAATAATGGTATCTAATTGAGAATATCTTTCCAATGAATCCAGAAAATCGAAATTTCATTGCGGGGATAAAAAGTTATGTCCAGATGAAAATTCAGAATAGTCGCCATGGAATTTCGGCCCTTAAAAATGGCCATTTTGCAAACGACCTCGGTTTTCGACGAAACCACTTTTGTTGGATCCGCGATGTCGAATTATTGCTAGGTTTCAAATTTCATAATTTTTCGAATCAATATGTGAGCGTGGCAAAGAAAAACGCGTTTTGTAATAACCTGGAAATCTGGGCCAGTTTAAAATTTTTATTTTGGCAATTTTAGCGAATTTTGATTATCTAAAATGAATTATTTTAAATAATAACGGCGAGAAATTTATTTTGAATAGAATTCGAACGAATATATTTATATACGTCGTCGTTAGAATATAAATATTTATATATAATTATAAAAGGAATTGAAAATGGCGCGGTAGTTCGATAATTCGATTTCAAACTTCAAATGAATGTACCGGGTGCAAAATAAACCGGATTTTAGTGAAACAAAAAATAATAGGATCTAAGTGATGATATCTTTCCAACGAATCCGAAAAATCGAAATTTCATAGCGGGGATCAATAGATATGTCCAGTTGAAAATTCTGAATAGTCGCTATGGAATTCAGGCCCTTAAAAAAATGGAAATTTTGCAAACGACGTCGGATTTCGATGAAACCACTTTTGCTGGATCCGCGATGATAAGTTATTGCTAGATTCCAAATTTCATAATTTTTCGAATCAATATGTGAGCGTGGCAAAGGAAAACGCATTTGACCAGTTTCAGTTGATTTTAATCGACTGGAAAATGCCCATTTTTCAAATGGTCTCAGAATTCGATGAAATTAGTTTTGCTAGGACCATATCGTCAATACGAAGCTAGAAAATATTTTTCGGGAATTTTTCGAGTTAGTATGTGGCCCCAGTAAATTGAAATGCGTGTTCAAATTCAATATATAGAGTTATATTTTGATTTTGACGAAAACTAATCGAAACAGTCGAATCAGCTTGAGATACATATCCCATTGTGTTTGGAATGGGGGTAATTAGCTATGGACGACAGGCGGTGAGTCTCGTTTTGAGGTTGAAATAAAAAGTTACTTTTTGAAAATTAAAATAATAAATTAAATATAAAAAAATCAATCAACCCCCCCTTTTTCTCCATTACACCCTCCCCCCCCCCCCCCGTAAATTCTCAGAAGAAAAAAGAAAAGAAAAAAACCTAATCCAGTCGCGCGTGCCGCCCCCCTCGTCGACGGCCGACCCTCCACTTCCCCCCTCCAGCCTCCGCCGCGCCTCGTCGACGCGCGCCACCGAATCCCCCCCCACCCGTCGTCCAACCCCTCCGATACCCCCCTCCTTCCTGAAGCTGACGCGACGCCCCCCTCTTCTACGAGACCCAAAACCGCCCTAGCCTCCTGAAACCACCATTGCGCACCCCCCCCGGTCGGCCAGAGCTCGATCTCCCCCCCCCCAAGCGAGCCACTGCACCCCGACGCCCTAATCCGCTGAAAAGGCTGTGAGTTATTTTCCTCTATTTCAATTTATTCTAAGCATTTGGTTTAATTAGTTTGAATAAAAAAAGGGGGGGGGGCTGATTTCTATGAATACAAATACACGTTGTTTTGATTAGGGGAAGGTAGGATTTTTAATTAGTATAGCAAAGTAAAAATGTGATTTTTATATATTGAATAGCAAAGTAAAAATGTGATTTTTATATATTGAATAGCGAAGTAAAAATTCGATTTTTATATATTGAATAGCAAAGTAAAAATTCGATTTTTATATATTGAATAGCGAAGTAAAATTTCGATTTTTATATATTGAATAGCGAAGTAAAAATTCGATTTTTATATATTGAATAGCAAAGTAAAAATTCGATTTTTATATATTGAATAGAAAAGTAAAAATTCGTAGCAAAGTAAAAATTCGATTTTTATATATTGAATAGCGAAGTAAAAATGTAATTTTTTATATACGTAGAGAATACGGGCAAAGAAAGTGACAAGAGGCAAGAACGGCGAAGATTTCTACATAAGAAGAGTCGAGGGATTGGATTAGCTAATCGGTGAGAACTTCTCACCTTTTAATTTTGTTTTCTAGTTAAAAATATATACTAGGATGCAGACGGTGTTTAGTAGCACCCGACACCCGTCATCCACAGACCATGGATGACTTGTATGTTTGATTGTTTGTTGTGGTGAAAATTGATTGTGTGATGTGATGTGAAATGAAATAAAACATTTATATAGTTGAAATAAAATATTTATATAGTTAAAATAGAATTTTTAACGTGTATATGAAATGAAATAAATTAATATAAACAAATCGAACGATTTGTTTATATACACACATTTGACTGATATTGATTGGGACGATAAATTTTACACATCGCCCAACTGCACAAATAAAATCTGTGTTTGATTGTTTGAAACCCCACACGGGTATTGGGATGATATTTGACGTACACTAATCCCGATTGTTTAGTTGTATGTCGATTGATTGATTGACAGACTGTTATAAGCGTTGAATATTTATATTTGATGCTTATACAGTGTAGAATGCACTTTGGATGATGGTTGACTATTCAACGTTGTTATTGTATACATGTGTTGAAGAAAACCCATATAATTAACATTATATGGTAATTGATTGGGCCTCATTCCAGTTTATAAGTAGAAATATTTGAAAGTAGAAATATTTGGAGAAGAAATATTTGAATAGAAATATTTGAAATAGAAATATTCGAAATAGAATATTTGAAAATATGAATATATGAAGCCGTGTTGATTTGATTTACGCCATTTTGACGTGAACGATATTTATATCGATTTTAGTCATTTTATAACGAATATCGAAAGTGATTTCAAAATCTGAAATTTTGAAAAGAATTGAATTTCGAATTAAATTGAATAGAAATGAATTCAAATTGAAATTGAATAGAAATGAATTCAAATTGAAATTGAATATAAGTGAATTCGAATTGAAATTGAATAGAAATGAATTCGAATTGAAATTGAATAGAATTGAAATCGAAAGGAATTGCATTCGAATTAAATTGAAATTGAATTGAAATCAATTTGAAATGAATTTAAAACGAATTTATATTGGAATATTCAATTTTGATTTGAAATTGAAACCGCTTTGAAAATGAATTTAAAACGATTTATAAAGCACGTTTTGAATTGAAATCGATGAAGTATATATTATATTTATTATATATATAATATAATGGCCTGAATAGAACACGCCGCGCCGCGGCAGGTCGCGAATTTCGACCATTGACTTCGAACGGATATTGCGGGAGATCCGACCGTCGGATTCTCCTAAAACCGGAACCATTGGGTTCGTATCGAAATGAGCTTTCTAACGAATATTAGAAATTATAAATCTAACGGTTGGATTTGGAATTATGACCAAATCAAATTTGAAAAAGGTCGTTGTAAGTGCAGTTCGATGGCCGTTGATGGAAATCGACTGTACGGGCCTTGGTAAAATTATTAAAAATATCAATAATTTTTGTAAAATCATAAGAAGTGATTTGGGAAGAATTGGGACGAAAAACTCCATATTTGAAAAGATAAAAATAGATTTTTATCGAAATGAACTAGTTTTGAAATAGAATTATAATTCGATTTATTTGTAAAATAAATAAAGTGGATTTGAAATGGTTTTGAAAATAACCAGAATTTCCAATATATAAAGTGGGAATGGATTTGAATCGAAATTGTCTTTGGAATATTTCGATGTTGGATTTCGTGATTATACAGATGTTGTTATGGAAATTTGAAAGATATATATATATATCGTTATTTCCAATACGATATTCATTGGTCGTAGAATTTGATATTGAATATAAGCTGGTATATTTTCTATTCAAAGCCTTGTATTTAATATCAAATGTGATTTGGGTTTGTCGTGAATGGTGTCTTCATTAACACTGTTCTTGAACCCAGTTGAGAAAAGATTAAATCTTTTTATTTAGATTTAATGAAGTGTACCAATTAAATAATATTTAATTGGAATTGAATTGGTATTGATTTTTGGGTTTATCGTGAACAGTGTTTTAAATAACACTCGTTCTTTAACCCGATTATTAATGAAATGTGATTTTGGGTTTATTGTGAACCGTGTTTTAAATGACACCGATTCTTTAACCCAATTAAAGATTAAAACTATGTGGAGTTTTAATGAATCTTTAATTAGATTGAAAATGTAATAACCCGGAAAAAGTGAACCAGTTTAAAATTTTTAAATCAGGTTATTACCAAGAAATTTGAATAATTGAAATAGCTTATTTCAATAAAATATAGAATTTGGTATGGTATGGCAGTTTGAAATTTTGAATACAAACTTTGTCTGACTGTACTGGGTGGAAAATATAACGGATTTTAACGAAACTAAAAATATTTAAATTTGTTTATCAATACCTTTCTAACGAATCTGAAAAATCGAAATTTCATAACGGAAATCAAAAGTTATGGCCAAATGAATTTTCAGAAAGGTCGCTATATAGTATATATAGCCCTTGAAAATTGAGATTTTGTATACGACCTCGGAATTCGACGAAACCAAATTTGTTGGGTCCGGGATGTCAAATTATTGCTAAGTTTCAAATTTCATAATTTTTGAAGCTAGTATGTGAGCGGGGCAAAAGATAATGTGTTTGGTCAAATTCTGTTAAAACGGGTCGACCTAAAAATGGCCGTTTTTCAAACGAGCTCAGAATTCGACGAAACTGGTTTTGTTAGGACCGTATCGTCAAAACAAAGCTAGATTTATTTTTCTGGAATTTTTCGATTCAGTTTGTGGCCCTGGCAAATTGAAATGTACGTTTAAATTAAATATCGAATGTTTTATATTTTAATTTGAAAAATAACTGACTATAACAGTCGAAATGGCCAACGAAACATATCCCATTGTGTCCGGAATGGGGGTATTTAGCTAGGGGCGACAGTTGTTGGGTTTAAAAAGGAGTCCGTTTGCAAAAACACTATTTAAAAATTTCTATAAAGCATGGACCAATAGGAATTTTTCTTTAAAAAAAAAAAAAACCTAAAACCCTAGCCGCCAGAGAGCGATTGGACGATCCACGTTGCTCGAAACTTCTCCTCCCTTTCCCGACCGCCACAGGCGACGCTAGGCCGCGCCACCACCACCAGTCGATAGCCCTTCGCCTCCTCTCCACATCCGACCAAACGCCGCCCCCTATCGTCAGCTCCTTCGCCTGAACGACGTCGAGGAAGTCGTCGACTTCCCTGAGCCGCCGCCGCCTCGATTCGCCATCGCACCCCCTCAAACTACCAGCGCCGGAAAGCTCTTCCCTCCCTCGACGACGTCCAACAATCTGATCATCCTATAGAGCTACGAATCAAGAGAAAAATCCAAACGTAGAATTGAGCAGGTTTGAAAACTAACGGCTTATATAATTTTAAACTGTTTTAACACTATAAAGCACTGCAAAGCTTTGAAAAATAATATCTTTTTCGTTCTTTAACGAAATTCGATGAAACAGGAGTACCGTGACCGCAAGGAGGCTCTCTACATTCTAGAAGAAGCCGCGGATTTTTCTGACCTTCCTACGACTTTTAGCACCGCAATAACCAATGTGAGGAATCTAAACTATTTGTGTGAATGAAACCATGTTGTATAAATTATATAAGCGAAGTGTAAATTATATACGCATTGTATACCTCATGTACATGTGTTGTATAAGTTATATTAGCGATGTATAAATTATACAAGCGTTGAATGAAACATATATGTTTTGAATTGTGATGAAATGCAAGTGAATTATTATATTATATATATATATATATATATATATATATATATATACACACTCCCCTCATCCACAGACCATGGAGGATATTTATTGCTTGTGATTGACGTGATATTATATAGTATGACGAATGGTTGGAAATAATTGTTTGTGGTTGATATTATGGTTAAAAAATACCTTTATGGTTGAAAAATACCTTTATGGTTGAAAAATACCTTTGTGGTTGAAAAATACCCTCTTGTGGTTGAAACAAAATAGAATAGGATTGTGGAATTGAAAATAAAACATGCCGCCTGCTTGCGAACTAGATGCATGATCCCCATTGTCAAAAATCGCGAGGTTTTAAGGTAGAGCGAGGAGCCGTACTAGGGACGGTCCCGGTTTTAACTACCCTGCCGTTATGCTGCCGAAATTTTCTGAAATATTTATGTGTTAGAATAATTTTCATTCGTTGAAATAAATTACATAAACTATATCAAATATTCATGTGTTGAATTGCAATTCATTCGTTGAGTTGAAATTCATGTGTTGAATATTATTTGAATTTAAACAAATGGCTTTAGCGATAAAATCACATTTTTATATATAAACTATATCGAATATTCATGTGTTGAGTTGCAATTCATTCGTTGAGTTGAAATTCATGTGTTGAATATTATTTGAATTTAAACAAATGGCTTTAGCGATAAAATCACATTTTTATATATAAACTATATCGAATATTCATGTGTTGAGTTGCAATTCATTCGTTGAGTTGAAATTCATGTGTTGAATATTATTTGAATTTAAACAAATGGCTTTAGCGATAAAATCACATTTTTATATATAAACTATATCGAATATTCATGTGTTGAGTTGCAATTCATTCGTTGAGTTGAAATTCATGTGTTGAATATTATTTGAATTTAAACAAATGGCTTTAGCGATAAAATCACATTTTTATATATAAACTATATCGAATATTCATGTGTTGAGTTGCAGTTCATTCGTTGAGTTGAAATTCATGTGTTGAATATTATTTGAATTTAAACAAATGGCTTTAGCGATAAAATCACATTTTTATATATAAACTATATCGAATATTCATGTGTTCAGTTGCAATTCATTCGTTGAGTTGAAATTCATGTGTTGAATATTATTTGAATTTAAACAAATGGCTTTAGCGATAAAATCACATTTTTATATATAAACTATATTGAATATTCATGTGTTGAGTTGCAATTCATTCGTTGAGTTGAAATTCATGTGTTGAATATTATTTGAATTTAAACAAATGGCTTTAGCGATAAAAATCACATTTTTATATATATACAAACTATATAGAATATTCATGTGTTGAATTGCAATTCATTCGTTGAGTTGAAGTTCATGTGTTGAATGTTATCATCTTTTAAAAATAAATTGAATCGACAATGAAAACTATATTTTTAATAGTGAATATGAAGTGTTAAAAATACATATGTGTCGAATAAATATCTTTGATGATAAAAATACTTCTTTTATCATGTATACGCTTAGTTAAAAATATACATGTGTCGAAATAAATAATAGTTTGCTAGAAATATTATTATTAGCTTTGTTCTGCATATATATACATGTGTTGAACAGGAAAAAAATGGATTAGCTGTAGAGTAAAGAAATTATTTGCGTGCCCGACAAATAGATAAACCTTGATGAGTTGGGTGCGCAATTTTATTTATATATATCAACTCCTGTAAATGCCATTGGATGCGGAGTGCTGATTTTTCTGTGTGAAATAATAAATAATGCCATAGGATAGTAACAATTAATTTTGAACTACACTACATGGCATATTCTTGACGATAGGCATACTTCATCATATTCCACATAAGCAATTGGAGCTTGTGTGACGAGGTGGAAGATTTACCATATAAGCAAGAGGCTTGTATGGCGATGACTATGTACTACAGGTTGAACTGATGACTGATATGGACTATATAAATTATAACGATAAATTGCCAGATTAATAAAACCCCACACGGGTCTGGAGTTGACAATAATCACGTCGCTCTAGTTAGTAGATACGGCACATGGACTATTTATTTCCACACGGAAACGGGGTGACGAGAATTTATTCTCTGGAGTGATTATCAGTACATACTCCCCCGTAAACACCAGAATATATCACTATAAATATGTGAATGCTTTTTAGGATTTATTGGGTACCTAATACGGCCCAATAAATTTTCAAACCCCTCCCCGTACAAAGGAGGTTATGGCGAAATTTTTCGAAATATTAAGGCGTTAGTGAAATATTTGAAGTGAAAACGAAGTTGAAAATATAAAATGAACTATAGTTGAAATTATAGAATGAACTATATTTATATATATAAATATAAATATAATTAAAAGGTATAGAGGCCGTGCAGTTCGCGTTTCGGAATCGTAATTTGAAATGATTAGTATGAGAAATCCGACCATCGGATTTTCCCGCAACCGCTGGGTTCGCCTCGGAAATATCTTTCCAACGGCACCAACCTTGTAAAAATCCAACGGTTGGATTGTCCGGAATGTTTAATTCAAATCTGAAGAAAAACAGCGCTAGAATCGTGTATATTTATATATAAATATAAATATAATTAAATTTAATCGAATAACGACGCTGCAGTTCGAATTTTGAAACCATAACTTCAAACGACTAGTGTGGAAGATCCGACCGTCGGATTCTCACGAAACTGGAACCGTTGGGTTCGCTTTGGGAATATCTTCCCACTGATATAGACTTTGTAGAAATCCAACGGTTAGATTTTCCGATATGTGTAAAACAAATTAGGAGAAAAACAGCGCCAGTGCCACGGCAAGACCTGAAACGTCGTTTAATTAAAAATAGCCATTTTTAAATAAATAAAAATGGCGAATAATCATTATAAAATATTATGAGCAACATTGATTGAAAATAAGCCAATTGGGTTTGAATTGCTTGATATTTATTGGTTGTATGTGTTTGACGCGAAAATAACACTAAATAACTGAAAGATGGATGTCGAATAATATAACCATAAAAAGAATCGATTTAAATTCTAATGACGTGAATTATTTGAAAAGGTCGAGCTAACCCTCATTTCAAATAATTTATCGAGCGATTCGAATTGGAAAATGCAAAGACGATTCAAGACCGACGATCTTCGTATCGGTTGGATGGGCTCTACTGAGGTTCCTGACCGGAGTAGCTACCGGAAGGGGACGGAAGTAGTAGCCCTCTGAACGTATATGTTGATTGGACGGATATACGAGGAATTTGACGCCTCCAGGTTTCGTTCAGACCCAGGACGGACTTGTAAATGGACTGTGTGTCTGACATTGGATTTTGTTCTATACTGATTGATCTCTGTTAAATATATATCTGTTTGGCGGCGGAGAATTTATTCTTCTGCTTAACGCCCTTCTCTGAGACGTACGAGCTTAGAGGTTATATATCGATGGGAATCAATCGTATGGAGTGGACTGCCTATGTGGCATGCCAAGATGCTGTGATCAAGGTTTCTGTTGCAAAGCAAAGTCTTGTGGATGATGATCAAAGCAAGGTCTACGTGGCCTAGCTTTGTGTATTTCGTAGATTCGCGAACCTCACACCCCGGTATGAGTCTAAAACGGGATAAGGACCCAAGGAGAGCATGACGTTTCTTTCTAGCTATGGTGGTGTCAGTGACTTACCAGCCCTGACATTTATATCTATTTTTCACCTATGTGGTTGTTGGAATGCGAGGCGCCTTGATATAGGTCTGTAAGGACCAGGAAATGTGTGTTCAGGAATTGCCAATCCTCAAACGTAAGAGAGGACCGGCCTTGGAGGATCCAGGGTTACCCAGAGTGCGTAGTCCTGAGACATTTGCTAGAGTGTCTCGAAGCGGAGAGGAGCTTGCCCCTTGCCTCGACTCATGACGGAAATCCAATTTCCAATACGAAATAACGGACTTGATTGTAGAACTAGTATGGCGACATAGTAGATGGTAGCTATGCCGCCTATGATTGATATTTATGATGCTAAGCGTTGTTTGAAACATATATGCACTAGTAATAATATCAAATGATTTCGTTTTATACGTATCAAGCATATTTGGCTATTATAAGGTAAAACTCTATCCTCCGGCTTGCGTTGCATTGTGTGATGGGACCTGAGTCTTATAATGGCTTCATTCTTTCTAAAAGCATTGCGTTGTTTTAAAAGAATTTACTTTGTTTTAAATGCACTAGCAATCACTGGAGTAAACCCGTTCCGCGAAAGTGGCGTGGTCCTATGATTTGCTATTACTGTTGTTTAACTGTTCAATAGATTCCTCATACCAGTCCCCATGACTGACTCGTTGTTTGTTTCACTTTGCAAACGCGGGTGCCCTTATTTTCACACGGGCAGCCTAGTACACAGGTGACAGATTGTTTTTGGCTCTGCACTGCTGCATAGGGTGCATTTTTGGCTCATGGCGAGGATGACTTCACAGAGACGACTTTGACATTCTCCGCCATTACTGTTCTTATATTATGATTCCGCCGCTGGCGATGCAGACTGATTTACTTTCCGTATTTCTTACTATATGTATATGTATTCCGCCTCTGGCGATGATGACTGATCACTTTCCTTTTTATTTACTAAGTTGTATCCCACGTTATGCTATTCTGATATTCCTACATGTTGTGATCCCGCAGTCATATCCATGTAAAATTATTCTATTTATTGTTTCTGCTATTATCTGTACTCTGCTATGATGATTAATGTGTTATTTCCTAATGATTATCCTTAATACCGCCCCTCGGATTTTGGGATCGTCACAGAAAAGGTGTTAGAATGGAGTATCACCAGTTTTACTCCAGGCGATAGTTAAATCTTTAATTAGATTTGAACGTGAAATGGTAATTGAATTTACCGATAACACCGTGGTGTTAGATATGAAGTATTACCAGTTTTACTTCATGTGATGAATAGGTTGGGATTGGGAAATTAAAATAAATGATTACTTCGGTGTGGTTCGCTAATCCTGACTAGTTTGAATTGATATTCAAAGAAGATTAAAGAATAAATTTAAAGAATTTATCTTTGATAAAATTAATGAGAACCATTCCCAAAGTATAAGAATATTTGAATAAAAGAATATTCTAAATTGGAATGAGGCGTATGTTGTGTTTGTGTAACACGTATTTATTATATACGCGAGTTATTCAGAAAGACCGGGTTTATCCCATTCTGAATAACTGATACGACGATGAGTCGAAGGTGAAGACGGTGGTTGAAGACCGGAGGTCTTCACGTCGTTTAGACAATTACTGATGATCTTGATCGGGCCGTACACCGAAGAAGATGGAAACAGTTGGTGATCGTCCAGACGTACTTGGAGATCGATGGATGTGCGGGGTACTAGGTGCCTCCGGTTTCGTTCAGACCCAGAACGAACTTGTAAATGGACTGTGTGTCTGACATTGGATTTTAGTCTGTGTGATTGATTTTTATTAAATATATATCTGTTTGGCGGCGGAGAATTTATTCTCTTGCTTAACGCCCTTCTCTGAGACATACGAGCTCAGGGGTTATATATCGATGGATATCAAACGCATGGAGTGAATTGCCTGTGTGGCATGCCTAAGTGGCAATATGATTAAGGCTTCTGTTGAAAAGCAGAGTCTTGTGGTGGATGATCAAAGCACGACCTGTGTGGCATAACTTTGTGTAACGTGAATTCGCGAGCCTCACACCCCGGTTGTGAACCAGAAACGGGAGAGGATATTAGGGAGGACATGCGTTTCTTTCTAGCTAGAAGTGGCGTCAGTGGTTTTACACGGCCTGACGAGTTTGACTCATGTGGTTGTTGCTGTTGCGAGGCGCCTCGGTTTGATCGGGCGATCCGGGTCCGATGGAGTCATTTGTTGGCTCATTTGCGCCCCAAAGGGCGGGGAAACATAGTGTTCAGGCATTTTAATCCACATCGGTGGACCGGCCCTGACGTTCCAAGGGTCGATGGGTTTTGATCCTGAGACATGGTAGGCTAGATTGTCTCGAATCGATTGAGGACTATCTTTTGCCTCGGTTCATAGATGGAAATCCAATTTCCAAATACGTTGACTTTGCGGTTTTATTTGTAGAGCCTAGTATTGGCGACATGATATATGGTACCCATGCCGCCTATGATTGATACTTATGATTTGAAGTTGTTTTATACACTATGCACTTATAATAGTATCAAATGAATCTGTTTTAAACGTATCAAGCATTCTTTGGCTATTATAAGGGAAAACCCTATCCCCCGGCTTGCGTTGCATTGTGTGATAGGACTTGGGTCTTATAATAGCTTCATTGTTCTTTCTTTAGCATTGCGCTGTTTGTTTTATGCACTGGTATTCTTGGGAGGAAACCCGTTCCGTGTTATACGGCGTGGTCCCTTGATTTACCTAACTTTAAAATAAAGATTTATAACTATTTTAGTTCTCACACCAGTCCTATGATTGACCTGGAGTTTATTGTTTTAATCTAAACTCTGGGTGCCCTTATTTTGACACGGGCAGCTAGTAGTTTGTGTTTTGCAGATTTATATTCACAGGATCCTGGTTTATAGCTTGAACGATATTGTAACGAAAAGGAATTTCGCTCGATCCGAATTAGTCGCTAAACCGACCCAGCCGTTCGAAATGCCTGATTGTTTTGAGAACACGACAAAATAGGACGCAGACGGAAGAACATTTCATTGTATATTACAACAATGCATCAGAATACAAGAATATACAGAGTATAAATGAATAAATATTACACAGAAATATCAGATATTTAAATTACATTTAAATACATAGCAGCGGAAAATAATACAATACACAACTAGAAGAGATATATGGATACAAAGCTTTCCGGATATCGTTCCAGCTGTAAACCAGGATCCTGTGAATATAAATCTGCAAAACCAAAACTACTAGCTGCCTGTGTCGAAAATAAGGGCACCCAGAGTTTAGGTTAAAACAATAAACTCCAGGTCAGTCATGGGACTGGTGTGAGAACTAAAACAGTTGTAAATCTTTATTTTTAAAGTTAGGTAAATCAAGGGACCACGCCGTATAACACGGAACGGGTTTCCTCCCAAGAACACCAGTGCATGAAACAACAACGCAATGCTAAATAAAGAAAAATGAAGCTCTTATAAGACCCAGGTCCTATCACACAATGCAACGCAAGCCGGGGGATAGGGTTTTTACCTTATAATAGCCAAGAATGCTTGATACGTTTAAAAGAAATCATTTGATACTATTATAAGTGTATAGTGTATAAAACAACTTCAAATCATAAGTATCAATCATAGGCGGCGTGAATGCCCCATACCACTATGTCGCCATATATAGGTTATACAATCAAAATTGCAAAGTCACGTATTTGGAAATTGGGTTTCCATCTATGAACCGAGGCAAAAGATAGCCCTCAACCGATTCAAGACTCTCTAGCCCGAGCCTCAGGATCAGAGCTCGAGTGACCCTTGGAGCGATAGGGCCGGTCCACCGATGAGGATTAAAATGCCTGAACACTGCGTTTCCCCGCCCTTTGGGGCGTAAATGAGCCAACGAATGGCTCCATCGGACCCGGATCGTCCGATCTAACCGAGGCGCCTCGCAACAGCAACAACCACACAGGTGAAAAGTATATAAATGTCAGGGCTGGTAGGTCACTGACACCACCCTAGCTAGAAAGAAACGCATGTCCTCCCTGAGGTCCCTCTCCCGTTTTTGGTTCACAACCGGGGTGTGAGGCTCGCGAATTCACGTTACACAAAGCTATGCCACACAGGCTGTGCTTTGATCATCACCACAAGACTTTGCTTTTCAACAGAAGCCTCGATCAATTGCCACTTAGGCATGCCACACAGGCAATTCACTCCATGCGTTTGATATCCATCAATATATAACCCCCGCCAAATAGATATATATTTAATAGAAATCAATCACACAGACTAAAATCCAATGTCAGACACACAGTCCATTTACAAGTCCGTTCTGGGTCTGAACGAAACCGGAGGCACCTAGTACCCCGCATATCCATCGACCTCCAAGTACGTCTGGACGATCACCAACTGTTTCCATCTTCTTGGGTGTACAGCCCAATCAAGATCATCAGTAATTACCCAAACGACGTGAAGACCACCGGTCTTCAACCACCGTCTTCATCTTCGACACCACGTCGAATCAGTTATTCAGAATGGGATAAACCCGGTCTTTCCGAATAACTCGCGTATATAATAAACAAGTGTTACACAAACACAACATACGCCTCATTCCAATTTATCAGTCACTAACCGTAAATTAACAAGAGAATAATTCCCCAAATATTAACCCCGAAGGCCGAAACCAACATCAGATCAATATCCAAAAGACCATTCTGCTTAGCTAACCGACAGTTAGTTTCTAAATTTCATATTCATAGGGAAAGGTTCCCATTAATTTTATCAAAGATAAATTCCTTGAATTTATTCTTTAATCTTCTTTTGAATTTCAATTCAACTAGTCGGGATTAACGAACCTTACCGAAGTAATCATTTGTTTTAATTTCCCAATCCCAACCTATTCATACCATGAAGTAAAACTGGTAATACTTCATATCTAACACCACGGTGTTATCGGTAAATTCAATTACCATTTCACATTTAAATCTAATTAAAGATTTAACTATCGCCTGGAGCAAAACTGGTGATACTCCATTCTCGATCATTTCAATCTAATTAAAGATTCATTAAAACTCCACTTAGTTTTAATCTGTGACTGGGTGAAAGAATCAGTGTCATTTAAAACACGGTTCACGATAAACCCCAAAATCACATCACATTTCAATTGTCCCAAACCAAAAATTAGCAAGTGAGCAATTCCCAAAATATTAACCCCGAAGGCCGAAACCAACATCAGATCAATATCCCAGAAACCATTCAACTCAACTAATCTTCAGTTAGTTTCTGGATTTTCTTAACTCCTTTGGGTCTAAGAACAATATTATTGAAGATACCGTTCACGACAACCCAAAATCACATTCTATTAATTATCGGGTTAAAGAACGAGTGTTATTTAAAACACCATTCACGATAAACCCAAGAATCAATTCGAATTCAATTCCAATTAAATATTATTTAATTGGTATACTTCATTAAATCTAAATAAAAAGATTTAATCTTTTCTCAACTGGGCTTAAGAACGGGGTTAATGAAGACACCATTCACGACAAACCCAAATCACATTTGATATTAAACACAAGGCTCTGAATAGAAAATATACCGGCTTATATTCAATATCAAATTCTACGATTAACAAATATCGTATTGGAAATAACGATATATATATCTTTCAAATTCCCATAACAAAATCTGTATCATCACAAAATCCAACATCGAAATAATCCAAAGACAATTTCGATCCAAATCCATTCCAATATAATTATTGTAAATTCTGGTTATTTTCAAAACCATTTCAAATTCAATTTATTTATTTAAAAATAAGTAGAATTATAATTCTAGTTCAAAACTAGTTCATTTCGATAAAAATCTATTTTTATCTTTTCAAATATGGAGTTTTTCATCCCAATTTTTCCGAAATCATTTCTTATGATTTTACACAAATTATTACTATTTTTAATAATTTTATCAAGGCCCGTACAGTCGATTTCCACCAATGGCCATCGAACTGCACTTACAACGACCTTTTTAAAATTTGGTTTGGACATAATTCCAAATCCAACCGTTCGATTTCTAATTTCTAATATACGTTAGAAAGCTCTTTTCGATACGAACCCAACGGTTCCGGTTTTAGGAAAATCCGACGGTCGGATCTCCCGCAATATCCGTTCGAAGTCAATGGTCGAAATTCGCGAACTGCCGCGGCGCGGCGCGTTCTGTTCAGGCCATTATATTATATATATAATATATATAATATATACTTCGTCGATTTCAATTTAAAACGTGCTTTATAAATCGTTTTAAATCCATTTTCAAAACGGTTTCAACTTCATATTCAATTTCAAATCAAAATTGAATATTCCAATATTAATTCGTTTTAAATTCATTTCAAATCGATTTCAATTCAATTTCATTTATATTCAAATTCAATTTGAATTCATTTATATTCAATTTCAATTCGAAATCATTTCTATTCAATTTAATTCGAATTCACTTCTATTCAATTTTATTCGAATTCACTTCTATTCAATTTCATTCGAATTCACTTCTATTCAATTTAATTCGAATTTCACTTCTATTCAATTTAATTCGAATTTCACTTCTATTCAGTTTAATTCGAATTTCACTTCTATTGAATTTAATTCGAATTTCACTTCTATACAATTTAATTCGAATTTCAATTCTTTTCAAAATTTCAGATTTTGAAATCACTTTCGATATTCGTTATAAAATGAATAAAATCGATATAAATATCGATCACGTCGAAATGGCGTAAATCTAATCAACACGGCTTCATATATTCATATTTTCAAATATTTCTATTCAAATATTTCTTTTTCAAATATTTCTATTTCAAATATGTCTATTTCAAATATGGAATGAGGCCCAATCAATTACCATATAATGTTGATTATATGGATTTTCTACAACCCATGTATACAATAACAACGATGAATAATCAACCATCATCCAAAGTGCATTCTACACTGTAAAAGCATCAAATATAAATATTTAACGCTCATAACAGCCTGTCAATCAATCGATCGACATACAACTAAACAATCGGGATTAGTGTACGTCAAATATCATCCCAATACCCGTGTGGGGTTTCAAACAATCAAACACAGATTTTATTTGTGCAGTTGGGCGATGTGTAAAATTTATCGTCCCAATCAATATCAGTCAAATGTGTGTATATAAACAAATCGTCCGATTTGTTTATTTTTATTTCATTTCATATACCCGTTAAAAATTCTATTTTTAACTATAAAATATTTTTAACTATAAAAATATTTTATTTCATTTCACATCACATCACACAATCAACTACACATCAAAATCAACCACACAAGCATACAAGCCGTCCATGGTCTGTGGATGACAGGTGTCGGGTGCTACTAAACAACGTCTGCATCCTAGTATATATATATATAACTAGAAAATTAAATTAAAAGTGAGAAGTTCTCACAGAATTGCTAATCCAATGCCTCGACTCTTCTTATGCAGAAATCTTCGTCGTTCTTGCCTTTCTTCACTTTCGTTGCCCGTAGTCACTACATATATAAAAATCACATTTTTACTTCGCTATTCAATATATAAAAATCGAATTTTTACTTTGCTATTCAATATATAAAAATCGAATTTTTACTTTGCTATTCAATATATAAAAATCGAATTTTTACTTTGCTATTCAATATATAAAAATCATTTTTTTTCTTTGCTATTAAATATATAAAAATCATTTTTAAACATCACATATGATAAAAATTATATTTATATTCTCTCTCTAATATAAAAATTATATTTTTATTGCCACTTCATGTATGAAAAATAAAACGAACTTTTCTACAACGAAAAATCTAATTTTCCTTCTATGAAAAATCAAACCTTTTTAATGAACAAAAATGAAATTTTTACTTGATAAAAATCTAAACTTTATGCTAAATTAAAAATCAGTTTTAATGTTAAACCAAAAAAAAAATCCATTTTAAATGTAAATAAAAATCATAGAAACTCACGGTGATTTGCAGAGAGAGAGGGGTAGGGGGGTTTCGCAGCGTCGCCGAGGTTTGGGGGGGGGGGGGGGCGGTATCGTGGCACGGAGAGGCAGCAGGGGGGGTCTTTGGTCTAGCGCAGGGGAATGGGGGTGTCGCGGTCTGGCACAGGAGAAGGGGGGGAGGGGGTATCGCGTGGTGGCGCAGGATGGGGGGGGGGGTATCACGCGGTGGCGCGCCGCTTGTGGGGGGCTCGGCGGTAGTTTAGGGTTTTTTTTCCTTTTCTTTTTGATTTCTGATTTATGAAGAACGAGCGGGGGGGGGGGGGGGGGGGGGGCAGAAGTTAAAAGGAGAGGAGAGAGGAAGAGGATTTATTTTATTATATTTATTATTTTAATTTCAAAAAGTTGACTTTTACTTACGACCTCTAAACGAGGCCCACCGCCTGTCGTCCATAGCGTTTCACCCCCATTCCGAACACAATGGGATATGTATCGTACGCTGATTCGAACGTTTCGATCAGTTTCCGTTAAAATCAACATATAACTCTATATACTGAATTTGAACGCGCATTTCAATTTATCGGGGTCACACACTAACTCTACAAATTGCAGAAAAATATTTTCCAGCTTCGTATTGACGATACGGTCCTAACAAGACTAATTTCGTCGAATTCTGAGACAATTTGAAAAATGGCCATTTTCCAGTCGATTAAAATCAACTAAAACTGATCAAACGCGTTTTCCTTTGCCACGCTCACATATTGATTCGAAAAATTATGAAATTTGAAACCTAGAAATAATTTGACATCATGGACCCAACAAAAGTGGTTTCGTCGAAATCCGAGGTCGTTTGCAAAATGTCCATTTTTATAAGGGCTTGAATTCCATAGCGACTATTCAGAATTTTCAACTGGACATATCTTTTGATTCCCGCTATGAAATTTCAATTTGTCGGATTCGTTGGAAAGATATTCTCAATTAGATCCTAATGTTTTTGGTTTCACTAAAATCCGGTTTGTTTTGCACCCGGTACATTCAATTGAAGTTTGAAATCGAATTATCGAACTACCGCGCCATTTTCAATTCTATTTATAATTATATATAATTATTTATATTCTAACGACGACGTATATAATTATATACGTTCGATTTATATTCAAAATAAATTTCTCGTCGATATTATTTAAAATATTCAAAATTCGCTAAAATAAAATTTTTAAACTGGCTCAGATTTTCGGTTTGTTACAGATATCCGGAAAGCTTTGTATCCGTATATCTCCTTTAGTACAATATTTTGTATTATTTTCCGCTGCTATGTATTTAAATGTAATTTAAATCTATGATATTTCTGTGTAATATTCATTTACACTCTGTGTATTCTTGTAATCTGATGGTATTGTTGTAATATACAATGAAATGTTCTTCCGTCTGCGTTCTATTTTGTCGTGTTCTCAAAACAATCAGGCATTTCGAACGGTGTGGGTCGGTATAGCGACTGATTCGGATCGAGCGAAATTCCTTTTCGTTACACGTTTGACCAGTTTCAGTTGATTTTAATCGACTGGAAAACGGCCATTTTTCAAACGTTCTCAAAATTCGACGAAATTAGTTTTGTTAGGACCGTATCGTCGATACGAAGCTAGAAAATATTTTTCGGGAATTTTTCTAGTTAGTATGTGGCCCCGGTAAATTGAAATGCACGTTCAAGTTCAATATATAGAGTTATATGTTGACTTTGACGAAAACTGATCGAAACGGTCGAATCAGCTTACCATACATATCCCATTGTGTTCGGAATGGGGGCAATTAGTTATGGACGACAGGCGGTATGTCTCATTTCGAGGTCGAAAATAAAAGTTGCTTTTAAGGAGTTTAAAATAATAAAGTAAATAAATTTTATACTTTCCCCCTTTCCTCTCTAATACCCTCTCAGCCCTCCCCCTTTCAAAATCATTACAGAAAAGAAAAAAAAAGAAAAAAAACGCTCTCTTCCTCCTCGCGACAGACGCCTCCGACCACCCACCATCGACGCACCCTCCCCCTCGCCACCTCCGCACTTCCTTCTTCCCCCTCCCCTCTGGCGCTTCTATCTTCTCCTCTAATTAAACTTTCACTGTCCCAACCCCCCCCCCCCCCCCAAATCGGAAAATCGACGCACCCCCATCGTCGACGTCCACCGCCCCTCAGCTCCGCTTCCTCCTCCACCGGCCGACGTGCTTCACCGCTCCCTAGCCCAGAAGACCCCAGCGAGCCGCCATCGTGCGCCTGCCCTCGTCTCCGACCATCAAAGACCGTGAACTAAAACCCTAATTTATGCGGTACGTATTCTGACTTCTTCATAGATATAAATCCGATTTCTTCGTATATGATAGCTTAGATTTTTCTTTGAATGAAAGATTCCGTTTTTACAAAGGAAAAGGTTAATATCTTTGAATTGAAAAATGGATTTTCTTGTTAATGAAATTATAATTTCTGGTTATAAAAAGATATGATTGTTATATAGATAAAAATACGATTTTTAGAATATAAAAATATGATTTTTACATTAGAAAGGAAAAGGTGAGATCTTTATATACATAAAGCTATCATTTTTATTAGCATAAAGATATGATTTTTCATAATGAAAAGATTAGATTTTTAATGAACAAGAAAGATTAGATTTTTAATGAACAAAAAAGATTAGATTTTTAGTTTAGAAAAGATAAGGTTTTTATAATAGAAAAGACGAAATTTTTATATATGTATGATAATAAAAATGTGATTTTTATATATGTAGCGAATTAAAAATATGGTTTTTATATAATAGAGAATATAAAAATATTATCTTTATATATGTAGCAAAATAGAAATATGATTTTTATTTATTGAAATGAAACGATGAAAATATAATTTTATTGTGAACAACGTGAAAAGAACTACGTTGGAATTTCAAATCAATCCAGACGTTTCAGCAGTTCAACAGCAAAGCACGGCAGAGTGGAACCCTCTGTGAGAACTTCTCACTTTAAATCTTCTTTTCTAGTTATAAAAATATACTAGGAGGCAGACGGTGTTTAGTAGCACCCGACACCCGTCGTCCACAGACCATGGACGGTTTGTTTGTTTAGTTAATTGTTTGATGATTGATTTATTTGTTTGGTTGATAAATTTGATTTAATCGATTGTGTGTGTGGAATGAAATAGAATATTTATATAGTTGAAATTATTTTATCGTTGAAAATATAATTTTTAACGTGAATGTGAATAAATAAATATTCATTTACAAACCGGACGGTTTGTTTATGTACACCTATTTGAAGGACATTGATTGGGACGATAAATTTTACACATCGCCCAACTGCACAAATAAAAATCTGTGTTTGTTGATTTGAAACCCACACGGCTATTGGGATAAATTACGGCATACACTAATCCCAGTAATTAGTTGTATGTCGATCGATTGATTGACAGGCTGTTATAAGCGTTAGATATCTATATTTGATGCTTATACAGTGTAATGCACTTTGGATTATGGTTGATTATGTATCGTTGCTATTATATACATGTGTTGTATGGAATCCATATAATTAACTTTGTATGGTAATTGATTGGGCCTCATTCCAATTTAGAAAATAAAGAATATTATAAAATAAAGGTTCATGTGTTGACCGTACTCATCTGTTGAGATTAGTCATGTGTTGAACGAAATATTTTAACAATAAAATTTACATCTTTATCATATATAAAATTAGAAACTAATTGGAAAATAGATAAGATGAGTGGTCTCCTGGATATTGATATGATGTTGGTTTCGACCTTCGGGGTTAATATTTAGGGAATCGTTCTCTTACTAATTTACGGTTGGAGTCTGATTTGAAATCAAACGATAGATATCATAATTTTATAAAATATATTGAATAACAAAAACAGTCACACGTGGATAGTACTCATTCGTTGAGATTAGTCATGTGTTGACAAAAATATAGATTCATGTGTTGAATAGGATAAATATTCATTTGTTGGATAGAATAACGGAATTATTGAAAAATATAAAGCCGTGTTGATTAGAGATGCGCTATTTTGACGCGAACGATATTTATATCTATTATATTCGTTTTTATAATGAAAATTGAAAAGAAAATGAATTCGAATTGAATTGAATAGAAAACGAATTTGATTTGAATTGAATAGAAAATGAATTTGAATTGAATTGAATAGAAAACGAATTCGAATTGAAATGAATTTGAAGTTTGAATTGAATTGAAATGAATTTAAAACGAATTTATAAGGGAAAATTCAATTTTGATTTGAATTTGAAATGAAGGTTGAAATTGTTTTAGAAACAAATTTGAAACTATTTATAAAATTCGTTTTAAATAGAAAACGATGAAATATATATTATATATATAATATAATGGCCTGAATAGAACGCGCCGCGCCGCGGCAGTTCGTAAATTTCGACCACTGACTTCGAACGGACATTACGGGAGATCCGACCGTTGGATTCTCCAAAAACCGGAACCGTTGGGTCCGTATCGTAAAGAGCTTTCTAACGAATATTAGAAATTTGAAATCTAACGGTTGGATTTGGAGATACGTCCAAATCAAATTTGGAAAAGGTCGCCGTAAGTGCAGTTCGATGGCCGTTGTTAGAAATCGACTGTACGAGCCTCGATAAAATTATTAAAAATAGTAATAATTTGAGTAAAATCATAAGAAATGATTTGTGAAGAACTGGGATGAAAAATCCCACATTTGTAAAGGTAAAAATGGATTTTTATCGAAATGAACTAGTTTTGAACTAAATTTAAAACCCATTTATTTTTAAATAAATAAATTGGATTTGAAAGGGGTTTTAAATTATTGGGATTTCTTATATATGTGATTGGAATTGAATTAGAATTGATTTGTGGGTTTATCGTGAATGGTGTTTTAAATAACACTTGTTCTTTAACCCGATAATAAATAGAACGTGATTTGGGTTTATCGTGAACAGTGTTTTAAATAACACTTGCTCTTTAACCCGATAACAAATAGAATGCGATTTGGGTTTATCGTGAATTGTGTTTTAAATGACATTAGTTCTTTAACCCAGTAAAAGGAGTTTTAATGAATCTGTAATTAGATTGAAATGTGAATTGATAATGAAAATTATCAAATTTGGAAAGTGAGCGAGAATGGAGTATTACCAGTTTTGCTCCAAAGCGATAGTTAAATCTTTAATTAGATTTGAACGTGAAATGGTAATTAATTTTACCAATAACACCGTGGTGTTAGATATGGAGTATTACCAGTTTTGCTTCATGGGATGAATAGGTTGGGATGGGAAAATAAAATAAAATAATTACTTCGGTGTGGTTCGCTAATCCCGACTAGTTTGGAAAACCATAATTTAGTTTGAAATGATATCCAAAGGATGATTAAAGAATAAATTTTGAAGAATTTATCTTTGATAAAATTAATGGGAACCTTTCCCTAAGAACGTCAAATTTAGAAACTAACTGTAGGTTAGCTAAGAAGAATGGTTTCCTGGGTTTTGATCTGATGTTGGTTTCGGCCTTCGGGGTTAATATTTGGGGAATTGTTCTCTTGTTAATTTACGGTTAGTGACTGCTGAATTGGAATGAGGCGTATGTTGTGTTTGTGTAACATTTGTTTATTATACGCGGGTCACTCAGAAAGGCCGGGTTTTATACCCATTCTGAATAACCGATTCGACGATAGGTCGAAGATGATGACGGTGGTCGAAGACCAGAAGTCTTCACATCGTTTGGATAATTACTGATGATCCGGATTGGGCTGTACACCCAAGAGGAGGGAAATAGTTGGTGGTCGTCCAGACGTACTTGGAGATCGACGGATATGCAAGGAAAGTGCCTCCAGTTTCGTTCAGACCTATAACGGACTTGTAAATGGATGGTGTGTTTGACATCATATTCCTTTATATTGTATTCGTTGATCTCTGCTAAATATATATCTGTTTGGCGGCGGATAATTTATTCTCTTGCTTAACGCCCTTCTCTGAGACATATGAGCTCAGAGGTTATATATTGGCAGAAATCGGTGGTACGATATGGATTGATAGTGTGGCATGCTGAGATGTAGTGATCCAGACTTTTGTTGAAAAGCAAAGTTTGGTGGATGATGATCAAAGCGCAACTTTAATATAGCATGGCTTTGTGTATAGCGTTGATTGATTCGCGAGCTTCACACCCCGGTATGGTGGTAAACTGATGGTTTGATCAGTATGCTTTTTAGTGGATGGGCGCCTTAGTGGTGTCGTGGATTCGGTCGACTGAGATGAGCTTAGTGCTCAGGAGGATAAAGTAAGCGGTGTTTTCTCTCGCTGGGACGTAAGCCGCAGTGATACTCTGGTCCCAAAAGTGCGGATGTGCATTACGGTGTTTTCTCTTGCTGGGACATAAGCCGTGGGGAATTGCACTACGCGATCGATCTTTCGAATAAGGAGCCACCATGATGGAAATCCAACTTTCCAACACGTGTATTTCGGTTTTATTTGTAGAGCCTAGTATGGCGACATAGTGGGATGGGGCACTTATGCCGTCTATGATTGATATTTATGATTGAAATCGGTTTGACAATATGCACTTATAATAGTATCAAATGATTTGTTTTAAACGTATCAAGCATTCTTGGCTATTATAAGGTAAAAACCCTATCCCCTGGCTTGCGTTGCATTGTGTGATGGGACCTGGGTCTTATAATAGCTTCATTTTTCTTTACTTAGCATTGCGCTGTTTGTTTTATGCACTGGTATTCTTGGGAGGAAACCCGTTCCGTGTTATACGGCATGGTCCCTTGATTTACCGAACTTAAAAATAAAGATTAATAACTGTTTTAGTTCTCACACCAGTCACATGACTGACCTGGAGTTTATTGTTTTAACCTAAACTCTGGGTGCCCCTATTTTCTACACGGGCAGCTAGTAGTTTTGGTTTTGCAGATTTTTATTCACAGGATCCTGGTTTACAGCTGGAACGATATTCGGAAAGCTTTGTATCCGTATATCTCTTCTAGTTGTGTATTGTATTATTTTCCGCTGTGATGTATTTAAATGTAATTTAAATCTCTGATAATTTCTGTGTAATATTTATTCATACTCTGTATATTCTTGTATTCTGATGGAATTGTTGTAATATACAATTAAATGTTCTTCCATCTGCGTTCCTTTGTGTGTTGTTCTCAAAGTATCCGCTCTTTCCTTCACGGGGAAGTTACGGGTCCTTACAGCCTTGTGGGATGATCAAAGCATAGCCTATTTTGGCATAGCTTTGTGTATAACGTGACCTCGTGAGCCTCACACCCCAGTATGAGTCAGAAACGGAGCAAGTGAATGCAGGGAGTGCGCACGTTTCTTTCTAGCTAGAAGTGGTGTCAGCGACTTACCAGCCCTGACATTTTACTTATGTGGATGGAATTTTCGAGGCCTCGGATTTATCGGTCGCCAATGGCTGTTTTATAGGTTCAATAGGACTGAGAAACGTGTGTTCAGGTATAACTAATCCACTAAAGTATTTGTGGACCGGCCCTGCTGTATCCAAGGGTTCGCCAGCGTCCGAATCCTATGCTAGAGTGTCTCGAATCGGTAAGGAGATCGTTCCTAGCCTTGACTCTTGATGGAAATCCAACCTCCAATACGACATTCTGCGGTTTTGATTGTAGAACCAGTATGGCGACATAGTATATGGTAGCTATGCCGTCTATGATAGATACATTATGATTGAAATGTTTTTAAAACATATATACACTAATAATAATATCAAATCCGTTTTTATCGTATCAAGCATTTTTGACCATTATAAGGTAAAACTCTATCCTCCGGCTTGCGTTGCATTGTGTGATGGGACTTGAGTCTTATAATGATTTCATTTTTCTAAAAAGCATTGCATTGTTTAACGATTTACTTTATTTAAATTATGCACCGGCAAGCCAATGGAGTAAACCCGTTCCGCATTAGCGGCGTTGTCCTGTGGTTAGCCTCATTACTAGTTAATTTAAATAAAGATTTCTCATACCAGTCCCATGATTTACTCGTAGTTTGTTTCACTTTGCGGACTCAGGTGCCCTCTTTTCCACATGGGCAGTCTAGTAGCTTATTTTGCAGATATATTGAGCAGGATTCTGGATCAAAGCTTAAAGTTGTGTCCAGAGCATTGATAGACTTCCGTTGTATCAGATTATTGTTTCCGCTGCATTTTATTACATTTATTGTAATTTAATCTTCCGCTATTTTATTATATTCGATGTACTCTAATATATCATGTACTCTGATGTAACATTATCATGATGTTTATAATGGTCTGCTGTTATTTGTTCTGATGTATTGTATAAGAGCTCTGGTTAGCTCATATCTTTGGGGTACAACTCAATAGAACTGAACAAAAGACTCATCAGAGATTGGACTAGTAATATCCAATAAGAATACTCATTAGAGATAGGATCAATAGTATCCTAGAATGAGAAAACTCGTTAGAGATGGTGTTAGTAATGCCCTAGAACGAGTTGAGAGTAACAAGTTTATAATTATCGTATTCGCGATTATATATATAATCCGATCTTAGAAAATATGATTTTTAAATATATAAAAGTTATTTATATTTGAAAAGTTAATCAACTAATAAAATTATTGAAACAAATAAAATAAAAAAATAATAGAAATGAAAGTTGAGTTGGTAAATTAAACAACTTTTAGCTTCGTTCCTTTTCGAGGACGAAAATATTTTAAGTGGGGGAGATTGTAACAATCCGCAAATTCTGAACGAATTTAAAATTTTAATGAATTTTGAATATTTAAAATAATTTATTTTAAATAATAACAAGGGAAAATTTATTTTAATCGAAGTTTGAACAAATATATTTATTTTAATTATAGAAGGATTTAGAAATAGCGCGGTAGTTAGAAATTTTGAATTTGAACTTTGACTAACTGTACAGGATGCAAAATAAATCAGATTTTAGTGAAACCAAAAATATTTAATTATATTTAAAAATATCTTTCCAACGAATCCGAAAAATTGATATTTCTTAGCGGGAATCAAAAGATATGTCCAGTTTAAAATTTAGAGTAGTCACTACGGAATTTATATATATATATTTTAATAATTAAAAATAGCCAATTTTCAAATGACCTCCGTTTTCGACCAAACCACTTTTGTTGGAACCGGAATGCCAAATTATTGCTAGGGTTCCATTTTCATAATTTTTAGAATTAATATATGAGCGTGGCAAAATAAAATGTGTTTTGTCAGTTTTAGTCAAATCGGATCGACCAGAAAATGGCCATTTTTCAAACGGTCTTGGAATTCGACGAAATTAGTCTTGTTAGGACTATATCATCAAAACATAACTAGAAATAATTTTTTTGTAACTTTTAGAGTCAGTGTGTGGCCCCGGGTAAATTTAAATGTATGATCAAATTAAACAACTAAATGATTTATATATTAAATTTAAGAAAAACCTATCGAAACAATTGAATTGGATCACGGGACCTAGCCCATTGCGTCCAGAACGTGGGTATTTTCCTAGGAACAACTCTCGCTGGGTTGGAATTGAAGTTATTAAAGATTAACAGGTTTATTTGTAAAATAGAACATTTAATATTAATTTATTATAAATACGCAAGGAAAATGTCTAACCCAGATTCTACGAACCAGCCGCCAGAGTCAGAACCGATGGTCGATGTTCTACTATTTTCGTGCCTTGATTTCTCCAAATCTAGTTACAATTTTTGAAAACTTTCTACTGCAATATGATAGATCTCGTTGAGATCTACATTCCTGACGGCTATGATCGCACCTCGTGTAGTACACTGCTCGAATTCCAGACTCAAAGTGGCTGCGTTTAAGCTGTATTTCACGGCAAGAAGAGGAGTCACACCTCCTGGCGTTGCCGGAGATGGAAGGTGGTTCGAAGGGCTTCAGAGAGGTGGCTTCAGATCGGTGGACGGTGGACGGGTGGAGGCGCGCACATGAGAGAGAATGAGGGAGCGATGGGTTCAATTCGTTCGTGAGCTTCCTGGAAGAAGCAAAGGCCATGGGTTCCTTAATGATGTAATTAGAAGATAATTAAAATCTTAATTATATTATTAAGGTTATTAAAGTGATTAATATATAAATCTCGATATCTTGTACATACAGCGACGGAATCGAATGATTTCAGATCCATTGGAATCACAGGAATGAGATCTACAACTTGAGACTGACCAGAATCAAAACGGGGCACTTTGAAAATTCAGACAAATCGATGTGAGATTTCTATTTAATTAAATTACTTCTTGCTCTTTAGAATCTACGTAGACATGTAAATAAAATCAGATCTGTTGTGATGTTTGAAATTTGTTGATTGTTGATTGTGCTGCTCATGTTTATTAGATCCGGATCTATACTAGAAACTCTTTAATTTGAATCTACGGTTCATTTTTAGATCTCGATTTGAAATAAAAAGTTTATTTTTATTTCAGATTTATGGACATCGATTTGATTCTATAATATAAGTTTCATCTTTCATTTAGTTACATTAAACATAGGTTGTTTAGAATTAGATTAATGATAAAAATCTCATTTTTATTGTTTACATAGAACCTGGTTTTGTTTAAAATTAGAATAATAATAAAATATTCAATTTTATTGTTTACATTAAATATGGTTATTGAAATTTAAAATATAGATTCTGTCAAAACATGATTATTGAAATTTAGAATATAGATTCTGTCTAAACATGATTATTGAAATAAAAATATAGAATAATATTACTGAAATTTAAAATATAAATTCTGTCAAAACATGATTATTGAAATTTAAAATACACATTCTATCAAAACATGATTATTGAAATTTAAAATGTAGATTTTGTTAAAACATGATTATTGAAGTAAAAATATATAAATTTTGTTAAAACATGATTATCGGAATATAAATATAGTTTTTATCAAAACATGATCGTTGAAAAGAAAATAATTTTTTTCAAACCATGTAAACTGAAATAAAATTTATCATTTGTGTCAAAACCAGGTTTATCTTTGATAAATTTAAAAGAATTTATCTTTGATCAATTGAGGGGATCATTTCCCTAATGATATGAATATTTATTTAAAAGAATATTCTGAATTGGAATGAGGCGTATGATATGTCTTTATAACACCTGATTTTTATTATAAAATACATGAGTTATTTGGAAAGACCAGGTTTAACCCATTCCGAATAATGACTACGACGATGAAGAGTCGAAGATGAAGTCGGTGGTTGAAGATCGGCGATCTTCACATCGAATGGACGACTACTAATGCCCGGCATTGGCTAGCTACTAGTAAAGGATTAAAAGTGGTAGTTTGTTCGGACGTACTTGTTGATTGTCCGGATATGCGAGCACCTCACTTCTGTATTGGACATACGGGACGAGGAATAAGGTGTCTTCGGTTTCGTTCAGACCCAGAACAGACTTGTAAATGGATGTGTGTCTGACATTGAATTTCATTCCATGTAAATTATATTGATTTCAATTTAATATATATATGTGGTGGCGGAGAATTTATTCTCTTGCTTAACACCCTTCTCTGAGACGTACGAGCTCAGAGGTTAAATATTGGTAGTTATCAATCGCATGGCGTCATCTATCAATGTGGCATACCAAGATGCAAATGATCGAGGCTTTTATTGAAATGAAGAGCCTTGTAGGATGATCAAAGCATAGCCTATTTTGGCATAGCTTTGTGTACAGCATGACCTCGTGAGCCTCACACCCTAGTATGAGTCAGAAACGGAGCAAGGGAACGCAGGGGGTGCGCATGTTTCTTTCTAGCTAGAAGTGGTGTCAGCGACTTACCAGCCCTGACATTTTACTTATGTGGATGATGGAATTTTCGAGGCCTCGAATTTATCGGTCGCCAATGACCGTATTATAGGTTCAATAGGACTGAGAAACGTGTGTTCAGGTATAACTAATCCACTAAAGTATTTCTGGACCGGCCCTACTGTATCTAAGGGTTCGCCAGCGTCCGAATCCTGAGACATTGCTAGAGTGTCTCGAATCGGTAAGGAGATCGTTCCTAGCCTTGACTCTTGGTGGAAATCCAACCTCCAATACGACATTCAGCAGTTTTGATTGTAGAACTAGTGTGGCAACATAGCATATGGTAGTTATGCCGTCTATGATTGATACATTATGATTGAAATGTTTTTGAAACATATATACACTAATAATAATATCAAATCCGTTTTTTATCGTATCATGCATTTTTTACCATTATAAGGTAAAACTCTATCCTCCGGCTTGCGTTGCATTGTGTGATGGGACCTAAGTCTTATAATGGTTTCATTTCTCTAAAAAGCATTGCATTGTTTAACGATTTACTTTATTTAAATTATGCACTGGCAAGACAATGGAGTAAACCCGTTCCGCGTTAGCGGCGCGGTTCTGTGGTTAGCCTCATTACTAGTTAAGTTAAGTAAAGATTTCTCATACCAGTCCCATGCTGACCTGTAGTTTGTTTCACTTTGCAAACTCGGGTGCCCTCTTTTCCGCACGGGAAGTCTAGTAGCTTATTTTGCAGATATATTGAGCAGGATTCTGGATCGAAGCTTAAAGCTATGTCCAGAGCATTGATAGACTTCCACTGTAGCAGATTATTATTTCCGCTGCATTGTATTAAATTTATTGTAATTTAATCTTATGCTATTTTATTATGTTCGATGTACTCTGATATATTCTGTACTCTGATGTAACATTATCATGATGTTTATAAAGGTCTGCTATTATTTGTTCTGATGTATTGTATTCCCAGAGTTAACGTATGCGGGTTTGGAACGGTCTTGGTCGATTTAGCCATCGATTAGGTCCGGGAAAAATCCGTATCGTTACATTAATACAATTTGATGTCTCTCTGATGATCTCTGGCCCAAGTATCAACTTATCTCCAGTCTCTAACCAACAAGCCAGGGAGTTACACAGTCTACCATACAACGCCTCGTATGGTGCCATCGCAATGTTGGACTGGTAGCTACGCAAACTCAACTAGATGTAGATGGTCTTCCCACGATCCTTTGAAGTCCAATACATAAGCTCTTAGAAGATCTTCCAAAAATCGATTGACTCTCTCAGTTTGGCCATCAGTCTGGGGAAGATAAGCCATACCCAACCACAATTCGGTTCCCAAAGTCTCTTGCAAACTCTTCCAAAATTCACTCATGAATAATGGATGTCGATTGTAATGACCTGCATTTTTAGCTATCGAATTATTAATTAATTTAATTATTAAAAATCGAGTTGGTGATATCGAAAACCAGAATTAAATAATATTTATATTTGATTAATATAAATAATAAAATAATATATTTTCGGAATAATCGGAAATAACAGAATCCATGATATGGTTTGAATTAGACAATTTAAAATATATAATTCAGTTTATATTGAATTATATTGAAGAATATATTTAAAATCGTCAGTTGAAGGTAGAAATTATATTATAACTAAAATCGAGCTCAAAAAATGGCGTGGTTGTTCGCGATTTGGCGATTTGAACTTTAACTGGGAATACAGAAGCCGTTATAAATCGGATTTCTTTGAAACAAGAAACGTTAGGAGCTAGTGAAGTATATTTTTCTAATGGAAGAGAAAAATCTGGATTTCGTCATGTAGATTTTGATTTATGTCCAAATCAAATTTTAGAAAAGTCGCCATGAAATCGTATATGGACCATAACGGTTATTTGAATATATTTAACTATCGGATTCGAATTTGAACAAGATTATTTTGAGACGTAGTGATAATTTAATTTTTATAATTTTACTGTAATTTTTAATTAATTAAATATGCAGCTTTCTATTTGGAGTATTTTGCACCCTATATCAATATTTTGGGGTTTCACAATATGAGTTAATCTACCGATATTATTATATTATTGGAATCCTGGCACATCACTGATCACAACGGTACTTTTGTTTTTGTCGATAGTAGTCCTTAAATGATAAATCTTACCAATGATTTAATTTCTAAGATCTCCTCTACATACACCCATATAAACAAAGTACACCACCAATTTAAAGTGGATGGATCAAAACATGACAACTCGAAGGGGGTGCGGAACCTATTGCTTAAGACTTCAAACTTGAGTATTTTATTTTCCTTGACTCCCAAGCATCGTACACGTTGCTTGCTGTCAAACACTATCCCATTCCATGCCAAACCTTCGTGTCCATTTTCTGGCCTCACTAGTTCGAGAGAAAACCATCCATAGCCGAACAAGTTTCAACCCTTCAAACAAAAACAGTAAATGAAGTACTGTTTGAGAACGTGGCTACCAGCCTACCTCATACCTTAACCACTAGGTAAATTCCTCCACATTATAAACATTCGAAACAAGCTACTCCTTTTTCGGTTATTTCAAACAAGATTAAAACCCAAATTTCTGATGAGATCAGCTATACCGTCAGTATGAGTTCTGGCCGAAGTTATAAAGGGGTAAAGAGCTTGAGTCCATGGTTACGAGTATGGAAGGGTGCGAACAGTTGGTTTCATGGGTGGCGCTATAGGTCACCATTTTGGGTAGAGGAGGGGTATGAGTTCAGTTTGTTGACGAGGAGGTGGAGGCGAGTTCAGCATCACGGGGATGGTTGCAAAGTTGAGATGAAGGACTGGAAGAAAGCGGAGGTTGGTCGGAGGTCTGTCAGGGGCGGCGTCCACATTTTGGAAGAAGATCGATCTCGGTTGTATTACCTGGAACATCGGGATTTCTATGATCAGGGTATGGGAGCGCTATAGGCCACTGATGCGGATGAGCGTTGGTTGAGGAGAGCTAGTAGAGGTCGACGGTGCTGAGGGATGTGGCGCGATGCTCTCCGGCGCCTCGAGGAAGGAGCAGCGATGAAGTATTTTGGTACGGGTTCAACTGTTTTAAACAGAAAGGAAGGAGATCGAATTCTTGTTTTGACTGGGTATGGTAAAGCGGACGTGGAGGATATTTTTGGAGGAGATAACGAACTATTGCGAGCGAATATCTATGTGTGTGGGCCGATTTGGTTTATGGTAAGGCCCATTTATATTGAAAATTAAGTTTAAATTTTATAAAATTGGTTTATAATATTGTAATAATCGTATCGTGGTCATACAATGTCAGTTTGATGAACGGTCAGTCACTTTAGGATCGTATGGACGAGAGCTCCACAATGGGACTGACTGGAAGTGGATTGAAGCTCGTTTGAATTTATGGCAAAATAAATTGTTTGATTCGAATCAAACGACAGTTTATCGTTCTTTAACGATAAACTGCCAAAGTAAGTAAAACTCACCAACTCTGAACAATTACATTTTTATGACATATTTTTAGAACTGTTAATCATCTGTTGATTGTTGTGAGTTAACTGTTTGGTTGAATTGCTTATGTATTGGTTGAAATTATAGATAACGATATATATATATATATATATATATATCGTTAATCAAATATTGATTCTGTTAGCAGAATATTTCATATTGCATGAAATCGATGTTAATTATATTGTTTAACATCTGTGGATGCAGGGAAACAGGTCGGAGGAATCTAACTGGATTCCTCAACATTTATTTTATTGGTTTTCATATATGATGATATATGATGTGATATATAATCTGTTGTTGATTATGTGTATTTGAATGATATCGATCACTGTTGTTTGGTTTTTTAAATACCATAAGAAAACCCTAGGATGAAAAAGGGAAATTTCAATAACTCTATTGAAATAAAATATTATATAAAATCGAAAGATTTTATATAGAAGGAAGATTTCAAACTGTATATTGAAACAGAATATTTATAAAATCAAAGGATTTTATATAAAGGAATATTTATAAAATCAAGGGATTTTATAAAGGAAATTATTTGTAAAACAAATAATAAAAGATAAATATTTGTAAAACATTTACAAATAAAATAGAAAGAGAAATATTTGTAAACCATTTACAAATAGATTTGAAAAGGTGGTATTTGTGAACCATTTACAAATAGAATAGCAAAGAGAGTATTTGTAAAACCTTTACAAATAGAAGTGGAAAGGAAATATTTGTAGAACATTTACAAATAAAATTAAAAAGGGAATATTTATTGGTTAAATAAATATAATTGAAAGGTATATTTATTTGTTGAATAAATAGAATTAAATCAAAGGAATATTTAGAAAATGAATAGGAAATGGAAATCTGTTTTTAATAGATAAATGGAAAAGATATATTTAAATTGGAATTGAACAGAAATCTTTTTTAATAGATAAGTTGGGAAGATTAATTTATAAATAATATTTTTATAAATTAAGTAAAATAATTTATCATAGGATAAATTGAATATATAAGTCTGAACTTATATAAAGAAGTAGAAATCGGTTTTGACACCGATATGTTAAGTAGAAGGTGAACCCAACATTTTATAAAGGAAACTGATTTTGAAATATAAACTGAAAAAGGAGATAACCAAATGTGTTAACCCAAAGGAGATAACAAAGTGTGTTAACCCAAAAGAGATAATCAAAAGGAGTTAACCAAATTAGAGTTAATCAGTTAGAGTTAATCAGTTAGAGTTAAATCGATAGAGTTAATTAAATAGAGTTAATCAAATTTGAGTTAATCGAATATTAGTGATTCGAATAAAGTTAAAAGGAGTTATCGAATATTGTTTATTCGAATATAATTAAAGGAGTAATCGAATATAGTTTTTTCGAAGAGTGATTAATCGAATATAGTTTATTCGAAGAGAGATGAAGCGACCCGAACTTCCCCGGTCTCCGAAGAAAAGAGAAAGAACGAATTACTTTGAGAACGACACACAAAAGAACGCAGACGGAAGAAAATTTGATTGTATATTACGACAATTCCATCAGATACAAGAACATATAGAGTATAAATGAATATTACACAGAAAATATCAGAGATTACAATAATTTACATAGCAGCGGATAACAATACAATACACAACTGAAGGAGATATACGGATACAAAGCTTTCCATATATCATTCCAGCTGTAAACCAGGATCTTGTGAATATAAATCTGCAAAACCAAAACTACTAGCTGCCCGTGCGGAAAATAGGGGCACCTAGAGTTTATGTTAAAACAATAAACTCCAGGTCCGTAATGTGACTGGTGTGAGAACTAAAACAGTTATTAATCTTTATTTTAAAGTTAGGTAAATCAAGGGACCACGTCGTATAAAACGGAATGGGTTTCCTCCCAAAAATTCCAGTGCATAAAACAAACAGCTCAATGCTAAATAAAGAAAAATGAAGCTATTATAAGACCCAGGTCCCATCACACAATTTAACGCAAGCCGGAGGATAGGGTTTTTACCTTATAATAGCCAAGAATGCTTGATACGTTTAAAACAAATCATTTGATATTATTATAAGTGCATAGTGTATAAAACAGCTTCAAATCATAAGTGTCAATCATAGACGGCATAAGCGCCCCATACCACTATGTCGCCATACCAGGCTCTACAAATAAAACCGCAAAGTCACGTATTTGGAAATTGGATTTCCGTCTGTGAACCGAGGCAAAAGATATTCCTCTACTGATTCGAGACAATCTAGACTACCATGTCTCAGGATCAGAGCTCGAGTGACCCTTGGATCGTCAGGGCCGATCCACTCGATGTGGATTAAACTTAAACCCTGAACAATACGTCTCCCTGCCCTATGGGGCGCAAATGAGCCAACGAATGACTCCATCGGACCCGGATCGTCCGATCAAACCGAGGCGCCTCGCAACAACAACAACCACACAGGTGAAAATAATATAAATGTCAGCCAGTTCAAGCACTGACACCACCTCTAGCTATAAAGAGACGCATGCCCTCCCTGATGTCCTCTCCCTTTTCTGGTTCATATCGGGGTGCGAGGCTCGCGAATTCACGTTATACACAAAGCTACGCCACACAGGCGGTGCGTTGATCATCAACCACAAGACGTTGCTTTTCAACAGAAGCCTTGATCGCTGCATCTTAGCACGCCACACAGGCAATTCACACCATGCAACTGATGGCTATCAATCACACAAAATGAATTCCCATGTCAGACACACAGTCCATTTGCAAGTTCGTTCTGGATCTGAACGAAACCGGAGGAACATTATTTCCCGCATATCCATCAATCTCCAAGTACGTCTGGACGATCACCAACTGATTCGCTCCTCTTGGGTGTACATCCCAATCAAGATCATCAGTAATCACCTAGACGACGTGAAGACCTCCGGTCTTCAACCACCGTCTTCATCTTCGACTTATCGTCGTATCAGTTATTCAGAATGGGATAGACATGGTCTTTCTGAATAACTCGCGTATATAATAAACATGTGTCTGTGTAACACAAAATACGCCTCATTCCAATTCGGAATTTTTTTTAATTCAAATATTCTTACACTTTGGGAAAGGTTCCCATTAATTTTATCAAAGATAATTTCTTTAAATTTATTCTTTAATCTTCCTTTGAATATCACTTCAAACTAGTCGGGATTAGCGAACCATACCGAAGTAATTATTTATTTTATTTCCCAACCCCAATCTATTTATCCTACGAAGTAAAACTGGTGATACTTCACATCTAACACCACGGTGTTTTCGGTAAATTCAATTACCATTTCACGTTCAAATCTAATTAAAGATTTAACTATCGCCTGGAGTAAAATAGGGGATACTCCACTCTCGATCATTTCAATCTAATTACAGATTCATTAAAACTCCACTTAGTTTTAATCTTTAACTGGGTTAAAGAATCATTTTCATTTAAAACACGATTCACTATAAACCCAAAATCACATTCCATTAATTATCGAGTTAAAGAACAAGTGTTATTTAAAACACTGTTCACGATAAACCCAAAATCAATACTAATTCACTTCCAATTAAATTCCATTAATTGGTACATTTAATTAAATCTAAATAAAAAGATTTAATCTTTTTCTCAACTAGGCTTGAGAACAGTGTTAATGAAGACACCATTCATTACAAACCCAAATCACATTTGATATTAAATATAAGGCTTCGAATAGAAAATATATTGGCTTATATTCAATATCAAATTCTACGACCAACAAATATCGTATTGGAAATAATGATAAATATATCTTTCAAATTCCCATAACAATATCTGCATCGTCACTAAATCCAACATCGATATTCCGAAGACAATTTCGATTCAAATCAATTCCAATTCACTTATTGGAAATTCTGGTTATTTTCAAATCCAATTTATTTTAAAAATAAATAGAATTATAATTCTAGTTTAAAACTAGTTCATTTCGATAAAAATCTACTTTTATCTTTTCAAATATGGAGTTTTTCTTCCCAATTCTTCACAAATCATTTCTTATAATTTTACACAAATTATTACTATTTTTAATAATTTAATCAGGGCCCGTACAGTTGATTTCCATCAACGGCCATCGAACTGCACTTACTGCGACCTTTTCCAAATTTGATTTGGACATAATTCCAAATCCAACCGTTAGATTTCAAATCCCTAATATTCGTTAGAAAGCTCTTTTCGGTACGAACGCAATGGTTCTAGTTTTAGGAGAATCCGACGATCGGATCTCCCGCAATAACCATTCGAAGTCAATGGTCGAAATTCGCGAACTGCCGCGGCGCGGCGCGTTCTATTCAGGCCATTATATATAATTTAGTATATATATTATATATATTCCATCGATTTCCCTTTTAAAACGTATTTTATAAATCGTTTTAAATTCGTTTTCAAAACGATTTCAACTCCCTTTAAAATTCAAATCAAAATTGAATTTTTCCTTATAAATTCGTTTTAAATTCATTTCAAATTGATTTCAATTCAAATCGATTTTTAATTCAATTTCAGTTCGTTTTCAATTCAATTTCAATACGAATTCATTTCTATTCAATTTCAATTTGAATTCAATTCTATTCAATTTCAATTCGAATTCATTTCTATTCAATTTCAATTCGAATTCATTTCTATTCAATTTCAATTCGAATTCATTTCTGTTCAATTTCAATTCTAATTCATTTCTATTCAATTTCAATTCAAATTCATTACTATTCAATTTCAATTTGAATTTCAATTCTTTTCAAAATATCAGATTTTGAAATCACTTTCGATATTCATTATAAAATGAACAAAATCGATATAAATATCGTTCACGTCAAAATGGCATCAATCTAATCAACACGGCTCCATATATTTCCATTTTCAAATATTCTATTTCAAATATTTCTTTTTCAAATATTTCTATTCAAATATTTTATTCAAATAGTTCTCTTCAAATATTCTATTTCAAAACTGGAATGAGGCCCAATCAATTACCATAGATTTTATTTCTTTGGATTTCCATACAACGCATGTATATATCTATAATGACAAATAATCAACCATCATCCAAAGTGCACTCTACACTGTATAAGCATCAAATATAATTATTCAACGCTTATAATAGTCTGTCAATCAATCGATTGACATACAACTAATTATTGGGATTAGTGTATGTCATATATCATCCCAATACCCGTGTGGGGTTTCAAACAATCAAACACATATTTTATTTGTGCAGTTCGGCGATGTGTAAAATTTATCGTCCCAATCAATATCAGTCAAATGTGTGTATATAAACAAATCGTTCGATTCGTTTATATTAATTTATTTCATTTCATATACACATTAAAAATTCTATTTTCAACTATAAAATATTTTTAACTATATAAATATTTTATTTCATTTTACATCTCATCACACAATCAACTACACATCACAATCAAACAAACAAGCATACAAGCCATCCATGGTCTGTGGACGACGAGTGTCGCGTGCTACTAAGCACCGTATGCATCCTAGTATATATTTTAACTAGAAATAAATTCAAAAGTGAGGAGTTCTCACCGACTAGCTAATCCAAACGCCACGACTCTTTATATGTAGGAAATCTCCGTCGTGCTCGCCCTTCGCCAATTTCGTTCACTACATATATAAAAATAACATTTTTATACTACTGTTTTTAAAAAAAAATCACATTTTTTTCGTTCACTTTCAATTTATAAATCATATTTTTATTATTCCTATGATATAAAGATCGAATTTTTACTAACAATAGAATATAAAAATCGCATTTTTTTCTTTCTATACGATAAAAACCATATTTTTAATTTTCTACATTATATAAAAATCGAATTTTTATACTTCTAAAGATCAAATCTTTATATCATTAAAAATCAAATCTTTTTAATTCTTTTCCTATATAGAAACATAATCTTTATATTTTTTTAAAAAAATTAATTACATTAAAATAAATACATAAAGACTCACAGCAATTTCTCATCATCGAAGAAACCCAAATCTATGTAGCAATGAGCATCAACGGTCGATTGAAAAAGGGGGTTTTCTTCATCGCTTCGAATTGGAAATGAAGGGGGGGCTGAGGGGCTGTAGGTTCGTCGGAGACAGGAGTGGGAGGCGCAACGGACCTGGGTTGGCGACGTGAGGTGGTGGGTGCGGGTTTGGGGGTATCGGTGGCTGTTTTGGGCGTCGGGGGTTTGGGGGGTGAGGTATTTGAAGAGGGAGGCGGGGAGAGAGATCGGAGCAGAAGGGGGAAGGGCGACAGTGGCGCGCCAGCCACCAGCGGCGGTGGAGGAGGCATTGACTTCGACGAGCGACGTTTTTCTTTTCTTTTCTGTAATTGGCGACGGGTAGAAGGAGTGGAAGAGAGAAAGTATAGAGAGGGGGGCTTTTAAAGTATATATTATATAATTATTTTATTATTTAATTCATTAATTTGTTGACTTTACATTTAAACACGAAATCAAACCCAACGACTGTCACCCATAGGTAATCACCCCCATTCCAAACACAATGGGATATGTTTTGCAAGCCAATTCGGCTGTTTCGATCATTTTTCGTTAAAATCAACATATACATCTATATATTGAATTTGAACGCACATTTCAATTTACTAGGGCTGCATACGGACTCTAAAAATTCCCGAAAAATATTTTCTAGCTTCGTATTGACGATACAGTCCTAACAAAACTAATTTCGTCAAATTCTGAGACCGTTTGAAAAATGGCCATTTTCCAGTCGATTAAAATCAACTGAAACTGGTCAAACGTGTTTTCCTTTGCCACGCACACATATCGATTCGAAAAATTATGAAATTTGAAACCTAGCAATAACTTGACATCACAGATCCAACAAAATTGGTTTTGTCGAAAACCGAGGTCGTTTGCAAAATTTCTATTTTTTTGGGCCGAAATCTATAGCGACTATTCTGAATTTTCAACTGGGCATAACTTTTTATCCCCGCTATGAAATTTTTATTTTTTGGATTCGTTGGAAAGATATTCTCTATTAGATTCAAATATTTTTGGTTTCACTAAAATCCGGTTTATTTTGCACCCGGTACATTCATTGAAATTTGAAATCGAATTATCGAACTATCGTGGCATTTTCAATTCCTTCTATAATTAAAATAAAATATTTATATTCTAACGACGATCTATATAAATATATACGTTCGAATTCTATTCAAAATAAATTTCTCATCGTTATTATTTAAAATAAGTCATTTTAAATATTCAAAATTCACTAAAATTGCCAAAATAATTTTTTTTAATTGGCTTAGATTTCCTGGTTATTACAAGAGAGTAATTGATTATAGTTTATTCGAAAAGAGAGATTATCGAATATCGTTTATTCGAAAGAAAGAGTATCGAATATAAGTTGTTCGAAATGAGTTAATCGAATATTAGTTATTCGAAAGGAGTTAATCGAGTATAGTTTATTCGAATAGACTTAAAGGAGTTAATTGAATATAGTTTATTCGAATAGAATTAAAGGAGTTATCGAATATAGTTTATTCGAAAGGAGTTAAGTGAAAAGAGTTAATCAAATAGAGTTAATCAAATAGAGTTAATCGATTAGAGTTAAATCAAAAGAGTTAACCCAATAGAGTAAATTGATAAGAGTTAATTGAATAGAGTTAATCGAATATATTTATTCGAAGAAAGGTTTTCGAATCTAGTTATTCGTAAGAGAGATTATCAAATATAGTTATTCGAAGGGAGGAGTTATCGAATAAAGATATTCGAAAGAGAGTTATGTAAGGAAGTTTGTTAAAGGTTTAAAAGATAAACTATGTCTATTCCGAAGTTAAAGCGTTGTTCAGTTAAGGTCTGAGAGGTAATTATACCCCAACTTGATTGACTTCCTTCTTAACTAAGGAAAGGGCTAAGGTTTGATAGTAAAGGATGGTTAAGTAAATTTAGTAAATAAGTGTAACGGTTTGAGTTGGCATAGCGATGGTTTGTTTAAACATCTGTCTAAGTCCAATGTAAGAATTTTGGAAATGTTTTCCAAATGAGAATTGGAAATATTTTCTAATATAGAAAACAAGAAATGGGAATGTTTTCCAGTGTTAATAACATATATTTTCTAAATCTAGAAAATAATAAATGTTGAATATATGGAAACAGGAAATGACAAATGAAATGAATTAATGATAAATTAATTTAAAGTATAAAAGTTGATTGGTGATTGATCGATGTAATTTCCATCTGGAAATAAGATCATTATTTGCACACGTATTTTTCTTTGATAGTTAACTCACCGACTATCAAAGTTTTCGACCATTTTAACGTTGTTAATATGGAGAGACCGGTTGGATTATTATCCAAAGAACCACTCTGTATTGGCATAAGCGTTGCGAATCTTATATGCCAAAGATAATTGAAGATGGAGTAAAGTGCAAGGGCTGTTGTATAAATCTTAGGTAAAGATTGCCTAGGATGGTTGTACTGAATAGTGCCTTCGGTTTGTCCAGTCCCAGGTCGACCTGTATGGAAGAATATCTGATAGAGTATATTTAATAGATCGCGTAAGTTGATCTCTTCAAACGTATTTGCGTTTGATGGCGGAGGAATTCATTTCTCTTAGCTGTATACCGTGGTATTTTTGGGGAAATCAATTTGTGATTTGGCGGGTATGACGATGTGACATTCAAAGTGAATAAATGTGTGATCTGTCAGAGATAAGCGTAGCCTCTAGGCTCACAACCGGGAAATGACAAAAATCGGACAGGCAGCATGGCTATGTAGGTCGCACCTATTAGGGTGTGTAATCACCTGATCTAGAGTTTCATTTACTTCTAAAAATCTATTGTCGATGTTGTCCCATTCAGGAAACGGTAGCTGATCCCAACCGTTGGTGATATATATTCGATACACTCAGCGAAATGAGTGGTCGGTCATGTGTGGCCGGGTTGCAAGATGTTCTTGTTGAACCTAGTGTATTCCTCTCTAGAGGTACACTAGCGAAAGGTGGTTCCATACCTTGTCATAGTTGGAAATCCATTATCCAATACGTGCTTGCGGTTTTGATTGTATACTATATATGTAGAACGTGAGATAAAAGCGTTTCTGCTAGATGATTATTATTTTGTGGTTGATAGACATTATTATAATATCAAAAGGTTTTCGATATAAAGATATTTTGGATTCTCGTAAGGGAAAAACCTGTTCCATTATATGGCGTGGTCTTATGAGATATCGTTTAATAGCTCAATCAAACTGTTTTAAACTGTTTTACTCATACTAGTCCTATGACTAACCCAGAGTTTATTTTGTTTTGTTTTCCATAAACTCTTGGGTGCCCAATTTTGTACGGGTAGTCATGTAATCGGGATTTACAGATACTTGAAGAGCTGGAGAAGGAGGCTTCAAGATCATATAGCTATTGTTTATTTCCGCTGTGTTATAAGTGTTGTACTTTGGAAATGATATGTATATTCAAGTACAGATTTGTATTTCAAAGTTAAGTTATGAAATATATTTATTCGTTCCGCTGTGAGATTCGTGTTACTCTGATGTTGTCTTCTTCTTCTTCTATTCTAAGTTCCTATCCTATCTATTCTCACCCTCTAATTTCTTTCATTAACTACCGGTATTTTCGATCCTTTGATGTTCGATATGTGTTGTATATTGAATAACCATGATCGCCTTTTTCAGGTCATTACAGTTGGTATCAGAGCCTAAGATTAAGAGAATTACCTTGGCTGTGTGGCGTGGCTCAGTAGAGATGGGGTTAGTAATACCCTAGATTGAGTTGAGTGTATATATACGAGTGAATGTATTTGTTATTCAATATAAAATGATTTTATATTGCGGAGCTTTGTTGGTTGAGTTGTTTATGGGTTCTGGTCGGTCAGTTGATCCACTGTATCGATAGGAGTTTATAAACACTTGAATACGATGAACCGTCATGGTATGTTTTGAAAAGTGGGTAAATGAAATAATTTTACCCAAATTATATTTTGATATAAAGGATTTATACAGGAATGATTATAATATATTGGATATATTGGTTGTGATTATAATCGAGTAAGATTATAAGTAAAATGGTTATGCGAATAACCAATCAGAATTCGTATAAGTGTTACAAAATGAATTAAATCAGAATTGAAATTAAAAACCTTGGAAATTTGGAAAGGTGTTGGTAAATGAATTTGGATTGAATATATGAGAATTTTAAAATCCTAGGAGATTTTAAATTGTTTTAAGAATGATATTTTGAATTGATTTCAAAATGAAAATGTTTAAGAAATGTGGTTTGAAAGCTGATATAGTATTGAACTCACTTCGATTACTGGGAAATAACTCTAATGATGCTGGCCACATCAACAGTGTTCATTTTCGAGTTGTAAGTGACGGATTACTACCAAAGATTTTGTTTTTGAATTATTTTGAGAAGACAAGTTGTTTGAAATCCTGAAAAGGAAAGTTGGATTTTTGAGAAAAGCAAAGTTGTTTAAAACTCCCATGAAAAGATTGTTTGAAATAAAACCAAATTAAATAGAAATTGTGGAAGTAATTTGGAATTAGATTAAAGCCAATGAAGTGGAAATTGAAGTGAAATAGAATGACTGGATTATGAGACAGGAATCCGGCATTTCATTGAAGTGATAAGTTAAGAATTGGAATCTAGAATTGAACTCGAGTTTGAAATGAAATTTGGTTTGGATATAAGCGAATGGCTGGATTTGTGAATAAAAAAAGATTAGAATTTGATTGAGATGACCCTTGTATCTGCTGAATTGATAACAGGTGGAAAGGATACAATGATATGCCCGACAAAAGGTACAAGTTTATATTTATATTAGGTATGAGATTTATGAGCTGATTTGGCAAGCCGCTTGACTGTTTAATTTTCTTTTGGATTGGAGAAGGCCTAGAGAGGCGAGTTATGGTTTTACCGATAGGACTGTACAAAGGAGGTTATGGCAAAATTTTCCGAAAATTTAAGGTGTTAGAAAATTTTCAGGATTTTTGAAAATTTTAGTTAATCTGAATAAATTAATATTTTAGTCGATATTAATTGGTTCAGTTTAAACAGAAGTTAAGCGGTAAACAGATAAATTTTTACCCAGTAGATAGAGTCATCCCCTACCTTAGCAATTTTGAGGACGAAATTATTTTAAAGGGGAAAGATTATAATGACCCACATTTTTAGCTATCGAATAATTAATTAGTTTAATTATTAAATATCGAGTTGGCGATATCGATAACCAGAATTAAATAATATTTATATTTAATTAATATAAATAATAAAATAATTTATTTTCGGAATAATCGGAAATAATTCAATCGATGATATGGTGTGAATTAGACAATTTAAAATATATAATTCAGTTTATATTGAATTATATTGACGAATATATTTGAAACCGTCAGTTGAAGGTAGAAATTATATTATAATTAAAATCGAGCTCAAAATGGCGCGGCTGTTCGCGACTTGCAGTTTTGAACTTCAACTGGGAATATAGAAGCCGTTTTAAACCGGATTTCTGTGAAACAAGAAATGTTAGGAGCTGGTGAAGTATATTTTTCTAATGGAAGAGAAAAATATGGATTTCGTTGTGTAGATTTTGATTTATGTCCAAATCAAATTTTAGAAAAGTCGCTGTGAAATCATATATGGACCATAACGGTTATTTAAATATATTTAACTATCGGATTCGAATTTGGACAAGATTCTTTTGAGATGTAGTGATAATTTAATTTTTAGAATTTTACTGTAATTTTTAATTAAATAAATATGAAGCTTTTTATTTGGAGTATTTTGCACCCTATATCAATATTCTGGGGTTTCACAATATGAGTTAACCTACCGATATTATTATATTGTTGGAATCCTGGCACATCACTGATCACAACGGTACTTTTGTTTTTGTCGATAGTAGTCCTTAAATGATAAATCTTACCAATGATTTAATTTCTAAGATCTCCTCTACATACACCCATACAAACAAAGTACACCACTAATTTAAAGTGGATGGATCAAAACATGACAACTCGAAGGGGGTGCGGAACCTATTGCTTAAGACTTCATACTTGAGTATTTTATTTTCCTTAACTCCCAAGAATCGTACACGTTGCTTGCTGTCAAACACTATCCCATTCCATGCCAAACCTTCGTGTCCATTTTCTGGCCTCACTAGTTCGAGAGAAAACCATCCATAGCCGAACAAGTTTCAACCCTTCAAACAAAAACAGTAAATGAAGTACTGTTTGAGAACGTGGCTACTAGCCTACCTCATACCTTAACCACTAGGTAAATTCCTCCACGTTATAAACATTCGAAACAAGCTACTCCTTTTTCGGTTATTTCAAACAAGATTAAAACCCAAATTTCTGATGAGATCAGCTATACCGTCAGTATGAGTTCTGGCCGAAGTTATAAAGGGGTAAAGAGCTTGAGTCCATGGTTACTAGTATGGAAGGGTGTGAACAGTTGGTTTCATGGGTGGCGCTATAGGTCACCATTTTGGGTAGAGGAGGGGTATGAGTTCAGTTTGTTGACGAAGAGGTGGAGTCTAGTTCAGCATCACGGGGATGGTTGCAAAGTTGAGATGAAGGACTGGAAGAAGGCGGAGGTTGGTCGGAGGTCTGTCAGGGGCGGCGTCCACATTTTGGAAGAAGATCGATTTCGGTTGTATTACCTGGAACATCGGGATTTCTATGATCAGGGTAGGGGAGCGCTATAGGCCACTGATGCGGATGAGCGTTGGTTGAGGAGAGCTAGTAGAGGTCGTCGGTGCTGAGGGATGTGGCGCGATGCTCTCCGGCGCCTCGAGGAAGGAGCAGCGATGAAGTATTTTGGTACGGGTTCAACTGTTTTAAACAGAAAGGAAGGAGATCGAATTCTTGTTTTGACTGGGTATGGTAAAGCGGACGTGGAGGATATTTTTGGAGGAGATAACGAACTATTGCGAGTGAATATCTACGTGTGTGGGCCGATTTGGTTTATGGTAAGGCCCATTTATATTGAAAATTAAGTTTAAATTTTATAAAATTGGTTTATAATATTGTAATAATCATATCGTGGTCATACAATGTCAGTTTGACGAATGGTCAGTCACTTTAGGATCGTATGGACGAGAGCTCCACAATGGGACTGACTGGAAGTGGATTGGAGCTCGTTTGAATTTATGGCAAAATAAATTGTTTGATTTGAATCAAACGACAGTTTATCGTTCTTTAACGATAAACTGGCAAAGTAAGTAAAACTCACCAACTCTGAACAGTTACATTTTTATGACATATTTTTAGAACTGTTAATCATCTGTTGATTGTTGTGAGTTAACTGTTTGGTTGAATTGCTTATGTATTGGTTGAAATTATAGATAACGATATATATATATATATATAAATCGTTAATCAAATATTGATTCTGTTAGCAGAATATTTCATATTGCGTGAAATCGATGTTAATTATATTGTTTAACATCTGTGGATGCAGGGAAACAGGTCGGAGGAATCTAACTGGATTCCTCAACATTTATTTTATTGGTTTTCATATATGATGATATATGATGTGATATATAATTTGTTGTTGATTATGTGTATTTGAATGATATTGATTACTATTGTTTGGTTTTTTAAATACCATAAGAAAACCCTAGGATGAAAAAGGGAAATTTCAATAACTCTATTGAAATAAAATATTATATAAAATCGAAAGATTTTATATAGAAGGAAGATTTCAAACTGTACATTAAAACAGAATATTTATAAAATCAAAGGATTTTATATAAAGGAATATTTATAAAATCAAGTGGTTTTATAAAGGAAATTATTTGTAAAACAAATAGTAAAAGAGAAATATTTGTAAAACATTTAAAAATAAAATAGAAAGAGAAATATTTGTAAACCATTTACATATATATTTGAAAAGGAGATATTTGTAAACCATTTACAAATAGAATAGCAAAGGGGGTATTTGTAAAACCTTTACAAATAGAAGTGTAAAGGAAATATTTGTAAAACATTTACAAATAAAATTAAAAAGGAAATATTTATTGGTTAAATAAATATAATTGAAAGGAATATTTATTTGTTGAATAAATAGAATTAAATCAAAGGAATATTTAGAAAATGAAAATCTGTTTTTAATAGATAAATGGGAAAGATATATTTAAAGTGGAATTGAATAGAAATCTGTTTTAATAGATAAGTTGGGAAGATTAATTTATAAATAATATTTTTATAAATTAAGTAAATTAATTTAGCATTAGATAAATTGAATATATAAGTCTGAACTTATATAAAGAAGTAGAAATCAGTTTTGACACTGATATGTTAAGTAGAAGGTGAACCCAATATTTTATAGAGGAAACTGATTTTGAAATATAAACTGAAAAAGGAGATAACTAAATGTGTTAACCCAAAGGAGATAACAAAGTGTGTTAACCCAAAGGTGATAATCAAAAGGAGTTAACCAAATTAGAGTTAATCAGTTAGAGTTAAATCTATAGAGTTAATTAAATAGAGTTAATCAAATTTGAGTTAATCGAATATTAGTGATTCGAATAAAGTTAAAAGGAGTTATTGAATATTGTTTATTCTAATGGAATTAAAGGAGTAATCGAATATAGTTTATTCGAAGAGAGATTAATCGAATATAGTTTATTCGAAGAGAGAGTAATCGAATATAGTTTATTCGAAAATAGAGATTATCGAATATCGTTTATTCGAAAGAAAGAGTATCGAATATAAGTTATTCGAAGTGAGTTAATCGAATATTAGTTATTCGAAAGGAGTTAATCGAATATAGTTTATTCGAATAGAATTAAAGGAGTTATTCGAATATTGTTTATTTGAATAGTTTATTATATTGTGGTTGATAGACATTATTATAATATCAAAAGGTTTTTGATATAAAGATATTTTGGATTCTCATAAGGGAAAAACCCGTTCTGTTATATGACGTAGCCTTATAAGATATCGTTTAATAGCTCAATCAAACTGTTTTAAACTGTTTTACTCATACCAGTCCCATGACTGACCCGGAGTTTATTTTGTTTTGTTTTCCCTATACTCTTGGGCGCCCAATTTTGTACGGGAAGTCAAGTAGTCGGGATTTACATATACTTGAAGAGCTGGAGTAGGAGGCTTCAGGATCATATAGCTATTGTTTATTTTCGCTGTGTTGTAAGTGTTGTACTTTGGAAATGATATGTATTTTCAAGTACAAATTTGTATTTCAAAGTTATGTTATGAAATATATTTATTCGTTCCGCTGTGAGATTCGTGACACTCTGATGTTGTGTTCTACTTCTTCTTTTCTATGTTTCTATCTTATCTATTCTCACCCTCTAATTTCTTTCATTAATTACCGGTATTTTCGATCCTTGGATGTTCGATATGTGTTTATATTGGATAACCAAGATCGCCTTTTTCCGGGTTGTTACATCGATCACTCGCTACGCTCTTCAGGATACTATGGAATTGAACTATCCACTTAATATAAAGCTCAACCAACCTCGATGCTGTCCTAGTCGATCTGACAGGAATAAATCTTGCACTTTTGGTCAAACGATCCACTATGACCCAAATTCCTTCATTTCCTGCCCTGGTTCTTGGTAGTCCATCGTTAAAATCCATCGACGTCTGCTCTCACTTTTACGTAGGAACTTTCAATGGATGAAGCAATCCACTTGGCTTTTTCTGTTCAACTTTCAACAAATAACAGTTCATGCATTTGGAAATGAACTTCCAACATCGATCTTCATCCCTTGCCGGTAGTAAGCTCGCTTCATGTCCTGATACATTTTGTTACCACTAGGATGAATCGCCAACTTTGAGTGATGACATTCGCTCAGAACTTCATCTCCCTACCAGTTAATATCAGGAACAACCAGCGTCCTTTCTTTCATAGCCAACCTCCTCGATTGACCTTGAATTCCTTATCCTTTGGTTTTAACTTTTGGATAATCTTGACAAGCTTTGCATCACGCTTTTGGCACTCGCCAATCCTTTCGATGAGAGCAGGTCTTATCGATTAGCTTGGTAACCTTTCAGGTTCCAACTCTCACTGTGGTCTGAAATCAAATCCTGCCAAGTACTCAAGGTGCTTTCATTCCATAAACATCGCTCCCAAACTTGCATGTCTTTGACTCAATGCATCTACCACTGTGTTACCATTACCAGGAGTATAGGCTATACCAAAATCATACAATGCCAGAAACTCTAACCACCTTTGCTGTTGAAGATTCAAATCTTTTTTGGAAAAAAGATACTTCAACGACTTGAGATCCATAAACAACTCGAATCGAACTCCCAATAAGTAATGTCTTCACATCTTCAGAGCAAACACGATCACCACCAACTCCAAATCATGAGTTGGATTTCCTTTCGTGCGGCTTCAGCTGTCGACTCGCATAGGCCACAACCTTATCCTTCTGCATCAGCACTTCTCCAAGTCCAGTACCACATGCATCGGTGTATACCATCATTTCTTCATTCCCATCAAGAATCGTCAAAACAAAAGCACTCGTCAGTCTCTCTTTCATAATTCCAAAAGCTTGCTCACACTTTACATCCCATGTGAGCACCTGATTTTTCTTTGCCATTCCCATTAATGGTGCAACTATCTTGGATAAATCATTGATAAACCGATGATAATATCCCGCCGAGCCAAGGAAACTCCGAACATCTGCTACATTCTTAGGTCTAATCCAGTCTTGGATTGCTGCCACCTTAGCGAGGTCAACCGCCATTCCATTTCTAGAAACAACATGGCCTAAGAACCACACTTCGCTCTTCTAGAAGTGACACTTCGAAAACTTAGCTCTCAGCTGATGCTTTCGTAATATTTTCGGAACAACTCGCTAGTGCGTCTTATGCTCTTCCTCATTCCGAGAGAAAACCAGAATATCATCCACGAACACAAGCACGAACTTATTCAACTGATCTTTGAACATTATTCATAAGATCCATGGAATACGTTGGCCCATTAGTCAACCCACATGGTATCGCCAAACATTCAAAAAAAAACGGATGGTGTCCTAAAAGCAGTCATCGGCACACTATCCTTTGCCATCCTCAACTGGTGGAATTCCATTGCCAAATCCATCTGAGAAAACACGTTGGCCTCGGGAAGCTGATCGAACAAGTAGTCTATCCTTGGCAACAAATACCTGTTCTTATTTTAGTCACCTTATTCAACTCACAATAGTCCACAAAATCTTAATGATCCATCATCCTTGGTTGCAAGCACAACTGGTGCACCTCACTCGGACACACTTCTCCGAATGAATCCTTTTCTCAAAAGATCACGTGCTTGCACCTCTAACTCTCAGATCGACACCGATGACTCGTCTTCCCATGGAATCACAAGCGGATATAAATAGCTCACGAAGACACCATTCTTTTGTTTTTGTGGGCTATGGTTGATAATCATTCATTTTAGGTGAATAGAGTACAGTTCTCTCATGTAATATATCCCGTTCAAATTATATTGTTTATTTTTGATTTTGATTGTATATGAACCTAGTTTTGTTTAAGAATTTTCTTGAAGAGAAAGGAAAATGGTAGAGCTTCGCAGCTGCTCTCAGAGATATGTGAAAAAGAATGAGGACCTTATCCCTTTATTATAGGTGTCAGAAATACCATAGAGCGATGTATTTAATTTAATTAACATCTATCCGTTTATATAAAAAATTATATATTAAAAACTTATATAACCCTACCCATCATTGGGCTAAAATTACCAAAAGCGATCGACCGCTTATTCAAGGTGTCGACCGCCCTTGAGAAAATTCGCCTAGTGAAGATAGGTTACATAAGGTAATAAATATTGTATCTGTTTTATTTTATTTTATTATTTCCGTCCGTTTTTCATAATCTTCCCGTAACTTTTTCATACGGACTCCGTTCGCTAAACTTCAAACATGAAAGTTGACTAGAATTCCATAATGAACATAACAGTGAAAGTTTTGTGAACAAATTTTATCATTTGCAGAAATTCCTATATTTGAAAAAAAAATTAAATAAATAACTAATTTGTTCATTGTCAAAATTCTGGCTTATTACATTATTTCCTCCTTAAAAGGAATTTCATTTGGAAATTTTGACACCTACTTATCCTATGTTGCACTACCAATTTGTATACATCCATTTTGCATCCAAATGCGTATATGCATAGTGTACATAATGCATTTCAACCGTAAAATATGTACGCACAATGCTTCTAAATCGGATCATTCTATATGTATGTATCAAATTTTTAAAACACTTTCGAAAACAAGATGCGAACCATCCTAAATATACTAGCACTTCTATATGAATGCAAATTTTAAAAATTATTTTTTATCCATAACCCTTATACAACTACGAGTAGAAATATAATGCAACAAATTTTGCATTCAAATCCTACCATCTGAACGTCGATGCATATAATCACTTTTTATCAAATATCTCCTAAATCGGAAATAAGAAACTCAAAGAGAAGAATTTTAATGTTCCCTTCGCTTATAAATATTCCACTTCCCATCCTACAGTGGAAATTTTACATCAATTCCCCAAAACACTCCAAAAGTCTCCATCTATAGAGTAAAGGAGGTTTAAAACAAGCTTTACAACGTAAAACGAATTAATTGACAACTCACACGCATTGTTAACAAGGTATGGAAACAACGTTTCCAAGTATAAAACAACCTTTATTTCTTTTTATTAACGTTTTATCACATCATCGGCCTTAGTGCACCACTAAACGCGCATACGAACAATTCAAAAATCTTTCTTACGCCTTTCATATGACAAAAAATCGGATTTTTTTCCAAAAATAAATCTCAACATTAAACCTTTATATATATATATATACACATATGTATAAATTTTGAACATTTCTTTTCAATACCATTTCACTTTTCATATGCAATTTGTACAAAAACTAAAATTTTGGTAAAGTGTGTTTTGCCTCATTCAAGTAGTCTATTTTAATGTAAAACAGACATTTAAATTTGCGCAAACTGTCATACCCAAATCCGTGTTTCCACGCAAACCAAAATAAAGAGAGTAAATCAGTAAAATGTAAGTTTTAAAGATCATAATTTTTTTTTTCAAATAATATTTGCAAAATATTTCAAAATTTTGTTTTGCGGAAACTTAAATATGTCAAGTCACATGTTGGTGAAAAAGGAACTCAGTCATGCAAAAATGAAAACTAAAATCACACATAAAAGAACGCAATAAATTTTAGCTTAACAAGGAATAGATGATAAATATACCCATGAAAAAAATGACGCAAATCTCGTCCTTCACTAAAATTTATTCAACACATAATTTTATTCTTCTCAGCTCTAAGACAACTATTTGTTAGATTAAAAAAATAAGATTTCAATTAGATATGCACGAATGACACAAATATTACAAACAAAAAATCTCATCAAAAAGTCGTGTGATTACAAACAACACTAACGGTTATAAGCACGAATTACCACAAAGTCAAGAACCAAATGCTGGAAAGGGAAAATAACAAAGAAGATAACAAAACAACAACACCAAAACTCCCAAAACAATGCCTATAAACAACGAGATGTCTTGTTCCGCGACTGAGGCTCAAACTATTTTTATGATCTTTGACTAATCATTTAATGTAGCAAAATGCTCAGTTTTGTGTTAAAAACACTGATGATGTTGTTGGAGGTTTCCACATCACCATCCTTACAAAAGAGAATTAGCGATTGAAAAAGAAACCGACCACAAAAATGCTTCCCATGGAAATCCATCTAATATTGTCCAAAGACAAAAATGGATAGGTGAAGATATAGAAGATGACTCCGCGAAACAGTACACAAGGACAACAAGATGAATCAGATATGATGCGACACTAAATGATGGTTACGTCATCGATCAAGCAAAAGATTAATTTTCCGCATCATGAGACAAATATAGTCATAACCTCCCATATGCGGAATAATGTGTTGAATTGGTCACATATCTACGTGGGTAGTTTTAACAAAGATTTCCGAACTCAAAAACTGACACTAAGGAAAAGAAGTTCTATTGCAAAATCTCTGAAGCTAGTCAAACAAAAGACCATTCAAGTCCGTGTACAATATGGATGCCTCTAAAATCTCATCGAGATTCTCCTCTAAAATCTTCATCCCCGAAATGATGGTTGCCTTCATTAAAATCTATTCTAACAAGTTATAGCAAAGGCGGATGTAGCACAACTAGCAATCCTGTACGAAGATCTCGAAGCTAAGTACTGGTGCAAGTCCAAATCCTAAGACTAACTTTTCTTAGTCCTAAAGCAGTGAGACCTTTCTGCTCATTCTAATCCAAACAAATGATCTCTCCCTAAGGATGAGACTTAAGTAGTAGTGGAAAGATCAGGTAGTGCAAGTAGGTATTATGTGTTGAGAAATGGCCAGAGAGAAAAAACTGGATTTAGATCTTGGAGTTGTAGTGAAGCAAGATCTAATGCGCAAACTAGCACGGAAAAAGAGGAGATGAGGCGACAGTTAGAAAAGAGAAGAAGGATAAGATATGGTTTGGCTAGATGAGGAAGGATGGACGAAAGAAAGAAGTTAAGGGTTGTTTTGGACGCAACTTTTACGATTGAGTCCTAGGTTCAAATCGCACCAAAACTCATCAACTAGTCGACCACTCTTGGTATAACGCTAAACGGTCAAATGTCAAATGAGCTTTGGCAAAGGTTGAACCTTGACCTTATTAGGCTGGGTTAAAATATTTAATCGTCTTGCGTCATCTTTGACGCCACCCGAAAAACAATTATTCTCATCACGACAATATCAAAGACCGCAGTCAAACTCTGAACCATCCCCAAAGATTCAAAGTAGTCTCAACAATGATTTTGCGACCACACAACGAACAAATTTCCAAAATAATTCAGCTAGAAATCCGTAATCAATTAAAATGGATTTCCCCTTACCTAGCTAACATTAAATAAATGATTCACAAATCAAACACTCCAAAATCAGAACGAAAGATTTTCCTTAGTCTTATCGAAAGAAAATTTAAAACTTTTTCAAAATTGATTTTCATTTTAAACTAAAGGTTTCGTATTATAAATCCATTTTTTATTATTTATATTACAGATTACATTACTAACTAGAAAAACCCTTTCGCATTAAAAAGCATCGGGATTTTGAAATCTTGAAGATTAATTGTGATAATTTCGATAAATCATCCAATATATATAAAAAGAGTAATACCAAAAATAACAAGGAGTGGGTGTTAATTATTTTTTAGTTTTTGAGGCATATTCCTTGTTTCTTCCAATTTCCTTCTTTGTACTAACTGGATTATTTATTAAAATTTCACAAAGTCCGAACAAGTCTAAAATGCAAATAGATTTAAAAATTTAAAAATTTAAAATTATACTTTTAATAAAACCATTTTCCGAAACCATAGTTTTAAAACTTTTAAATCCATTTTATTTTCCAAAACAGTTTGAAAAATGAGAATTCCTTTGAATACTAGACCAAGGACTCAAATGAATGTTTTTAACAAAGGAATATCCAGAATTTTGATGATGTATCGAATGGGTATACTCGTAATTACATTTCTAGATGGATACGACATATTGACATGAACCTCCCGTTTCAGACCAAGAAAAGTTCTTTAACCGAAATTAACAATGAAATCAAAAACCAGAAACTGTGACTATCTCAACAGCAACTGGATTTTTCGTCCAATCTCTGAACTCAAATCCACGCGATCCACAATATGCGTCCTCATGATTTCAAAACAAAATCGTCAACGTACTATAGGGTAAGACAGAATTGGATAGACACTCGAACTCAACCTATTTCAAACTCTTAGTCGCTTAAGTCCCATTTCGAATAAAAGACCCACGACTATTTCATCATCGAAATAGTTTAAGGTCGAGGGAGGAAGACGAAGAAATATTAAAAAAATCGAATGCATTCTCTCGTGAGTCTTAATTTAACTAATTCCTCTAGTCGTCTAACCTATGCTCTGATGCCAAATGTAACACCCCGCACTTTTCTAGACCCAAATTTCGACAAAAATCAAAAATCAAACCCATCCAAGCAAGAAGCATGTATATCTGGTACCTGCAAATAAAGGAACATAAGCATAATCAGAGTACGATAAAACAACTCGCAGCGGAAACAAAATAGGATAAACTAGTATCAACTTAGGTAACTACCTTATAAAAGTGAGTCACCAATACTGAGTACGAGAGAGAACGAGAACCGAAAACCAAACTTAATGTAATGACCCGCATTGTCAGAGGTATTATAATTAATTTATTTAATTATATAAATAGTGATTTAGGGAATTAAATCGTCGTTAATTAAATTATAATGAATATTTAATTTAATTAAATAATAGAATAATACATTTAATTCAGAAATAATCAAAAATATTGGAAATCACAATATTCTGTGAACGGGGTCGTCCCTTATATTTAATTCAACTTAGAGTTGAAGTATATTGACGAATATATTCAATCGACGTCAGTTTGAATGTAGAATTATATTATAATTAAAATCGAGCTTGAAATGGCGTTGCAGTTCGTAAATTGGCGATTTGAACTTCAACTGAATGTACAGGATTCATTTTAAGCCGGATTTCTGTGAAATAAGAAACGTGTGGAGCTGGTGGAGTATATCTTTCTAGCGGAAGAGAAAAATCGGGATTTCATCGGGTAGATTTTGATGTATGTCCAAATTAAATTTTAGAAAAGTCATTGTGGAATTCCTTTATAATTTATAAAGGAATTATTAATATTTTAAAAAGGAATTTCAATATAAATCGAATATTGGGTGACCCAGATTTCAAATATCGAGTTAGAAATCCATAGGAGTATTGTGGAGCTGTATGGTATTCCACTGTGAATATATACGATAATATAAATTTATTTATATTTAATTTAATTATATTTAAATATATTTATATATTTAAATAAGCTATTTAGAGCTTTAAAAATAGCCACTTTTGCAAACGAAGTCGGAATTCGACGAAAATAATTTTGTTGGATCCGCAATGTTAAAATATTGTTAGATTCCAAGTTTGGTGATTTTTAGAGGCAGTGTGTGGCCGCACAGATTTTTAGAGTGAGAAACAGTTAGTATTTTGACGGTTAAAAATACGCTGTGTGAGCATACGAAGTCGGAATTCGACGAAACCAGTTTCGTTAGGACCGTAATGTCGAACTCTAGCTACATGTCCAGTTTCGTGATTTTTGGGCATCATGTGTGATCACACGGATTTTTAGAAGTTAGAAATGAATATAAAGGATTAAATAAAAATATAAAAATATTAATATAAAAATATCTAGATATTTTTGTGGTCTATAAATACCCCCTTATCGTTCTAACCTAATTCAACTCCTCTTTGGTCAAACACTTTTCAAGCCGCCACAAAACTTGTTCATCTGTAAACAAATTTCCTCTTTGTAAAATCAAAAGGAAATCCAAGAAATTCTTATAAATTCCTAAATATATATGGTAGTGATCCTTGGATCATTTGCTTCACGTTGATATACATTTGGTGGAACTCGACGTCACGTTTGGGGGACTGGATTTTGCTCCAGTGAATTAGGGTTGGCCGCATACGAGGCTAGGAGGTGTCGGGGCTGGAATTGAGGGTGCAAGCGAGCTCGGGGGAGCCAGGCGCATCAAGGGAGTGGAGTTTGGTAGAAGTCGAGGCTGTTTGGGTGAGTGCAACAGCCATAGTAGTCGTGCGATGTCAGCATCTTCGGAGTGCTGCTATTCGACGAAACAGTAGTGATGGCGTCGATTTGTAGTTTGTGGGTAAGATAATGTTGAGGTATCGATGAGGTGTTGAACGCAAGATTTTGTTTGAGAAATCATGAAGTGTTGTTGGGGATTTTAGTGCGTGGATGGTCAATTGATTTGGAGCAAGGAAGCGACTGTGTTTGGGGGAGAAGAAGGTCAACGTGGGTCTGAATGTTGGAGTGGGCCGATAATAAGGTTAAAGCCCAAATGGCTAATTTATTTAAGTTTTAAATTAAATTCAAATATGTATGAACTTGTAATGATCATATCTCATCCATACGAGGTCAGAATCGAGAACCGTAAGTTGCGTTAGGATCGTATGGACGGGAGCAACACAATGAGACTGACCGGGAGTGGATCGGAGACAGTTACAATTTATGGCAAAATAAATTGTCGGACTGAATCAAATAACGCAAACTGAGTATTTAACGGTTAACGCGCCAATGTGAGTAAAACTCACCAACTCTGAACCGTTCTATTTTTACAACGTATTCTTAGAACTGTTAATCATCTGTTGATTGCTGTGTGTTGGTTGATTGATTGAACTGTTAGTCAGTTAGTGGAAATTATATATATATATATAAACTGTTAAATATTTATATATTGATTCTGTTATCAGAATAATTTATATTGAACTGAAAGTGATGATAATCATATTGTGTAACATCTGTGGATGCAGGGAAACAGGTTGGAGGAATCCGACTGGATTCCTCAACAGTTATTTTATTATTTTTCATATTTTATGATATATGATGTAGTTAAAACCTGTGGTTGATTATATGGGTTTGAATGAGAATTGTCAATGTGATTTGAGGTGTTAAGTACCATAAAATATCGAAAGGGGAAAAGGAGATTTTCAAAGTGATATTGAAAACAGAATATTTATAAACTGGAATATTTATAAATAAGAGATATTCAAAAAGGATATAATTTCAAATCATTTTCTTTTTGAATGGAAAGGCCTGTGTGGCGGGTTTGGGGATTTTCCCGATGCTCCCGTTACAAAGGAGGTTATGGCGAATTTTTCAGAGAATTTAAGGAGTTAGAATATTTCAAGAATAAATTTGAAAAGGAAATATTTGTAAACCATTTACAAATAGAATTGAAAAGGAAACGTTATAAAAAGGAAATCATTTTTAAAGTGTAGAACCGTTATTTAAAAGTAAATCTTTTCAAATGAATAAAACGTTGTTAAAAAGGAAATCTTTATAAAGTGAATAAAGTAAATCGAATATGGTATTCGAAAGTTAGTAAAACGAATAAGTTATTCGAAAGGGGTTAATCGAGTCGAGTTAGTTGAATAGAGTTAACCAGTGCAGTAGAGTTAACCAGTTCAATAGAGTTAACCAGTTGGGTTATGTAAGTCAAGTTAACCAGTGAGTTAAGTAAGTCAAGTTAACCAGTGAGTTAAGTAAATCAAGTTAACCAGTGAGTTAAGTAAGTCAAGTTAACCAGTGAGTTGAGTAAGTCAAGTTAACCAGTGAGTTAAGTAAGTCAAGTTAACCAGTTGGGTTAAGTAAGTCAAGTTAACCAGCGAGTTAAGTAAGTCAAGTTAACCAGTTGAGTTAAGTAAGTCAAGTTAACCAGTTGAGTTAAGTAAGTCGAGTTAATCAAGTCGAGTTGATCGAGTTAGAGTTACTCAGTTAGAGTTAATCGATTAGAGTTAAAACGAACTAGAGTTAATCAAATATAGTTATTTGAGACAGAGTTAGTCAAACATAGTATTCAGGGTAAGTTGCCATCTCGTACGACTGCTAGCGTAATTCGCAGGGCTGTAAATAGCCTTAGGCGGTCGGATGTTGCCTAAGGGAATCAGGCATAACCATTGTGATCGTTGCGATCTAGAGTCAAGCGAATGGAGTTAAATCGAATCTAGTTATTCGATAGGAGTTAATCAAGATGAGTCAAATAAGTTAAGTTAATCGAATCTAGTTATTCGATAGGAGTTAATCAAGATGAGTTAAATAAGTTAAGTTAATCGAATCTAGTTATTCGAGAGGAGATTATCGAATATAGTTTATTCGAAGGAGTTATCAATTATTAGTTATTCGAAATGAGTAGTCGAATATTGGTTATTCGAAGTGAGTTAATCGAATATTGGTTATTCGAAAAGGGGAGTTGTCAAATCGAATAGATTAAAGGAGTTAATCGAATATAGTTTATTCGAGTAGAGTTAAAGGAGTTATCGAATATAGTTTATTCGACAGGAGTTAAGTGAATAGTTAGATTAATCAAAGTGAATTGTTAAGTTAACCAAAGTGAATTTGTCGAGTTAATCAAAGTGATTAGTTCAGTTAATCGAGTTGAATTTGTCAGTCGAGTTAATAAATGGAGTTAGTCAAACCAAGTAAAACCAGTTAGAGTTAATTAATTAAGGTTGACCAGTTAGATTTGATCAATCAGAGTTAATCAAATAGAGTTAAGTAAAATTAGAACTGACTAGAGATTAGTAAATTGAATGGTTTTCTAAGTATCTATCTGATGTTGGTTTCGGCCTTCGGGATTTATACTTAGGGAATTGTTCTCATACTAGTTCACAGTCAGGGACTGATAGTTGGGGAAGAGTAGTGATTTGTAAAAAAGCAAATGGAAAACGTTTTCCAGTGTTAATAACATATATTTTCTAAACATAGAAAATAAGGCAATGTGAATATATATATAGATATATGTTGATGATTTACTGACATAATTTCCATCTGGAAATAATATCGTTGTTTGCACACTTGTTTTTCTTTGATGGTTAAATCACAGACTATCGAAGTTTTGACCATTTTAACGTTGTTAATATGGAGAGACCGGTTGGATTATTATCCAAAGAACCACTCTGTATTGGCACAAGTGTTGTGAATCATTTATGCCAAAGATAATTGAAGACGGAGTAAAGTGCAAGGGATGTTGTATAAGTCTTAGTTAACAGTGACTAAGATGGATATACTGAATAGTGCCTTCGGTTTGTCCAGTCCCAGGACAACTTGTATGGACGAAGGTCTGATAGAGTATATCCAATGGATCGCGTAAGTTGATCTGTTCAAACGTATTCACGTTTGGTGGCAGAGAATTCGTTTCTCTAAGCTGTATACCTATGTTATTTTTGGATAAATCAATTTGTGATTTGGCGGGTATGACGATGTGACATTCTAAGTGAATGAGGATGACTTGTGTTGATGAATGTCTGATAGAGTATTTCCAGAAAGGTCACGTACATTGATTTCTTCAACTTTACCAAGAGTGGAAGCGGAGAAGGAAACTTCTTTAGCTACCACGTAACGTACTGTTGTAGACGCCAATTAGTGATTTTCGATGGATCTGACAATGTGGCATTCGAAGTGAATCTGATGTAATGATAAAGCGTAGCTTCTAGCCTCATCAACTGGTAAATGACAGAAATTGGGCAGGCAGCATGGCTAAGTCGGTCGCACCGAAGTAGGGTGTATAATCACCTATCTAGAGAATATTCATTTGTTTCTTAAATCTATCAATGTTGTTCCATATATATACGGGAACGGTTGCTGATCCCAACCGTTGGTGATATACATTCGATACACTCAAGGAAATTGAGTTGTCGGTCATGTGTGGCTGAGTTACAAGATGTTCTTGTTGAACTCCAGTGTATCGTTCCTAGAGTACACTGATCGGAAGGTGGTTCCATACCTTGTCATAGTTGGAAACCCATTATCCAATACGTGCTTGCGATTTTGATTTGTATACTATATATGTAGAACGTAAGATGAAAGCGTTTCTGCTAGATTGATATCTATTTGTACTTAGACATTATTATAATATCAGAACGATATTGCCTTGTCAAAGATGTTTGGATTCTCATGAGGGAAAAACCCGTTCCGTATTCACGGCGTGGTCTTATGAGATATCATATACCTGTTTAACCTATTTTACTCATACCAGTCCCATGACTGACCCAGAGTTTACTTTGTTGTTTTCCCTAAACTCTTGGGTGCCCAATTTTGTATGGGCAATCAAGTAGTCAGGAATTTGCAGATACTTGAAGAGCTGGAGCAGGAGGCTTCAGGATTATATAGCTATAGTATTTCCGCTGTGTTGTAAGTGCTGTACTCTGATAAGTGCTATTGTATACATAACTGTTATATTTCAAGGTTATGTTATCTATTATATGTTATTCGTTCCGCTGTGAGGTTCGTGTTACTCTGATGATGTAAGTTCTTCTTCTTCTTCTTCTTCTTCTATTCTAAGTTTCTATCTTATCTATTCTCACCCTCTAATTTCTTTCATTAATTACCGCGATTTTTCGATGTTTTGGTTATCGACATCGAGTTTATGTCGATAACCAAAGTCGCTAAAAATCCGGGTCGTTACACTTAAACACCTGTGAGACACAGACCCTCTCGAGAAAACTTAGAAGATTGGAATGAGGAGGGGGTCAGAACAATAAGTTCTGTTGAATAGGAAGAGTATAACACATTCTACAATACACAGATGTATCTCGTTTGGTTCAACCAAAGATATATGCCTATCAAGGCTAGTAATTCTAACCTAACCTTGTAAACATTAACGCACTACTCCAACTACCATACCCAAGGTAGCATTCCCAATGATAAACATACTGAGATAGGATGTTTATGCATAAATTTATGAAGCCTTTTAAATTATCACTTAACCAATTACCAAAAACTTAGAGGTGGATTCTCAACTGCTCATTTATCATACAAAGGTTAATTATACATATATATAGCCACTTAAGACGTCACAATCAAATGATAGATAAGGGTGGACCCTTTCGATCACTTATGACCCTAGGAGAACCTATCAGTCACTTAATGCCTTTTTGATGGTTTATTCTACATTAATATATATTAGATGTGACGACACCAAACCCCGTACCGACGGTGGCAAGGGTAATCTTGGGAATATAACACATAAACAGATAACAGCAGAATAGAAATAAATAAATACACCAGATAAAGAACAAATAATACACTGGATAAACATAATCATCAGAGTTACACAGTATACAGGATCATACTTAGTACAAATACAGTTCAGCTATACAATTAATGTCTACAGCGGAAAACCAACATAATATGTACAATAGGAGCTGAACAACATAAAAAGAGATAAATGATAGAATCCATCTTCAGCTCCAGCTATCCAGAAAGAGCCTGCTAACCTGAACACAAGGCTGCCCGTGTAGAAAAAGGGGGCACCCGAGTTTGCAAGTGAAACAAACTACGAGTCAGTCATGGGACTGGTATGAGAAATCTACTTAACACATTTTATAATATGGCTAATCACAGGACCACGCCACTTTCGCAGAACAGGTTTACTCCATTGGATTTCCAGTGCTTTAAAACAAATAATTCTTTTAAACATCGCAATGCTTTTTATAAAAGTGAAGCCATTATAAGACCCAGTTCCCATCACACAATGCAACGCAAACCGGAGGATAGAGTTTTACCTTATAATGGCCAAAATATGCTTGATACGAATAAAACAAAAGCATTTGATATTATTACTAGTGTTTATAGGTTTCAAAAACAATTTCAATCATAACTATCAACCATAGACGGCATGGGTACCATATATCATGTCGCCATATATATACAATCAAAACCGCACGATGTCGTATTTGGAAATTGGATTTCCGTCATGAACCGAGGCAAGGGATCGTCCTCACTGAATTCGAGACGCTCTTGCCCGCTCCTTAGGCAAGCGGGCAGTCAAGCCTTGGATCGCCAGGGCCGGTCCACCGATGTGGATTATTATGCCTGAACACTGCGTTCTCCCGCCCTTTGGGGCGTAAATGAGCCAACGAATGACTCCATCGGCTTCACATAGTCACCGATATATCCGAGGCGCCTCACAACAGCAACAACCACACAGGTGAAAATAATGTAAATGTTAGCCAGTTTAAGCACCGACACCACCTCTAGCTAGAAAGAAACGCAGGCCCTCCCTGATGTCCTCTCCCGTTTCTGGTTCATACTGGGGTGTGTGGCTCGCGAATTCACATTATACACAAAGCTATGCCACACAGGCCGTGCTTTGATCATCAACCACAAGACTTTGCTTTTCAACAGAAGCCTTGATCACTGCATCTTAGCATGCCACATAGGCAATTCACGCCATGTAACTGATGGCTATCAACCACACAGAATGAATTCCAATGTCAGACACATAGTCCATTTACAAGTCCGTTCTGGGTCGGAACGAAACCGGAGGCACTATATACCTCACATACCCATCGATCTCCACGTATGTCTGGATGATCACCACTTATTATCCATATTTCGGGATGCCTCCCAATCAGGACATCAGTTACCATCCAACCGAGGTGAAGATCTCCGGTCTTCAACCACCGTCTTCATCTTTAACTTCTTATCGTCGATTCAGTTATCTAGAATGGGATAAACCCGGTCTTTTTGAGCAACTCGCGTATATAATAAAAAGTGCTACATAAACACAACATACGCCTCATTTCAATTCATCAATCACTAACCGTAAATCAGTAAGAGAACGATTTCCCAAATATTAACCCCGAAGGCCGAAACCAACATCAGATCAAAACCCAGGAAACCATTCGACTTAGCTAACCTTCAGTTAGTTTCTAAATTTCACATTCCATATTGTTTATAATATTTTATAACGATTTATCGCTATTTTTATTTATTTATTTATAGCCAATTTATTCAAACGACGTTTCAGGCCATAACGCGGACATAGCGCTGTTTTTCTTCAGATTTGATTTACACATATCTGAAAATATAACCATTGGATCTTCACAAATTTCATACCATTAGAAAGATCTTTTCAAAATGAATCCAACGGTTCCAGTTTTGGGAAAATTCGATGGTCGGATCTCCCGGTACACTCGTTTGAAGTTTCGATTTCAAAATACGAACTGCAGCATCGTTATTCGATTTAATTTAATTATATATATATATATATATATATATATATATAATCGATTCTGGCGCTGTTTTTCTTCAGATTTAATTTACACATATCTGAAAATGTAACCGTTGGATCTTCACAAAGTGGGTGTCGTTGGAAAGATATTTCCAAGGCGAACCAAACGGTTTCGGTTTTGGGAAAATCCGATGGTCGGATCTCCCGCACTAATCGTTCAAAATCATGGTTTCAAAACATGAACTGCAACTTCGTTATTCGATATATTTAAATTATATATATATATTAATATTGTAACGACCCAGAAAATCTGAACCAATTTAAATTTTTTTAAATTGGCTAAAATAATGGATTTTAAATATTTAAAATAAATATTTTAAATAATGGCGATGAAAACTGAGTTTGAATCGACATTTGAAAACCAATATAATTAATTATAATTATATATAGAATTGAAAATGGCGCGGTAGTTCGATAATTCGATTTCAAACTTCAATTGAATATACCGGGTGCAAAACAATCCGTATTTTAGTGAAACCAAAAACATTAGGATCTTATTGGTAATATCTTTCTAACGAATCTGACCAATCGAAATTTGATAGCGGGAATCAAAAGATATGTCCAGTTGAAAATTCTGAATAGTCGCTATGGAATTCAGGCCCTTAAAAATGAATATTTTGCAAATGACCTCGGATTTCGACGAAACCACTTTTGTTAGATCCGCAGTGTCAGGTTATTGCTAGGTTTCAAATTTCATAATTTTTCGAATCAATATGTGAGCGTGGCAAAGGAAAACGCGTTTGACCAGTTTCTGTTGAATTTAATCGACTGGAAATTGGCCATTTTTCAAACGGTCTCAGAATTCGACGAACTAGTTTTGTTAGGACCGTATCGTCAATACGAAGCTAGAAATAATTTTCTGGAATTTTTCTAGTTAGTATGTGACCCCGGTAATTTGAAATGTGCGTTTAAAATTCAATATAATGATTTAAATGAAAATTCAAAAGGAAACTGATTGTAACGATCAAATCAGCTTGCGATATATATCCCATTGTGTTCGGAATGGGGGTAAAACGCTATGGGCGACAGGCGGTGGGCCTCGTTTAAAGGTCGTACGTAAAAGTCAACTCTTTGCTAAATTAAATAATTAAATAATAAATAAATAAAAAATATAATAATCTCCCTCCCTTTTCCTTCGTACTGGCCCCCCCGTTCATTCGATTACAACTAGAAAAAAAAAAAACCCTAAGCAGGCGATCGACGCCCCGAAGCCATCGCCACCTCGTTCGAACTCCGAGCGCCGCCCACCGCCTCTCTCCGTTCGAACCCCCGAAGTCGCCCACTGCCTCTCTCCGTTCGAACCCCTGAAGTCGCCCACCGCCTTTTCTCCGTCGAAGCTCGAAGCCGCCTCCCGTTCGAAGCCCTAGCGCCGCCCCTCGAAGCCAGAAGCCCTCCGACGATCTGCAGAAAACCCCCCCTATCTGTAAGTATTTTTATTTTTAAATTCTATAAAACTGAATTTTTATAAAGATAAAAACTGTTTTGTTTTTAAAGTAAAAACTGTTTTGTTTTTAAAGTTAAAAACCGATTTTGTTAAAAGTTTAAAACTGAAATTTTTAAAAAGTTTAAAACTGAAATTTTAAAAAAAGTTTAAAACTGAAATTTTTAAAAAAGTATAAAACTGAAAGTTTTGAAAGTAAAAACAGATTTTTATAAAGGAATTTTTAAACTGATTTTTTTGTAAAGAAAGTAAAAACTGATTTCTTTTAAAAGAATTTTAAAACCTGATTTTTTAAAAAAGGAAATAAAAACTGAGCTTTAAAAAGTAAAAATCATATTTTTATATATCGAAAGTCGAAAGTAAAAATCATATTTTTATTTATTGAAAGTCGAAGTAGAAATCAGATTTTTATATATTGAATAGCATAGTAAAAATTCGATTTTTACATATGTAGAGAATACGGGTGAAAGCGACAGAAAGGCGAAGATTTCTGAAAAGGAAGAGTCGTAGTGTTGGATAGCTATTGGTGAGATTTCTGATTTAAAATTTATATATATATGTGTGAAGTAAAAGTGAATTGCTATATATAAATATATATATATATATATATATATATATATATATATATATATATATATATATATATATATATATATATATACGCCCCTCGTCCACAAACCATGGACGATATTTATTGATTGAAATTGTTGTGATATTTGGTTGATAGCGAATGATTGTTTAGGATTGTTTGTTATTGATATTGGTTGATTGTGGTTGAAAAATACCCATTGGTGGTTGTGAAATATTTGGTTGAAACCACATAGGATTAGTTTGTGGAAATGAAATAAAAATATACATGCCGCCTGCGTGCGAACTAGATGCATGATCCCCATTGTCAAAAACCGCGAGGTTTTAAGGTAGAGCGAGGAGCCGTACTAGGGACGGTGCCGGTGTAACTACCCTGCCGTTATGCTGCAGAAATTTTGAATAATATTTGTGTGTTTGAATTCTTTTCATATGCTTAAACTATATTTATTCATTGTATTGAAAACATTCATGTGTTGAATTGATATTCATTCGTTGTTTAGAAATTCATGTGTTGAATGGTATTCATATTTTGAAATGAATTGTTCGATAATAAAAATCACATTTTTATCTATATATAAAAACTATTGAAAACATTCATGTGTTGAATTGATATTCATTCGTTGTTTAGAAATTCATGTGTTGAATGGTATTCATATTTTGAAATGAATTGTTCGATAATAAAAATCACATTTTTTATCTATATATAAAAATCACATTTTTTATCTATATATAAAAACTATTGAAAACATTCATGTGTTGAATTGATATTCATTCGTTGTTTAGAAATTCATGTGTTGAATGGTATTCATATTTTGAAATGAATTGTTCGATAATAAAAATCACATTTTTATCTATATATAAAAACTATTGAAAACATTCATGTGTTGAATTGATATTCATTCGTTGTTTAGAAATTCATGTGTTGAATGGTATTCATATTTTGAAATAAATTGTTTTATGATAAAAATCCTATTTTGTCACCTATATGAACTATATAGAAAAATAGTGTTTTGAAATGAATTGTTTTACAATAAAAATCACATTTTTATTGTATGCATAAATCGTTGAAATGTGAAGTGTTAAAAATAGCCACTTGTTCAAGATAAACATATATGAGTTGAAATATTCATTAATTAGCTAATGAAATGATTTGCACCTATTTATGTAACATTAGAATGAATGGAGTTTTTAAACCAAATAGAAATCAAATATGAAGTCGAATAGAAATTGATAAATGATAAGAACTGTATATATATGTACATGCAATATTCATTGAACAGGTTATAGCAAAGGGGCTAGAGAAGAGGAATAAAATTTTGTGCCCGACAAATAGGTACACATTTACTGATTTGTTTCGGTGATGATTTTGAGCCTGTTGGCTAGCCGCTTGGCCTTTTCTTTTTCTTTTTGAGATTAGAAGGACCGGGAACGCTATTTGCGATTTCCCGATGCTCCCGGTGCAGGGGAGGTTATGGCGAAATTTTTCCAAAATTTAAGGTGTTAGAAAAATATTTGAAGTGAAAACGATATTGAAAGCGTTGAATGAACTATATTTATATAAATATATAAATATAAATAAAATTAAAACGAAACGAAGCCGTGCAGTTCATATTTTGAAACCGTGATTTCAAACGACTAGTGCGGGAAATCCGACCATTGGATTTTCCCGAAACCTCAACCGTCGGGTTCGCCTTGGAAATATCTTTCCAACGGCACCAACCTTGTAAAAATCCAACGGTTGGATTGTCTGGAATGTTTAATTCAAATCTGAAGAAAAACAGCGCCAGAAACGATTATATTTATTTATATATATAAATATAATTATATTTAATCGAATAACGACGCTGCAGTTCGTATTTTGAAATCGAAACTTCAAACGATCGTACCGGGAGATCCGACCGTCGGATTTTCCCGAAACTGGAACCGTTGGGTTCGTTTTGAAAAGACCTTTCTAATGATGTAAATTTTGTGAAGATCCAACGGTTAGATTTTCAGATATGTGTAAATCAAATCTGAAGAAAAACAGCGCCACGGCCGCCTTATGGCCCGAAGCGTCGTTTTGAATAAAATGGCTATTTTAAAATAAATAAAAATAGCGATAAATAGTTATAAAATATCATAAGCGATATGGAATGGAAATAAACTGAATTTGCTTGGTTTATGTGGCTTTTGATGGTTGAATGTGTTTGGTGTGAAAATTACATTAAAGAACACAATTGGTGTTGTCGAATAATTTAACCATTGAAATAAATTGATTTGAAATTCTAAATATACGTGAATTATTTGAGAAGGCCGAGTTAATTCTCATTTCGAATAATCGACCGACGATTGAAATTCGAAGATGAAGACGATGGTCGAAGACCGGAGATCTTCACCTCGTTTGGATGGTAACCGAGGTCCTGATTGGGAGGCATCCCGAAATATGGATAATGAGTGGTGATCGTTCAGACGTACGTGTTGATCGAAGGGTTTGCGAGGTATTTAGTGCCTCCGGTTTCGTTTAGACCCAGAACGGACTTGTAAATGGACTGTGTGTCCGACATTGGAATTTGTTCTGTGTGATTGATAGCCATCAGTTGCACGGTATGAATTGCCTGTGTGGCATGCTAAGATGCAGTGATCAGGGCTTCTGTTGAAAAGCAAAGTCTTGTGGTGATGATCAAAGCATCGCCTGTGTGGCGTAGCTTTGTGTATAACGTAAATTCGCGAGCCTCACACCCCGGTATGAACCTAAAACGGGAGAAGGACATCAGGGAGGGCATGCGTTTCTTTCTAGCTAGGGTGGTGTCAGTGACCTACCAGCCCTGACATTTATATGCTTTTCACCTATGTGGTTGTTGCTGTTGCGAGGCGCCTCGGTTTGATCGGACGATCCGGGTCCGATGGAGTCATTCGTTGGCTCGTTTACGCCCCAAAGGGCGGGGAAACGTATTGCTCAGGCATAATAATCCACATCAGTGGACCGGCCCTGACGATCCAAGGCTTGCCTGCGCGCTTGCCTGAGGGGCGGGCTAGAGCGTCTCGAATTCGGTAAGGACTATCTTTTGCCTTGGTTCATGATGGAAATCCAATTTCCAAATACGACATCGTGCGATTTTGATTGTATATATATATATGGCGACATGATATATGGTACCCATGCCGTTTATGATTGATAGTTATGATTTGAAATTGTTTTTCAAAACATATAAACACTAGCAATAATATCAATTGCCTTTGTTTTATTCGTATCAAGCATATTTTGACCGTTATAAGGTAAAACTCTATCCTCCGGTTTGCGTTGCATTGTGTGATGGGAACTGAGTCTTATAACGGTTTCATTTATATAAAAAGCATAGCGATGTTTAAAAGAAAGATTTGTTTTAAAAGCACTGGAAATCCAATGGAGTAAACCCGTTCCACGAAAGTGGCGTGGTCCTGTGATTAGCCAAATTATATATATGTGCTGAGTGGATTTCTCATACCAGTCCCATGACTGACTCGTAGTTTGTTTCACTTTCAAACTCGGGTGCCCCTTTTTCTACACGGGCAGCCTTGTATTCAGGTTTAGCTGGTTCTCTTTCTGGATAGCTGGAGCTGAAGATGGATTCTATCATTTATTTCTTTTTATGCTGTTCAGCTCCTATTGTACATATTTTGTTTATTTCCGCTGTAGACATTTATGTATAGCTGAACTGTATTTGTTTTAAGTAAGATCCTGTATACTGTGTAACTCTGATGATACTTTTATCCAGTATATTTTGTTGTTCATTCTGGAGTATTTATTTAATTCTGTTCTGCTATTATCTGTTTCTGTGTTATATTCCAAAGATAACCTTGTTTCCGTGAGAACGGGAAATCGGGTCGTCTCAAATATAATCGATTCTTCGATTTCAAAACCATATTCTTTTCAAACATTTGATAAAAATGATATTTTTATCCAACATACATTTATTACGACACTTTACTATTTTTAACGATTCATGTACATAGTAAAAATGTGATTTTTATTGCAAGACAATTTATTTCAAAACACGACTATTTTATATAGTTCATATAGGTGATAAAAATATGATTTTTATTAAAAACAATTTATTTCAAAACATGACTATTTTATATAGTTCATATAGATGATAAAAATAGGATTTTAATATAAAACAATTTATTTCAAAACACGACTATTTTATATAGTTCATATAGATGATAAAAATAGGATTTTTAGTATAAAACAATTTATTTAAAACACGAATACCATTCAACACATGAATTTCTATTCAATGAATGAATTTCTATTCAACACATGAATGTTTTCTATAGTTCGTATATATATAATAAAAATGTGATTTTTATTGTTAAAGCAATTTCTTTAAAACACGAATACCGTTCAACACATGAATTTCTATTCAACGAATGAATTTCTATTCAACACATGAATATAGTTTCAACACATGAAAATAATTCAACACATGAATATTATTCAAAATTTCGGCAGCATAACGGCAGGGTAGTTAAAACCGGGGCCGTCTCTAGTACGGCTCCTCACTCTACCTTAAAGCCTCGCAGCCTTTGACAATGGGAATTTCATGCATCTAGTTCGCACGTAGGCGACATGTATATTTTTTTCATTGCCACAAACTAATCCTATGTAGTTTCAACCAAATAATTCTCAACCACAAATGGGTATTTTTCAACCACAATCAATCAATTTCAACCACAAACAATTTTAATCAACCATTCGCTATCAATCAATTTTCACACCAATCACAACTAATAAATATCGTCCATGGTTTGTGGACGAGGGGCGTATATATATATTTATATAAGTATATTTCACTTCCATTCAACACATATATAATTTTTACAACGCATATATAACTTATACATCGAACGTACAACTTATACAACGCTTATACATGAGGTTTACAATGCTTATATAACTCATACATCGACTATATAATTTATACATCGTCGTTTTCCATATCGTTTATAGTTCAGAAATCTCACATTGGGTTCCACTCCACCAAAAATAACAGAAGGCTCAGAAAATTATGCGGTCTCTTCTAGAATGTAGAAGACGTCCACATGAGTCCACTTTCTCTTGTTTCACTGAATTTCGTCAAAAACGAAAAAGATATGAATTTTACAGTGAAATCCAAAACAGTGGCGCTTTAAAATGCTATAATATAGTTTAATATAATTAAAGTCTCTACCTTTTCACAGCAGTTCGAAACTAGGGTTAGAACTTTCTGCAAGTCCGAAGCACTAGGTTGTAATCGAGCTACATCACATCGAAGAGCGTCGAAGGGCATGCAAATCGAGGGGTGCTACGTCAGGTGCGATCGCCTGAACAGTCGGCTGCAACGCGATGAAATTGCGGACTTCCCGGGCTCAGATCTTCTCCAACTCGACACGATAAATCACGAAATGGGTATGGATTTGTAGTTGAGGGAAATCTCTACAAAAAACCCAACTGGAGTGGATGAATTTATTGAATGGATTTTGAATTAAAGAGGAGAGAAGGGAAGAACCATTTCTGCCATGCGTAGTTGATGAATCGGGGAGAGAGAAAGAGTGAGCTGGACCAATGATTTTTTTTTTATATTTATAAATTTTAAAAATCCGAAAATACCCCTTGTCACACACGAACACCAATCCAAACCCAACGACTGTCGCCCTAGCTAAATACCCCCATTCCGAACACAATGGGATATGTTTTGAAGGCCCATTCGAATGTTTCAGTCAGTTTTCATTCAAATTAAAATATAAATCATTCAATATTTGATTTGAACGTACATTTCAATTTGTCGGGGCTACATACTGATCCTAAAAATTCCCAAAAAATAAATCTAGCTATGTTTTGACGATATGGTCCCAACTAAACTAGTTTCGTCGAATTCTGAGACCGTTTGAAAAATGGCCCATTTCTGGTTGATCCAATTTAACTATAATTGACCAAAACACGTTTTCCTTTGCCACGCTCACATACTAGCTTCAAAAATTATGAAATTTGAAACCTAGCAATAATTTGACATCCCAGATCCAAAAAAAGTGGTTTCGTCGAATTCTGAGGTCATTTGCAAAATGGCCATTTTCACGGGCTATATAAACTCTATAGCGACCTTTCTGAAAATTCATTTGGCCATAACTTTTTCTTCCCACTACGAAACTTTGATTTTACAGATTCATTAGAAAGATATTCACTAACAGATTTAAATATTTTTGGTTTCACACAAATCCGTTTTGTTTTGCACCCGGTACAGTCAGTCAAAGTTTGAAATGAAATTTTGAAACTGCAGCGCCATTTCAGGCCTTGTTTATAATTAGAAATAATTATATTCATTTTCAAATGTCGATTCAAACTTACTTTTCATCGTTATTATTTAAAATATTTATTTTAAATATTTAAAATTCACCAAAATAGCCAATAATTTTTTTTAAATTGGTTCAGATTTTCCGGGTTGTTACAATCTCCCCTACTTAAAACTTTTCGTCCCCGAAAAGGAACAAAGTCGAAAGTGGTTTGATTGACCAACTCTACGTTCAATCTGGCTTCCATTCTCCAACTTTTCAGCTTCTGAGAATTTTCAGATTCTTCAAGAATTTGGCTAACACCCGGAATTTTCGAAAAATTTCACCATAACCTCCTTTGTACGGGGAGGGTTTGGAAATTTATTGGGCCATATTAGGTACCCAATAAATCCTATAAAGCATATACATATTTATAGTGATATATTCTGGTGTTTACAGGGGAGCGTGTATAGATAATAACTCCAGAGAATAAATTCTCGTCACCCTGTCCAAGCCTGAGGGAGTGTGTATTTTAAATTGCTCCAGAGAATAAATTCTTGTCACCTCGTCCTGTGTGGGAAATAAATAATCCATGTGCCGTATCTAATAACTAGAGAGACGTGATTATTGTCAACTCCAGACCCGTGTAGGGTTTTTATTAATCTGGCAATTTATCGTTACAATTTTATATGGTCCATATCAGTCATCAGTTCAACCTGTAATATATAGTCATCGCCATACGAGCCTCTCGCTCGTATGGTAAATCTTCAACCTCATCACACAAGCTCCAAATGCTTATGTGGTATATGATGAAGTATGCCTATCTTCAAGAAGTATGCCATGTAGTGTAGTTCAAAATTAATTGTTACTATCCTATGGCGACGTTTATTATTACACACAGAACAACCAGCACTCCACATCCAATGGCATTCACAGGAGTTGATATAATAATAAAATTGCGCATCCAACTCATTAAGGTTTACCTATTTGTCGGGCACGCAAATAAATTCTTTACTCAACAGCTAATCCATCTACCTGTTGAAACATATATAATGCACATGTATATATTTCTATCTATTTTTAAATTAGTTCAATGTGTGATTTAATCGAATAAATTCTACCATTCATTCTCTTATTAATTAAATTAACTATCGTTCTAATAATTTAATTAATCCAACCCACTATCACACAACACAAACAACAAGCAATTTGTTTTTAACTTTTCAAAATCATACAAATTAATTCATACACTCTTTTTAAATTAATCAGACTATAGAATTAAAAGTGCACATCCATGGAAAGAAAATAACAACAAAGTAGAGAACTAAACGGTAATGAAAAGTATGGTAAATGTACCTTGCACTGGAGTCAATCAGATATTTCTACTCGACACTTAGGATAGGCTTTCTAAATGCTCTCTTCAGTTTCCCAAGTACAATCTCGCGGATCCCCACTCCATTGCACTTTGACTAAGTGAACTTTCTTATTCCTCAGTTCTTTGGTTTCTTTGCCAATGATCTTTAGCGGCTCTCTTCTCACAGCCAATTCTGGAGTAATTTCAATATCCTGTTGCGCTGCTTCTTCCACGATCAAGTCTGGGTCATGAGCATGCTTTCGAAGTTGAGATACGTGAAATACATCATGCACCCCAGGCAACCAGTCAGGCAATTGAATTCTATAGGCCAGAGTTCCAATCCTTTCAAGGACAGGGAATGGACCAACAAATCTAGGCGCCAACTTCCCAGTTTTGCCAAATCGAATCACTCCTCTCATCGGAGAAACCCTTAGATACACATAATCACCAACAGAAAAAGCCAAATCCCTTCTTCTCGAATTAGCATAACTCTTCTATCGGCTTTGAGTGGCGAGTAATCGTTTCTTAACGAAATCCACTTTGTTGGCAGCTTAGCGGATCATATCAGGTCCCAATACATGTCTATTACCTGGTTCAACCCAACAAGCAGGGGATCGGCACGGTCTACCATACAATGCTTCGAATGGTGACATTGTCAGGCTCGCTTGGTAGCTGTTGTTATATGAGAACTCGGCCAAATGTAAATGGTCTTCCCATGATCCACCGAAATCAAGAACACAAGCTCGCAATAAATCTTCTAAAATACGATTCACCCTCTCAGTCTGACCATCTGTTTGAGGATGATAGGGGGTGCTCAAGTTCATCTTTGTTCCCAGTTCTACTTGAAATGCCTCCCAGAATTTGCTAGTAAATATTGGATCTCTATCACTGACTATACTGAGCGGCACTCCATGTAGCCTAACAATTTCCTTGAAATATATCTGCACCAAACTCTGAGCAGTTCTGTTTGATCTGAAAGGTATGAAATGGGCGGTCTTCGTGAAGCGATCTACGATCACCCAAATACTGTCATTTCCTTTTTTGGTTCTGGGCAAACCATCTATGAAGTCCATGGAAATATGTTCCCACTTCCAACCTGGAACGTCCAGCGGTTGCAACAATCCAGCAAGTTTCTGTTGGTCTCTTTTGACTAGTTGGCAAGTATGGCATTGGCTAACATATAAAGAAATGTCTCTCTTCATCGACCTCCACCAAAAGTGCGTTTGATGTCATTATACATTTTGCTTACTCCTAGATGGATACTAAGTTTTGACTTGTGGCACTCATCCAGGACTTCCTTTCGGAGCTCAGAAATGTTAGGAACACAGATTCGACCTTTTAGCCTTAGAATCCCATCATTATCCACATGAAAACTCGAGGGCTCGCCTTTTTGAATTATCTCTCTGATCTTCTGAATGAAGTGATCATCCTTTTGAAGAGCAGATATTTTATCAATCAATGAAGTTGTAATAATAAAACTGGCAATCATTACATTCTTTCTACTTAACGCATCGGCCACGACATTGGCTTTCCCTGGAGTGTATAGAATCTCAAAATCGTATGCTGCAAGGAACTCTAACCAACGTTGCTGCCTTAGATTCAAGTCTTTCTGGGTGAACAGATACTTTAACGACTAGTGATCTGTAAACAGTTCGAATTTCTCACCCAGAAGATAGTGTCTCTAGATTTTCAAAGCAAATACTATACCCAACAACTCAAGTTCATGAGTGACGTAGTTCTTTTCATGTGGCTTCAGCTGACGGCTAGCATAAGCAACAACTTGACCTCTTTGCATTAATACTGCGCTAAGGCCTTCTCTAGAGGCATCCGTCCAGACTTTCAAGTCCTGATTACCGTCGATTATTGTTAACAATGGAGCCGTTGTTAATCTTAACTTTAGCTCCTCAAAAGCCTCCTCACATTCTGGAGTCCACTTGAATTTTGAGTGCTTCTTTGTAAGCTTCGTTAAGTGACTAGATATCTTCGAAAAATCTTTAACGAACTTCCGGTAATAACTAGCCAATCCAAGAAAACTTCGGACTTCTACGGGAGTACTAGGCTGTTTCCAATTTTGAATGGCGGTGATTTTACTTGGATCCACAGCAATTCCTCCTTTGGATATGACGTGGCCAAGAAACTTCACTTCATCTTGCCAGAATATACATTTGGACAGTTTGGCTTTCAATACATTCTTTCTCAGAATTTGTAACGACCCGCATTCTACGCATCAAAGGAACGTAAAATATTTATTTATTTCACATACAAAGTCGTATGGTCACGTAACTTTGGTAGACGACTATTGGGGTCATTTACCATGTTCATGATTTTTCCCGATTTTTAAATGACCATTTTACCCTTAGTTGGTACTGTTTTGGCCATACCTTTTGACTGGAAAGAGATTTTGACCTGAAACCACTTTCATTGGCTCCGGATGATGGTTTACAATTCCGTAGAGTGGTCACATTAGCCAAACGGACTCACCGTTTGGGAGATATGGCTGAAACAAGTTTCAAATGGTGAAAAACAGCTTAATTGGGCTTAACCGGATAATTAGCAGCCAGGCCCAAAGGGGATTTCGGGATTGGAGATGTATAGGGGCTGATTAGGGTTAGAAAAGATTTCCTTCAGCCGCCACTTTCATTCTTGAACCCTAACAATGGCTGCCAACATCTAGAAACATCCCCAAATCACTTTCTAATCAAGTTTTGGCCTAATCTACATCAAATAAAGAAGAGAAAACATGAAAGCAAGATTAGAGCTGCTGTTAGACATCAGTATTCACCCAAATCAGTGAGGTTTCAGTTCTGAGAATTTTATTTGTGGCCAAGGTGAGTGATTTGCATAGTTTTTGCACTAATTACGGTTAATTAAGGGTAATTAGTGAAGATTAGCGAATTTATACACTAATAAATTCTGGAAAAATATCTATAAATTCAAAAATAATATTTTATGCCTCTGTTAGAAATTTGGTTTAATTTGGTTAAGTTTTGTTAACCCTATGATTAGTTTTGCTTAAACACGCTTAAGGGAAAATATGGGGTTTTCGGTATATTTGATCCATTTTGACATGTGAATTCATTGTTTTGGTGTTTGTGGTTAGTTTTCTATGTTGCTATGACTGTTTGGGATGATTTTTGGTTAATTGGAATGGTTAGACTGGTCGAAAACATCATCGAATGGCGTAAACAAGTCATTGGAAAAAGTTGCAGAAAGTTGTGCAGGGTTTTGGATCGGATCGGGTATGGGCTCGGATCGGATGGGAGAGCTGGGCAAGGAGTCCGAACCGAACCGAAGTCTGGCACAAAAGAAGTTTGGCAAGAAGGAAGGCCATTGCTTAGAGTTGGAGTGGGACAGGGGATCGGATCGGAGCAGGCAAGCAAGTCAAACTGAAGCATCGGATCGAATGTAGGACCACCGAACCGAACTCAAGCAGAGGCACACCCGAACCGAACCACATCAGAGCATCCGAACCGAACTGACGTCTGAAGGGGGGAGAATCACCGAACCGAACCGCATCCAGGAGTACACTATGAAGCATTGCACCGAACCGAACCGTGTTATACGTATGTATCCGAACCGAATCGAATCCAGGACCACTTCTACGCGACGACTCTCTTGAAGACCAACTCCAATTCGATCAAAACCCAAGATGCAAAGGAAGCCCAAATGAGGGGCTTTGACTCAGGATCCAGTTGGGAACCAATGAGTGGGCTTCATGATTGGGCTTTGTTGCGGGACGTGTGCAAAGGGGCTATCGATGTCTATGACTTTGGATCACTATGTATGGGAGGTATGTGAACGGATTCAGGGCCATAGTGGCCTTGGTACGACTAAAAGACTATAGACCAATGAAGTGGGGTCATTTGTAAAGATTTGGTCATGACTCCATGTGGTGAGCTTGGTAGTAGCAGTAGTTGTCCAAGTTGAACTCCGTCACTACTTCGATGGGTCTAGTGATTGACAGTGGTGGACATCGTATGCTTTACGCACTGAGTGAGAGATGTGAGGATGGTTGTCATGCTTGATTTGTTTGTCACCATTATGACATACACACCCCACCCCCGTATTCTTTACACTATTTGTTATGGCACCTTAGAGTATTGTACGGTATGTAGTGCTAACTCTTTGGTTGCAGGTCCAGGTTCAGATATGGTTTAGTATACCTGTTATTGTTCTATTTAGATGCTTATCGCTCATACCAGGCTTTATGTCTGACCCAGAGTTTTATGTCTCTTCTTATTACTCTTGGTGCTCACACGAGCAGACTAGAGACAGGTTAGCTGGTGATGCACGGGTAGATGATCCAGAGACGAGCAGGAGGCTTCCATGTATGATGTACATAGTATTCTCCCTGTGTTGTTGAAGATCACTGCTTGGGCATTAGTAGTGCATCTTCTACTTTAGCTTTCTTTTGTTTTAGAGACAGTAAATTTTGGAAGTTGTAATAAGCTGTACTTGGATTTCCGCTGCTCTGATGTTGATGTTGGTTTTAGTTATCAGCTTATGCACTGTCTCACCTGTTTTATGTCAAGTATATTATTATTATATTTTGCTCCATGCGCTGTGACACATTCTACAGGTTCTTGATTAGTTCGTTCTCTTCTTTCCTTTCTTCTGACGATCCATCCCATGCTAGCTGGGCATGTGTACAACGCACTTACGGAGAAATGCCGGTTGGTGCGGGCGGGCCGTCACATTGGTATCAGAGCTCTAGGTTGCGTAGTTAACCTAGGGAAAGACACCAGGGAGAGATAGTACGTATATAAGAGAGCGTATTTGTGATTACTTTGGTTTTCAAAAACTATATATGTATACACTATTAGTAGTATAAGAATGAAGTCGTACTACACTAGCACCACAATGGGGTCGTTAATCGTTTCGTTTTACAGATTGACGATGAGCCGATATGCTAGAGGTGCTGGTAGGGGAGCCAATAATGGGAATGCTGCTGACATGAGGGAGATGTTTACTGACCTCATGAGAGACATGCTTAGGGAGGTGCAAGGGGCAGCTCCCAATGGCGGAAATGGTGGTGGTCCAATAGTGCAGGCACCTAGGGCCGATTTCGCCAAGCTGAATAAGGATTATACTAGTCTTGGTGGGAAGCCGTTCCACGGAATGAAGTTGGCCACGGATGTTCAGGATTGGTTGGATAGTTGCGAACATATCTTCGAGGATTTGGGTATCGAGGATGCGATGAAGAGAAAGCTAGCGTCCCGTCAGCTGCAAGGGCGGGCAATGAATTGGTGGAATGCTATAAAGGCAACTACTCCCGAGGATCAGATTACTTGGGAGCAGTTTAAGGTTCGCTTTAGTGAGAAGTTCATTCCAACTGCTCAGAAGTCAGTGTTGTTTAAGAAATTCTTGGAGCTCAAGCAGAAAGGCAGAGCTGTCTCTGAGTATATTGCTGAATTCGACACTTTGTCGAAGTATGGGTTATCTCTTATTGATACTGCCGAGAAGAAGAATGAGAAATTCATAACTGGTTTGGATCAGTACTTGGGGGAAAGGCTTATTAACCACATCAATGAGACATTTGAATCGATTGTGGGGAAAGCATTGAGGTCAGAAAGTCTCTACCCTAAGCCGAAGACTGAGATTGCGTCTGCAGAGGAGCCAAAGCCACAAGCAAGTGGTGGAGGCAAGGGTGGTTCCCAGAATAAGAGAAAGCAGAATCAGATTAAGGATGGCCATAAGAAAAAGAATAAGCAAGATGTTGAGTGCTTCAGCTATGGTAAGAAGGGCCATTATGCTAGGAATTGTCGGGCCAAGCCAGCGGATAAGAAGTGCTTCAACTGTGGCCAAATGGGACATCACAAAGACAAGTGTCCGCAACCCCCTAAAGAAAAGAAAATGGTGAAAGCATATGCCCTTAATGCTATTCCTTCTTCGTCGAATGCCCCAACCGCGGCGGAGAAGGGAAAGAATGTCGTCATTCAAGGTATGGTTTCTGTTTATGATGTTCCTGTTAGAGTTTTGTTTGACACTGGAGCTTCCAGTTCTTTTATATCTAGTGACCTGGCAGATAGGTTGGGATTGGAGACCGAGATTGTCGATAGACCTTTAGTAGTGACGAACTCGATTGGTGGTTCGACTAGCCTTAGCATGATTTGTCGTAATGTGATCTTATCGAGTCATGGATGCATGTTTGTTTGTGATTGCTTTGTTTTGGGCTTTACTGGGTTTGGCGTTATTTTGGGAGTAGATTGGCTCCAAAGATACGGGGTGGTGGTAGACTATGAGGGCTTTTTGGTGACAGCTAGAGCGGATGATGGGCGGAGGATAGTGTTTGGTAGTCTACCCAGTGAGGGGGTATTGGCTAGTTTTCTAAACTCCCTCGACATTCCGCATAGTGAGTTGTCAGGTTTGCCCGTGGTTAGCCAGTATCCGGACGTTTTCGAAGAAGTGACCGGGCTTCCACCACATCGAGAGATTGAGTTCCGTATTAATTTGGTGAAAGATGCCAGACCTATAGTGATGCCACTTCGTCGTATGGCACCAAGGGAGCAGCGAGAGCTCGGGGTGCAAGTCAGCGATCTTTTGAAGAAGGGATTTATCAGAAGGAGTGTTTCTGAATGGGGAGCACCAGTTGTGTTTGCTACCAAGGCGGATGGTTCCCTTCGTATGTGTGTAGACTACCGCGAGTTGAATAAAGCGACGAGGAAGAACAAGTATCCTCTACCGCGGATAGATGATTTGTTCGACCAGTTGGGTGGCACGAGAGTATTTTCTTAGTTGGATCTCGCGACAGGTTTTCATCAGGTTAGAGTGGAAGCTGAGAGTATAGCTAAAACGGCATTTCAGACGCCGTCTGGATTTTATGAGTGGTTGGTCATGCCATTCGGGCTGACCAATTCCCCAGCATATTTTGTGGATCTTATGAATAGGGTATTCAGAGATCAGTTGAATAAGTTTGTCCTTGTGTTCGTTGATGATATTTTGGTCTATTCCAGGACAGAGGAAGAACACAAGGAATTAAGAATAGTGATGGAGGTGTTGAGAAAACGCCAATTGAAAGCAAAGTTTTCTAAGTGTCACTTCTGGAGGAGGGAAGTGAGGTTCTTGGGCCATGTTGTTTCAGAGAATGGTATCGCCGTGGACCCTTCGAAGGTGGCTACGGTACAAGATTGGTCTACGCCCAAGAATGCAACAGACATAAGAAGTTTCTTGGGGTTAGCTGGATATTATCGTAAGTTTATCCAAGACTTCTCCAAGATAGCAGCACCGTTGACTCAGTTGACCAGGAAGAATCAAGCTTTTGTCTGGGATGGAAGGTGCGAGAATGCATTAAAGAGTCTAAAGGAGAAGTTGACATGTGCACCAGTGTTAGTCATTCCTAAGGGGAATGAAGAAATGACTGTATACACGGATGCTTGTGGTACCGGACTAGGTGTCGTATTGATGCAAGGAAGTAGGGTTGTAGCTTATGCTAGTCGGCAACTAAAGCCGCATGAGAAGAGGTATCCTACCCATGATTTGGAACTGGCAGCAATTGTGTTTGCAATAAAGATGTGGAGACACTATCTCTTGGGAGAAAGATTTGAGTTGTTCACCGATCACAAATCGTTAAAGTATCTCTTCTCCCAGAAGGATCTGAATCTCCGTCAGCAGAGATGGTTAGAGTTCTTGGCTTCGTATGATTTTGATATCGCATACACACCTGGGAAAGGTAATGCGGTAGCCGATGCCTTGAGTAGGAGACATGCCAGTTTAGGGGCTATGTTTCTTGAATGGAAGCAACTGGAGTATATCACGGGGTTTGATTTCAGACCAAAGTGCGAATTGGATCCAGAAATGTTAGCAAGTTTGACGATCAGACCCACTTTGATTAAGCGGATCGGCTCTAGTCAGAGGGACGATCCTAACCTATTGGAAATCATCTCCAAGTTGGAGATGGTTATCGATGAGGAGATGAACAAGTATGGGCTTGATCGAGATGGATGGCTTAGAAAGGATGGAAGACTAGTTGTACCCAATGTCAATGGATTGAGGGATGAAGTGCTTAGAGAATGTCATCACTCAAAACTGACCATACACCCCGGAGGTAACAAGATGTATCGAGATATGAAGCAGACCTACTACTGGGAAGGGATGAAAAGAGACATTGGGAAGTTTATATCCAAATGCATGAATTTCCAGCTAGTTAAAGCCGAGCAAAAGAAGTCTAGTGGGTTGTTGCAACCATTAGAAATTCCCGAATGGAAATGGGAGCAAGTCTCAATAGATTTCATCGATGGTTTACCAAGGGCTAGATCGGGACATGATGGCATTTGGGTAATTGTGGATCGATTGACTAAGAGTGCAAGATTTATACCAGTCAAATCGACCAGAACGACAGCTAAGTTAGCGGAACTGTATATAAAGTGGGTAGTTAGATTTCATGGAATACCCAAAGGCATTGTGAGTGACCGAGATCCGTTGTTCACTAGTGGATTTTGGAAGAGCTTACAAGAGGCGTTAGGATCAGAATTACATCTCAGTACCGCATACCATCGTCAGACCGACGGACAAACAGAGAGGGTGAACCGAGTATTAGAGGATCTCTTGAGAGCCTGTGTATTGGATTTTGGTGGATCATGGGATGACCATTTGCATCTGGTAGAGTTTGCATATAATAATAGCTACCAATCCAGTATCCGTATGGCTCCATATGAAGCTTTGTACGGAAGACCGTGCAACTCACCATCATGTTGGATAGAGACTGGCAAGAAGTTTATACTTGGACCAGATGTGGTGAGGGAAACCTCAGATAAGATTAAGATCATTCAACTACGAATGAAGGCTGCCCAAGATAGGCAGAAGAGTTATGCTAATAAGAGGAGAAAAGACTTAAAATTCTCCGTTGGTGACTTGGTGTTTGTCAAGATTTCTCCGTTGAAAAGCGTGTTACGATTTGGCAGGAGAGGCAAATTAGCACCAAGATTTGTTGGCCCATTCCCTGTTCTTGAACTAGTCGGGAATTTGGCGTACAGAGTTGACTTACCAGAGAAGATGGCGGGAGTTCACAACGTATTTCATGTTTCCCAACTGAGGAAGTTCGTTCATGACCCAGATATGACTATTTCACCTGATCAGTTAGAGGACTTCGAAGTGGAACCTGAGGCGGTTGGGAACCGCAAGCCTATGCGTATTGTCGAGCACGATACGAAGCAACTTCGAAGGAAGGCGGTGAAGCTAGTCAAGTTTCAGTGGGGCGAGGACGAGAATGATTGTACTTGGGAGACCAGGAGAGTATCAGAAAGATGTATCCAGAGTCAACTTTGGGAGACGACTATTGGGGTCATTTCCCATGTTCATGATTTTTCCCGATTTTTAAATGACCATTTTACCCCTAATTGGTACTGTTTTAGCCATAACTTTTGACTGGAAAGGGATTTTGACCTGAAACCACTTTCATTGGCTCTGGATGATGGTTTACAATTCCGTAGAGTGGTCACATTTGCCAAACGGACTCACCGTTTGGGAGATATGGCTGAAACAATTTTCAGAAGGTGAAAAACAGCTTAATTGGGCTTAACCGGGTAATTAGCAGCCAGGCCCAAAGGGGATTTCGGGATTGGAGATGTATAGGTGCTGATTAGGGTTAGAAAACATTTCCTTCAGCCGCCACTTTCATTCTTGAACCCTAACAATGGCTGCCAACATCTAGAAACATCCCCAAATCACTTTCTAATCAAGTTTTGGCTTAATCTACATCAAATTAAGGAGAGAAAACACGAAAGCAAGATTAGAGCTGCTGTTAGACATCAGTATTCACCCAAATCAGCGAGGTTTCAGTTCTGAGAATTTTATTTGTGGCCAAGGTGAGTGATTTGCGTAGTTTTTGCACTAATTACGGTTAATTAAGGGTAATTAGTGAAGATTAGCGAATTTATACAGTAATAAATTCTGGAAAAATATCTATAAATTCGAAAATAATATTTTATGCCTCTGTTATAAATTTGGTTTAATTTGGTTAAGTTTTGTTAACCCTATGATTAGTTTTGCTTAAACACGCTTAAGGGAAAATATGGGGTTTTGGGTATATTTGATCCATTTTGACATGTAAATTCATTGTTTTGGTGTTTGTGGTTAGTTTGCTATGTTGCTATGACTGTTTAGGATGATTTGTGGTTAGTTGGAATGGTTAGACTGGTCGAAAACGTCGTCGAATGGCGTAAACAAGGCACTGGAAAAAGTTGCAGAAAGTTGTGCAGGGTTTCGGATCGGATCGGGTATGGGCTAAGATCGGATGGGAGAGCTGGGCAAGGAGCCCGAACCGAAGTCTGGCACAAAAGAAGTTTGGCAGGAAGGAAGGCCATTGCTTAGAGTTGGTGTTGGACAGGGGATCGGATCGGAGCTGGGGAGTAGATCGGATCGGAGCAAGCAAGCAAGTCAAACTAAAGCATCGGACCGAATGTAGGACTACCGAACCGAACTCAAGCAGAGGCACACCCGAACCGAACCACTTCAGAGCATCCGAACCGAACCGACGTCTGAAGGGGGGAGAATCACCGAACCGAACCGCATCCAGGAGTACACTATGAAGCATTGCACCGAACCGAACCGTGTTATACGTATGTATCCGAACCGAATCGAATCCAGGACCACTTCTACGTGACGACTCTCTTGAAGACCAACTCCAATTCGATCAAAACCCGAGATGCAAAGGAAGCCCAAATGAGGGGCTTTGACTCAGGATCCAATTGGGAACCAATGAGTGGGCTTCATGATTCGTCTTTTCTGCGGGACGTGTGCAAAGGGGCTATCGATGTCTATGACTTTGGATCACTATGTATGCGAGGTACACGAACGGATTCAGGGCCATAGTGGCCTAGGTACGACTAAAAGGCTATAGACCAATGAAGTGAGGTCATTTGTAAAGATTTGGTCATGACTCCATGTGGTGAGCTTGGTAGTAGCAGTAGTTGTACAAGTTGAACTCCGTCACTACTTCGATGGGTCTAGTGATTGACAGTGGTGGATATCGTATGCTTTACGCACTGAGTGAGAGATGTGAGGATGGTTGTCATGCTTGATTTGTATGTCACCATTATGACATACACACCCCACCCCCGTATTCTTTACACTATCTATTATGGCACCTTAGAGTATTGTACGGTATGTAGTGCTAACTCTTTGGTTGCAGGTCCAGGTTCAGGTATGGTTTAGTATACATGTTATTGTTCTGTTTAGATGCTTATCGCTCATACCAGGCTTTATGTCTGACCCAGAGTTTTATGTCTCTTCTTATTACTCTGGGTGCTCACACGAGCAGACTAGAGACAGGTTAGCTGGTGATGCACGGGTAGATGATCCGGAGACGAGCAGGAGGCTTCCACGTATGATATATATAGTATTCACCCTGTGTTGTTGAAGATCACTGCTTGGGCATTAGTAGTGCATCTTCTACTTTAGCTTTCTTTTGTTTTAGAGACAGTAAATTTTGGAAGTTGTAATAAGCTGTACTTGGATTTCCGCTGCTCTGATGTTGATGTTGGTTTTAGTTATCAGCTTATGCATTGTCTCACCTGTTTTATGTCAAGTATATTATTATTATATTTTGCTCCATGCGCTGTGAGACATTCTACAGGTTCTTGATTAGTTCGTTCTCTTCTTTCCTTTCTTCTGACGATCCGTCCCGTGCTAGCTGGGCATGTGTACAACGCACTTACGGAGAAATGCCGGTTGGTGCGGGTGGGCCGTCACAGAATTTGTAGAACTTTCTCCAAATGTTTTTCATGTTCGGCCTTTGATTTAGAGAAGATTAGAATATCGTCAATAAAAACCAGAACAAACTTATTCAGGACTCCTCTGAACACTCTATTCATCAAATCGACGAAGTAAGCTGGAGCGTTACATAAGCCGAACGACATTACTAACCACTCATAGAATAAGTCTAGACCTCTAAATGCTGTCATAGGAACACACTCTTCGGCAATACGAAGCCGATGGAAACCTGTAGCTAGGTCCATCCTTGAAAATACTTGTGCCCCATTCAGACGATCCAATAAATCATCGATTCGTGGCAATGGATATTTATTCTTTATTGTCTGCTTATTCTAGTCGCGATAATCCACACATAGTCGCAGAGTACCGTTAGATTTTGGGACAAACACCACTGCTGCTCCCTAATCAGAGAAACTAGGCCTGAATATACCCTTCCATACAAGCTGAGGAGTTTGATTGTCTAGTTCTTCTTTCTCTTTTAGAGTCATCCTCCGAATAGCGTGCACTACTAGTCTTGCGTTTGGAATTAAAGCGATCTTGAAATCGATTTCTCTCTGTGGAGGTAAGCTGACAACTTCTTTGAACACATCGGCATAATTCTTTATGATAGGAATATCTTTGATGAGGTCGGGAATATTCTCTGTGACTACAGGGATATTTTCTATTTGAGCAGGAGAAACATCCAACGCTGCCCAGAAGTCTTTTCTATCAGAATTCTGACCTTCATAGGGAATGGTTATATAATCTCCTGATTTAATCTTGGCCCTAACCACTCTGTCGGCGCACTTAACCTCTGCTTCATATTTGGTTAACCAATCCTATCCCAAAATAAGACCGAATTCAGTAAAATTCATGATGATAGAGATGGTAGGGAACTTGTAACAAGAAAAAGAGACAGGAACCGCATAAATCCAGCTAAGATCGAGAGAACCCCCAACAGTATTATGGATAGTGATGGGTTCCTTGAGCTTTCTCAATTTCAAATCTAACTTCTTAACTGCATTCTTTGCAATGAAGCTTCGTGACGCGCCTGTATCAAACAGTACTTTAACTGGAATGTTTTTGATAGTAAGTGTGCCTTCCAAAACATCAGCCCTTCCCTGACTAGCTGAGGGTGCAGCGGTTTCTGCCATTTCATTTACTTGAACCACATTGGTCTTTTTCAACAGCCAGCAGTCTCTCTTTATATAACCAGCCCGATGACACGGATTGCACTCTCGATTCACTTGAAACTTGCTCTTGGATTTAGATTCATCCTTCCTTCGTTTGTTCGAAGCCTTACAACTTATCGCCAAATGTCCTTGCCTATTGCAGCTTGAGCATGTGGCAGTCATTACCGGTTCTTTCCCAGATCTTGCCCTTTTTCTCTTGGCTCTGGGCTCCTTACTGACCTCAGGCATCGTACTGGCCTCAAGATTACCAGTCTCAGACTCCCCATTGTTACTCAGACTGACTTCCTCTTCGTCGCGCAACATACCTTTCTTATGGAGATCTTTATACTGATAAGCCATGTATATCATTTCTGAAAAAGGAAGCTTCACATGCCCCATTACTTTATTCTGGTTCTTTCTTTAAAACCCGTTCAGATTCTTTCTCTTCATATTTTGAATTAAATGAGGAGCAAAGTGAGAAAGTTCATTGAATTTCTTATGATATTCTGGAATGGTCATATCTCCTTGTATCAGATAAGAAAATTCATCACAAAGCCGCTTAGTTGCTTCGGGAGGAGTAAATCTTTCTAGGAAAATCTCTTTGAACCTATCCCAGGTGATATCACCTTCTGGATTATCTTTGATGATTGTTTCCCACCAGATTAAAGCTTCTTCTTTGAGCGCCCAAGATGTTACTAATCTTTTCTGATCATCTCTCAACTGGATACGTTCAAAAATTCTTTCAATAGAACTCATCCATGCTTGAGTTTGAATTATAGATTCATTGCTCGAGAATTGTGCTCTGCCCAGATTTCGATATCTCTTTAATAGAGCCTCTAGATCGGGTTCTGCATTCCTCTTGTTTCTGACACTCATTTTCAAGTACTTCTACAAATAGCAAATCAAGTGTCAGGTCACAGAAAAGATATCTGTAATCAGTTACCCGTCCTAGAACTCTACTGGTTCTATTTCTGACGAGTTCGTTTATATGTTATATTCCAGCACTAAGCTTAACCAAAGCTCTGATACCATGTTGTGACGACACCAAACCCCATACCGACGGTGGCAAGGGTAATCTTTGAAATATAACACATAAACAGATAACAGCAGAATAGAAATAAATAAATACACCAGATAAAGAACAAATAATACACTGGATAAACATAATCATCAGAGTTACACAGTATACAGGATCATACTTAGTACAAATACAGATCAGCTATACAATTAATGTCTACAGCGGAAAAAAAACATAATATGTACAATAGGAGCTGAACAGCATAAAAAAAGATAAATGATAGAATCCGTCTTCAGCTTTATCTATCCAGAAAGAGCCTGCTAACCTGAACACAAGGCTGCCCGTGTAGAAAAAGGGGCACCCGAGTTTGCAAGTGAAACAAACTACGAGTTAGTCATGGGACTGGTATGAGAAATCTACTTAACACATTTTATAATATGGCCAATCACAGGACCACGCCACTTTCACGGAACGGGTTTACTCCATTGGATTGCCAGTGCTTCAAAACAAATAATTCTTTTAAACATCGCAATGATTTTTATAAAAATGAAGCCATTATAAGACTCAGTTACCATCACACAATGCAACGCAAACGGGAGGACATAATTTTACCTTATAATAGCCAAAATATGCTTGATACGAATAAAACAAAAGCATTTGATATTATTGCTAATGTTTATAGGTTTCAAAAACAATTTCAATCATAACTATCAATCATAGATGGCATGGGTACCATATATCATGTCGCCATATATATATAATCAAAACCGCACGATGTCGTATTTGGAAATTGGATTTCCGTCATGAACCGAGGCAAGGGATCGTCCTCACCGAATTCGAGACGCTCTAACCCGCCCCTCAGGCAAGCGCGCAGGCAGGCATTGGATCGTCAGGGCTGGTCCACCGATGTGGATTATTATGCCTGAACACTGCGTTCCCCCGCCCTTTGGGGCGTAAATGAGCCAACGAATGACTCCATCGGCTTCACATAGTCACTGATATATCTGAGGCGCCCCGCAACAGCAACAACCGCACAGGTGAAAATAATGTAAATGTCAGCCAGTTTAAGCACCGAGACCACCTTTAGCTAGAAAAAAACGCAGACCCTCCCTGATGTCCTCTCCCGTTTCTGGTTCATACCGGGGTGTGAGGCTCGCGAATTCACGTTATACACAAAGCTATGCCACACAGGTCGTGCTTTGATCATCAACCACAAGACTTTGCTTTTCAACAGAAGCCTTGATCACTACATCTTACCATGCCACGCAGGAAATTAACGCCATGTAACTGATGGCTATCAACCACACAAAATGAATTCCAATGTCAGGCATACAGCCCATTTACAAGTCCGTTCTGGGTCGGAACGAAACCGGAGGCACTATATACCTCGCCTACCCATCGATCTCCACATACGTCTGGACGATCACCACTCATTATCGATATTTCAGGATGCCTCCCAATCAGGACATCAGTTACCATACAACCGAGGTGAAGATCTCCGGTCTTCAACCACCGTCTTCATCTTCGACTTCTTATCGTCGATTCAGTTATTCAGAATGGGATAAACCCGGTCTTTCTGAGCAACTTGTGTATATAATAAAAAGTGCTACACAAACACAACATACGCCTTATTTCAATTCATCAGTCACTAACTGTAAATCAGTAAGAGAACGATTTCCCAAATATTAACCCCGAAGGCCGAAACCAACATCAGATCAAAACCCAGGAAACCATTCGACTTAGCTAACCTTCAGTTAGTTTCTAAATTTCACATTCCATATCGTTTATAATATTTTATAACGATTTATTGGTATTTTTATTCATTTATTTATAGCCAATTTATTCAAACGATGTTTCATGCCATAACGCGGCAATGGCGCTGTTTTTCTTCAGATTTGATTTAAATATATCTGAAAATCTAACCGTTGGATCTTCACAAATTTCATATCAGATCTTTTCAAAACGAATCCAACGGTTCCAGTTTTGGGAAAATCCGACGGTCGGATCTCCTGGTACACTCGTTTGAAGTTTCGATTTCAAAATACGAACTGCAACGTCGTTATTCGATTTAATTTAATTATAATTATATATATACATAATCAATTCTGGTGCTGTTTTTCTTCATATTTGATTTACACATATATGAAAATCTAACCATTGGATCTTCACAAAGTGGATGTCGTTGGAAAGATATTTCCAAGGCGAACCCAACGGTTTCGGTTTCGGGAAAATCCGATGGTCGGATCTCCCGCACTAATCGTTCGAAATCACGGTTTCAAAACATGAACTGCAGCTTCGTTATTCGATATATTTTAATTATATTTATATATATATATATAAATATAATCAATTCCTCGATTTCAAAACCATATTCTTTTCAAACATTTGATAAAAATGATATTTTTATCCAACGGACATTTATTACGACACTTCACTATTTTTAACAATTCATGTACATAGTAAAAATGTTATTTTTATTGCAAGACAATTTATTTCAAAACACAACTATTTTATATAGTTCGTATAGGTGATAAAAATATGATTTTAATTATAAAACAATTTATTTCAAAACATGAATATTTTATATAGTTCATATAGACGATAAAAATAGGATTTTTAATATAAAACAATTTATTCCAAAACACGACTATTTTATATAGTTCATATATATGATAAAAATAGGATTTTTAATATAAAACAATTTATTTAAAACATGAATACCATTCAACACATGAATTTTTATTCAACGAATGAATTTTATTCAACACATGAATGTTTTCTATAGTTCGTATATATATAATAAAATTGTGATCTTTATTGTTAAAGCAATTTCTTTAAAACACGAATACCATTAAACATATGAATTTCTATTCAGCGAATGAATTTCTATTCAACACATGAATATAGTTCCAACACATGAAAATAATTCTAACGCATGAATATTATTCAAAATTTTGGCAGCATAACGGTAGGGTAGTTAAAACCGGGGCCGTCCCTAGTACGGCTCCTCGCTCCACCTTAAAGCCTCGCAGCATTTGACAATGGGAATTTCATGCATCTATTTCGCACGCAGGCGGCATGTATATTTTTTCATTTCCACAAACTAATCCTATGTAGTTTCAACCAAATAATTCTCAACCACAAACGGGTATTTTTCAACCACAATCAATCAATTTCAACCACAAACAATTTTAATCAACCATTCACTATCAATCAATTTTCACACCAATCACAACCAATAAATATCGTCCATGGTTTGTGGACGAGGGGCGTATATATATTTATATATATATATATATATATTCATTTATTTATATAAGTATATTTCACTTCCATTCAACACATATATAATTTTTACAACGCATATATAACTTATACATCGAACGTACAACTTATACAACGCTTATACATTAGGTGTACAATGCTTATATAACTCATACATCGACTATATAATTTATACATCGTCGTTTTCCATATCGTTTATAGTTCAAAAATCTCATATTGGGTTCCACTCCACCAAAAATAGTAGAAGGCTCAGAAAAATATGCGGTCTCTTCTAGAATGTAGAAGATGTCCACACGAGTCCACTATCTCTTGTTTCACTGAATTTCGTCAACAAACGAAAAAGATATGAATTTTACAATGAAATCCAAAACCGTAGCGCTTTAAAATGCTATAATATATTTTAATATAATTAAAGCTGTTACCTTTTCACAGCAGTTCGAAACTAGGGTTAGATCTTTCTGCAAATCCGAAGCACTAGGTTGTAATCGATCTACACCACATCGAAGAGCGTCGAAGGTCGCGCAAATCGAGGGGTGCCACGTCAGGTGCGATCGCCTGAACAAGCGGTGGCGGTACGACAAAATAGCTGACTTCCCGGGCTCAGATCTTCTCCAACTCGACACGATAATCACGAAATGGGTATGGATTTGTAGCTGAGGGAAATCTCTACCAAAAACCCAACTAGAGTGGATGAATTTATTGAATGGATTTTTAATTATAGAGGAGAGAAGGGAAGAACCATTTCCGCCGTGCGTAGCTGATGAATCGGGGAGAGAGAAAGAGTGAGCTGGACCAATGTTTTTTTTTTTTATATTTATAAATTTTAAAAATCCGAAAATACCCCTTGTCACACACGAACACCAATCCAAACCCAACGACTACCGTCCCTAGCTAAATACCCCCATTCCAAACACAATGGGATATGTTTCGAAGGCCCATTCAAATGTTTCAGCCAGTTTTCATTCAAATTAAAATATAAATCATTCAATATTTGATTTGAACGTACATTTCAATTTACCGGGGCCACATACTGATCCTAAAAATTCCCGAAAAATAAATCTATCTATGTTTTGACGATACGCTCCCATCAAAACAAGTTTCATCGAATTCTGAGACTGTTTGAAAAATGGCCCATTTCTGGTCGATCTAATTTAACTGTAATTGACCAAAACACGTTTTCCTTTGCCACGCTCACATACTAGCTTCAAAAATTATGAAATTTGAAACCTAGCAATAATTTGACATCCCGGATCCAACAAAAGTGGTTTCGTCGAATTCTGAGATCGTTTGCAAAATGGCCATTTTCACGAGATATATAAACTCTATAGCGACCTTTCTGAAAATTCATTTGGCCATAACTTTTGCTTCCCGCTACGAAACTTCGATTTTTCAGATTCGTTAGAAAGATATTCACTAGCAGATTTATATATTTTTGGTTTCACTCAAATCCGTTTTGTTTTGCACCCGGTACAGTCACTCAAAGTTTGAAATGAAAATTTGAAACTGCAGCGCCATTTCAGGCCTTGTTTATAATTAGAAATAATTATATTCATTTTCAAATGTCGATTCAAACTTACTTTTCATCGTTATTATTTTAAATATTTATTTTAAATATTTAAAATTCACCAAAATAGCCAATATTTTTTTTTAAATTGGTTTAGATTTTCCGGGTTGTTACATTAGAGGACACTAGCTACAACACCTACTAATTTAAGGCTTCCTTATTCACGCATATAAACCCATGCCTCACATAAGGCGAGAGAAAGTAAGCAGCCACTTAAGACCATTCAGCTAGGTAGACGTAGCACGCCATTTAAGACCACCTGGTGGTGGGCTCCTTCGTTACTATCTAGCTGGCCTTATTGGATAATCTCCTAGTCACTTAATACTTCCCGTATGATAGGTAGCCCTATGGCAGTACCATACCATACATTTTAAGACCTATTCCCAGGCGTTCCCCTCAACCCAATCCACTTAAGACCCGAGGAAGCGGACTATTCATGAAGATTATCGAACTCGTACCCAATTAGCATTTAATACTTTTATTTATGGGAGTGGGCTACGCAGTCACTTAATACTTTTAGGTGGGTCTAACCACTTAAGACCTTGATTCCCAAAGCAGGCCACGTTATTGAGTTATTCCCGTTTGGTTTCTTCTTACATAAATAATTTACGTATGCAACTAACTATCGTCATGGGTTTCTGTGGTCAATGTTGTCTCACATCAGTTGGACATATATTCGACTACTGGAAAGTGCAGACTTTTGTCGAATAAAGTAATTGACCTCGCATCATTAACTTACTAAGTCCAATTCTATCTTTTAATTATTAGCTCTAGGTTAAATAGTGTAAAATAAGGAAAGTTATATCCTTCTTATCCTAGGATACTTAGTCAATCGTTTCCTTATTGGACTTAGTATTTAAAATGAAAACCAGTACCCATTAATCCCTTTTTATTCCATTTATTTCTATTTAATAGGTTATTTCCATTTATGACTATGACAATCATATTTTCCTAAGGCACTAATTAACCCCTAAAATGCCATTTATTTCTATTGATTTTATTTAATGTTGTTTATGAACCTTACAGTCATAATTTTCCTAAGACGTCAATTGACAATGGAATATCCTTATTATACCAGTCCCATTTTATTTCTAATCTAATTATAATTATTGTAACTCCTTAAGCATTCTTATTTTATTTTAATTTGATTTATTTTGTACATATATATATATATATATATATATATTATATGTTATAAGAAATATTTATTCACTTAACTTGAGTTTTGATTCTTATTCCTAAATTATTATTTTAAATAGTAATCATTAGGCCGAATTACCTAATTTAATTTGTTTTCCCCTAAACAACAATTGTTACAATAGTTACCATTTATTTATGACCTTATTTATAGCAAATCAATTACACTAATTGCTATAACGATCATAATATATATTTCTTGTAACACCCCGTAATTTTAAAACATGACATAAGGGATAATTAAAGAATACTTAATTTTTATAAAAAGAATTAAGTGAAACGGGCTGCGCCATTGCATTTGTGACAACACGCCCCGCACCAACCAACATTTACTCCAAAAGTGCACTGTACACATGTCCAGTTAGCACGGAACGGTCGTCAGAAGGAAAGAAAGAAGACGAAGAATCAACAAAGAACCTGTAGAATGTCTCACAGCGCATGGAACAAAATATAATAACAACATACTTGACATAAAACAGGTGAGCCAGTGCATAAGCTAAAATAAACTATCATAGCAGCGGAAAATCCAAAATACAGCTTATGATCCAAAGTCAACATTAATACAACTTTTAAAAACTGTCTCAAAAAGCTAACAAGAGAGGTACACTACTAATGCCCAAAGTAGTGACCAGCAACGACACAGGGAGAATATCTATGTATATCATACGTGGAAGCCTCCTGTTCGCCTCTGAATTTGCTACTCGCGCATCACCAGCTAACCTGTCTCTAGACTGCTCGTGTGAGCAACCAGAGTAATAAGAAGAGACATAAAACTCTGGGTCAGACAAAGAGTCTGGTATGAGCGATAAGAAGCTAAAAGAACAATAACAGGTATACTAAACCATACCTGAACCTGGACCTGCAACCAAAGAGTTAGCACTACATATTGTACAACACTCTAAGGTGCCACTGAATAAATGGTGTAAAGATAATGGGGGTGGGGTGTCCATACCATAGTGATGGCAAACAATCAATCATAGCAACCATCCTCACATCTCTCACTCAGTGCGTAAAGAATACGATATCCACCACTTCGATCACCCAATACTTTGCTATGATCACTCTGACCCATGGAGTCATAACGACCCCACTGCACTGATCCATAGCCACTAATCCATCGCTATGTCCACTTTGCCCCATGGAGTCGTTCACACCCCACTGCACTGGCTCATAGCCTTACTAATCCTTTATTATGTTCACTTTGCCCTATGGAGTCACAATGGCTCCACTGCACTGAATCATAGTTTTGCTATGATCACTTTGCCCCTCGAGTCACAATGACTCTACTGCACTAATACGTAGCCCATCATTCCTTTTCAGCGGTGAATCGAAGTTATGAATGTCGACAACTCCTTAGCACACGTCCCGCAGCAAAGCCCAACCATGAAGTGAACTCATTGGTTCCCAACTGGATCCTGAGCTCTAACTTCCATTTGGACTACCTTTGCATCTCGGGTTATTGGTCATCACCGGGTTGGTTCGGATCTCCTCCTAATCATCAGTCCAGTTGGGATCGGAATGGTCCTCCCTAAGCAATCAGATCGGTTTGGAATCTCCAGCACAAACCTTCCTCTTTGCTCCGGATCGGATCGAGGACTACACTCCCTGGCAAGCTTCTTCTGATCGGATCGGAGGGTACCATCGGTTCGGGTCGGGGCACAGGCTTCCTCCTTTTCTCCCAATGTCGGATCGGAGGTCTTCTTAGAATGATGGATCGGATTAGCCTCCTTCAGAGCACACCGGGTCGGATCGGAGTTTCCAAGTCGCGTTGCCATATAATGTTAACGGAGAGGATCAGAGCTTCTGAACTTGCGTGGGAGGTGGTTCGGATCGGGTCCTTTTCTCCGTTCCGATCCGGTCGGCCAATTTCTAGCACTTTTTCCAGCAAGCAGTTTACACCACTCGACGACGTTTCCAACCATTCCAAATATTCTAATAGCATACCATACAGTCATAGCAAAATGTATAATCAACCACAAACACCAAAACAACAATATGATAGGTTAAAATGGATCACACATGGCCAAAACCCCATATTTTCCCTCAAACATGTTCAAACACAATTAATGATAGGATTAGCAAAACTTAACCAAATTAACCCAAACTTCTAATAGAGGTCTAAAACATCATTTAAGAATTTATAAATATTTTTCCAGAATTTTATCATGTTTAAATTTGCTAATTAACAATAATTACCCTTAATTAACCATCATTAGTGAGGAACTATGAAAATCACTCACCTTAGCCACAAATAAACTTTAGGTCTGAAATAAATCTCTGTTTGGGCGCGAATAAAAATGCAAATCAGCAGCTCTAATCTTGATTTGGTGAAGATTTCCCTTGGTTTGATGTTGTTAAGCTTAATCCTTGATTAGAAAGTGATTTGGAGTGATTTAGAGGTTAGAGGCCATTTTTAGGGTTTCTAAGAGGTAAGTGGAGGCTAGAAAACTGAAATGGAATGAATCCCTAACTATTTTCAGCCTCCCCATAATCCTAATCCCGAAATGGTTATGGACCCATTCACTAATCACCCAATTTGGCCCTGTTAAGCATTTTTTCACCTTCCAAACCTTATTTCAGCCATATCTCCTAAACGATAAGTCCGTTTGGCTATTATCACCACTCTACGGAAAGGTGTATCAAACGAATCTAACGGAAGTGGTTTCAGGTCAAAATTCCATTCCTGTCAAAAGTTATGGCCAAAACAGTACCAGCTAGGGGCAAAACGGTCATTTAAAAATCGGCAAAAATCATGATCATGGGAAATGACCCCAATAGTCGTTTCCCAAAGTTACATGACCATACGCCTTCATATCAGAAAGAAATAAATATTCTACGATCCTCCGATGTGTAGAATGCGAGTTGTTACATTCTCCCCCCTTAAGAAATTTCGTCCCCGAAATTCCCTAACCAAAACACACAAAGGGACCCGCATGCCTATCAGGCATAAAACAACCATCAAACATACAAAACAAGCAAAACATGTCTATCTAGCATGCGAAATAACTAAATTGCAAAGTATATCTTACCAGGTAAAGAGTTCTGGTTACGTTTTCCTAATGCTCCCCTCTGTCTCCCAAGTACAATCATTCTCGTTCTTGCCACACTGAACCTTGACTAGCTTCACCGCCTTCCTTCGAAGTCGCTTTGTATCGTTCTCGACAATACGAATCGGCTTGCGGTTCCCAACCGCTTCGGGTTCCACTACGAAGTCCTCTAACTGATCAGGTGAAATACTCAAATCTGGCTCGTGCACAAACTTCCTTAACCGGGAAACACGAAATATGTTATGAACTCCCGCCATCTTTTTGGGTAAGTCAACTCTATACGCCAAATTCCCAACTTGCTCGAGAACTGGGAATGGGCCAACAAATCTTGGTGCCAACTTGCCTCTCCTGCCAAATTGTATCACTCTCTTCAACGGAGAAACCTTGACAAACACCAAGTCACCAATGAAGAATTTTAAGTCTCTTCTCCTCATATCAGCATAACTCTTCTGCCTATCCTGGGGAGCCTTCATCCGTTGTTGGATGATCTTAATCTTATCTGAAGTTTCCCTCACCACATCTGGTCTAAGCATAAACTTCTCTCCAGTCTCTATCCAATATGATGGTGAGTTGCACGGTCTTCCGTACAAAGCTTCATATGGAGCCATACCGATACTGGATTGGTAGCTATTGTTATATGCAAACTTTACTAGATGCAAATGGTCATCCCATGATCCACCATAATCCAATATGCAAGCTCTCAAGAGATCTTCCAATATATGATTCACCCTCTCTGTTTGACCATCGGTTTGAGGATGATACGCGGTACTGAAATATAATTCCGACCCTAGAGCCTCTTGTAAGCTCTTCCAAAACCCACTAGTGAACAACGGGTCTCGGTCACTCATAATGCTTTTAGTTACTCCATGAAATCTCACTACCCACTTCATATACAGTTCTGCTAATTTAGCTGCCGTTCTGGTCGATTTGACTGGTATAAATCTTGCACTCTTAGTCAATCGATCCACAATTACCCAAATGCTATCATGTCCCGATCTAGTCCTTTGTAAACCATCAATGAAATCCATCGAGACTTGCTCCCATTTCCATTCGGGAATTTCTAATGGTTGCAGCAAACCACTAGGCTTCTTTTGCTCGGCTTTGACTAGTTGGCAATTCATGCACTTGGATATAAACTTCCCAACCTCTCTTTTCATTCCTTCCCAGTAGTAAGTCTGCTTCATGTCTCGATACATCTTATCTCCACCGGGGTGTATATTCAGTTTTGAGTGATGACATTCCCTAAGCACTTCATCTCTCAAACCATTCACGTTGGGTACAACTAGTCTTCCATTCTTTTGAAGCCATCCTTCTCGATCAAGCCCATACAAATTCATCTCCTCACCGTCGATGTTCATCTCTAACTTGGAGATGATTTCCAATAGATTAGGATCGTCCCTTTGACTGGAACCAATCCGCTCAACCAAGGTGGATCTGATCGTCAAACTAGCTAATATCTCTGGATCCAATTCGCACTTTGGTCTGAAATCATACCCTGCGATATACTCCAGTTGCTTCCATTCAAGAAACATAGCCCCTAAACTGGCATGTCTCCTACTCAAGGCATCGGCTACCGCACTGCCTTTCCCAGGTGTATATGCGATATCAAAATCATACGAAGCCAAGAACTCTAGCCATCTTTGCTGACGGAGATTCAGATCCTTCTGGGATAAGAGATACTTTAACGATTTATGATCGTTAAACAAATCAAATCTTTCTCCCAAGAGATAATGTCTCCACATCTTCAACGCGAACACGATCGCTGCCAGTTCCAAATCATGGGTAGGATACTTTTTCTCATGCGGCTTTAGTTGCCGACTAGCGTAAGCTACAACCCTACCTCCTTGCATCAATACAGCACCTAGTCCGGTACCAGAAGCATCCGTGTATACCGTCATTTCTTCATTCCCTTTAGGAATGACTAATACTGGCGCACGCGTCAACTTTTCTTTTAGACTCTTGAATGCATTCTCACATACTCCGTCCCGGACGAAGGCTTGATTCTTCTTAGTCAACTGAGTCAACGGCGCTGCTATCTTGGAGAAGTCCTGGATAAACTTACGATAATATCCAGCTAACCCCAAGAAGCTTCTCACATCTGTTGCATTCTTGGGCATAGGCCAATCCTGTACCGTAGCCACCTTCGCAGGGTCCACGGCAATACCATTCTCTGAAACAACATGGCCCAAGAATCTCACTTCCCCCCTCCAGAAGTGACACTTAGAGAATTTTGCTTTCAGTTGGTGTTTTCTCAACACCTCCATCACTATCCTCAAATGCCCCTTGTGTTCTTCCTTCGTCCTCGAGTAAACAAGGATGTCATCTACGAACACAAGAACGAACTTATTCAACTGATCTCTAAATACTCGATTCATAAGATCCACGAAATACGCTGGTGCATTGGTCAACCCAAATGGCCTGACCAACCACTTATAGAATCCAGACAGCGTCCTAAATGCCGTTTTCGGAACACTCTTAACCGCTACTCGAAGCTGATGAAATCCTGTCACGAGGTCCAACTGGGAGAACACTCTTGCTCCTTCCAGTTGATCAAACAAATCATCTATCCGCCGTAGAGGATACTTATTCTTCCTCGTCACCTTATTCAACTCGCGATAGTCCACACACAAACGAAGGGAACCATCTGCCTTAGTGGAAAACACAATTGGTGCTCCCCACTCGGAGACACTTCTTCTAATAAACCCCTTCTTCAAAAGATCCCTTACTTGCACCCCGAGCTCTCACTGCTCCCTTGGTGCCATACGACGAAGTGGCATCACTATAGGTCTGACATCTTTCACTAAATCAGTACGGAACTCAATCTCTCGGTGTCGTGGAAGCCCTGTCACCTTCTCGAAGATGTCCGGATACTGGCCAACCACGGGCTCATCTGACAACTCATCATGCGAGAAGTCGAGGGAATATATAAAACTAGCCATTACCCCATCACTAGGTAGACTACCAAACACTACCCTCCGCCCATCATCCGCACTAATTGTCACCAAAAAGCCCTCACAGTCTACCACCACCCCGCATCTTTGGAGCCAATCGACTCCCAATATAATGCCATACCCAGTAAAGCCCAAAACAAAGCAATCACAAACAAACATACATCCATGACTCGATAAGACAAAATTTCGGCAAATCATACTAAGGTTAGTCGAACCACCAATCGGGTTCCTCACAACCAATGGTCTATCGACTATCTCGGGTTCCAGTCCCAACCTATCTACCAGGTCACTAGATATGAAGGAACGGGAAGCCCCAGTATCAAACAAAAGTCGAACAGGTACATCATGAATTGAAAGCATACCTTGAATGATGACATTCTTTCTTTTCTCCGCCGCAGTTGGGGCATTCGACGAAGAAGGAATAGCACCGATAGCATATGCTTTCACAATCTGCTTCTCCTTAAGAGGTTGTAGACATTTATCCTTATGATGTCCCACTTGGCCACAGTTGTAGCACTTCCTATCCGCTGGCTTGGCCTGACACTCTTTGGCATAATGGCCCTTCTTACCACAGCTGAAGCACTCAACATCTTTCTTGCTCTTTTTCTGGCCATCCTTAGCTTGGTTCTGTTTCCTCTAGTTCTGAGTGTTATTCTTGCCTCCACTGCCTGCTTGCGGCTTCAGCCCTTCTGCAGATGCAACCTCGGTCTTTGACTTAGGGTAAAGACTCTCTGATCTCAAAGCTTTCCCAACAATCAATTCAAAAGTCTCATCGATGTGGTTGATAAGCCTTTCCCCCAAGTATCCATCCAAACCAGTAATGAATTTCTCATTCTTCTTCTCAGGAGTATCGATAAGGGATAATCCATACTTCGACAAAATGTCGAACTCAGTAATATAGTCCGAGACTGCCCTACCATTCTGTTAAAGCTCCAAGAACTTCCTAAACAATTCTGACTTCTGAGCAGCCGGGATAAACTTGTCGCTAAAGCGAGCCTTAAACTGATCCCAAGTAACCTGATCCTCTGGAGTGGCTGTCTTAATAGCATTCCACCAATTCATCGCTCGCCCTTGCAGTTGACGAGATGATAGCCTTCTCTTCATCGCATCCTCGATACCCAAGTCGTCGAAGATACGACCACAGCTATCCAACCAATCCTGAACATCCGTGGCCGACTCCATTACGTGGAACGGCTTCCCACCAAGGTGAGTGTAATCCTTGCACAGCTTGGCGAAATCGGCCCTAGGCGCCTGCACTATTGGACCACCACCATTACCGGGATTGGGAACTGCCCCCTGCACATCCCTAAGCATTTCTATCATGAGGTTAGTAAACATCGCCCTCATGTCAGCAGCATTCCCATTATTGGCCCCTCTACCAGCACCTCTTGCGTATTGGCTCATCGTTCAATCTGTAAAGAGAAAACGATTAACCATCTCCATAGTGGTTCTAGTGCAGTGCAACTTCATCCTTAGCTATATTAATAGTATATATATAGCTTTTGAAAACCAAAGTAATCACAAATACGCTCTCTCATATACGTACTATCTCTCCCTAGTGTCTTTCCCTAGGTTAACTACGCAACCTAGAGCACTGATACCAAATGTGACAACCCGCCCCACACCAACCGACATTTACTCCAAAAGTGCGTTGTACACATGTCCAGTTAGCACGGAACGGTCGTTAGAAGGAAAGAAAGAAGACGAAGAATCAACAAAGAACCTGTAGAATGTCTCACCGTGCATGGAACAAAATATAATAACATACTTAACATAAAACAGGTGAGATAGTGCATAAGCTGAAATAAACTATCATAGCAGCGGAAAATCCAAAATACAGCTTATGATCCAAAGTCAACATTATTACAACTTTTAAAAACTGTCTTAAAACGCTAACAAGAAAGGTACACTACTAATGCCCAAAGTAGTGACCAGCAATGACACAGGGAGAATATCTATGTATATCATACGTGGAAGCCTCCTGCTCGCCTCCGAATCTGCTACTCGCGCACCACCAGCTAACCTGTCTCTAGTCTGCTCGTGTGAGCACCCAGAGTAATAAGAAGAGACATAAAACTCTAGGTCAGACAAAAAGTCTGGTATGAGCGATAAGCAGCTAAACAGAACAATGACAGGCATACTAAACCATACCTGAACCTGGACCTGCAACCAAAGAGTTAGCACTACATACTGTACAACACTCTAAGGTGCCACTGAATAAATGGTGTAAAGATAATGGGGTGGGATGTGCATATCATAGTGACGACAAACAATCAAACATAGCAACCATCCTCACTTCTCTCACTCAGTGCGTAAAGCATACGATATCCACTACTTCGATCACCCAATACTTTGCTATGATCACTCTATCCCATGGAGTCATAACGACCCCACTGCACTGATCCATAGCCACTGATCCTTCGCTATGTCCACTTTGCCCCATGGAGTCGTTCACACCCCACTACACTGGCTCATAGCATTACTAATCCTTTACTATGTCCAGTCTGCCCCATGGAGTCACAATGGCTCCACTGCACTGGCTCATAGTCTTGCTACGATCACTTTGCCCCTCGACTCACAATCACTCTACTGCACTGATACGTAGCCCATCATTCCTTTTCAGCGGTGAATCAAAGTTATGAATGTCGACAACTCCTTAGCACACGTCCCGCAGCAAATCCCAACCATGAAGTGAACTCATTGGTTTCCAACTGGATCCTGAGCTCTAACTTCTATTTGGACTACCTTTGCATCTCGGGTTATTGGTCATCAACGGGTCCGTTCGGATCTCCTCCTAATCATCAGTCCGGTTCGGATCGGAATGCTCCTCCCTAAGCAATCAGATAGGTTTGGAATCTCCAACACAATTGCTCCGGATCGGATCGAGGTCTACACTCCCTGGCAAGCTTCTTCGGATCGGATCGAAGGGTACCATCGGTTCGGGTCGGGGCACAGGCTTCCTCCTTTTCTCCCAACGTCGGATCGGAGGTCTTCTTAGAATGATGAATCAGATCAGCCTCCTTCAGAGCACACCTGGTCAGATCGGAGTCTCCAAGCCGCGTTGCCATACAATGTTAACGGAGAGGATCGGAGCTTCTGAATTCGCGTGGGAGGTGGTTCGGATCGGGTCCTTTTCTCCGTTCTGATCTGGATCAGCCAATTTCCTGCACTTTTTCCGGCAAGCAGTTTATGCCACTCAACGGCATTTTTGACCGTTCCAACTGTTCTAGTCAATCACAAAGCATACCATACAGTCATAGCAACATGTATAATCAACCACAAACACCAAAACAACAATATGATAGGTTAAAATGGATCAAACATAGCCAAAACCCCATATTTTCCCTTAAACATGTTCAAGCATAATTAATGATAGGATTAGCAAAACTTAACAAAATTAACCCAAACTTCTAACAGAGGTCTAAAACATCATTTAAGAATTTATAAATATTTTTCTAGAATTTTATCATGTTCAAATTCGCTAATTAACACTAATTACCCTTAATTAACCATCATTAGTGAGGAACTATGCAAATCACTCACCTTAACCACAAATAAAGTTTAGATCTGAAACAAATCTCTATTTGGGCGCGAATAACAATGCAAATAAGTAGCACTAATCTTGATTTGGTGAAGATCTCCCTTGATTTGATGTTACTAAGCTTAATCCTTGATTAGAAAGTGATTTGGATTGATTTAGAGGTTGGAGGCCATTTTTAGAGTTTCTAAGGAGGTAAGTGGAGGCTAGAAAACTAAAATAGAATGAATCCCTATCTCTTTTCAGCCTCCCTGTAACACCCCACACCCGCTACGGTCACTCACTAAGGGAATGCCATAACATCGGTGGAGTATTTTAAGTGAATATAGAACAGAAAAATTACAACAAGACAGATATAAGTAATACTTGAGAATTTAAAACATCATTTCATTTCAGCGGAAAGTAAAACATGTTTGGTTACACCAAAACCATAAATAAGAGTCAAGTACATAATATCCATCCTGATAAAAACGAAAGTACATAATCCCAATACATAACCTAATAGCCATAATAGAAAAGATAAACTGAGCTTTACATCCACGGTCCAAGCTCCAAAAGATAGATAAAGCAGTCTGATCAAAGCCCACTAGTGCTAGGCCCACTCTGAAAACCTGAGGGTTGGGAAAAAGATAAAGAAACAACGGGGTCAGACATAAGTCTGAGTGAGTCCTATAACCCTAACAATACAATCATTAAAGTAATTAGGGTATGATATAAACAAGGTACGGTACCTCTGGGGATAATGACTACACTAAGTAGCCAACTAAACACAGGATGTACTAAGATAACCGAAAAGACGCATTTATCCACCCAAGGATAATTACTGGATTACACCACCCCAGATCTACCCACCCAAGGGTAATTCCTACACTGCACCACACCAGTCCTACCCACCCAAGGGTAATTCCTACTTAAAGGTTGATCCCACTAAGTGTACTTAGTAATTTTTCCCAGTAGTTTCGTGTACCCCTACATAGGTGCCGTCTGCCCCTATCTTTACTAGGTGTACCCACTACTCCCAAGCGATCGGCTCCCTACCGTAGATATCCGTGCTGGCCCCACAATGGGGTGTATCACTCCCCAAAGTGGCTAGCCCGATACAACAAATGGTGCACGGGTTATATCTACACGATGCAACAACGTCTTACCTACCATCCCGGGTCCACACACGCAGATGAAACCCGTTGGACTCGCGTTGCCACCGCTACCCTGTTTTGGCCTCTTATAGTCAAGCCCAATATGCGTGTCCCGTCACTCGACTAGAGTCGAGCCCACTAAGATACGTTTGGGATATTGGTTGAAATGGGCCCCCACAAGCTACCACCTAAGCTTGTTATTTTATCTAGTGTATCCCACTTAACCCCTTTTATAATCATGCCCACCTACATGTTAAGGTTTGGTTAAGTCATCTAATCGTATTTCAATTGCCACTTAAGGCACCCACTAGATTTCCACATGCCACCCAAAGCACTTACTTAACCCTTTACCCATGTTTAATTACATGTTCCACTTTGGTTAAGTATTCTAATCGTATTTTCTATTGCCACCCAAGGCAACCCACTAGTTTCCTCATGCCACCCAAGGCACCCCCACTAGTTACTACATGCCACCCAAGGCACCCACTTAACCCCTCATGCCCCTCTACATGCTAATTTGGTTAAGTGTTTCTTAATTAATTAAGATCGTAACCTTTGTAAAGACCTCTCACATTAGACTGTCTTTTATGGCAGCTGGATATGCCGGTTGGTTCCGGGCAGCCTTACACCATAACAGAGTCTAACCTCGTGTCTTTACACTTGTCACGTATTTAGTTTATGACTAAGACCTCTCACATTGGGCCAATCATTTGTAGCCGCTGGATTTGCCGGTCGGTTCCGGACAGTCTTATGCTACAAAAGGGTCCAACCTCGTGTCTTAGTAGATTAATTACACCTAATTAATCACCCCCATAATTTGTATTAATTATCCCTAACTAATTACAAATATTTAAGAATATGGGTAGACCTAACTCAATAGGTAAATTCCCAATTCCATAATATGGGTAGACCTAACTTAATAGGTAAATTCCCAATTATGTCCATCCACTTTACGGTATGTTTAATCATACCCACTTCACACAATTTTATGTGTTCATTAATTTTTTACCCCATCGTCCCCACGTAAATACGTTAACATGACATACTTCAAAAGAGAAGATTCATCATACACACCATGGGTTCAACTTAGCATATCATTAGCATTATCATGGGTTTAAAAGGTGTCAACTTGTATATATGACCATAAACCCAACTTGCATAAATAACCAACCCAAACTTGCATGAATCACATATGTCATAAAGATGGTAACTTGCTTAAATGTTCATGTCATAGACCTATCATAAAGGTGTCAACTTGCATACATGTCATAGGTCTAAAAAGGATGAACTTGCACATGTACTTATGTCATACATAGAGGCAAACTTGCATATGAACTTGCATCATAACTTGCATATGAACTTGCATCATAACTTGCATATGAACTTGCATCATAACTTGCATATGAACTTGCATCATAACTTGCATCATAACTTGCATATGAACTTGCATCATAACTTGCATATGAACTTGCATCATAACTTGCATATGAACTTGCATAACATGCCATACTTAGAGGCAAACTTGCATATATTATGCATATCATAAAAAGAGACAAACTTGCATATGAACTTGCATCATAACTTGCATAAAACCAAACACTTAGTATGCATAAAACCAAATACTTAGCATGCACAAAACCAAATACTTAGCATGCATAAAACCAAATACTTAACATGCATAACATGTTACATATAACTTGCATATAATCTCACATATAGTTTGCATAACATGTTACATATGCATAAATGTTCAACATAGTGTTTTGCATAGTGAGCATCATAAAACATAGCATTAAACTTGCATATAGCCTAAAACTTGCAAAACACACAACATACATTATACTAAACTTGCATAAGCACATTTATCCACAAACATAGCCATATCTTATCATATCCTATCATAATCAATTTAACAATTGATTATTAGGGCTATAGAAACTCACCACTAAACTCCAATAAGCAATCCCTTGCCAACAATCACCCAAAAACTCTAGCCTTGAACATAAAGCTTGCAACTTGATGATGAATGCAAGCCAATGATCACTCATACAACTCAAAGATGCTTGTATGCACATGAAAGCCTTTATAGAAATAGTTTAGAAATAGGATGGAGGCTAGGGTTTTGAGTGGAGGCCATGATCATAGAAAATTTTGGCATAGTTTAGTTAGGAGATAGGATTATGACCATTTAGGGCTAGCTTAGGGTCTTATTTATAGGATTAGGCAAGTGTTTTAGGCCATTAGATTAACCCTAAATTAGATTAGGACCATCAGATCTCAGAAGCTTCCAGAAACCAGCCCCAAAACACAGCCTAAACCCTAAAATGGTGCACCAGGCCAGCCAGAAAGCTGTGCAGGTTTCTGGCTCGACACGGGCGCACTTCCCAAGTGCGCCAGTGTAAAAATGTGTTGGCGCACTTCACAAGTGCGCCAGTGCATTTTTGTGTTGGCGCACTTCACAAGTGCGCCAGTGCATTCTGGCTAGTTTTTCGGTTTTTTCTGCCTAACTTCGTTCGTCCATATCTTCTTCATACGGACTCCGATTTTCGAAAACTCAGACTCTATTTCGCTTATTTTTCCGAGACGAACGCAATGGTGCAACCCGTTTCCCCTAATTCCAACATCTACGATTAGTTATTCTTTAATTTGTGAATTTTAGCATTAACCGAAATTCGGGGTGTTACATTCTCCCCTCCTTAAAGGATTTCGTCCCCGAAATCTATAAGCTAAGGAGAATGCATATCCTACCATCCAAACAACCATCTACTCAATCCATCAAACACGGGCATCCATTGTCCTTAAAACAATTTCTAATGATGTATGAGCATATGCAAAAAGTGTGTGTATATGTTCCCTATCTAATGTATGAACATATGCAAACCATGATAGTGCCATGCATCCATTATGTATGCGAGAGAACCCTATCGACACATACAATATCTACATGAGTGCACAATCATTCACCAAAATGCATCATCCATATGATAACACAATCATTATACTTCCATAAATATAGCTACCTGTAACACCCCACGCCCGCTATGGTCACTCACTATGGGAATGCCATAGCATCGGTGGAGTATTTTAGTGAATATAGAACAGAAAAATTACAACAAGACAGATATAAATAGTACTTGAAATTTAAAATATCATCTCATAACAGCGGAAATAAACATGTCTGGTTACATCATAAAACCATGATAACAGTCAAGTACAATATCCATCAAAATAAAGAAGTACATAATCCCACTCTCTCATACAATAGCCAGAACAAAAGAAAAGATAACTGGATAACTGGAGCTTTACATCTACCCAAGCTCCTAAAGACTGGAACAGCAATCTGATCAAGCTCTACTACCGCTAGGATCCACCGTAGGACCTGAGGGTTGGGAAAAAGAAAAAAACAACGGGGTCAGACATAAGTCTGAGTGAGTCCTATAACTTTAACAATACAATCATTAAAGTAACCAGAGAAGACATAAACTTGACCTACGGTAATATCTGGGGATGAATGGCTACACTAAGCAGCTTGGTAGACTTAGGATAAACTAAGATAACCGTCAGGACGCATCTACCCACCCAAGGATAATTACTAACTGCACCACACCAGTCATTCCTACTTAAAGGTTGATCCCTTCCAAGGACTTAGAAAATTTCCCCGGTAGTTCCATGTACTCCTAGCCCACTACATAGGTGCCGTCTGCCCCTATCTCCACTAGGTGTACTCAGTAATTCTTACCCAGTAGTTTCGTGTACCCCTACATAGGTGCCGTCTGCCCCTATCTTTACTAGGTGTACCCACTACTCCCCAGCGATCGGCTCCCTACCGTAGATACCCGTGCTGGTCCCACATCTGGGGTGTATCATTCCCCAAAGTGGCTACCTGATAATATCAACGGTGCACGGCTTTATATCTACACGATGCAACAACGACTTATCTACCATCCCGGGCCCACACACGCATATGAAACCCGATGGACTTGCGTTGCCACCGCTAACCCGTTTTGGCCTCTTATAATCAAGCCCAATATGCGTGTCCCGTCACTCGACATGGGTCGAGCCCACAAAGATACGTTTGGGATATTGGTTGAAATGGGCCCCCACAAGCTACCCACCTAAGCTTGTCACATATCTAGTGTATCCCACTTAACCCTTTAATCATGTTTAATTACATGTTTCCACTTGGTTAAGTATTCTAATCGTATTTTCTATTGCCACCCAAGGCAACCCACTAGATTCCACATGCCACCCAAGGCAACCACTAAATCTCCACATGCCACCCAAGGCACCCACTTAACCCCTCATTTCCCACTACATGCTAATATGGTTAAGTGTTTCTTAATTAATTAAGACCGTGATATCCCATAAAGACCTCCCACATTAGACTGGCTGTTATGACCGCCTGGTTAAGCCGGTAGGGTCCGGGCAGTCTTACGTCATAACAGGGTCTAACCTCGTGTCTTTACCTTAATCACGTATTTAATTTATGGCTAAGACCTCTCACATTGGGCTGACATTTGTAGCAACTGGTTAAGCCGGTCGGGTCCGGGCAGTTTTACACTACAAATGAGTCCAACCTCGTGTCTTAGTCGATTAATTACACCTAATTAATCATCCCCATATTAATTATCCCTAATTAATATCAAGTTTTCCATAACATGGGTAGGCCTAACTCAATAGGTAAATTCCCATGGGGTAGACCTAACTCAATAGGTAAATTCCCACTTATGGTAATTTATTTTTATGGTATGCTTAATCATACCCAATCATTCATTTATTAACATATTTACCAACCCCATCATTCCCCACGTAAATCGTTCTCATTTCATGACATAATAAAGGGGAAGATCCATCACAAATATCATGGGTTTAGCATATAACTTTGTCATGGGTTAAGAGGATGTCAACTTGCATATATGAGCATATATTAACCCAACTACATTTAACCCAAACTTGCATATTATCATACAAATGATTTGCATAACATGTTGCATATGAGCTTGCATATTATCATACACATATCTTGCATAACATGTTGAACTTGCATATAAGCATTCTCATAACTTGCATAACGTGTTAAACATGCATTTAAGCATACACATAACTTGCATAAGCATCCACATACTTGCATAAGCATGCATAACTTGCATATCACATTAAACTTGCATTTCAACATATACATAACTTGCATAAGCATCCATATACTTGCATAAACATGCATAACTTGCATATCACATTAAACTTGCATTTAAACATACACATAACTTGCATAAACCCACTTGTTAAACATGCATTAATCAACTTATTAAGCATGCATAAACCAACTTATCAAACATGCATAAACCCACTTATGCATAATCATAGTAAAACATAGAGTAGCATATCATTATAAATGATTCGAACTCACTAATCCGCATTTAAGACCATAAGTCTCATTACACCCAATCTACTTACTTTAACAATTGATGTTAAAGTGATAGAAACTCACCAAAACCAAGATTAGCAAACTTATGAAGTGGAATTAGTTGCTAACTATGAAGATGGTGATGATTAGAGATTGATTAGAGAGGGATTAGCTTGCAGCTTCCTTCATGAACTAATGGAGGCCATGCTCAAATTTCATTTTTCCATAGTTTAGTTACAAGACCTAATTATGAATGAATTAGGGTAGGGTTGGGGTCTTATTTATAGGATTAGGTGAGTGTTTTAGGCCCTTAGATTAACCCTAGATTAGATTAGGACCCTTAGATTTAGGAAATCTCTAGAACCAGCCCTCTAAGCCAGCCTAGAACCCAACCTGGTGCACCCAGGTTCACTGGACGCCACGCCCCTGTCGACAGGCAAGTCGACAGGCAAGTCGACACCCCTGTCGACAGGCCTGTCGACAGCCCTGTCGACATGGGTAGGGCGGGATTTTTCCCGCCTGACCCCACCTGTCCAATTTAAAATCTAAATTTTAAATTCTTAATTCTGTTTTAGTTTTAAATTTTCTGCAAACTTCTTTGGGCCATAACCGGGCCATACGGACTCCGATTCTCGAAAACTCGGACTCTATTTCGCGTATTTTTCCGAGACGAACGTAATGACGCAGCCCGTTACCCCCAATTCCCACGTCTGAGATTATTTGTCCTGTAATTAGTGAATTTCAGTATTAACTAAAATTCGGGGTGTTACATTCTCCCCTCCTTAAAGGATTTCGTCCCCGAAATATCTAAGCTAAGGAGAATGCATATCCTACCATCAAAACAACCATCTACTCAAACCATCAACCACGGGCATCCATTGTCCTTAAACAGTTTCTAATGATGTATGAGCATATGCAAAAAGTGTGTGTATATGTTCCCTATCTAATGTATGAACATATGCAAACCATGATAGTGCCATGCATCCATTATGTATGCGAGAGAACCCTATCGACACATACAATATCTACATGAGTGCACAATCATTCACCAAAATGCATCATCCATGTGATAACACAACCATTATACATCCATAAATATATTTTCCTACACACAATTTTATGCAATATGCAATATGAAGTGACTGAGCCGATCTAGTGCCTAGAGTGTGTGTATATGCATCCACGAGCAACCACTAGCAAACACTTGCATCCACTTGCATCCATCAATCATAACATGTCTCAAACACATGTTTCAACCATAGGTTTACCCTATCTAAAGGTCAAAGGTACTAACGAGAGGACATACCAAAGATAAGATAAGTATTAGTCAAACGATAAAGGAGAAGTTAAAAGACATACTCTCAAAAAGAAATGGATACAAAGAACGCATCTTCGCTTCCGTCTCCCAAGTTGCGTTGCTCTCATCTTCTCCCCATTGCACTTTGACTAGCTGAACCTCTCGATTCCTCAATTTCCTAGTCTCTGACCCAAGGATGCGAGTAGGAGCTCGTCGAATCGTCGCATCACGCTCTACCTCTAAATCTTTAAGCAAGCTCGGCTCTACCACCTCTGCCGTCTCATGTAAGCACTTCCTCAGATGTGATACATGGAATACATCATGAACACCACAAAGTCTGTCGGGCAACTCCACCCTATATGCCATTCGTCCAATCCTTTCCTTAATAGGAAACGGCCCAACAAACCTCGGTGCTAACTTCCCAACGGATCCGAAGCGAACAACATTTCTCAACGGAGATACCTTGACAAAAACCATGTCCCCAACTTCAAACTCAAGATCCGTCCTCCTCTTATCCGCATAAGATTTTTGCCTATCCTGCGCCGCTTTCATCCTTCTTCGAATCAAATCGATCTTCTCTAAAGTCTCCCTAACCATATCAGGCCCAAGCAAGATCTTATCCGTAGATTCCCACCAACATGTAGGTGATCGACAAGGCCTTCCATAAAGAGCTTCGAAAGGAGCCATACCAATACTGGACTAAAAGCTGTTATTATATGCGAACTCCACCAATGGAAGATGCTCTTCCCATGTACCTCCAAAATCTAAGATACAAAGCCTCAAAAGGTCTTCTAGAACACGATTCACCCTCTCAGTCTGGCCGTCTGTCTGAGGATGATATGCGGTGCTCAGACACAATTGAGTCCCCACTGCTTCTTGCAGACTTCTCCAGAACTCGCTAGTGAAGATAGGATCTCGATCACTCACTATGCTAGAGGGTACCCCATGCAATCGAACTATCTCTCGAAGATATACAGAAGCTAGCCATGGAGCGGTCCTCTTGCTCTTCACAGGTATGAAATGGGCGCTCTTAGTATGCCTGTCTACCACCACCCAAATTCCTGTATTACCCTTCCTCGATCTGGGTAACCCGTCAATAAAATCCATCGAGACGCTATCCTACTTCCATTGCGGAACCTCCAATGGGTGAAGCAACCCACCTAGTTTCCTTTGCTCCGCCTTTACTTGCTGGCACACCAAACATCGAGCGACATATTCGGCCACATCTTTCTTCATACCGGCCCAGAAGAAAACCCTCTTCATGTCTTGGTACATCTTGTCCCCACCGGGATGAATGGTCATCCTAGAACGGTGTGCATCATCCAGAATAACCTTCCTCAACCCTTCGTCTTGCGGTACACAAAGTCTACCGTCTCTATGCAAGCACCCTTTATCGTCTAGGGTGTACCTACTCAAATGGCTGGACGACTCCCCCCTTATGAGCTTTTCTACCAACTCAACCAACTGTGGGTCGTCTCTCTGTGCTTCTCCAATCCGCCCCAAAAGAGTAGGTCTAACTTCCAAAGAAGCTAGCAAACCGGGTACATAGTTAACGGAAGGTCTGAAATCAAACATCGAGATAAATTCCAAGCTTTGTCGTTCCACGAACAATGGACTCAAGTACAACCTCTTTCTGCTCAAGGCGTCCGCCACCACGTTACCCTTGCCAGGGGTATACGCTATCTCGAAATCATAAGATGCTAAAAACTCCATCCACCTTTGCTGTCTTAAGTTTAAATCTTTCTGAGAGAATAAGTACTTCAATGATTTATGGTCAGTGAACAACTCGAATCTCTCACCAAGAAGATAATGGCGCCAAATCTTAAGCGCAAAAACAATAGCGGCTAGCTCTAGATCATGCGTAGGGTAATTTTTCTCATGTGCCCTCAACTGCCTTCCACCGTAGGCTATTACCCTTCCCTCTTGCATTAAGACTGCGCCAAGTCCTGTCCCACAGGCATCGGTATAGACAACAAATGGCTTGCTCCCATCTGGCAACACTAAAACTGGAGCAGTGGTTAAAGCTCTCTTTAACCGTCGGAACGCATCATCACAATCTACGTCCCATGTGAAAACAAGATTCTTCTTCGTCAAGCGGGTTAATGGGGCTGATATCTTCGTGAAGTCTTTAATAAACTTCCTATAATAACCCGCCAACCCCAATAAACTTCTTACTTCGGTAGCATTCTTCGGAACCTTCCAATCCTGAATTGATACCACCTTCGCGGGATCCACAGCTATCCCTTCCTTGGAGACCACATGCCCCAAGAATCGCACCTCCTTCCTCCAGAAGTGACATTTAGAGAATTTAGCCTTAAGGCTATGTGCTCAAAGAGTCTTCAATACCTCCCCAAGATGTAGGGCATGCTCTTCTTCACTCTTAGAAAATACTAAGATATCATCCACAAAGACCACCACGAATTTATTAAGGAACTCCCTGAACACCCTACTCATCAAATCAACAAAGTATGCAGGGGCGTTCGTCAACCCAAATGGCATCACCAGCCACTCATAGAAACCATCCGGAGTTCTAAAGGCAGTCTTGTCTATGCTATCCTCAGCCACCCTCAACTGATGAAACCCCGTGGCTAAGTCCAACTGAGAAAATACTGAAGCGCCAACCAACTGATCAAAAAGATCATCAATCCTCGGCAATGGGTGCCTATTCTTCTTTGTGAGCTTATTGAGTTCTCTATAGTCTACACAAAGTCTGAGGGACCCATCCGTCTTCGTAGCAAATACTACCGGAGCACCCCACTCCGATATACTTCGTCTTATGAACCCCTTCTCAAGCAACTCCCCTACTTGCTTATGGAGTTCCCTCCTCTCACGAGGAGCCATGTGGCGCACTGGTAAAGATACTGGTTTAGCATTATCCACCAAATATATTCGGAAGTCAATCTCCCGCTTCGGAGGTAAGCCCTTCACCTCCTCAAACACATCCGGATATTCCCGGACCACTCTAACAGATTGCAAACTCTCGACCGATGCGTCAAGCGATTCAAGATAACTTAGCATAACAGAGTCCCTGGGATTACAAGAAATCTCGAGAGTGTTACCTAAGCGGGTCATGAGCCTAACAACTCTCCTTTCGCAATCAAGAACGACACCATTACTGGATAACCAGTCCATGCCCAAAATCAACCCATAGCCCGTGAAGCCCAGAACAAAAGCATCACATCTAAACTCAATGCTAAGTATAGAAATCTTCAAACCCAAACATATCATGGACAAATAAGTGGAGCCCCCAATTGGGTTTGAAACAACCAAGGGATCATCTACCAGACTGGTTTCTAAGTGCAGTGACTCAACTAATGATGATGAGATAAACGAATGCGATGCGCCTGAATCAAACAATGTACGGACAGGATGGTCAAATAGAAAAACGAGACTTTCAACGGAAATAGTTCTACCTCTCTCCTGAATCGGTGGAACCGCGAGAGCCTGTACTTGCCCCCTAGCCTGACTCGGTGCCATAAGAGCTTGCACCTGTCCTCCTGAGGTAGATCCCGTCCTTTGCCCTTTCTTAGGGCAATCCTTCACTAAATGCCCTGCTTCGCCACAGTGGAAGCAGCCAGTCTTCTTCTTCTTGCGACAATCCTTGCTTAGGTGGCCAGGTGTCCCACAATTGAAACACTTCTTCTTCTTGTCCTTGCCACCATTGCCTTTCCCACCTTTGCTTTGTTGTTGTTGCTGAGGTCTCTTTTGATCTCCCTTCTTCTCGGGTGCCCTATTAGCATTGGGACCCTTCTCTTCTTCATACATGAGTGCCATGTCAACTAGCTTCTCAAAGGTGGCCCCCATAGGGATATGAGTCATAGCCAACCCATGCATCGGTTCATTCAAGCCTTTCACGAACCTCAAAGCCTTCTTCTCCGGTGTATTCACCATGTTTAGGCCAAACCTTGCCAATTGATTAAACTTGTTAACATATTCCTTCACCGAGAAATTTCCTTGCTTTAGAGTCAAGAATCTTTCCATATACAAGTTTTCCTCCGCCCTTGAGAGAAACTTTGCCACAAATCTTTGCCTAAAATCCGCCCAAGAGTCAACGGGGCGTTCTCCATTAGTGACCTCCCACCAGAATGAGGCCTCTCCCTTCATTAGCCAAGCAGCCAACTTGACTTTCTTTCCTTCTTCCATCTCAAAGACATCTATAAACTCTTCCACCTCCTTAAGCCAATCTCTAGCTTCCACAAAAGTTTCAGATCCTTGAAAAGGTTTCCCTCCCATAGCTTTAAATTCCTTGCAAGTCTTAGCAAAAGTATCCGTGCGAGGAGGAGGGGGAGGAGGAAGATCGGGTGCTACGGTTGGTGGAGGAATATTTGCTGGACCTGCAGTGGTGGCCCTAGCCTCCATCAATCTCCTATACCATACTGGTACCGTCACACCCTCCGGGAAGTTAAGATCCTCAGCCATGCTGAAATGAAAAAGGAAAGACTCAAAACGGAGAATTCGAAGGATATAGATATGACTATTGGGGATTATGTTTTTCTTTCAAAAACTTTTCTCTTAAAAGACATGTTTTTGAAAATATTTCTTCCAAAAATGTTTTAGAAAAATAGTTTTCTAAAAATTTTATCTGTTTCGGTAACCTTCGCTCTGATACCACGTGTAACACCCCACGCCCGCTATGGTCACTCACTATGGGAATGCCATAGCATCGGTGGAGTATTTTAGTGAATATAGAACAGAAAAATTACAACAAGACAGATATAAATAGTACTTGAAATTTAAAATATCATCTCATAACAGCGGAAATAAACATGTCTGGTTACATCATAAAACCATGATAACAGTCAAGTACAATATCCATCAAAATAAAGAAGTACATAATCCCACTCTCTCATACAATAGCCAGAACAAAAGAAAAGATAACTGGATAACTGGAGCTTTACATCTACCCAAGCTCCTAAAGACTGGAACAACAATCTGATCAAGCTCTACTACCGCTAGGATCCACCGTAGGACCTGAGGGTTGGGAAAAAGAAAAAAACAACGGGGTCAGACATAAGTCTGAGTGAGTCCTATAACTTTAACAATACAATCATTAAAGTAACCAGAGAAGACATAAACTTGACCTACGGTAATATCTGGGGATGAATGGCTACACTAAGCAGCTTGGTAGACTTAGGATAAACTAAGATAACCGTCAGGACGCATCTACCCACCCAAGGATAATTACTAACTGCACCACACCAGTCATTCCTACTTAAAGGTTGATCCCTTCCAAGGACTTAGAAAATTTCCCCGGTAGTTCCATGTACTCCTAGCCCACTACATAGGTGCCGTCTGCCCCTATCTCCACTAGGTGTACTCAGTAATTCTTACCCAGTAGTTTCGTGTACCCCTACATAGGTGCCGTCTGCCCCTATCTTTACTAGGTGTACCCACTACTCCCCAACGATCGGCTCCCTACCGTAGATACCCGTGCTGGTCCCACATCTGGGGTGTATCATTCCCCAAAGTGGCTACCTGATAATATCAACGGTGCACGGCTTTATATCTACACGATGCAACAACGACTTATCTACCATCCCGGGCCCACACACGCATATGAAACCCGATGGACTTGCGTTGCCACCGCTAACCCGTTTTGGCCTCTTATAATCAAGCCCAATATGCGTGTCCCGTCACTCGACATGGGTCGAGCCCACAAAGATACGTTTGGGATATTGGTTGAAATGGGCCCCCACAAGCTACCCACCTAAGCTTGTCACATATCTAGTGTATCCCACTTAACCCTTTAATCATGTTTAATTACATGTTTCCACTTGGTTAAGTATTCTAATCGTATTTTCTATTGCCACCCAAGGCAACCCACTAGATTCCACATGCCACCCAAGGCAACCACTAAATCTCCACATGCCACCCAAGGCACCCACTTAACCCCTCATGTCCCACTACATGCTAATATGGTTAAGTGTTTCTTAATTAATTAAGACCGTGATCTCCCATAAAGACCTCCCACATTAGACTGGCTGTTATGACCGCCTGGTTAAGCCGGTAGGGTCCGGGCAGTCTTACGTCATAACAGGGTCTAACCTCGTGTCTTTACCTTAATCACGTATTTAATTTATGGCTAAGACCTCTCACATTGGGCTGACATTTGTAGCAACTGGTTAAGCCGGTCGGGTCCGGGCAGTTTTACACTACAAATGAGTCCAACCTCGTGTCTTAGTCGATTAATTACACCTAATTAATCATCCCCATATCAATTATCCCTAATTAATATCAAGTTTTCCATAACATGGGTAGACCTAACTCAATAGGTAAATTCCCATGGGGTAGACCTAACTCAATATGTAAATTCCCATTTATGGTAATTTATTTTTATGGTATGCTTAATCATACCCAATCATTCATTTATTAACATATTTACCAACCCCATCGTTCCCCACGTAAATCGTTCTCATTTCATGACATAATAAAGGGGAAGATCCATCACAAGTATCATGGGTTTAGCATATAACTTTGTCATGGGTTAAGAGGATGTCAACTTGCATATATGAGCATATATTAACCCAACTACATTTAACCCAAACTTGCATATTATCATACACATGATTTGCATAACATGTTGCATATGAGCTTGCATATTATCATACACATATCTTGCATAACATGTTGAACTTGCATATAAGCATTCTCATAACTTGCATAACATGTTAAACATGCATTTAAGCATACACATAACTTGCATAAGCATCCACATACTTGCATAAGCATGCATAACTTGCATATCACATTAAACTTGCATTTCAACATATACATAACTTGCATAAGCATCCATATACTTGCATAAACATGCATAACTTGCATATCACATTAAACTTGCATTTAAACATACACATAACTTGCATAAACCCACTTGTTAAACATGCATAAATCAACTTATTAAGCATGCATAAACCAACTTATCAAACATGCATAAACCCACTTATGCATAATCATAGTAAAACATAGAGTAGCATATCATTATAAATGATTCAAACTCACTAATCCGCATTTAAGACCATAAGTCTCATTACACCCAATCTACTTACTTTAACAATTGATGTTAAAGTGATAGAAACTCACCAAAACCAAGATTAGCAAACTTATGAAGTGGAATTAGTTGCTAACTATGAAGATGGTGATGATTAGAGATTGATTAGAGAGGGATTAGCTTGCAACTTCCTTCATGAACTAGTGGAGGCCATGCTCAAATTTCATTTTGCCATAGTTTAGTTACAAGACCTAATTATGAATGAATTAGGGTAGGGTTGGGGTCTTATTTATAGGATTAGGTGAGTGTTTTAGGCCCTTAGATTAACCCTAGATTAGATTAGGACCCTTAGATTTAGGAAATCTCTAGAACCAGCCCTCTAAGCCAGCCTAGAACCCAACCTGGTGCACCCAGGTTCACTGGACGCCACGCCCCTGTCGACAGGCAAGTCGACACCCCTGTCGACAGCCTGTCGACATGGGTAGGGCGGGATTTTTCCCGCCTGACCCCACCTATCCAATTTAAAATCTGAATTTTAAATTCTTAATTCTGTTTTTAGTTTTAAATTTTCTGCAAACTTCTTTGGGCCATAACCGGGCCATACGGACTCCATTTCTCGAAAACTCGGACTCTATTTCGCGTATTTTTCCGTGACGAACGTAATGACGCAGCCCGTTAACCCCAATTCCCACGTCTGAGATTATTTATCCTGTAATTAGTGAATTTCAGTATTAACTAAAATTCGGGGTGTTACACTACCTACACACAATTATATGCAATATGCAATATGAAGTGATTGAGCCGATCTAGTGTCTAGAGTGTGTGTATATGCATCCACGAGCAACCACTGGCAACCACTTGCATCCACATGCATCCATCAAACATAACATGTCTCAAACACATGTTTCAACCATAGATTTACCCTATCTAAAGGTCAAAGGTATTAATGAGAGGACATACTAAAGATAAGATAAGCACTAGACAAACGATAAAGGAGACGTTCAAAGGACATACCCTCAAAAAGGAATGGGTATAACGAACGCATCTTCGCTTCTGTCTCCCCAGTAGCATTGCTCTCACTTTCTCCCCTTTTCACTTTGACTAGTCGAACCTCTCTGTTTCTCAACTCCCTAATCTCTGACCCAAGGATGCGGGTAGGAGCTCGTCGAATAATCACATCACGCCCTACCTTTACTTCTTTAAGCAAGCTCGGCTCTACCGCCTCTGTGGTCTCATGTAGGCACTTCCTCACATGGAATACATCATGTACACCACTAAGTCTGTCGGGCAACTCCACCAATGGAAGATGCTCTTCCCATGTACCTCCAAAATCTAAGATATATAGCCTCAAAAGGTCCTCTAAAATACGATTCACCCCCTCGGTCTGGCCGTCCGTCTGAGGATGATATACGGTGCTCAGACATAATTGAGTCCCCACTGCTTCTTGCAAACTTTTCCAGAACTCGCTAGGGAAGATAGGATCTCGATCACTCACTATGCTAGAGGGTACCCCATGCAATCGAACTATCTCTCGAAGATATACTGAAGCTAGCCATGGAGCAGTCCTCTTGCTCTTCACAGGTATGAAATGGGCGCTCTTAGTAAGTCTGTCTACCACAACCCAAATTCCTGTATTACCCTTCCTCGATCTCGGTAATCCATCGAGACACTATCCCACTTCCATAGCGGAACTTCCAAATGGGTGAAGCAACCCATCGGGTTTCTTCTGCTCTGCTTTCATTTGCTAGCACACCAAGCATCTAGCGACATACTCGGCCACATCTTTCTCCATACCGGCCCAAAAAGAAAACTCGCTTCATGTCTTGGTACATCTTGTCCCTACCAGGATGAATGGTCATATTCGAACGATGTGCATCATCAAGTATAGCCTTCCTCAAACCCTTGTCTTGCGGTATACAAAGTCTACCGTCTCTACGCAACCACCCCTTACCATCTAGGGTGTACCTACTCAAATGGCTGGACGACTCCCCCTCCTCATGAGCTTCTCTACTAACTCAACCAACTGTGGGTCGTCCCGCTGTGTTCCGCCAATACGCCCCCAAAAGAGTAGGCCTAACCTCCAAGGAGGCTAGCAAACCGGGTACAAAGTTAACGGAAGGTCTAAAGTCAAACATAGAAATAAACTCTAAGCTCCGTCGTTCAACGAACAATGAACTCAAGGACAACCTTTTTCTACTTAAGGCATTCGTTACCACGTTACCCTTGCCATGGGTATACGCTATTTCCAACTCATAGGATGCTAAGAATCCTATCCACTTTTGCTGTCCTAAGACTATGCGCTTGAAGAGTCTCCAACACTTCCCTAAGATGTAGGGCATGCTCTTCTCCTCTTTTAGAGAAAACCAGGATATTACCCCCATCCAAAAATCCTCACAACTGTCCATCTCTCACGTAGACCACCCTAGTCGAACTCGACATCCCCCAAATGCAAGCCCCAAAGGCCTAAACCAATATCAGACAAACACCCAAGGGATACCTCCTTCGAATTCATACGACCTACGTGAGATGATACTAGTAAAAACGGCTAAATAATTAAGCCCTTGTCCAACTCTGGATGTCCTCGCCAGTCTCACTCTAAAACCACCGTTTATCCCATAACTGGCTTTGCTCAACCTATTGAGCACATATGAAAACTTATTTCGCTCCTAGAAAAGACCAAGATGTCATTCACCAAGATCATCACGAACTTATTTAGGTACTCCCTGAACACCCTTCTCATCAAATCAACAAAGTATGCGGAGGCGTTCGTCTAACCAAATGGCATCACCAGCCACTCATAAAACCATCCGGAGTCCTAAAGGCAATCTTCTCTATACTATCCTCAGCCACTCTCAACTGACGAAACCCCGTGGCTGAGTCCAACTGCGAAAATACTGAGGCGACAACCAACTGATCAAAGAGATCATCAATCCTCGGCAATGGGTGTCTATTCTTCTTTGTGAGTTTATTTAGTTCTCTTTAGCCTACACAAAGTATGAGGGACCCATCCGCCTTCGTAGCAAAAACTACTGGAGCACCCCACTCCGATATACTTTGTCTTATGGACCCCTTCTCAAGCAACTCCCCTACTTGCTTATGGAGTTCCCTGCTCTCGCGAGGAGCCATGTGGCGCACTGGTAAAGATACAGGTTTAGCATTGTCTACCAGATATATTCGGAAGTCAATCTCCCGCTCCGGAGGTAAGCCCTTCACCTCCTCAAACACATCCGAGTATTCCCGGACCACTCTAACAGATCGCAAACTCTCGACCGACGTGTCAAGCGATTCTAGATAACTTAGCATAACAGATTCCATGGGATTACAAGAGATCTCGAGAGTGTTACCCAAGCGGGTCATAAGCCTAACAACTCTCCCTTCAAAATCAAGAACGGCACCCCTACTGGGTAACCAGTCCATGCCCAAAACTAACCCATAGCTCGTGAAGCCCAAAAGCATCACATCTACTCTCAACGCTAAGTATAGCAACTTTCAAACCCAAACACTTCATGGAGCTCCAATTGGGTTTGAAACAACTAAGGGATCATCTACTAACTGGTGTCTAAGTGCAGTGACTCAACTAACAATGATGAGATAAACGAACTCGATGCGTCAGAATTAAATAAAGTTCGAATCGGATAATAAAGAAATCCAAATTCCAACCTAGACGGTCTATCCCCATTTGGTACCCTAGTCGTGAGGGAATACAACTACCCTCTAGGAGATTCCGTACCTTGCCCTTGCCTCTTTGGACAATCCTAATAAGGTGTCCTATTCCTCCCAAAAGGATAACTACTCGCCTTCTTCATCCCATTCTCCACTCGTAACCTCCCACCAATGAGGTTTCATCCTTCATTAACCAAACAACTATTTGAGCCTTCCTCCCATCGTCTATCCAATAGATACCTACCAGTCCTCCTCCTTCTTGAACCAACTTCTAATCTGACTAACGTCTAAGTCCCTTGAAGTGGTTTTCCATTCTTATCTATCTTAGAAAGATCATCTATACACGGAGGGGAAACTCAAAACGAGAGAGGAAGAGTTTCAGAACGGAGAATTCGAAAGATAAAGATATGGCTATTGGGGATTATGCTTTTCTTTCAAAAACTTTTCTCTTTAAAGACATGTTTTTGAAAATATCTTTTCCAAAAATGTTTTTAGAAAAATAGTTTTCCAAAAATTTTATCTGTTCCGGTAACCTTTGCTCTGATACCACGTGTAACACCCCACACCCGCTACGGTCACTCACTAAGGGAATGCCATAACATCGGTGGAGTATTTTAAGTGAATATAGAACAGAAAAATTACAACAAGACAGATATAAGTAATACTCGAGAATTTAAAACATCATTTCATTTCAGCGGAAAGTAAAACATGTTTGGTTACACCAAAACCATAAATAAGAGTCAAGTACATAATATCCATCCTGATAAAAATGAAAGTACATAATCCCAATACATAACCTAATAGCCATAATAGAAAAGATAAACTGAGCTTTACATCCACGGTCCAAGCTCCAAAAGATAGATAAAGTAGTCTGATCAAAGCCCACTAGTGCTAGGCCCACTCTGAAAACCTGAGGGTTGGGAAAAAGATAAAGAAACAACGGGGTCAGACATAAGTTTGAGTGAGTCCTATAACCCTAACAATACAATCATTAAAGTAATTAGGGTATGATATAAACAAGGTACGGTACCTCTGGGGATAATGACTACACTAAGTAGCCAACTAAACACAGGATGTACTAAGATAACCGAAAAGACGCATTTATCCACCCAAGGATAATTACTGGATTACACCACCCCAGATCTACCCACCCAAGGGTAATTCCTACACTGCACCACACCAGTCCTACCCACCCAAGGGTAATTCCTACTTAAAGGTTGATCCCACTAAGTGAACTTAGTAATTTTTCCCAGTAGTTTCGTGTACCCCTACATAGGTGCCGTCTGCCCCTATCTTTACTACGTGTACCCACTACTCCCAAGCGATCGGCTCCCTACCGTAGATATCCGTGCTGGCCCCACAATGGGGTGTATCACTCCCCAAAGTGGCTAGCCCGATACAACAAATGGTGCACGGGTTATATCTACACGATGCAACAACGTCTTACCTACCATCCCGGGTCCACACACGCAGATGAAACCCGTTGGACTCGCGTTGCCACCGCTACCCTGTTTTGGCCTCTTATAGTCAAGCCCAATATGCGTGTCCCGTCACTCGACTAGAGTCGAGCCCACTAAGATACGTTTGGGATATTGGTTGAAATGGGCCCCCACAAGCTACCACCTAAGCTTGTTATTTTATCTAGTGTATCCCACTTAACCCCTTTTATAATCATGCCCACCTACATGTTAAGGTTTGGTTAAGTCATCTAATCATATTTCAATTGCCACTTAAGGCACCCACTAGATTTCCACATGCCACCCAAAGCACTTACTTAACCCTTTACGCATGTTTAATTACATGTTCCACTTTGGTTAAGTATTCTAATCGTATTTTCTATTGCCACCCAAGGCAACCCACTAGTTTCCTCATGCCACCCAAGGCACCCCCACTAGTTACTACATGCCACCCAAGGCACCCACTTAACCCCTCATGCCCCTCTACATGCTAATTTGGTTAAGTGTTTCTTAATTAATTAAGATCGTAACCTTTGTAAAGACCTCTCACAGTAGACTGTCTTTTATGGCAGCTGGATATGCCGGTTGGTTCTGGGCAGCCTTACACCATAACAGAGTCTAACCTCGTGTCTTTACACTTGTCACGTATTTAGTTTAAGACTAAGACCTCTCACATTGGGCCAATCATTTGTAGCCGCTGGATTGGTCGGTCGGTTCCGGGCAGTCTTATGCTACAAAAGGGTCCAACCTCGTGTCTTAGTAGATTAATTACACCTAATTAATCACCCCCATAATTTGTATTAATTATCCCTAACTAATTACAAATATTTAAGAATATGGGTAGACCTAACTCAATAGGTAAATTCCCAATTCCATAATATGGGTAGACCTAACTTAATAGGTAAATTCCCAATTATGTCCATCCACTTTACGGTATGTTTAATCATACCCACTTCACACAATTTTATGTGTTCATTAATTTTTTACCCCATCGTCCCCACGTAAATACGTTAACATGACATACTTCAAAAGAGAAGATTCATCATACACACCATGGGTTCAACTTAGCATATCATTAGCATTATCATGGGTTTAAAAGGTGTCAACTTGTATATATGACCATAAACCCAACTTGCATAAATAACCAACCCAAACTTGCATGAATCACATATGTCATAAAGATGGTAACTTGCTTAAATGTTCATGTCATAGACCTATCATAAAGGTGTCAACTTGCATACATGTCATAGGTCTAAAAAGGATGAACTTGCACATGTACTTATGTCATACATAGAGGCAAACTTGCATATGAACTTGCATCATAACTTGCATATGAACTTGCATCATAACTTGCATATGAACTTGCATCATAACTTGCATATGAACTTGCATCATAACTTGCATATGAACTTGCATAACATGCCATACTTAGAGGCAAACTTGCATATATTATGCATATCATAAAAAGAGACAAACTTGCATATGAACTTGCATCATAACTTGCATAAAACCAAACACTTAGTATGCATAAAACCAAATACTTAGCATGCACAAAACCAAATACTTAGCATGCATAAAACCAAATACTTAACATGCATAACATGTTACATATAACTTGCATATAATCTCACATATAGTTTGCATAACATGTTACATATGCATAAATGTTCAACATAGTGTTTTGCATAGTGAGCATCATAAAACATAGCATTAAACTTGCATATAGCCTAAAACTTGCAAAACACACAACATAAACTATACTAAACTTGCATAAGCACATTTATCCACAAACATAGCCATATCTTATCATATCCTATCATAATCAATTTAACAATTGATTATTAGGGCTATAGAAACTCACCACTAAACTCCAATAAGTAATCTCTTGCCAACAATCACCCAAAAACTCTAGCCTTGAACATAAAGCTTGCAACTTGATGATGAATGCAAGCCAATGATCACTCATACAACTCAAAGATGCTTGTATGCACATGAAAGCCTTTATAGAAATAGTTTAGAAATAGGATGGAGGCTAGGGTTTTGAGTGGAGGCCATGATCATAGAAAATTTTGGCATTGTTTAGTTAGGAGATAGGATTATGACCATTTAGGGCTAGCTTAGGGTCTTATTTATAGGATTAGGCAAGTGTTTTAGGCCATTAGATTAACCCTAAATTAGATTAGGACCATCAGATCTCGGAAGCTTCCAGAAACCAGCCCCAAAACACAGCCTAAACCCTAAAATGGTGCACCAGGCCAGCCAGAAAGCTGTGCAGGTTTCTGGCTCGACACGGACGCACTTCCCAAGTGCGCCAGTGTAAAAATGTGTTGGCGCACTTCACAAGTGCGCCAGTGCATTTTTGTGTTGGCGCACTTCACAAGTGCGCCAGTGCATTCTGGCTAGTTTTTCGGTTTTTTCTGCCTAACTTCGTTCGTCCATATCTTCTTCATACGGACTCCGAATTTCGAAAACTCAGACTCTATTTCGCGTATTTTTCCGAGACGAACGCAATGGTGCAACCCGTTTCCCCTAATTACCATATCTAGGATTAGTTATTCTTTAATTTGTGAATTTTAGCATTAACCGAAATTCGGGGTGTTACACTCCCCATAACCCTAATCCCGAAATGGGTTATGGGCCCATTCACTAATCACCCTATTTGGCCATGTTAAACAGTTTTTCACATTCCAAACCTTATTTCAGCCAAATCTTCCAAACGGTAAGTCCGTTTGGCTATTATGACCACTGTACGGAAGGGTAAACCATAAAACGAATCTACTGGAAGTGGTTTCAGGTCAAAATCCCTTTCTAGTCAATAGTTATGGCCAAAACTGTACCAGATAGGGGCAAAACGGTCATTTAAAAATCGGCAAAAATCATAATCATGGGAAATGACCCAATAGTCGTTTCCCAAAGTTACATGACCATACGCCTTCATATAAGAAAGAAATAAATATTTTACGATCCTCCGATGCGTAGAATGCGGGTTGTTACAGCATTCGTCTCGGAATTCTTCTCGGACTAGAGTCCAAGTTTGCGTAAATCGGATATCATATGAAGAAGTTATGAAGCTTAGAAGATTTTAGTTTAAAGCAGAATTTGTTTAAATAATAATTAAAAATCAAAAACGAATTTAAAATTCGAAATCAGCGAAAAGGGCTGAGCGGGAAAATTCCCGCTCATGGATGTCAACCCCCCCAAGGGGTGTCGACATGGGTGTCAACCCCCTATAGGTGTGTCGACCCCCATCTGCCCAGATCTAGTCGATGTATTTTGGTCGTCTAGGGGCTGATGTGTCCTTTTGGGATTGGTTGGCTGACTTGTTTTTCTGGCTTGGATGGTTCAGATGGTTCCTAGTCTAATCTGAAGGTCTTAATACACCTAGTACTCCTATAAATAGACACCTAAATCTAACACTAATTTCATTACACTAATCCATGGCGCCTCCATGCTGCTCAAATCTAAATTAACCTAGCGCTTCTTCTCCACCAAAGCAAATCAGAATAAGAGTATTCAAATTGGAAGATAAGAATCAAATTCTACAACAACAATTTAGCTAATCAAATTCAGAAATCAGAATTCAGATCTATCCTCTCTCCTAAATCCTATCGTTGTGAGTCTATGTTACTTTCACATATAATTAAAAAGTAATTGTGATAGGAATGTAAATTGGATTTAATGATCATGCCTGTAAGTAAGACGAATCATATCAAGTTTTGTAGATTTGTTATCTTTCAGATTCATACCCAAATTATTGTTATCATATGCCTATTGGAACTATTTTATTGTTCTATGTCAGTTCATGTTTCATATGCCTATTTTATGCTAATTTTGATGTCATGATTCTCTTCCCTTCTTCTTTTCCTTTTTCGTTATGAGATTAGGCTAATTACGAGCCTAACATATGGCGTTGAGATTTGCGTATGAATAACGTTGGAAAGATTGGAAGAGGTTTGGGAAAATACTGAATAATATGGAATTGGGCATAAATTGATTTGTAATCATGTAATTGATTTGGGGCATAAATTGGTATAATTTATATACATAGAATTATATGCATGACTTGGATTGGAATTGTAAATGTAACTTGAATTGGAAATTATGGGCAATTGAAATATATGTAATAAGCCAGAACTTGAATTTGGGTTTGTAGAAAAGAAGAGAAAATGAACGCCTAAGACACGAGGTCAGACTTGGTTTGTGGTAGAAGTCTGCCCGGAACTGCCCGACATATCCAGCAACCGCAAACGGCAATCTAATGTGAGAAGTCAAAGGCAGAAATTAGATGCGTAATAATGCACAGACATGAGGTTAGATTCGGTTTGCGGTATAAGCTTGCCTGGAATCGCCCGGCATATTCAGCAACCGCAAAACGGCAATCTAATGTGAGAGGTCTTGCAAGATTACAGTTATAATGAATTAATGAACACTTAACCAAGATAAGACATGTGATTAGACATGGGGATAATAAAGGGATTAAGTAGGTAACATGGGTAGCATGTGAAACATAATTAAAGCACTTAACCAAGCTGAGACATGTAGTAAGACATGGGAATAGTAAAGGGGTTAAGTGGGTGATATGGATAGCATGTGAAGCACAATTAAAAACACTTAACCAAGATAAGTCATACGGGAAGACATGGGAATAGTAAAAGGGTCAAGTGGGTGACATGGGTAGCATGTATTACATGGGTAGCACGTATAACATAAATAATGAACACTAAACCAAGAAAAGATATGTGGTAAAACATGGGAATAGTAAAGGGCTTAAGTGGGTGACATGGGTAGCATGTGAAACATAATAAAAGAACTTAACCAAGATGAGACATGTGATAAGACATGGGGATAAAAAAGGGGTTAAGTGGGAATTCCTAGTGGGGACCAAGCTTAGGAGGGAAGCTTGTGTCAAGTGTATGGATCCTTTTCAACCAGTAACCCACTTCAGTAACTATATGAGCTCAAACTAGGCCAAGGACAGGGACACTCTTACTGGGGTCAATTGTAAGAGGTCAATAAAGAGTTAGCGATGGCAATGCAATTCCAATGGAGTCATGTGCGTGCGTGGGTCCGGGCTGGTAGGTAGGACGCTGTTGCATCGTGAAGGTAAAAGCTGTGCATTTTGGTAGTACCGGGGTTGCCACCTTAGGGAGTGATGCACCCTATTGTGGGACCAGCACAGGTATCTACGAGGTTAGGGAGCGGATCGAATGGAGAGGGTAGTGGGTACAACTAGTGATGGTAGGAGCAAGTGGGGCACCTACGAGAGCAGCTAGGATTACACGAAGTGTAATAACCCGGAAAATTTGAGCTAATTTAAATTTTTTATTTTGGCGATTTTAGTGAATTTTGAATATTAAAAATGATTTATTTTAAATAATGTCGACGAGAAATTTATTTTGAATAGAATTAGAACATATATATTTATTTGAATCAACTTTAGAATATAAATATTTTATTTTAATTATAAAAGGAATTAAAAATGGCGTAGTAGTTTGAAAATTCGATTTCAAATTTCAAATGAACGCACAGGATTCAAAATAAACCGAATTTTAGCAAAACCAAAAATATTAGAATCTATTTGAAAATATCTTTCCAACGAATCCGAAAAATTAAAATTTCATAGAGGGAATAAAAATTTATGCCCAGTTGAAAATTCAGAATAATCGCTGTGGAATTCTAGCCCTTAAAAATGGAAATTTTGCAAACGACCTCCGTTTTCGACAAAACCACTTTTTTTGGATCCGCGATGTCAAGTTATTGCTAAATTCCAAAATTTGTAATTTTTGAAATCATTATGTGAGCGTGGCAAAAGAAAACATGTTTTGACAGTTTCTGTCAATTTTGATCGACCAGAAAATGGCCATTTTTCAAACGGCCTCAGAATTAGACAAAATTAGTTTCGTTAGGGCCGTATCGTCAATACGAAGTTAGAAATAATTTTTCTGGGATTTTTAAAGTCCGTATGTGGCCCCAGTAAATGGAAATGAGCGTTTAAAATTAAATGTATGGATTTATATTTTAAATTTGACGAAAACTGTTCGAAACAGTCAAATTGGATTACGAAACATATCCCATTGTGCTTGAAATGGGGGTAATTAGCTATGTACAACAGTCGGTGGGTTTGATTTCGAGTTCAAAATAAAAGGGTGCTTTTTGGAATTAAATAATAATAATAATAATAATAAAATATCTTTCTATAACTCTCTCAGACCCCCCTCCCCCGGTTCACTTTCTTCCAAGACCAAAATAAAAAAAGGGAAAAAAGGGAGGAGCTGCCATTGCCCCCCCACATCAGAGCGCCACCGCGCCATAGGCGCGGCCGCCACCTCTTCCCCTCTTCTTCCCGCTCCTCCATCTCCTCCACGCCTCTCTCCCTTCCTCCTCCCCTTCTGATTTGAATCGCAGCTCCCCACCCCCCCAAACCCCTTGAACCTCTTGCTACCACCGCATCCACCACCACACCTCCCTTTTTCACCTCCGACCTTCCCCCTCTGTCTCGACCTCCTCCTCGTGGTTGACACTCCTCGAGACCCCAAAACGCACCGCCTACAAACCAACGCACCGCCTTGCTCCCCTCCGGCGAACTCTAGCAGCCCTTCTACCCCCTCTTCTAACAGTATTTTTCTTATTTGTTTTAATTATTCTATTTCAGTTTTTTCTATGTAACAAGCTTTAATTAAAATCTAATTTATTTATATGAAGCGTTGAATAAATTCTCAGTTTTAATGTAATAAAAATTTGATTTTTATCATGCAAAGATTTAAATTTTTATACGTAGAAAGATCAGATTTTTTTAAAATATGAAAAGTTTGGATTTTTTAAGGATAGAAAGGAGAGATTTTTAAAAGTGAAAAGGCGAGATTTTTAAAATAGAAAGGCGAGATTTTTATGAATTCGCATTTCAAAAGTATGATTTTATTTACATATTAGATTTTTATTTTTAAAGTAACAAAAAAAATGAGATTTTTGTTTAAAATGGAAAAGGTAGGATTTTGAAAATGAAAAAGGTAAGATTTTTAAATAAGTAAAGAAGAGATTTTTAGTTAGATAAAGGAATTATTTTTATGCATATAAAAATATAATTTTTATCATGAAGAGAAGTATATAAAAATATAATTTTTATCCTGAAGAGGAGTATATAAAAATATAATTTTTATCATGAAGAGGAGTATATAAAAATATAATTTTTATCAAGAAGAGAAGAATATAAAAATACGATTTTTATTATGATGTTAGCAAAATAAAAATATGATTATATATATATGAATGGAAAATAAAAATGTGATTTTTATTTATATATGAACAGCGTGAAAAGGATGCGTTGGAATTTGGAGCAAATCCAAACCGTTCAGAAAGAAAGAATGATGGAGTGGATTCCAAAGGTGAGAATTCCTCACTGAATTAATTTATATAGTTATTTATTTTATAACTGCATATATGAACTGTTCCCCGTCGTCCACAGACCATGGACGACTTGTTTGATTGTTTGATTGGTTGTTTGGCGTTGATTGATTTATTTGTTTTATTGTGGTTTGGAATGTGAATTAAATTGATTATTGGGTATGGCGCAGGCCAGTAAAGGAGAGGGGTAATGCTAGACATTACCCGATTTCAATATCACGCCGTTATGCTGCCGAAATTTTCTGAAATATAAAGTGTTAGTTAAAAATGACATTTTTACTGAATGTATGAACTGTTAAAAATAGTAAAGTGTTGAAATAAATATTTTAACGTTAAAAATATAATTTTTAATGTGTAATTGAACGATGTGAAATTCTCCTGAAATGAAAATGAATATGCATTTACAAATCAGAACGATTTGTTTATGTACACCTATTTGACTGACATAGATTGGGACGATAAATTTTACACCTCGCCGGACTGCACAAATAAAGTATTTGTTTGATTGATTGAAACCCTACACGCGTGTTGGGATGATATTGACGTACACTAATCCCAATTGTTTAGTTGTATGTCGATCGATTGGTTGACAGGCTGTTGTAAGCGTTGATTATTTATATTCAATGCTTATGCAGTTGAGTGGTGCACTCTAGATGATGGATGATTGTTTATCACACTTGATATATACATATGTTGTATGGAAATCCATAGAAATAAAATCTATGGTAATTGATTAGGCCTCATTCCAGTTTTGAAATAGAGATATTTGAAAATAAATATTTGAAATGAAATATTTGAAATAGAAATATTTGAAATAGAAATATTTGAAATGAAATATTTGATATAGAAATATTTGAAATGAAATATTTGAAATAGAAATATTTGAAAAGAAATATTTGAAATAAAAATATATAAAGCCGTGTTGATTGGATATCCGCCATTTTGACGCGAACGATATTTATATCGATTTTATTCGTCTTTCTAACGAATATCGAATAAGAAATTATTTCAGAAGATAATGTTTTGAAAATATTATCATTTATATATAATGATATGAAATATTCAACTTTTATTGAAATTGAATATGAAGTTGAAATCGTTTTGAAAATGAATTTAAAACGATTTATAAAATACGTTTTAAAAGGAAATCGGCGAAATATATATATATATATATATATATTATATATATATATATAATGGCCTGAATAGAACGCGCCGCGCTGCGGCTGTTCGTGAATTTCGACCATTGACTTCGAATTGACACTAGGAGAGATCCGACTGTCGGATTCTCCTAAAACCGGAACCATTGGGTTCATATCGAAAAGAGCTTTCTAATGAATATTTGTAATGTCTTGGAAAATCTGAACCAATTTAAATGTAATTTTTAAATTGGCTAAAATAGTGGATTTTAAATATTTAAAATAAATATTTTAAATAATAACGATGAAAAGTAAGTTCGAATCGACATTTGAAAGCGAATATAATTAATTCTAATTATAAACAAGGCCTGAAATGGCGCGGTAGTTCCAAAATTTGAATTCAAACTTTGACTGACCGTACCGGGTGCAAAACAAAACGGATTTGAGTGAAACCAAAAATATTTAAATCTGTTAGTGAATACCTTTCTAACGAATCTGAAAAATCGAAGTTTCATAGTAGGAAGCAAAAGTTATGGCCAAATGAATTTTCAGAAAGGTCGCTATGGAATTTATATAGCCCATGAAAATAGCCATTTTGCAAACGACCTCGGAATTCGATGAAACCACTTTTGTTGGATCCGGGATGTGAATTAATTTCTAGGTTTCAAATTTCATAATTTTTGAAGCTAGTATGTGAGCGTGGCAAAGGAAAACGTGTTTTGGTCAATTACAGTTAAATTGGATCGACCAGAAATGGGCCATTTTGCAAACGGTCTCAGAATTCGAAGAAACTAGTTTTGTTGGGACCGTATCGTCAAAACATAGCCAGATTTATTTTTCTGGAATATTTCGAATCAGTTTGTGGCCCTGGCAAATTGAAATGTACGTTCAAATCGAATATTGAATGTTATATATTTTAAATTGAAGAACAACTGACTGAAACAGTCGAATGGGCCTACGAAACATATCCCAATTTATTCGGAATGGGGGTAAAACACTAGGGACGACAGTCGTTGGGTTTGGATTGGTGTTCGTGTGTGTAAGAGGGTATTTTAGAGATTTAAAAATATATAAATTAATTAAAAAAAATCATTGGCCCAGGCTTATTCTCTCTCCCCGATTAACCATCGCGATATACGGCGGAAAAGCTTCGATTCTTCCCTCCTTGATTTCTCTTCCATCTCTCAACGAAAGGAGGTGCTTCTTTGGGGGATTTTGAAGAGATTTTTACGAGCTACAAATCCATATAAATTTTGGCTTTAATCGTTGTGAATCTGCTGAGATCCACGCCCTCCAACCTCGCCCGTTCAACCTTCCGGAGCTCCGCCTAATCAGTCGAACTCGACCTGAACACCCGCCGTGGAAGCGCCCCTCTGCCCTCTTCAACATGGCGCAGGCCGATCGGATCCAATCGCAACAGATTTCGAGAAAATTGAAAACCTAGATCTGAATCTAACTGAAAAGGTACGGGTTTAGATTTTTAATCTGGTTATAACACTGTAAAACCATCGCAAATTTTGATTCCACTGTAAAAAATCATATCTTTTTCGTTTCTTGACGAAATTCAGTGAAACAAGAGACAGTTGACTCGTGTGGACGTCTTCTACATTCTAGAAGAGACCGCATATTTTTCTGAGCCTTCTGCTATTTTTGGTGGAGTGGAACCCAATGTGAGATTTCTAATTTATAAACGATATGGAAAACGACGATGTATAAATTATATAGTCGATGTATGAGTTATATAAGCATTGTACACCTCTTGTATAAGCGTTGTATAAGTTGTACGTTCGATATATAAATTGTATATGCGTTGTAAAATTTATATATGTGTTGAAATATAAGTGAAATGTTATATATATATATACATATATATATATATATATAAATATATATATATATATACGCCCCTCGTCCACAAACCATGGACGATATTTATTGGTTGTGATTGGTGTGAAAATTGATTGATAGCGAATGGTTGATTGAAATTGTTTGTGGTTGAAATGGATTGATTGTGGTTGAAAAATACCCGTTTGTGGTTGAGAAATATTTAGTTGAAACCACATAGGATTAGTTTGTGGAAATGAAAAAAAATATACATGCCACCTGCGTGCGAACTAGATGCATGATTCCCCATTGTCAAAAGCTGCGAGGTTTTAAGGTAGAGCGAGGAGCCGTACTAGGGACAGTCCTGGTTTTAACTACCATGCCGTTATGTTGCCGAAATTTTGAATAATATTCATGTGTTAGAATTATTTTCATTTGTTGAAACTATATTTATTCGTTGAGTAGAAAACCTTCATGTGTTGAATCGATATTCATTCGTTGGATTGAAATTCATGTGTTGAATGGTATTCGTGTTTTAAATATAAAAATCACCCTTTTATCTATATATATATATATAAACTATAGAAATTCATGTGTTGAATGGTATACGTGTTTTAAATATAGAAATCACATTTTTATCTATATATATAAACTATAGAAAACCTTCATGTGTTGAATTGAAAATCATTCACTGAATAGAAATTCATATGTTGAATGGTATATGTGTTTTAAATATAAAAATCACATTTTTACTATATATATATATAAACTATAGAAAACCTTCATGTGTTGAATCGATATTCATTTGTTGGATTGAAATTCATGTGTTGAATGGTATTCGTGTTTTAAATATAAAAATCACCTTTTTATCTATATATATAAACTATAGAAAACCTTCATGTGTTGAATCGAAATTCATTCGTTGAATTGAAATTCATGTGTTGAATGGTATTCATATTTTGAAAGAAATTGTTTGACAATAAAAATCCTACTTTTATCATCAATATGAACTATATAAAATAATCTTGTTTTGAAATAGATTGTTTTATAATAAAAATCCTATTTTTATCACCTATATGAACTATATAAAATAATCGTGTTTTGAAATAAATTGTTTTATAATAAAAATCACATTTTTACGATACACATGAGTTGTTAAAAATAGTGAAGTGTTGAAACAGACGACAGTTAAATAAAAATATCATTTTTACCAAATGTATGAAAATCATATAGTTTTGAAATCGAAGAATCGATATATATATAAATAGAATTTAAATATATCGAATAACGAAGCTGCAGTTCGTATTTTGAAACATTGATTTCAAATGATTAGTGCGGGAGATCCGACCATCAGATTTTCCCGAAATCGCAACAGTTGGGTTCGCTTTGGAAATATCTTTCCAACGACACCAACTTTGTAAAAATCCAACGGTTGGAATGTCTGGAATGTTTAATTCAAATCTGAAGAAAAACAGCACCAAAATCGATTATATATATATATATATATATAAATATAATTATATTAAATTGAATAACGACGCTGTAGTTCGTATTTTGAAATCGATACTTCAAACGATTATACCGGGAGAACCGACCATCGGATTTTCCCGAAATTGGAATTGTTGGATTCGTTTTGAAAAGATCTTTCTAATGATGTAAATTTTGTGAAGATCCAATGGTTAGATTTTCAGATATGTGTAAATCAAATTTGAAGAAAAACAGCGCCACGGCCGCGTTATGGCCCGAAGCGTCGTTTTGAATAAATTGGCTATTTTAAAATAAATAAAAATAGCGATAAATCATTATAAAATATTATAAACGATACGGATGTGAAATTTAGAAACTAACTGAAGGTTGGCTAGGTCGAATGGTTTCTTGGGTATTGATCTGATGTTGGTTTCGTCCTTCGGGGTTAATATTTGGGAAATCGTTCTCTTACTGATTTACGGTTAGTGACTAATGAATTGAAATGATGCGTAGTAGTGTTTGTGTAGCAGTTGTTTATTATATACGTGAGTTGCTCAGAAAGACCGAGTTTATCCCATTATGAATAACTGAATCGACGATAAGAAATCGAAGATGAAGACGGTGGTCGAAGACCGGAGATCTTCACCTCGTTTGGATGGTAACCGATGTCCTGATTGGGAGGCATCCCGAAATATGGATAATGAGTGGTGATCGTCCAGACGTACGTGGAGGTCAATGGGTTTGCGAGGTATATAGTGACTCTGGTTTCGTTCAAACCCAGGATGGACTTGCAAATGGACAGTGTGTCTGACATTGGAATTTATTCTGTGTGATTGATAGCCATCAGTTGCACGGTGTGAATTGCCTGTGTTGCATTGAGACGACCCCAAACCCCGTACTGACGGCGGCAAGGGTAATCCTTGGAATAAAACACAGGAACAGATAATAGCAGAACAGAATTAAAATAAATACACCAGATAATGAACAATAGAATATACTGGATAAAAGTAATCATCAGAGTTACACAGTATACAGGATCTTACTTAGTACGAATACAGTTCAGCTATACATAAATGTCTACAGCGGAAAACAAACATAATATGTACAATAGGAGCTGAACAGCATAAAAAGAAATAAATGATAGAATCCATCTTCAGCTCCAGCTATCCAGAAAGAACCAGCTAAACCTCAATACAAGGCTGCCCGTGTAGAAAAAGGGGCACCCGAGTTTGAGAGTGAAACAAACTACGAGTCAGTCATGGGACTGGTATGAGAAATCTACTCAACACATATATAATTTGGCTAATCACAGGACCAAGCCAGTTTCGTGGAACGGGTTTACTCCATTGGGTTGCCAGTGCTTTAAAACAAATCATTCTCTTAAACAACGCAATGCATTTTATAAAAATTAAGCCGTTATAAGACTTAGTTCCAATCACACAATGCAACGCAAACCGAAGGATAGAGTTTTTACCTTATAACGGCCAAAATATGCTTGATACGAATAAAACAAAGGCATTTGATACTATTGCTAGTGTTTATATGTTTTGAAAGCAATTTCAAATCATAACTATCAATCATAGACGACATGAGCGTCCCATGCCACTATGTCGCCAAATATATATATACAATCGAAACCGCACAGTCACGTATTTTGAAATTGGATTTCCATCATGAACCAAGGCAAAAGATAGTCCCTACCGAATTCGAGACGCTCTAGCCCGTGTCTCAGGAACAACCGCAACTGCCCCTTGGATCGTCAGGGCCGGTCCACCGATGTGGATTATTATGCCTGAAGACTACGTCTCCCCGCCCTTTGGGGCGTAAACGAGCCAACGAATGACTCCATCGGACCCGGATCGTCCGATCAAACCGAGGCGCCTCGCAACAGCAACAACCACGCAGGTGAAAAGTATATAAATGTCAGGGCTGGTAGGTCACTGACACCACCCTAGCTAGAAAGAAACGCAGGCCCTCCCTGATGTCCTCTCCCGTTTCTGGTTCATACCGGGGTGTGAGGCTCGCGAATTTACGTTATACACAAAGCTACGTCACACAGGCGGTGCTTTGATCATCACCACAAGACTTTGCTTTTCAACAGAAGCCCTGATCACTGCATCTTAGCATGCCACATAGGCAATTCATGCCATGCGACTGATGTCCATCGATATACAACCTCTGAACTCGTGCGTCTCAGAGAAGGGCGTTAAGAAAAAGAATAAATTCTCCGCCGCCAAACAGATGTATATTTAACAGAAATCAATCAACACAGAATAAACTCCAATGTCGGACACACAGTCCATTTGCAAGTCCGTTCTGGGTCTGAACGAAACCGGAGGCACTAAATACCTCGCAAACCCATCGATCACCACGTACGTCTGGACGATCACCACTCATTATCCATATTTCGGGATGCCTCCCAATCAGGACCTCGGTTACCATCCAGACGAGGTGAAGATCTCCGGTCTTCGACCATCGTCTTCATCTTCGAATTTCAATTGTCGGTTAATTATTCGAAATGAGAATTAAGTCGGCCTTTTCAAATAATTCACGTATATTTAGAATTTCAAATCAATTTATTTCAATGGTTAAATCATTCGACAACACCAATTTTGTTCTTTAATGTAATTTTCACACCAAACACATTCAACCATCAAATACCACATAAATCGAGCAAATTCAGTTTATTTCCATTCCATATCGTTTATGATATTTTATAATGATTTATCGCTATTTTTATTTATTTTAAAATAGCCAATTTATTCAAAACGACGCTTCGGGCCATAACGCGGCCGTGGCGCTGTTTTTCTTCAGATTTGATTTACACATATCTGAAAATCTAACCGTTGGATCTTCACAAAATTTACATCATTAGAAAGTTCTTTTCAAAACGAATCCAACGGTTCCAGTTTCGGGAAAATCCGACGGTCGGATCTCCCAGTACAATCGTTTCAAGTTTCGATTTCAAAATACGAACTGTAGCGTCGTTATTCGATTAAATATAATTATATTTATATATACATAAAAATATAATCGATTCTGGCGCTGTTTTTCTTTAGATTTGAATTAACATTCCAGATAATCCAACCGTTGGATTTTTACAAAGTTGGTGCCGTTGGAAAGATTTTTCCAAAGCGAACCCAACGGTTGCGATTTCGGGAAAATCCGATGGTCGGATTTCCCGCACTAGTTGTCTGAAATCACGGTTTCAAAACACGAACTGCACGGCCACGTTTCGTTTTAATTTTATTTATATTTATACATTTATATAAATATAGTTCATTCAACAATTTCAATATCGTTTTTACTTCAAATATTTCACTAACGCCTTTAAATTTTGGAAAATTTCGCCATAACCTCCTTTGTACGGGAGGGGCTGGGAAAATTCCCAAATAGCCACACGGGCGTCTCATGTCGAAAAGAAAAAGAAAAAGCCAACAGGCTCATAAAATCATCACCCAAACAAAACAGTAAATGTGTACCTATTTGTCGGGCACAAAATTTTATTCCTCTTCTCTAGCCCCTTCGCTATAACCTGTTCAATAAATATGCATGTACATATATATATTTCTTATCACTTATCATTTTCTATTCAACTTCATATTTGATTCCATTTGGTTTAAAAACACCATTCATTCTAATGTTGCATGTGTAGGCAAAAATCATATCATTAGCTAATTAATGAATATTTCAACTCATGCATATTTATTTGAACGAGTTGCTATTTTTAACACTTCACATTTCAACAATTCATGTATATAATAAAATTGTGGTTTTTATTGTAAAACAAATTATTTCAAAACACTATTATTTTATATAGTTTATATAGGTGATAAAAATAGGATTTTCCTTATAAAACAATTTCTTTTAAAACGAGGTCATTTTACATAGCTCATACAGAGGATAAAAAGGTGATTTTTATTATGAAACAATTTATTTCAAAATATGAATACCATTCAACACATGAATTTCTAATCAACGAATGAATATCGATTCAAGACATGAAGGTTTTCTATAGTTTCTATATATAGATAAAAATGTGGTTTTTATATTTAAAACACGAATATCATTCAATACATGAATTTCTAATCAACGAATGATTCAACACATGAAGGTTTTCTATAGTTTCTATATATAGATAAAAATGTGATTTTTATATTTAAAACACGAATATCATTCAATACATGAATTTCTAATCAACGAATGAATATCGATTCAACACATGAAGGTTTTCTATTCAACGAATAAATATAGTTCAGCAAATGAAAATAATTCAAACACATGAATATTATTCAAAATTTCGGCAGCATAACGGCAGCGTAGTTAAAACCGGGACCATCCATAGTACGGCTCCTCGCTCTACCTTTAAACCTCGCGGTTTTTGACAATGGGGATCATGCATCTAGTTCGCACGCAGGCGACATGTATATATTTATTTCATTTCCACAAACTAATCCTATGTGGTTTCAACCAAATATTTCTCAACCACAAATGGGTATTTTTCAACCACAATCAATTAATATCAATCACAAACAATCCCAAACAACCATTCGCTATCAATCAATTTTCACACCAATTACAATCAATAAATATCGTCCATGGTTTGTGGACGAGGGGCGTATATATATTTATATTTATATATAGCAATTCACTTCTATTTCAACACATATATAATTTTTACAACGCATATACAACTTATACATCGAACGTACAACTTATACAATGCTTATACAAGAGGTGTACAACGCTTATATAACTCATACATCGACTATATAATTTATACATCATCATTTTCCATATTGTTTTTAAGTTAGAAATCTCACATTGGGTTCCACTCCACCAAAAATAGCAGAAGGCTCAGAAAAATATGCGGTCTCTTCTAAAATGTAGAAGATGTCCACACGGTCACGATTTTTCCTGTTTCATCGAATTTCGTTAACATAGCAAAAAGATATGTAATTTCAAACATCAAACAATTTAAAAACGTAATTAATTAAATTTATAGCGTAAAAAAAAGCTACCTTTTCCCCTAATGTTATCTGGAAATGAAGAACCCACCACACCGTCGTTCTCTCTCCTCCTTGCGCCGCCTAGGAGCCGCCGTTCGTCGATCAGACCCGTCCACGACGAAGCCCGTCCCCTACTTGACCTGCGCCACGAATACCAAGAACTCCGGTGGCCCCAATCGCCTCAGATCATCCACGAGGCGCGCCTCCTTTGAGGTGGAAAATCGAGCAATTTAGGAAGCTAAAATCGATCTCCACCGTTCAGCTTAAAGGTCTTGAGGGGATCTTCAATTTCGTTTTTGAAGTTTCGAAATCCACTGAATGGATTGGAAGATCGGAGGCAAATGGTTGGGATAATTGCTGTCGTGAAACGCGAGAGGGAGGATGGAAATGGCGTTGACCAGGGAAAACCAGTTGGACCATTTTCCTAGTGTTTGACCCATTTATATTAAATTTTTAATTTAATTATTTTCGAAAATACCCCTTATCTCGTACGAACACCAATTCAAACCCAATGACTGTCGTCCCTAGCGTTTTACCCCCATTCCGAACACAATGGGATATGTTTCGAAGGCCCATTCGAATGTTTCAGTCAGTTTTCCTTCAAATTAAAATATAAAACTTTCAATATTCTGTTTGAACGTACATTTCAATTTGCCAGGGCCACAAATTGATTTGAAAAATTCCAGAAAAATAAATCTAGTTATGTTTTGACGATACGGTCCCAACAAAACTAGTTTCGTCAAATTCTGAGACCGTTTGCAAAAAGGCCCATTTTTGGTCGATCCAATTTAACTATATTTGACCAAAACACATTTTCCTTTGCCACGCTCACATACTAGCTTCAAAAATTATGAAATTTGAAACCTAGCAATAACTTCCCATCCCGGATCCAACAAAAGTGGTTTCGTCGAATTTCGAGGTCGTATGCAAAATGGCCAATTTCTCGGGCTATATAAAATTCATAGCGACCCTTCTGAAAATTCATTCGGCCATAACTTTTGCTTTCCACTATGAAAATTCGATTTTTTAGATTTGTTAGAAAGGTATTCACTAACTGATTTAAATATTTTTGGTTTCACTAAAATCCGTTTTGTTTTGCACCCGGTACAGTCCGAAAAAGTTTGAATTCAATTTTTGAAACTACCGCGCCATTTTAGGCCTTGTTTATAATTAAAATTAATTATATTCCTTTTCGATTGTCGATTCAAACTCACTTTTCATTGCCATTATTTTAAATATTTATTTTAAATATTTAAAATCCATTATTTTAGCTAATTTAAAATTTTTAAATTGGTTCAGATTTTCTGGGTCGTTACAATCTCCCCCACTTAAAACTTTTCGTCCCCGAAAAGGAACAAAGTCGAAAGTGGTTTGATAAATCTACAATCACATAACACAACCAACAATCAAATCGTTTTAACCTTTCAAAAATATACTTATCAATTTCTGTACTCCCTTTAAAATCATTCAGACTATAGAATTTAAAAGTGCACATCCATGGAAAGGAAATAACAACAGAGTAGAGAATTAAATGGTAATGCAAAGTTGGATAAATGTACCTTGCACCAGAGTCAATCAGAGATATCCACTCGGCAACTAGGATAAGCTTTCTGAATGCTCTCCTCAGTTTCCCAAGTACAATCTCGCGGATCTCCACTCCATTGCACTTTGACTAAGTGAACCTTCTTGTTCCTCAGCTCTTTGGTTTCTTTGCCGATGATCTTTAGTGGCTCCCTTCTCACAGCTAATTCGGGAGTAATTTCAATGTCCTGTTGAGCTGCTTCTTCCACGATCAAGTCTGGATCATGAATGTGTTTTCGAAGTTGAGATATATGAAATACATCATGAACTCCAGGCAACCAGTCAGGCAATTTGACCCTATAAGCGAGAGTTCCAATCCGCTCCAGAATAGGAAACGGACCTATGAATTTGGGCGCCAACTTTCTAGTTTTACCAAACCGGATAACTCCTCTCATCGGCGATACTTTCAAATATACATAGTCGCCAACAGTAAAGGATATATCTCTCCTTCTTCTATCGGCATAGCTCTTTTGTCGGCTTTGAGCAGCAAGTAATCGCTTTTTAATAAAATCGACTTTGTCGGCAGCTTCTCGAATCATATCAGGGCCCAACACAAGTCTATTACCGGGTTCGACCCAACAAGCAGGGGATCGGCACGGTCTACCATACAATGCTTCGAATGGCGACATTGTCAGACTCGCCTGGTAGCTGTTGTTATAAGAGAATTCATCCAAATGCAGATGGTCCTCCCATGATCCACCGAAATCTATAACACAAGCCCGCAATAGATCTTCTAAAATGCGATTTACCCTCTCAGTCTGACCGTCTGTCTGAGGATGATAGGCGGTGCTCAAGTTCAACTTCGTTCCCAGTTCGACCTGAAATGCTTCCCAGAATTTGCTAGTGAATATTGTATCTCTATCACTGACTATACTGAGCGGCACTCCATGCAGTCTAACTATTTCCCTGAAGTAAATCTGCGCCAGACTCTGAGCAGTTCTGTTTGATCTGACAGGTATGAAATGGGAGGTCTTCGTGAAGCGATCTACGATCACCCAAATACTGTCATTTCCTTTTCTGGTCCTAGGCAGTCCATAAATGAAATCCATAGAAATATGTTCCCACTTCCAACCAGGAACTTCTAGTGGTTGTAACAATCCAGCCAATTTCTGTTGGTCGCTTTTGACTAGCTGGCAAGTAGGGCATCGACTAACATATATCGAGATGTCTCTTTTTAACGACTTCCACCAGAATGTGCGTTTGATATCTTTATACATTTTATTCACACCCGGATGGATACTGAGCTTAGATTTGTGGCATTCATCAAGCACATCTCTTCTGAGTTTAGGAATTTCTGGAACGCAAATTCGTCCTTCTAACCTCAGAATCCCTTCGCTGTCTAGCTGAAAATCCGAAGCATTGCCTTCACGAATTCGCTGACTCATTCCTTTGATAAATTGGTCGTCTTCTTGGAGAGCCGATATCTTATCAATCAACGAAGTCGCAACGATGAAACTGGCGATCATTTCATTCTTTCGGCTTAACGCATCGGCCACGACATTGGCTTTCCCTGGAGTGTATAGAATTTCAAAATCGTATGCTGCAAGAAACTCCAGCCAACGTTGCTGTCTCAGATTCAGGTCTTTCTGGGTGAACAGATACTTTAATGACTGATGATTTGTAAACAGCTCGAATCTCTCACCCAGAATATAGTGCCTCCAGATTTTCAAAGCGAACACAATAGCCAATAACTCAAGATCATGAGTTACGTAGTTCTTTTCGTGCGGCTTCAGCTGACGGCTAGCATAAGCAATCACTTGGCCCCTTTGCATTAACACTGCGCCAAGGCCTTCTCTAGAAGCATCAGTCCAGACCTTTAAATCCTAGTTGCCATCGATGATGGTTAACACTGGAGCAGTCGTTAGTCTTAACTTTAGCTCTTCAAAAGCCTCTTCACTTTCTGGAGTCCATTTGAATTTAGAGTGCTTCTTTGTAAGCTTTGTTAAATGACCAGATATCTTCGAAAAGTTTTTAACGAACTTCCGGTAATAGCTAGCCAACCCGAGAAAACTGCGGACTTCAGTGGGGGTACTGGGCTGTTTCCAATTCTGAATAGCTGTGATTTTGCTTGGATCCACAGCAATTACTTCTTTCGATACGACGTGGCCTAGAAATTTTACTTCATCTTGCCAGAAGATACATTTGGAAAATTTGGCTTTTAATACATTCCGTCTCAGAACTTCTAGAACCTATTCCAGATGTTTTTCATGTTCGACCTTTGATTTAGAGAAGATTAGAATATCGTCAATGAAAACCAGAAAATTTTTATTCAAAACCCCTCTAAACACTCTATTCATCAGATCGACGAAGTAAGCATGAGCATTACATAAGCCGAACGGCATTACTAACCACTCGTAGAATAAGTTGGGACCTCTGAATGCTGTCATTGGAACACACTCTTCGGCGATTCGAAGTTGATGGAAGCCTGTAGCTAGGTCCATTCGTGAAAATACTTGTGCTCCATTCAGACGATCCAACAAATCATCTATTCGCGGCAATGGATATTTGTTCTTTATTGTCTGTTTGTTCAGATCACGATAATCCACACATAGACGTAGAGTACCGTCAGATTTTGGGACAAACACCACTGTTGCACCCTAATCAGAGAAACTAGGCCTGATCAGAGCTTTCCATACTAGTTGTCGTGTTTGATTGTCTAATTCCTCCTTCTCTTTCAAGGACGTTCTTCGAATAGCGTGAACTACCGGCCTTGCATTCGGAATTAAAGCAATTTTGAAATCTATTTCTCTCTGCGGAGGTAAGCGAACAACTTCCTCGAACACATCCGCATAGTTCTTGACGATAGGAATATCTTTCACTAAGTCGGGAATATTCTCTGTGACTTCAGGGACATTTTCTATTTGAGATGGAGAAACATTCAAAGCTGCCCAGAAGTCTTTTCTATTAGATTTCTGACCTTCACAGGGGATGGTTATATAATTTCCTGATTTAATCCTAGCCCTAACAACTCTTTCGGCGCATCTAACCTCTGCTTCATATTTGGTTAGCCAATCCAATCCCAGAATAAGATCGAATTCATTAAAATTCATAACGATAGAGATAATAGGGAATTTATAGCAAGAAAAGGAGACAGGTACTGCACAAATCCAACTGAGATTGATAGAACCCCCGACCGGATTTTGGACAGTCATTGGTTCCTTGAGCTTCCTCAAATTCAAATCTAGCTTCTTAGCGGCACCCTTTGCAATGAAGCTTCGTGACGCGCCTGTGTCAAACAGTACTTTAACTGGAATGTTTTTGACAGTAAGCGTTCCTTCTAAAACATCAGATCTTCCTTGACTTGCTGAGGGATCAGAAGTTTCTGCTACTTCATTCACTTGAACTATTTCAGTCTTTTTCAACTGCCAGCAATCTTGCTTTACGTGACCAGCCTGATGGCAGAGATTGCATTTTCTATTCGATTGAAGTCCTTCTTTGGATTGAAGTGCACCTTTTAATCGCTTCCTTAAGGGTCTGCAGTTTATCGACAAATGCCCCTTCAGATGGCAGTTAGAGCAAGTGGCGGTCTTTACTGGTTCCTTTTCAGATTTAGCCCTTTTTCTCTTGGCACTGGGCTTCTTACTTCCCTCAGACCTCATACTGGCTTCAGGAATATCAGTTTCCGGCTCTGCTTTGTCACTAGAATAGACTTCTTCTTCGTCGCGCAACAGGCCCTTTTTGTCGAGATCTTCATACTGGTAGGCCATGTATATCATTTCAGAAAAGGGGAGCTTCACATTCCTCATTACACTGTTCTGATATTTTCTTTGCAGGCCATTAACAAATCTCATATTCTTCCTCTTCGGATTTTCAATTAGATGAGGGGCAAAGTGAGAAAGTTCATTGAATTTCTTATGATATTCCGGGATGGTCATATCACCTTGTATCAAATAAGAAAATTCATCACATAATCTCTCGGTTGCTTCGGGAGGAGTAAATCTTCCTAAGAAAATCACTTTGAATCTGTCCCAGGTGATATCACCTTCTGAATTATCTTTAATAATTGAATCCCACCAAAACAAAGCTTCTTCTTTGAGTGCCCAAGACGCCAGTGATCTTTTCTGATCGTCTCTCAGCTTTAAAACCTCAAAGATTTTCTCTGCAGAACGAATCCAAGCTTGTGTTTCCATAATGGATTCCTTCCCTAAGAATGGAGATCCACCCAGATTTCGAAATCTCTTGAATAGAACTTCTATATCGGATTCTGACTGTGGGAGCACAACTGGCTCATTAGCTGGTCGAGCCATACGATTATTTCTTCTATTCCTGTCACTCATTTTCTAGTGTGTCTGCAATTAGCAGACAAAGTGTCAGGTCAACGGAAAAGATATTTCAAAATATAGAGACAAATACTTCAATGTAAATGTGTCTACCGAGGTGTAATTTCATTCTGCTTTACTCATACTAGGATACTACTGATCCTATCTGTATAGAGTTACCCGTCTTAGAACATTACTGGTTCTATTTCTGACGAGTTCGTTCAAATGTTATATTCCAGAACTAAGCTTAACCAAAGCTCTGATACCATGTTGAGACGACCCCAAACCCCGTACTGACGGCGGCAAGGGTAATCCTTGGAATATAACACAGGAACAGATAATAGCAGAACAAAATTAAAATAAATACACCAGATAATGAACAATAGAATATACTGGATAAAAGTAATCATCAGAGTTACACAGTATACATGATCTTACTTAGTACAAATACAGTTCAGCTATACATAAATGTCTACAGCGGAAAACAAACATAATATGTACAATAGGAGCTGAAAAGCATAAAAATAAATAAATGATAGAATCCATCTTCCGCTCCAGCTATCCAGAAAGAACCAGCTAAACCTGAATACAAGGCTGCCCGTGTAGAAAAAGGGGCACCCGAGTTTGAGAGTGAAACAAACTACGAGTCAGTCATGGGACTGGTATGAGAAATCTACTCAACACATATATAATTTGGCTAATCACAGGACCACGCCACTTTCGTGGAACGGGTTTACTCCATTGGGTTGCCAGTGCTTTAAAACAAATCATTCTCTTAAACAACGCAATGCATTTTATAAAAATGAAGCCGTTATAAGACTCAGTTCCCATCACACAATGCAATGCAAATCGGAGGATAGAGTTTTTACCTTATAACAGCCAAAATATGCTTGATACGAATAAAACAAAGGCATTTGATACTATTGCTAGTGTTTATATGTTTTGAAAGCAATTTCAAATCATAACTATCAATCATAGACGACATGAGCGTCCCATGCCACTATGTCGCCAAATATATATATACAATCGAAACCGCACAGTCACGTATTTGGAAATTGGATTTCCGTCATGAACCAAGGCAAAAGATAGTCCCTACCGAATTCGAGACGCTCTAGCCCGTGTCTCAGGAACATCCGCAACTGTCTCTTGGATCGTCAGGGCCGGTCCACCGATGTGGATTATTATGCCTGAACACTACGTCTCCCCGCCCTTTGGGGCGTAAACGAGCCAACGAATGACTCCATCGGACCCGGATCGTCCGATCAAACCGAGGCGCCTCGCAACAGCAACAACCACACAGGTGAAAAGTATATAAATGTCAGGGCTGGTAGGTCACTGACACCACCCTAGCTAGAAAGAAACGCAGGCCCTCCCTGATGTCCTCTCCCGTTTCTGGTTCATACCGGGGTGTGAGGCTCGCGAATTTACGTTATACACAAAGCTACGTCACACAGGCGGTGCTTTGATCATCACCACAAGACTTTGCTTTTCAACAGAAGCCCTGACCACTGCATCTTAGCATGCCACATAGGCAATTCATGCCATGCGACTGATGTCCATCGATATACAACCTCTGAACTCGTGCGTCTCAGAGAAGGGCGTTAAGCAAAAGAATAAATTCTCCACCGCCAAACAGATGTATATTTAACAGAAATCAATCAACACAGAATAAACTCCAATGTCGGACACACAGTCCATTTACAAGTCCGTTCTGGGTCTGAACGAAACTGGAGGCACTAAATACCTCGCAAACCCATTGATCACCACGTACGTCTGGACGATCACCACTCATTATCCATATTTCGGGTTGACTCCCAATCAGGACCTCGGTTACCATCCAGACGAGGTGAAGATCTCCGGTCTTCGACCACCGTCTTCATCTTCGAATTTCAATCGTCGGTTAATTATTCGAAATGAGAATTAACTCGGCCTTTTCAAATAATTCACGTATATTTAGAATTTCAAATCAATTTATTTCAATGGTTAAATCATTCGACAACACCAATTTTGTTCTTTAATGTAATTTTCACACCAAACACATTCAACCATCAAATACCACATAAATCGAGCAAATTCAGTTTATTTCCATTCCATATCGTTTATGATATTTTATAACGATTTATCGCTATTTTTATTTATTTTAAAATAGCCAATTTATTCAAAACGACGCTTCGGGCCATAACGCGGCCGTGGCGCTGTTTTTCTTCAGATTTGATTTACACATATCTGAAAATCTAACCGTTGGATCTTCACAAAATTTACATCATTAGAAATGTCTTTTCAAAACGAATCCAACGGTTCCAGTTTCAGGAAAATCCGACGGTCGGATCTCCCGGTACAATCGTTTGAAGTTTCGATTTCAAAATACGAACTACAGCGTCGTTATTCGATTAAATATAATTATATTTATATATATATATATATATATATATAAATATAATTGATTCTGGCGCTATTTTTCTTTAGATTTGAATTAACATTCTAGATAATCCAACCGTTGGATTTTTACAAAGTTGGTGCCGTTGGAAAGATTTTTCCAAAGCGAACCCAACGGTTGCGATTTCGGGAAAATCCGATGGTCGGATTTCCCGCACTAGTTGTTTGAAATTACGGTTTCAAAACACGAACTGCACGGCCACGTTTCGTTTTAATTTTATTTATATTTATATATTTATATAAATATAGTTCATTCAACAATTTCAATATCGTTTTTACTTCAAATATTTCACTAACGCCTTTAAATTTTGGAAAATTTCGCCATAACCTCCTTTGTACGGGAGGGGCTGGGAAAATTCCTAAATAGCCACACGGGCGTGTCATGTCGAAAAGAAAAAGAAAACGCCAAGCGGCTAGCCAACAGGCTCATAAAATCATCACCCAAATAAAACAGTAAATGTGTACCTATTTGTTGGGCACAAAATTTTATTCCTCTTCTCTAGCCCCTTCGCTATAACCTGTTCAATAAATATGCATGTACATATATATATTTCTTATCACTTATCATTTTCTATTCAACTTCATATTTGATTCCATTTGGTTTAAAAACACCATTCATTCTAATGTTGCATGTATAGGCAAAAATCATATCATTAGCTAATTAATGAATATTTCAACTCATGCATATTTATTTGAACGAGTTGCTATTTTTAACACTTCACATTTCAACAATTCATGTATATAATAAAAATGTGATTTTTATTGTAAAACAAATTATTTCAAAACACTATTATTTTATATAGTTTATATAGGTGATAAAAATAGGATTTTCCTTATAAAACAATTTCTTTTAAAACGAGGTCATTTTACATAGCTCATACAGAGGATAAAAAGGTGATTTTTATTATGAAACAATTTATTTTAAAATATGAATACCATTCAACACATGAATTTCTAATCAACGAATGAATATCGATTCAACACATGGAGGTTTTCTATAGTTTCTATATATAGATAAAAATGTGGTTTTTATATTCAAAACACGAATATCATTCAATACATGAATTTCTAATCAACGAATGAATATCGATTCAACACATGAAGGTTTTCTATAGTTTCTATATATAGATAAAAATGTGGTTTTTATATTTAAAACACGAATATCATTCAATACATGAATTTCTAATCAACGAATGAATATCGATTCAACACATGAAGGTTTTCTATTCAACGAATAAATATAGTTCAGCAAATGAAAATAATTCAAACACATGAATATTATTCAAAATTTCGGTAGCATAACGGAAGGGTAGTTAAAACCGGGACCGTCCCTAGTACGGCTCCTCGCTCTACCTTAAAACCTCGCGGTTTTTGAAAATGGGGATCATGCATCTAGTTCGCATGCAGGCGGCATGTATATATTTATTTCATTTCCACAAACTAATCCTATGTGGTTTCAACCAAATATTTCTCAACCACAAATGGGTATTTTTCAACCACAATCAATCAATATCAATCACAAACAATCCCAAAAAACCATTCGCTATCAATCAATTTTCACACCAATCACAATCAATAAATATCATCCATGGTTTGTGGACGAGGGGCGTATATATATATTTATATTTATATATAGCAATTCACTTCTATTTCAACACATATATAATTTTTACAACGCATATACAACTTGTACGTCAACGTACAACTTATACAACGCTTATACAAGAGGTGTACAACGCTTATATAACTCATACATCGACTATATAATTTATACATCAACATTTTCCATATTGTTTTTAAATTAGAAATCTCACATTGGGTTCCACTCCACCAAAAATAGCAGAAGGCTCCGAAAAATATGCGGTCTCTTCTAAAATGTAGAAGACGTCCACACGGTCACGATGTTTCCTGTTTCATCGAATTTCGTTAACATAGCAAAAAGATATGTAATTTCAAACATCAAACAATTTAAAAACGTAATTAATTAAATTTATAGCGTAAAAAAAACGCTACCTTTTCCCCTAATGTTATCTGGAAATGAAGAACCCACCACACCGTCGTTCTCTCTCCTCCTTTCGCCGCCTAGGAGCCGCCGTTCGTCGATCAGACCCGTCCACGACGAAGCCCGTCCCCTACTTGACCTACGCCACGAATACCAAGAATTCCGGTGGCCCCAATCGCCTCAGATCATCCACGAGGCGCGCCTCCTTTGAGGTGGAAAATCGAGCAATTTAGGAAGCTAAAATCGATCTCCACCGTTCAGCTTAAAGGTCTTGAGGGGATCTTCAATTTCGTTTTTGAAGTTTTGAAATCCACTGAATGGATTGGAAGATCGGAGGGCAAATGGTTGGGATAATCGCTGCCGTGAAACGCGAGAGGGAGGATGGAAACGGTGTTGACCAGGGAAAACCAGTTGGACCATTTTCCTAGGGTTTGACCCATTTATATTAAATTTTTAATTTAATTATTTTCGAAAATACCCCTTATCTCGTACGAACACCAATTCAAACCCAACGACTGTCGTCCCTAGCGTTTTACCCCCATTCCGAACACAATGGGATATGTTTCGAAGGCCCATTCGAATGTTTCAGTCAGTTTTCCTTCAAATTAAAATATAAAACTTTCAATATTCTGTTTGAACGTACATTTCAATTTGCCAGGGCCACAAATTGATTCGAAAAATTCCAGAAAAATAAATCTAGTTATGTTTTGACGATACGGTCCCAACAAAACTAGTTTCGTCGAATTCTGAGACCGTTTGCAAAAAGGCCCATTTTTGGTCGATCCAATTTAACTATAATTGACCAAAACACATTTTCCTTTGCCACGCTCACATACTAGCTTCAAAAATTATGAAATTTGAAACCTAGCAATAACTTCCCATCCCGGATCCAACAAAAGTGGTTTCGTCGAATTCCGAGGTAGTATGCAAAATGGCCAATTTCTCGGGCTATATAAAATCCATAGCGACCCTTCTGAAAATTCATTCGGCCATAACTTTTTCTTTCCGCTATGAAAATTCGATTTTTCAGATTCGTTAGAAAGGTATTCACTAACTGATTTAAATATTTTTGGTTTCACTAAAATCCGTTTTGTTTTGCACCCGGTACAGTCCGACAAAGTTTGAATTCAATTTTTGAAACTGCAGCGCCATTTCAGGCCTTGTTTATAATTAAAATTAATTATATTCCTTTTCAATTGTTGATTCAAACTCACTTTTCATTGCCATTATTTAAAATATTTATTTTAAATATTTAAAATCCATTATTTTAGCCAATTTAAAAATTTTAAATTGGTTCAGATTTTCTGGGTCGTTACAGGCATGCTAAGATACAGTGATCAGGGCTTCTGTTGAAAAGCAAAGTCTTGTGGTGATGATCAAAGCCCCGCCTGCGTGGCGTAGCTTTGTGTACAACGTGAATTCACGAACCTCACACCCGGTATGAACCAGAAACGGGAGAAAGGACCTCAGGGAGGACATGCGTTTCTTTCTAGCTAGAAGTGGCGTCAGTGGTTTTACACGCCCTGACGAGTTTGACTTATGTGGTTGTTACTGTTGCGAGGCGCCTCGGTTAGATCGGACGATCCGGGTCCGATGGAGTCATTCGTTGGCTCACTTACGCCCCATAGGGCGGGGAAACGCATTGTTCAGGAATTTTAATCCACATCGGTGGACCGACCCTGACGATCCAAGGGCCCACCTGTGTCCGGGTCCTGAGACACGGGCTAGAGCGTCTCGAAGTCGGTAAGGACTATCTTTTGCCTTCGTTCATGTCGGAAATCCAATTTCCAAATACGTGATTGTACGAATTTGATTGTATACCTATATATGGCGACATAGTGGTATGGGGAATTAATGCCGTCTATGATTGATAGTTATGATTTGAAATTGTTTTTAAAACATATAAACACTAGCAATAATATCAAATGCTTTTGTTTTATTCGTATCAAGCATATTTTAGCCGTTATAAGGTAAAAACTCTATCCTCCGGTTTGCGTTGCATTGTGTGATGGGAACCGAGTCTTATAATAGCTTCATTTTTATAAACAACATTGCGATGTTTAAAAGAATTGTTTGTTTTAAAGCACTGGCAATCCAATGGTGTAAACCCGTTCTACGAAAGTGGCGTGGTCCTGTGATTAGCCATATTTGAAATGTGTTAGGTAGATTTCTCATACCAGTCCCATGACTGACTCGTAGTTTGTTTCACTTGCAAACTCGGGTGCCCCTTTTTCTATACGTGCAGCCTTGTATTCAGGTTTAGCAGGCTCTTTCTGGATAGCTGGAGCTGAAGATGGATTCTATCACTTATCTCTTTTTATGCTGTTCAGCTCCTATTGTACATATTATGTTTATTTCCGCTGTAGACATTTATGTATAGCTGAACTGTATTTGTACTAAGTATGATCCTGTATACTGTGTAACTCTGATGTTTATGTTTATCCAGTGTGTTATTTGTTCATTATCTGGTGTATTTATTTATTTCTGTTCTGCTATTATCTGTTTCTGTGTTATATTCCAAGGATAACCCTTGCCACCGTCAGTACGGGGTTTGGGATCGTCACAATATTAGAGATTTGAAATCTAACAGCCGGATTCGGAATTATGTCCAAATCAAATTTGGAAAAGGTCGTTATAAGTGCAGTTCGATGGCTGTTGATGGAAATCGACTGTACGGGCCTTGATAAAATTATTAAAAATATTAATAATTATTGTAAAATCATAAGAAATGATTTGGAAAGAATTAGGATGAAAACTCCATATTTGAAAAGATAAAAATAGTTTTTAATCGAAATGAACTAGTTTTGAACTAGAATTATAATCCATTTATTTTTTAAAATAAATAAATTGGATTTGAAATGGTTTTAAAAATAACCAGAATTTCCAATTAATAGATTGGAAATTGATTTGAATCGAAATTGTCTTCGGAATATTTCGATGTAGGATTTCATGATTATACAGATATTGTTATGGAAATTTGAAAGATATATTTATATCGTTATTTCCAATACGATATTCGTTAGTCGTAGAATTTGATATTGAGTATAAGCCGATATATTTTCTATTCAGAGCCTTGTATTTAATATCAAATGGGATTTGGGTTTGTTGTGAACGGCGTCTTCATTAACACTGTTCTTGAACCCAGTTGAGAAAAAAGATTAAATCTTTTTATTTAGATTTAATGAAATGTACCAATTAAATGATATTTGATTGTAATTGAATTGGAATTGATTTTTGGGGTTTATCGTGAACGGTATTTTAAATAACATTTGTTCTTTAACACGATAATTAATGGAATGTGAATTGGGTTTATCGTGGACTGTGTTTTAACGACATTCGTTCTTTTACCCGATTTACAGTGAAATGGAATTTGCAATTTATAAATCTTTTTGATAAGATTTAAAGGAGATTTTCCAAAGTAAAGTTTCCAATTTAATAAAATAAATTGGAATGGAATGGAATTCGATCTGGTAATAATCGATGTGAATTTCTATGGGTGAAGACTGCTAATATATATGGAATTTAAAAGGATTTGCCGTTATTCCATTTATATTATTAGTTGGATATGGAAGTTCATATCGATTATACATATTAATCTATTTTCCGTGAAGATTCTATTGTTAATGGAATGAGATTTTGAGTTTATCGTAAACTGTGTTTTAAATGACATTAGTTCTTCAACCCCATTAAAGATAAGATTTATTTCTTAACTTTGAATAATCAGTAAGTAATGATTTTTGGAAATTAAAATTGAATTAGATTTTTAATGAATCTTTAAATAGATTGAAAGGTGAATTTGATAACTAAAATTATCAAATTCAAGAAATGATCGAGAATGGAGTATCACCCATTTTGCTGTAGGCGATAGTTAAATCTTTAATTATATTTGAACGCGAAATGGTAATTGAATTTACCGATAACACCGTGGTATTAGATATGAAGTATTACCAGTTTTACTTCGTGGGATGAATAGGTTGGGGTTGGGAAATTAAAACAAATGATTACTTCGGTAAGGTTCGTTAATCCCGACTAGCTTGGATAAACCATAATTTGGTTTGAATTGATATTCAAAGGAAGATTAAAGAATAAATTTAAAGAATTTATCTTTGATAAAATTAATGGGAACCTTTCCCAAAGTAAAATAATATTTAAATAAAGGAATATTATGGATTGGAATAAGGCGTATGTTGTGCTTTTATAACACTTGTTTATTATGTACGCGAGTTATTCGGAAAGACCGGGTTTATCCCATTCTGAATAATTGAATCGACGATAAGTCGACGATGAAGACGGTGGTCGAAGACCGGAGGTCTTCGCATCATTTGGATAATTACTGATGATCTTGATTGGTATGTACACCCAAGAGAAGGGAATCAGTTGGTGATCGTCCAGACGTACTTGGAGATCGATGGATATGCGAGGAATAAGGTTCCTCCGGTTTCATTCAGACCCAGAATGGACTTGTAAATGGATGTGTGTCTGACATCAGATTTCATTCTGTGTGATTGATATACATCGGTTGCATAGCGTGAATTGCCTGTGTGGCATGCTGAGATGCAAATGATCAAGGCTTCTGTTGAAAAGCAGAGTCTTGTGGTAGATGATCAAAGCACGGCTTTAATACAGTGTAGCTTTGTGTAGCGTTAATTTGTGAGCTTCACAGCCCGGTGTGAACCAGAAACGGGAGAGGACTTCAGGGAGGACATGTGTTTCCTTCTAGCTAGGAGTGATGTTTTGGGTTTTACACACCCAGACATTTTACTTATGTGGATATGGATTGCGAGATGCCTTGGTTATATCGGTCGATCCGAGATCGATGGAGTCATTTGGCTCATTGACGTCCCATAGGACCGGGAAACGCAGTGTATAGACATTTTAATCCACATCGAGTGGACCGACCCTGACGATCCAAGGGACGATGCGTTCTGTTCCTGAGGGGCGGGCTATAGCGTCTCGAAGTAGTGAGGATGATCCCTTGCCTCGGTTCACAGATGGAAATCCAACTTCCAATACGCCATTTTGCGATTTTGATTATAGAGCCTAGTATTGGCTACAAGATATATGGTACCCATGCCGCCTAGGAATGATACATTTATATATGAAGTTGTTTTATACACTATGCACTTATAATAGAATCAAATGATTTGTTTTAACGTACCAAGCATATTTGACTATTATAAGGGAAAACCCTATCCCCCGGCTTGCATTGCATTGTATGATAGGACCTGAGTCTTATAATAGCTTCATTTTTCCAAAAAGCATTGCGCTGTTTTGTTATATATGCACTGGTATTCTTGGGAGGAAACCCGTTCCATGTTGTGGCGTGGTCCCTTAATATATCTGATTTAAAGTAAAGTTTTAAATGACTGTTTTTGTTCTCCCACCAGTCATATGACTGACCTGGAGTTTATTGTTTTAACCTAAACTCTGGGTGCCCTTATTTTCGACCCGGGCAGCTAGTAGTTTTGGTTTTGCAGATTTATATTCACATGATCCTGGTTTACAGCTGGAATGATATTCGGAAAGCTCTGTATCCGTATATCTCCTTTAGTTGTGTTTTGTATTATTTTCCGCTGCTATGTAATGTAATTAAAATCTCTGATATTTTTCTAATGTATAATATTTATTCATACTCTGTATATTCTTGTATTCTAATGAAATTGTTGTAATAGACAATAAAATGTTCTTCTATTTGTGTCCCGATGTGGCTTATTCTCAATTCAATCCGTGCTTTCGTTCACGGGGAAGTTCAGGTCGTCTCAGTTTGGTATCAGAGCTTTGGTTTACAGAGCTCGGAGAATAAGGCACATTAGAACCAAACAGAAGAATTCATGAGAGATTGGATTATTAATATCCAATGAGAATGGCTCGTTAGAGATGGGATCGGTAGTATCCTAGAACGAGTGTGAAGAGTGATGTTTTTAAAATAAAATTGAAAACAAATTTTGTTTTGAAAATTTAAACTTTATTATTCGTATTTGAATATTTATTTTAAATTGATTTGGACAATCCAGTATATAGAGATTTTCATATACGTCTGATCCACGTGTATTGGAAGTCTCAAATATACTGGATAGATATAGAATCACACTCTTGTCGCCCAGGGATAATCCTGATGATAGCAGCTGCATCATCAGTATTTATGTTCGAGTTTCGAAAGTGGGATATCTATATATTTCCATTGGCTGGTGTGAGAACCAAAGTATAGTTAGAATATATTGTCGTGACTTGGCATCAAAACATGATTTCCTGTATATGTATCAAAATTATGAATTTGAAACGTTAATTCACTAATTAATTGATGGTTGTGCTGGTTAATTATTGGTTTGACATTTTTAACCATTTGGCCAAATTGAACCAAATATTGAACTGTATTGAAAATTGTTTGAAATTGCATGCATATACATGTGTATCCATTGAACAGGTCATTGCAAGGAGGCTAGAGCAGAGAAATAAAATTGTATGCCCGACAAATAGGTACATATCTATTGTATTTCTTGGGTTTTGGATGATTTTTTGAGACGATTGGCTAGCCGCTTGGCTGTTTCTTTTTCTTTTTGGATTGGAGAGGCCTGTGTGGCAATTTGGGGATTTTCCTGGTGCTCCTGTGCAAGGGAGGTTATGGCGAAATTTTTCGAAAATTTAGGGTGTTAGCCAAAAATTTGAAAAGTTCTTAGAAACTAAAAAGTTGAAGAACTTAAGCCATAATTAAAATAACAAAAGTTGAGTTGATTAGTTAACAACTTTCAGCTTCGTTCCTTTTCGAGGATGAAAAGTTTTAAGTGGGGGAGATTGTAATAACCCGGAAAATCTGAGGCAATTTAAATTTTTTATTTTGGCGATTTTAGTGAATTTTGAATATTTTAAATGAATTATATTAAGTAATGATGACGAAAAATTTATTTTGAATAGAATTAGAACGTATATATTTATTTGAATCAACGTTAGAATATAAATTTTTATTTTAATTAAAAAAGGAATTGAAAATGGCGCGGTAGTTTGAAAATTCGATTTCAAATTTCAAATGAACGCATAGGATTCAAAATAAACCGGATTTACCGAAACCAAAAACATTGGAATCTATTTGAAAATATCTTTCCAACGAATCCGAAAAATCGGAATTTCATAGCGGGAATAAAAAGTTATACCCAGGTGAAAATTCAGAATAGTCGCTGTGGAATTCCAGCCCTTAAAAATTGAGATTTTGCAAACGACCTCCGTTTTCGACGAAACCACTTTTGTTGGATCCGGGATGTCAAGTTATTGCTAGATTCCAAAATTCGTAATTTTTGAAATCTATGTGAGCGTGGCAGAAGAAAACATGTTTTGACAGTTTCTGTCAATTTCGATCGACCAGAAAATGGCCATTTTTCAAACGGCCTCAGAATTAGACAAAATTAGTTTTGTTAGGACCGTATCGTCAATACGAAGTTAGAAATAATTTTTTTGGGATTTTTAGAGTCCATATGTGGCCCCGGTAAATTGAAATGAGCGTTTAAAATTGAATATATAGATTTATATTTTAAATTTGACGAAAACTGATCGAAATAGTCAAATTGGATTTCGAAACATATCCCATTGTGTTTGAAATGGGGGTAATTAGCTATGGACGACAGTCGGTGGGTTTGATTTCGAGTTCATAATAAAAGGGTGCTTTTTGAAATTAAATAATAATAAAAATATCTTTCTATAACTCTCTCAGCCCCCCACCGCCGTTCACTTTCTTCCAAGACCAAAATAAAAAAAAGGGAAAAAAGGGAGGAGCTGCCGTCGCTCTCCCCCATCAGAGTGCCTCCGCGCCACAGGCGCGGCCACCACCTCTTCCCTCCTCATCCTGCTCCTCCATCTCCTCCACGCCTCTCTCCCTTCCTTCTCCCCTTCTGATTTGAATCGCAGCCCCCCCAACCCCTCGAACCTCCTGCCACCACCACGCCTCCCTTTTTCACCTCCGACCTTCCCCCTCTGTCTCGATCTCCTCCTCGTGCTTGGCCCTCGAGACCCCCAAACGCACCGCCTACAAACCGACGCACCGCTTTGCTCCCCTCCTGCGAACTCTAGCAGCCCTTCCACCCTCTCTTCTAACAATATATTTTCTTTTTTGTTTTAATTATTCTATTTCAGTTTTTTTTACGTAATAATCTTTAAATAAAATCTATTTTATTTATATGAAGCATTGAATAAATTCTCAGTTTTGATGTAATAAAAATTTGATTTTTATCATGCAAAGATTTAAATTTTTATACGTAGAAAGATCGGATTTTTTTAAATATGAAAATTTTGGATTTTTAAAGATAGAAAGGAGAGATTTTTAAAAGTGAAAAGGCGAGATTTTTAAAATAGAAAGGCGAGATTTTTATGAATTCGCATTTTAAAAGTATGATTTTATGTACATAACATGAGGATAAAAATTAGATTTTTATTTTTAAAGTAACCAAATAAAAATGAGATATTTGTTTAAAATGGAAAAGGTAGGATTTTGAAAACGAAAAAGGTAAGATTTTTAAATAAGTAAAGAAGAGATTTTTTAGTTAGATAAAGGAATTATTTTTATGTATATAAAAATATAATTTTTATCATGAAGAGATATAAAAATATAATTTTTATCATGAAGAGAAGTATATAAAAATATAATTTTTATCATGAAGAGAAGTATATAAAATATAATTTTTATCAAGAATAGAAGAATATAGAAATACGATTTTTATTATGATGTTAGCAAAATAAAAATATGATTTATATATATATGAATGGAAAATAAAAATGTGATTTTTATTTATATATGAACAGCGTGAAAAGGATGCGTTGGAATTTCGAGAAAATCCAAATCGTTCAGAAAGAAAGAATGATGGAGTGGATCCCAAGGGTGAGAACTCATCACTGAATTTATTTGTACAGTTATTTATTTTATAATTGCATATATGAATTGTTCCCCGTCGTCCACAGAAAATGGACGACTTGTTTGATTGGTTGTTTGGGGTTGATTGATTTATCTGTTTGAATGTAGTTTGGAATGTGAATTATATTGATTATTGGGTATGGCGAAAGCCAGTAAAGGAGAGGGGTAATGCTAGACATTACCCGATTTAAATATCACGCTGTTATGCTACCGAAATTTTCTGAAATATAAAATGTTTGTTAAAAATAAAAAATTTATTGAATGTATGAACTGTTAAAAATAGTAAAGTGTTGAAATAAATATTTTAACGTTAAAAATATAATTTTTAACGTGTAAATGAATGGCGTGAAATTCTCCTGAAATGAAAATGAATATGCATTTACAAATCAGAACGATTTGTTTATGTACACCTATTTGACTGACGTAGATTGGGACGATAAATTTTACACCTCGCCGGACTGCACAAATAAAATATGTGTTTGATTGATTGAAGCCCCACACGGGTGTTGGGATGATATTGACGTACACTAATCCCAATTGTTTGGTTGTATGTCGGTCGATTGGTTGACAGGCTGTTGTAAGCATTGATTATTTATATTCAATGCTTATGCTGTTGAGTAGTGCACTCTGGATGATGGATGATTGTTTATCACTATTGATATATACATGTGTTGTATGGAAATCCATAGAAATAAAATCTATGGTAATTGATTGGGCCTCATTCTAGTTTTGAAATAAAAATATTTGAAAAGAATTATTTGAAAAAAAAATATTTGAAAAGAAATATTTGAAATAGAAATATTGGAAATAGAAATATTTGAAAAGAAATATTTGAAATAGAAATATTTGAAATAGAAATATATAAAGCCGTGTTGATTGGATATGCGCCATTTTGACGCGAAAGATATTTATATCGATTTTATTCGTTTTTGTAACGAATATCGAATAGGAAATTATTTCAGAAGATAATGTTTTAAAAATATTATCATTTATATATCGATGATATGAAATATTCAATTTTGAGTGAAATTGAATATGAAGTTGAAAGCGTTTTGAAAACGAATTTATAACGATTTATAAAATACGTTTTAAAAGGAAATCGACGAAATATGTATGTATATATAATGTATATTATATATATGTATATATATAATATATATATTATATATATAATGGCCTGAATAGAACGCGCCGCGCTGCGGTAGTTCGTGAATTTCGACCATTGACATCGAATGGACATTACGTGAGATCGGACTGTCGGATTCTCCTAAAACTGGAACCGTTGGGTTCGTATCGAAAAGAGTCTTCTAATGAATATTAGAGATTTGAAATCTAGCGGATGGATTTAGAATTATGTCCAAATCAAATTTGGAAAAGGTCGCTGTAAGTGCAGTTCGATGGCCGTTGATGGAAATCGACTATACGAGCCTTGATAAAATTATTAAAAATATTAATAATTAATTTAAAATCATAAGAAATGATTTGGAAAGAATCGAGATGAAAAACTCCATATTTGAAAAGATAAAAATAATTTTTTATCGAAATGAACTAGTTTTGAACTAGAATTATAATCCATTTATTTTTTAAAATAAATAAATTGGATTTGAAATGGTTTTAAAAATAACCAGAATTTCCAATAAATAGATTGGAAATGGATTTGAATCGAAATTGTCTTCGGAATATTTCGATGTAGGATTTCGTGATTATACAGATATTGTTATGGAAATTTGAAAGATATATTTATATCGTTATTTCCAATACGATATTCGTTGGTCTTAGAATTTGATATTGAATATAAGCCGATATATTTTCTATTCAGAGCCTTGTATTTAATATCAAATGGGATTTGGGTTTGTTGTGAACCGTGTGTAACAACCCGGAAAATCTGGGCCAGTTTAAAAATTTTATTTTGGCAATTTTAGCGAATTTTGATTATTTAAAATGAATTATTTTAAATAATATCGATGAGAAATTTTAATTTGAATATAATTAGAACGTATATATTATACGCGTCGTCGTTAGAATATAAATATTTATATATAATTATAAATAGAATTTAAAATGGCGCAGTAGTTCGATAATTCGATTTCAAACTTCAATTGAACATACCGGGTGCAAAACAATCCGGATTTTAGTGAAACCAAAAATAATAGGATCTAATTGATAATATCTTTCCAACGAATCCGAAAAATCAAAATTTCATAGCGGGGATCAAAAGATATATCCAGTTGAAAATTCTGAATAGTCGCTATGGAATTCAGGCCCTTAAAAATAGACATTTTGCAAACGACCTCGGATTTTGACGAAACCAATTTTTTTTGAGTCTGTGATGTCAAATTATTGCTAGGTTTCAAATTTCATAATTTTTCGAATCAATATGTGAGTGTGGCAAAGGAAAACGCGTTTGACCAGTTTCAGTTGATTTTAATCGACTAGAAATTGGCCATTTTTCAAACGGTCTCAGAATTCGATGAGATTAGTTTTGTTAGGACCGTATCGTCAATACGAAGCTAGAAAATATTTTTATGGAATTTTTAGAGTTAGAATGTGACCCCGGTAATTTGAAATGTACGTTTAAAATTTAATATAATGATTTAAATGTAAATTCAACGGAAACTGGTTGTAACTATCGAATCAGCTTATAATATATATCCCATTGTGTTCGGAATGAGGGTGAAACGCTATGGACGACAGGCGGTGGGCCTCGTTTCGAGGTCGTGGGTAAAAGTCAACTTTATGCAAATAAATTAATTAATAAAATAAAATAAAATAAAATAATATCTCCCTCCCTTTTATCTTTCTGCCCCCCCCCCCCCCCCCCGATTTCATTAAACAGAAAAAAAAAGAGAAAAGAAAGGGGGGAACAGACGATCGAGCCACTCTTCCCGTCGGCGGAGCATCCACACTGCCACCAGCATGGCGTCGTTCCCCCCCTCTCGTTCCTCCAGTGAATCGACACACCCCCCCAACCCTAGCGCCCATCACCGAATACCACCCCCCCCCTCGATTCAGCACCTCCCACGCCAGAGGACCCAGAGCGCCACCTTCGATGCATCGAGGCTCAGGCGCGACCTCCAGCAAACCCTCCACTTGCGATGGACCAGCGAACCGACCCCACAGCTCCTCTCCAGTCGATTGCAGCCAGCCACCGTAGATCCGCAGCTGTTGCCTCGACATCTGTGACCACCTGCTGCCTCTCCTCCAACTCCTATGACCGATAGCAGTGAGTTTTCTATTTATTTTTAACGTTATTCCATTTTTATTTTTAAAATAAATAGATTTGATTTAAAAATGGGATTTTTAAAATATATATAGCACGAAAAGAATATGATTTTTACTTTAGAAAAGAACTGATTTTTGAAATGTTAAAGAGTTGATTTTTGAACTAGAAAGGATGAGATTTTTAAAAGAGAAAAGATATGATTTTTATACTTGTAGCATAATAAAAATATAATCTTTTATATTGCAGAAGGATAAAAATATAATTATTAGTTAGAAGAGGATATGGATTTTAGCCGTATAAAAATATGATTTTTTATGAAGAGATAAATTTTTGTCATGGAGAAAAGGTTCGATTTTAAAATAGAAAAGGTTTGATTTTTACATAATCAAAAATAGGATTTTTGTTCATAGAAAAGATGGGATATTTATTATGAGGTGGGCGTTGTAAAAATATAATTTTTATATCATAGAAAGGTTGAAAATGTGATTTTTATATATTGAACATCGAAGTAAAAATGTGATTTTTATATATTGAACATCGAAGTAAAAAATGTGATTTTTATATATTGAATAGCGAAGTAAAAATTCGATTTTTACATATGTAGAGAATACGGGCGAAGAAAGTGATAAGAGACGAGAACGGTGAAGATTTCCTGCATTAGAATGCCGTGGAGTTAGGATAGCTATCGGTGAGAACTTCTCACTCAAAATTCTTTTTCTAGTTATATATATATACTAGGATGCAGACGGTGTTTAGTATCACCCGACACCCGTCATCCACAGACCATGGATGGCTTGTTTGTTTAATTGTTTGGTTGTGTAGTTAGTTAGATTGTTTGGGTTGATTTGAATTGTTTGGTGAAATGAAATTGATATGATTGATGTGTGAACGACGTGGGCCTTCACTAGACCGGGGACAAGGCTAGGCCTTGTCCCATTTCTAGTATCGTGCCGTTATGCCGCCGAAATTTTCTAAAATAAGTTAGAAAAATAAAGATAACATTTTAATTGATAAATGAACTGAATAGAAAATTCATAAGTTGAATAAAATAGTTTGATCGTTAAAAATATAAATTTTAATGTGAATGTGAATAAATAGATATTCATTTACAAACTGGACGGTTTGTTTATATACACCTATTTGAAGGACACTGATTGGGACGATAAATTTTACACATCGCCCAACTGCACAAATAAAATCTGTGTTTGATTGTTTGAAACCCCACATGGGTATTGGGATGATATTTGACGTACACTAATCCCGATTGTTTAGTTGTATGTCGATCGATTGATTGACAGACTGTTATAAGCGTTGAATATTTATATTTGATGCTTATACAGTGTAGAATGCACTTTGGATGATGGTTGATTATTCATCGTTGTTATTGTATACATGTGTTGAAGAAAATCCATATAATTAACACTATATGGTAATTGATTGGGCCTCATTCCAGTTTTGAAATAGAAATATTTGAATAGAAATAGTTGAAATAGAAATATTCGAAATGGAATATTTGAAAATATCAATATATGAAGCCGTGTTGATTAGATTGACGCCATTTTGACGTGAACGATATTTATATCGATTTTATTCATTTTATAATGAATATCGAAAGTGACTTCAAAATCTAATATTTTGAAAAGAATAGAAATTCGAATTGAAACTGAATAGAATTGAATTCGAATTGAAATTGAATAGATTTGAAATTCGAACTATATAGAAATGAATTCGAATTGAAAATAAATAGAAAGGAATTCGAATTGAATTTGAATGTAAATGAATTCGAATAGAAATCGATTTGAAATGAATTTAAAACGAATTTATATTGTAATATTCAATTTTGATTAGAAATTGAATATGAAGTTGAAACCGTTTTGAAAACGAATTTAAAACGATTTATAAAGCACGTTTTGAATTGAAATCGACGAAGTATATAATATATAGTGGCCTGAATAGAACGCGCCGCGCTGCGGCAGTTCGTGAATTTCGACCATTTATTTCAAACGGACATTACGGGAGATCCGTCCGTCGGATTCTCCTAAAACCAGAACCGTTGGGTTCGCATCGAAAAGAGCTTTCTAACGAATATTTTAAATTCAAAATCTAACGGTTGGATTTGGAGATACGTCCAAATCAAATTTGAAAAAGGTCGCTATAAGTGCAGTTCGATGGCCGTTGATGGAAATCGACTGTACGGGCCTTGATAAAATTATTAAAAATAGTAATAATTGGTGTGAAATCATAAGAAATGATTTAGAAAGAATTGGGATGAAATACTCCATATTTATAAAGATAAAAATAGATTTTTATCGAAATGAACTAGTTTTGAACTAGAATTAGAATTCTATTTATTTTTAAATAAATAAATGGAATTTGAAATGGTTTTGAAAATGACCAGAATTTCCAATGATCGCGTTGGAATGGATTTGAATCGAAATTGTCTTCGGAATATTTCGATGTTGGAATTCGTGATTATACAGATGTTGTTATGGAAATTTGAAAGATATATTTATATCGTTATCTCCAATACGACATTTGTTAATCGTAGAATTTGATATTGAATATAAGCCGATATATTTTCTATTCGGAGCCTTGTATTGAATATCAAATGTGATTTGGGTTTGTCGTGAATGGTGTCTTCATTAACACTGTTCTTGAACCCAGTTGAGAAAATATTAAATCTTTTTATTTAGATTTAATGAAGTGTACCAATTAAATGATATTTAATTGGAATTGAATTGGTATTGATTTTTGGGTTTATCGTGAACAGTGTTTTAAATAACACTTGTTCTTTAACCCGATAATTAATGGAATGATTTTTGGGTTTATCGTGAACAGTGTTTTAAATAACACTTGTTCTTTAACCCAATAATTAATGGAATGATTTTTGGGTTTATCGTGAACAGTGTTTTAAATAACACTTGTTCTTTAACCCGATAATTAATGGAATGTGATTTTGGGTTTATCGTGAACCGTGTTTTAAATGACACTGATTCTTTAACCCAGTCGAAGATTAAAACTAAGTGGAGTTTTAATGAATCTTTAATTAGATTGAAATGATCGAAAATGGAGTATCACCAGTTTTGCTCCAGGCGATAGTTAAATCTTTAATTAGATTTGAACGTGAAATGGTAATTGAATTTACCGATAACACTGTGGTGTTAGATATGAAGTATTACCAGTTTTACTTCATGGGATGAATAGGTTGGGATGGGGAAATTAAAATAAATGATTACTTCGGTAAGGTTCGCTAATCCCGACTAGTTTGAATTGAGATTCAAAAATAGAATAAAGAATAAATTCAAGGAATTTATCTTGGATAAAATTAATGGGAAGCTTTCCCTATGAATGTGAAATTTAGAAACTAACTGTCGGTTAGCCAAGCAGAATGGTTTTCTGGATATTGATCTGATGTTGGTTTCGGCCTTCGGGGTTAATATTTGGGAAATTATTCTCTTGATTAATTTACGGTTAGTGACTGATGAATTGGAATGAGGCATATGTTATGTTTTTGTAACACTTATTTAAAATATACGCGAGTTATTTGGAAAGACCGGGTTTATCCCATTCTGAATAACTGATACGACGATAAGTCGAAGATGAAGACGGTGGTCGAAGACCAGAAGTCTTCACGTCGTTTGGGTGATTACTGATGATCTTGATTGGGTTGTACACCCAAGAAGATGGAAACAGTTGGTGATCGTCCAGACGTACTTGGAGATGGATGGATATGCGAGGATAGTGCCTCCGGTTTCGTTCAGACCCAGAACGGACTTGTAAATGGATAGTGTGTCTGACGTTGTATTCCTTTATACTGTATTGGTGATCTCTGCTAAATATATATCTTTTTGGTGGCAGAGAATTTATTCTCTTGCTATACACCCTTCTCTGAGACGTACGAGCCTAGAGGTTATATATTGGCAGAAATCAGTGGTACAGTATGGACTGACAATGTGGCATGCTGCGTTGCATGGATCAAGGCTTTTGTTGAAAAGCAAAGTCTTGTGGTTGATGATCAAAGCACGGCCTTGTGTGGTGTAGCTTTGTGTAACGTTGATTCGCGAGTATCACACCCGGTATGAACTAAAAACGGGAGACGGACCTCAGGGAGGACATGCGTTTCTTTCTAGTTAGGAGTGGCGTCAGTGCTTGAACTGGCTGACGAGTTTGACTCTTGTGGATGTTGCTTATTATTACTTGCTGAAAAGCGAGGCGCCTCGTGATATCGGTTTCGGCAAATGCTTCTGGTCGGCTGACGGGCCAGGCTTACGCCCCAAAGGGTGGGGAAACGTAGTGTTCAGGCATAATAATCCACATCGGTGGACCGGCCCTGACGATCCATGGGGCAGTTGCGGCTGTTCCTGAGGCTCGGACTAGACAGTCTCGAATCGGTGAGGATCTTGCCCCTAGCCTCAGTTCATACCATAAATGATAACCCAACTTCCAATACGACATTGCGGTTTTGATTGTAAACTTATATATGGCGACATAGTGGTATGGGTCATTCATGCCGTCTATGATTGATACTTATGATTTGAAGTTGTTTTATACACTATGCACTTATTATAGTACCAAACAATCTGTTTTAAACGTATCAAGCATTCTTTGGCTATTATAAGGTAAAAACCCTATCCCCCGGCTTGCGTTGCATTGTGTGATAGGACCTGGGTCTTATAATAGCTTCATTTTTCTTTATTTAGCATTGCGCCGTTGTTTTATGCACTGGTATTCTTGGGAGGAAACCCGTTCCGTGTTATACGGTGTGGTCCCTTGATTTACCTAACTTTAAAAATAAAGATTAATAACTGTTTTTAGTTCTTACACCAGTCCCATGACTGACCTGGAGTTTATTGTTTTAACCTAAACTCTGGGTGCCCCTATTTTGACACGGGCAGCTAGTAGTTTTGGTTTTGCAGATTTATATTCACAGGATCCTGGTTTACAGCTGGAACGATATCCGGAAAACTTTGTATCCGTATATCTCCTTCTAGTTGTGTATTGTATTATTTTCCGCTGCTATGTATTTAAATGTAATGTAATCTCAGATATTTTCTATGTAATATTTATTCATTTATACTCTGTATATTCTTGTAATCTGATGCATTGTTGTAATATACAATGAAATGTTCTTCCGTCTGCGTTCTGTTGTGGCTTGTTCTCGAACTATCCGACGCTTTCCTCACCGGGGAAGTTGCGGGTCTTTACAACGTGTCTTCATTAACACTGTTCTTAAACCCAGTTAAGAAAAAGGTTAAATCTTTTTATTTAGATTTAATGAAATGTACCAATTAAATGAAATTTAATTGGAATTGAATTGGAATTGATTTTTGGGTTTATCGTGAACGGTGTTTGAAATAACATTTGTTCTTTAACCCGATAAATAATGGAATGTGAATTGGGTTTTTCGTGAACTGTTTTTTAACGACATTCGTTCTTTAACCCGATTTATAGTGAAATGGGATTTGGAATTTGTAAATCTTTTTGATAAGATTTAAAGGAGATTTTCAAAAGTAAAGTTTTCCAATTTAATAAAACAAATTAGAATGGAATGGAATTCGATTTGGTAATAATCGATGTGAATTTCTGTGGATGAAGACTACTAATATATATGGAATTTAAAAGGCTTTGTCGTTATTCCATTTATATTATTAGTTGGATATGGAAGTTCATATCGATTATATATATTAATCTGTTTTCCGTGAAGATTCCATTGTTAATGGAATGAGATTTTGGGTTTACCATGAACTGTGTTTTAAATGACATTTGTTCTTCAACCCCGTTAAAGATAAGATTTATTTCTTAACTTTGAATAATCATTAAGTAATGTTTTTTGGAAATTAAATCTGAATTAGAGTTTTAATGAATCTTTAAATAGATTGAAAGGTTAATTTGATAACTAAAATTATCAAATTCAAGAAACGGTCGAGAATGGAGTATCACCCGTTTTGCTCCAAGCGATAGTCAAATCTTTAATTATATTTGAACACGAAATGGTGATTGAATTTACCGATAACACCGTGGCGTTAGATATGAAGTATTACCAGTTTTACTTCGTGGGATGAATAGGTTGGGATTGGGAAATTAAAACGAATGATTACTTCGGTAAGATTCGTTAATCCCGACTAGCATGGATAAACCATAATTTGGTTTGAATTGATATTCAAAGGAAGATTAAAGAATAAATTTAAAGAATTTATCTTTGATAATATTAAAGGGAACCTTTCCCAAAATAAAAGAATATTTAAATAAAGGAATATTCTGGATTGGAATAAGCATGTGTTGTGCTTTTATAACACTTATTTATTATGTACGCGAGTTATTCGGAAAGACCGGGTTTATCCCATTCTAAATAATTGAATCGACGATAAGTCGACGATGAAGACGGTGGTCGAAGACCGAAGGTCTTCGCATCATTTGGATAATTACTGCTAATCTTGATTGGGCTGTACACCCAAGAGGAGGGAATCAGTTGGTGATCGTCCAGACATACTTGGAGATCGATGGATATGCGAGGAATAAGGTTCCTCCGGTTTTGTTCAGACCCAGAACGGACTTGTAAATGGATGTGTGTCTGACATCGGATTTCATTCTGTGTTATTGATATACATTGGTTGCATAGCGTGAATAGCCTGTGTGGCATGCTGAGATGCAAATGATCAAGGCTTCCGTTGAAAAGCAAAGTCTTGTGGTTGATGATCAAAGCACGGCTTTAATACAGCGTAGCTTTGTGTAGCGTTAATTCACGAGCCTCACAGCCCGGTGTGAACCAGAAACGGGAGAGGACTTCTGGGAGGACATGCGTTTCTTTCTAGCTAGGAGTGGTGTTTTGGGTTTTACATGCCGGGAAATTTTAATTATGTGGATGATGGATTGCGAGGCGCCTCGGTTATATCGGTCGATCCGGGACCGATGGAGTCATTTGGCTCATTGACACCCCATAGGGCAGGGAAACGCAGTGTACATGCATATTAATCCGCATTGAGTGGACCGGCCTTGACAATCCAAGGGACGATGTGTTATGTTCCTGAGGAGCGGGCTAGAGTGTCTCGAAGCGGTGAGGATATTCCCTTGGATCGGTTCACAGATGGAAATCCAACTTCCTATATGACATTTTGCGGTTTTGATTGTAGAGCCTAGTATTGGCGACATGATATATGGTACCCATGCTGCGTAGGATTGATACATTTATATTTGAAGTTGTTTTATACACTATGCACTTATAATAGTATCAAACGATTTGTTTTAACGTGCCAAGCATGTTTGGCTATTATAAGGGAAAACCCTATCCCCCTGCTTGCGTTGCTTTGTCTGATAGGACCTCGGTCTTATAATAGATTCATATTTCCAAAAAGCATTACGCTGTTTTGTTATATATGCACTGGTATTATTAGGAGGAAACCCGTTCCGTGTTACGGCGTGATCCCTTGATATATCTGATTTCAAGTAAAGTTTTAAATAACTGTTTTAGTTCTCACACCAGTCATATGACTGACCTGGAGTTTATTGTTTTAACCTAAACTCTGGGTGCCCTTATTTTCGACACGGGCAGCTAGTAGTTTTGGTTTTGTAGATTTATATTCACAGGATCTTGGTTTACAACTGGAATGATATTCGGAAAGCTCTGTATTCGTATATCTACTTTAGTTGTGTTTTTGTATTATTTTCCGCTGCTATGTAATGTAATTTAAATCTCAGATATTTTTCTGATGTATAATATTTATTCGTACTCTGTATATTCTTGTATTCTGATGAAATTGTTGTAATAGACAATGAAATGTTCTTCTGTTTGTGTCCCGATGTGGCTTGTTCTCAATTCAATCCGTGCTTTCCTTTACGGGGAAGTTCGGGTCGTCTCACGAAGCTACCATTATTATGATTAGTAGGGAGGGTACAACTAGTGGTGGTAGGAGCAAGAAAGGCACCTACGAGAGCAGTTAGGAGTAGATAATCGAACAAGGAGGATAGTGGGTACATCTAGTGGTGATAGGTGCACAAAGGTTACCTATGATGGCAGCTAGAAGTACACGAAACTACCATCATTCTATTTTGCCTAGAGGGATCATCTTTTAGTATGAAACTAGTATTGGTGCGGTGCAGAGAATATTTTATAGTGGTTAGAAGCGCAGTCAAAGTTATATCTTATTCATCTTGTTACCTTGTCATATCTGCTTACGTTACAGTCATCTCTTTTATCCAATTTATGTTCTTATCATGTTGCTTTACTAATTATATTGTTAAAGTCACTGGACTCGCCAGACTTTATGTCTGACCCTTTTTGTTTCGCCTCTTTTCTTTCCTTCCCCCCCTTAGGTTCTCAGGCTGGTACGTTGAAGCTTGATTCAGACTTTCCTTCTGGAAGTGCTGAAAGCAATGCTTAGCTTTATTTCTCTTTCATATGGCATTTTGGTTAGGGATTATGGTTTTAAAAATTATGTACTCTGATGGCTTTTGTACAAGACTGATATTATGTACTTGGTTTTGATGCAATGGGTTTAAAGATGTAACCAAACTTATTTCTGTTTCCGCTGCAATAAAGTTACAAAATTTTCAAGTACTATTTTATGTATGTGTCTTGTAATATCATGTTCTGTTTACTTATAACGCTCTACGAAACTTAATGCATTCCCTTTGTGAGTGACATTAACGGGCGTGGGGTGTTACACGTGGTATCAGAGATGAAGGTTACTGGATCAGATAAAATATTTTGAAAATTGGTTTCAAAACGGCTTTAAAAGAAGTATTTCCAAAAGAAAAGTTTGTTTTGAAAGACATATTCCCCAAAGCCATATGCACCATCTTCTGATTTTTTTGTTTGAATCCTTGTTTTCTGAGTCTCCAGGGCTCCTGGCTTTCTGGGAGGTAACCTCATCGCGGCATGGTTCTGTTGGCATGATGAGACTATGACGCCTGTCGAAGGGCAAAGAAGTGCTAACTTCCATCTATAGCCGTAGTAGTTTCACTTGCGGCTAATTTTCTTTCCAGCTTTTTAGGGTTTTCCGCTCTATGGAGCAGTTTTAGAGAGACTTGTTAATATGTTTCACAAGGATGAGAATGAGACTGAGAATGAGAATAAGGGGATTTGGGCTAAGGAGCACAGCCCAAGGATGAGAAACTCATGTATGTAGACTTGATACACAAAGAAGATAAAGGAGAAAAGAAGGAGGTCAAGGTTGAAGGATCACATAATAAGGAAATGGAACGTAAGTAGGGTGGAAAGAACTATAGACCCCAAGAAAAGAGGAAGTGTCATTACTGAGGAATGGTGGGTCATATATAGCCAAAGACCGTAGGAAGACGAAGACTGTTTGTTGTCATTGCGGAGAGACAGGACATCTTATCAGGGATTGTCCAAAAAGGCAAGGGCGAGGACAAAGTACAAGATCTTCTGGAATACGGATGCGTGCTCTCATGGCTGACATACCTGATAGAGGTAGCAAAGTTTCTGTTAAAAGTTTAATTTTCCTTTTCGATCATCCTGTACGTACTTTGTTTGATTCTGGCGCTTTACATTCGTTTATAACTGCTTCTATTGTTGAATCTCTGCACCTAGATACTAGTTTAGTCATGGATCCCTTTGTAGTCTCAAATCCTATTGGTGGCTCAGCTAATTTATCTATGATTTGTTGGGATTTGAGAGTGTCTATCTTGGGCATTGGGTTTGAATGCAATGCCTACGTATTTGGTTTCATAGGCTATGGTCTAATTCTAGGGATTGATTGGCTAGCCAGGTATGGTGCCATCTTAGACTGTGAAAGAGTGGCAGTTAGGTTGTTGACTCGGTGTGGAAGGACCCTTGATATCTCTTATGACCCTAGGGGTTCAGTGATTTTTAGCTACCTAGAATCACTTGACATATCCATTTATGATTTGCAATCTGTTCGAGTAGCCCATGATCATGATGACGTCTTTGATGAGTTTCAGGGTTTACTCCTGAGGCGCAAGATAGACTTTCGAATATACTTAGTAGATAATGCAAAGCCAGATGCATTGACAGTGCGCCACATGGCTCCGAGAGAGAGGTAGGAACTCGGTAAACAAGTAGGGGAGCTGCTTGAGAAAGGGTTCATAAGAAGAGGTATTTCAGAATGGGATGCTCCAGTTGTTTTTGCTACGAAGGCTGATGGTTCACTTAGATTTTGCGTGGACTATAGGGAGCTGAATAAGCTCACGAAGAAGGATAGACACCATTTCCAAAAATAAGTGATTTGTTCAATCAGTCGGTTGCTAATTCGGTTTTCTCGCGGTTGGACTTAGCTACAGGTTTTCATCAATTGAGGGTAGCTGAGGGTAGTATAGATAAGACTGCATTTAAAACTCCAGAAAGTTTCTTTGAGTAGCTCGTCATGCCTTTTGGTTCGACGAATGCACCCGCCTATTTTGTACACTTGATGAGTGGGGTGTTTAGGGAGTTTCTAAACAAGTTCGTGGTGGTCTTTGTGGATGATATCTTGCTATTATCTAGAAGCGAGGAAGAACATGCCCTACATCTTAGGGAAGTCTTAGAGACCCTTCGAGCACATCAACTCAAAGTTCTCTAAATGTCATTTTTGGAGGAAGGAAGTGAGGTTCTAAGGAAGGGGTAGCAGTGGATCCCGCAAAGGTGGTAGCAATCCAAGATTGGAAGATTCCTAGAAATATAATGGAAGTTTTCTTGGTTAGGCGGACTATTATAGGAAGTTCATTAAGGACTTTGTGAAGATATCAAGCCCCAGTTTTCACTTTGTCGGATGGGAGAAAACCATTCACTATATATATCGATGCTTGCGGGTCAGGGCTTGGAGCAGTTTTCGATGCAAGAGGAAAGGGTGACATGCAAGAGCAATAGGTACGAAATTATGTTTGAGCATTGCTTATTTCCCTCAGACGGATGGACAAACAGAAAGGGTGAACAGAATCCTTGAAGATCTTTTGAGGTTATGTATCCTAAATTTTGGAGGAACATGGGAGGAACACCTTCCATTGGTAGAGTTCGCCTACAACAACAGCTAGCAGACTAGTAATGGCATGACACCTTTTGAAGCTCTATATGTACGACCTTGCCGATCACCAACTTGTTAGTGGGAGTCTACGGATAAGAATTTGCTTGGGTCCGAAATGGTTAGGGAAACTTCAGAGAAGATAGGCTTGATTCAAAGATGCATGAAGACAACACAAGACCGGCAAAAGTCATATGCTGATAAGAGAAGAACCAATCTTGAGTTCGATGTTAGAGACATGGTTTTTATTAAAAAGTCACCATTGAGGAATGTAGTTTGTTTCGGATCTATAGGGAAATTGGCACCAAGGTTCGTAGGGCCATTCCCTATTACAGAAAGAATTGGACAGATGGCCTACAAAGTGAAGCTGCCTGAGAAGCTTAGTGGTGTTCATGACGTATTTCACGTGTCGCATTTGAGGAAGTGTTTACACGATACCGCGGAAGTAATAGAGCATAGCATGCTTAGAGAAGCGGAAGCAAAGCGAGATGCCACTATTAGACGAGTTCCTACATGCATCCTTGGATCAGAGGTCAAGAGATTACGTAACTGAGAGGTCAAGTTGGTTAAAGTCCAGTGGGGAGATGATAAAAGAGACATGACTTGGGAGACTGAAGACAAGATACGCGCGTCATACCCTTTCCTCCTTGAGGGTATGTTCTTAACTTCTCCTTTTTCTACCACTTTGTTTATACTTGTTCTATCATTTAGTGTATCCTCTCGATTATATCTTCGACCCTTAAGTAGAAAATCCTATGGTTGTAAACGTGTGCTTGAGACATGTTATGTTTGGTAGACGCAAGTGGATGTAAATGTTTGCTAGTGGTTGCTCGTGGATGCATTTACACACACATTAGGCATTAGATCGGCTCAATCACTTTCATATTGCATATGAATGAATGTGCATATTTAAGTTAATGGATGTATATTGAATGTGTTATCATATGGATGCTGCGTTTGAATGAATGATTGTGCACTCATGTAGAAATGATATGTATCATTAGGATTCTTTTGCATACATAATGGACGCATAGCACTATCACGTTTTTCATTAAGGAGGCCAACTGAATCAGCAAACCACCTGATCTTTGCATTAGATATGGGACATATACACACACTGTGCATATGTTCATGAAAAGCATTAGAAATCTTTTAAGGACAATGGATGCAAGTGATTGATGGTTGAGTATATGGATGTTGGATGGTAGGATATACATTCTTCTTAACTTGAAGACTTCGGGGACGAAATCCTTTAAGGAGGGGAGAATGTAACACTCCGTAATTTTAAAACATGACATAAGAGATAATTAAAGAATACTTAATTTTTATAAGAAGAATTAAGGGAAACGGTCTGCGCCGTTGCGTTTGTCTCGGAATTCTGCTTGGGATAGAGTCCGAGTTTGCGTAAATCGGATATCAAATGAAGAAGTTATGTAGCTTAGAAGATTTCAGTTTAAAGCAGAATTTATTTAAATAATAATAAAAATCAAAAACGAATTCAAAATTTGAAATCAGCGAAAAGGGCTAAGCGGGAAAATTCCCGCTCGTGGGTGTCGACCCCCCAGGGGGTGTCGACCCCCCATAGGGGGTATCGAAAGGGGTGTTGACCCCCTTATAGGGTGTCGACCCCCATCTGCCCAGATCTGGCCAACGTGTTTTGGTGGTCTAGGGCTGATGTGTCCTTCTGGGATTGGCTGGATGACGTGTTTTTCTGGTTTGGATGGTTCATATGGTTCCTAGTCTAATCTAAAAGTCCTAATACCCTAGTACTCCTATAAATAGACACATATAACTAACCCTAGTTTCATTACACTAATCCATGGAGCCTCCATGCTGCTCAAATCTAAATTAACCTAGCCTTTCTTCTCCACCAAAGCAAACCGGAATAAGAGTATTCAAATTGGAAGATAAGAATCAAATTCTACAACAACGATTCAGCTAATCAAATTTAGAAATCAGAATTCAGATCTATCCACTCTCCTAAACCTGTCGCCGTGAGTCCATGTTACTTTCACATATAATTAAAAATTAGTTGTGATAGGATTGTAAATTGGATTTAATGATCATGCCTGTAAGTAAGATGAATCATATCAAGTTTTGTAGATTTATTATCTTTCAGATTCATACCTAAATTACTGTTATCATATGCCTATTGGATCTATTTTATTGTTGTATGCCAGTTCATGTTTCATATGCCTATTTTATGCCAATTTTGATGTCATGATTCTCTTCCCTTCTTCTTTTCCTTTTTCTTTATGAGATTAGGCTAACTTCGAGCCTAACATATGGCGTTGAGATTTGCGTACGAATAACGTTGGAATGATTGGGAAAAGTTTGGGGAAATACTTAATAATATGTAATTGGGCATAAATTGATTTGTAATCATGTAATTAGTTTGGGGGCATAAACTGGTATAATTTATATACATAGAATTATAGGCATGACTTGGATTGGAATTATAAACGTAACTTGAATTGGAAATTATGGGCAATTGGAATATATGTAATAAGTCAGAACTTGAATTTGGGTTTGTAGAAAAGAAGAGAAAATGAGCGCCTAAGACACGAGGTTAGACTTGGTTTGCGGTATAAGTCTGCCCAGAACCGCCCGGCACATCTAGCAATCGCAAAAGGCAGTCTAATGTGAGAAGCCAAAGGCAGAAATTAGATGCGTAATAATGCAAATACACGAGGTTAGATTCGGTTTGCATTATAAGCCTGCCCGGAACCGCCCGACATATCCAGCAACCGCAAAACGGCAATCTAACGTGAGAGGTCTTGCAAGATTACGGTTATAATGAATTAATGAACACTTAACCAAGATAAGACACGTGATTAGACATGGGGAAAATAAAGGGGTTAAGTGGGTAACATGGGTAGCATGTGAAACATAATTAAAGCACTTAACCAAGCTGAGACATGTAGTAAGACATGGGAATAGTAAAGGGGTTAAGTGGGTGACACTGATACCATGCGAAACACAATTAAAAGCACTTAACCAAGATAAGACAGGTGGGAAGACATGGGAACCGTAAAAGGGTTAAGTGGGTGACATGAGTAGCATGTATTACATGGGTAGCACGTATAACGTAAATAATGAACACTTAACCAAGATAAGACATGTGGTAAAACATGGGAATAGTAAAGGGGTTAAGTGGGTGACATGGGTAGCATGTGGAACATAATAAAAGCACTTAACCAAGATGAGACATGTGATAAGACATGGGGATAATAAAAGGGGTTAAGTGGGAATTCCTAGTGGGGACCAAGCTTAGGAGGGAAGCCTGTGTCAAGTGTATGGACCCTTTTCAACCAGTATCCCATTTCAGTATCTACATGAGCTCGAACTAGGTCGAGGACAGGGACACACCTACTGGAGTTGATTGTAAGAGGTCAATAAAGAGTTAGCGATGGCAGTGCAAGTTCAATGGAGTCATGTGTGTGTGTGCGTCTGGGCTGGTAGGTAAGACGTTGTTGCATCGTGTAAGTATAAGCTCTGCATTTCGGTATTATCAGGGTTGCCACCTTAGGGAGTGATACACCCTATTGTGGGACCAGCACAAGTATCTACGAGGTTAGGGAGCCGATCGAATGAGTAGGGTGGTGGTCACAACTAGTGGTGGTAGGAGCAAGTGGGGCACCTATGATAGCAGCTAGGAGTACACGAAGCTACCATTATTATGATTAGTAGAGAGAGTACAACTTGTGGTGGTAGGAGCAAGTGGGGCTCCTACGAGAGCAGCTAGGAGTGCATAATCGAACAAGGAGGATAGTTGGTACATCTAGTGGTGATAGGTGCACAAAGGTTACCTATGATGGCAGCTAGAAGTACGTGAAACTATCATCTTTCTATTTAGCCAAGAGGGAACATCTTTTAGTATGAAACTAGTATTGGTGCGGTGCAGAGAATATCTTATAGTGGTTAGAAGCGCAGTCAAAATTATATCTTATTCATCTTGTTACCTTGTTATATCTGCTTATGTTACAGTCATCTCTTATATCCAGTTTATGTTCTTATCATGTTGCTTTACTAATTATATTATTAAAGTCACTGGACTCGCCAGAATTTATGTCTGACCCTTTTTGCTTCGCCTCTTTTCTTTCCTTCCCCCCCCCCCCCCCCCCCAGGTTCTCAGGGTGGCACGTTGAAGCATGATTTGGACTTTCCTGCTGGAAGTTCTGAAAGCAATGCTTAGCTTTATTTCTCTTTCATATGGCATTTTGGATTGGGGATTATGGTTTTAAAAATTACGTACTCTGATGGCTTTTGTACAAGACTGGTATTATGTACTTGGTTTTGATGCAGTGGGTTTAAAGATGTAACCAAACTTATTTCTGTTTCCGCTGCAATAAAGTTATAAATTTTTCGAGTACTATTTTATGTATCTGATTTGTAATATTTTGTTCTATTTACTTATAACGGTCCACGAAACTTAATGCATTCCCTCTGTGAGTGACATTAACGGACATTGAGTGTTACATTTCCATTTAATATGGATTACATTTTCATTTATAATTCCATAAAGTGAAAACCATTCAAACACAACATTATTAATTATAATATATATTTCGTTGTTTATGTAGATTTGGATGGAAAATATGTGTGTGCATGTGTGTGTATTCGCACAGTTAACGTAGTTATTGTTCTTTTATTCATATTGTTATTACATTAAGTGTTTTAGTTTAAGCTAACAATTAAATTTTCCTTTATGCATTCAATTCTATAATAAGATTCTAAATCTTACAAGAAGGCTGTTGTTGTAATTATTGTAAATTAAGCCTGAACATTTAAAAGAGGAATAAGCATATTTCAAATCATAAGAAATATATAATATGTATGCGTTTGGAATGGTTGAAGTAAACTATGCACGAATATATATATATATATATATATATATATATATATATATAAACCCGTATTTGTGCGTGAATTTACACAACCTATTCCTTTTTGTTTTGAACATATTTCTTATTGATTTCAAATAATATCTTGTTGAAAAAGAGCAAAAAATCATATTTACAATAACTACATTAAAACCTAAACAATACTGAACACAAATAGGCTTATATCTTTTTAATCAAATTTATATAAATTACAATTCAACACCAAAACTAAAGATCTAAAATAAAACTACATCTTTACAGTGATTTACGGGACTGATTTCCAGAACTACAGTGTATGCAATAACCACAATATTTTAAACACAATTGTAGGCGATAATGTGTAAAATCAAGTAAGCCTACAAAATGATAATATTATTCAAACCGCAATTTTATTCTTTCAGATTTAACAATATTCACAAATAGATCTGATAGGCATTGTTACATATTTAACAAAATTTTAAACAGATCTAATAAATATTTAGGCATACATTTCGGATCTAATACAAACGAAATAATCAGGTTGTTGCATACCTTGTATATAAATTTCTCACTCACCTGAAAGCATTCAAATCTGAATCTTTTAGGCCTACAATTCCTAAATTCTTATAGATCTACAGTTATTCTGAAAAGGGAATACTTTTAGTTTTGTAGATTTGCAAGAAAATAAGTAAAGAGGGAAAATATATAATGAAGAAGAACCTAGATACCAATTCATATTTTTTTCCACTTGAATATGATTCCTTTCAAATTATATGGTTTATGTTTGATTTTGATTGTATATAAACCTATTTTTGTTTTAGAATTTGTTTGAAGAGAAAGGAAAACGACAGAGCTTCGCTGTTGCTCTCAGAAATATATGGAAAATAATGGGGACGTAACCTCTTTATTTATAGGTGTTAGAAAGATCACGGACCATTAGATTTAATTGAATTAACATCCATCCATTTATTTAAAAATCTATATATTAAAAACCTATATAATGCTAGCTATCACTGGGCTGAAGTTGCCTGAAGCGGTCGATCACTTATTTATGGGTGTCGACCGACCTTGAGCAAATTCACCGAATGAAGGAAGGTTACAAAAGGTAATAAATATTGTATTTATTCTATTTATTCTATTTTATTATTTCCGTCTTTTTTTTGTATTCCACCTGTAACTTTTTCATACGGACTTTGTTCGCGGAACTCCAAACATGAAAATTGACCAGAATTCTGTGATGAACATGGCGGTGAAAGTTTCATGGTCAAATTCCATCATTTGCATAAATTCTATTTTTGAAAAAACCAATTAAATAACTAATTTATTATTGTTAAAATTTCGGGTTGTTACAACCCATTTACTGTGACACCTCACGTCCGTTAATGTCACTCACAAAGGGAATGCATTAAGTTTCGTGAAGCGTTTAGGTAAATAGACACAGAATATTACAAGATGGATATAAAAAAATTTGCAGTGGAAATAAACAACTTTATTAATCATCAAAATACCCTGGTCTAAAGCATCATTTGTTTGAAATATAAAAACCCATTACAACATAAAAACCACTGTCTTGTACTTCAGAAATATCAGAGTACATAAAAAAAGAAAATTCCCCTATAATAAAATATAGCCATTGCAACGAGAATAGGAGCTTGATCCATACATATCAGTAGCAATCAAGCAAAATCACGATCAAGCCTGAGTGTTTCCTGCCTGGGAACCTATGGGGGGAACGGAAGAGAGAAGGAAAAACAAAAGGGGTCCGACAGACATAAAGTCTGGAGAGTCTAGTAACTTTTAGCCAGTGAATAAATAAAGGTAATCACGATAGGCATAAAGTGGATAAGAGAGATCACTATACAAATGACAGGTGTGACAAGGCATATAAGGTAAGGTGTATACATGCTTTACTAATAACTACTCTGCACTATTACTAGTATAATTTAAGTTGAGATGATCCCTTCCATTATAAATTGGTAGACTTAGGGCATACGTCCGAGTGTACCCTAACCACTACCCTAATTGATCGGCTCCCTACTCTGTAGACACCCTGTGCTGGTCCCACAGTAGGGAGTATCACTTCCCTAAAGTGGCAACCCAATATGTGCACAGTCATATCTACTGGTGTCACGGTCGTCTTGTCCCCTTCTGCCCGGCCCATGCACGCACATGTCCCCAGTCGGTTTGCGCCGTCTACACCACCCATCACGTTTTGGATCTCTTACAATGAATCAGTGAGTGTGCCCCGTCTCCGCCTAGTACGGAGTTCACTACTCTAATATCGAATACGGGTTACTAACTGAAATGGGTCTCACACGATATGATACAAGCTCTCCCCTTTTTTCTTGTATCCCCACTAGGTTTTCCACTGACGATGTATACCCTAATGGGTGATCTTTAATTACATAGTACTATACCAGTTATGCTTACCCTAAAAGGGTGATCTTTAATTACATGACTTTACCGGGTTAAGTTTGTGGGCCTATATATATAAATATTACCCACCCTCTTCAGTTATACTTAACCCACCCACTATCCAATCCATTTTACTTAACCCTAACTTATGTTCATAATCATACAGTTCTTATGGATTAAATTTGGTTAAGTGGTACTTTCTCATTACCATGTCCAGTTATGGTTATATTGGGATAGACCTCCCATATTAGGCCTACAACGTGTGAATGCTGGATGTGCCAGTCGGGTCCGGGCAGTCTTATTCCACAGTTGGACCTAACCTCATTTCTTAGCCCGAGTGGTATTTACAAACTTAGACCTCTCACATTAGGTTCAACATTAGTGGCTGCTGGATATGCCGGTCGGGTCCGGGCAGACTTCCGCCACTAATGTAACCTAACCTCGTGTCATAAGTGTTAATATAATTCCTAATTATAGTTGCTAAACATTCCATTTGTTAATTAATTTGCCAATTAATTAATCTTACCTTTTTGGGGGTTATTGCCCATTATATAAACAATTTGAATTACTAGTCCAAAAATTTTTATTTCCTAATTATGCCAATATTTAGTTTTCCCCCATTTCTAACTAACGTCCTCACAAAATTGACGGCATGCCTAGGTTAAATAATTAGCCTAGCCATAAGCGATGAAAAGGAAAGCTAATAGGGATGTAACACAAGTGATAATTGAATATGATTTGGCATAACATAGATTAACATGATCATAAGGTTGTCATATGAACTTGTGACAATTTCTATGATGTCAAAGTGAGCAAAATGAGATCTAAACTAATCTTTTAGATGTCCAGCAATTCAGATCTAGCATAATACAAATTAAGATCCCAAATAATAACATAGAAGAATACTCAAAACTGAATTGGATCTAAAGAAATAGATTTATCATGACATAGTAGAATAATCATAGTTGAACTGGATCTAAAGAAATAAATCTATCATGACAGGGTAGCATATTTAGATATAAAGGTGACTTCACATGTCAAGTTTACTACATTTCATAATTAACTACAACATGACAGGTGAAAGGTGGTTTATAATAAGGATTAGATCTAAATTAACAAGTTCGCATTTACCACAATATACTTGCATGTCAAGATCCATATAGGCAACATAGTAGAATGTCGATAATCATATTAGATCTAGGGAAAATGACATAATATACTTGCAAAGGTTCATGATTTACAACATATACCCAATTCACAGTCTTTCATAATTCACATTTATTTATTTAAACCTAAAAGTGACTAGAAACTCATAGTGTTAGGTTTAGAGAATTGAGAGAAAATAGATTTGAATTCTAAATTTAATTAACCAAACCATTGTTGTAGGACCTGATTCTGTTTCAGTTTGCAACCCAACAGCATATGGCTCCCATGTTCTCCAATGAAGAAAATAGGAGAATAGGGGACCATATTTATAGCCTAGAACTAATGAATCAGACCCAGAATCAAGTCCAGGTACGTAAAACCAATTCTGCCCATATCTGCCCGCGGGGGATCGACACCCCTATAGGGGGTCGACACCCCCTAAGGGGGGTCAACACCCATGTCCACACCCCTTGAGGGGGTCAACACCAACGAGCGGGAATTCTCCCGCTTAGTCCTCTTTGGTCGGATTTTTGATTTTTGAACTATTTTGAAGGTTCTGGAATTATTTTATATATGTATATACTTCCTTATGCGTATACAAACTTCTAAGGCTTATAACTTCTCTATACGATATCCGATTTACACAGACCCGAACTCTATCCCAAGCAGAATTCCAAGACGAACGCAATGGCGCAGCCCATTTCCCTTAATTCCTTTTCTAGAAATTAAGTATTATTTAATTTGTCAATTTTAATATTCTAAAATTACGGGGTGTTACATTCTCCCCTCGTTAAATGATTTCGTCCCCAAAATCTACAAGTTAAGAAGAATGTATCCTACCATCCATCCATCTACTCATCCATCATCCACAAGCATCCATTGTCCTTAAAAGATTTCTAATGCTTATATGAGTACATGCAGAGGTGTGTGTATATGTCCCAATACTAATGCAAAAATCAGGCGGTCTACTGATCCAGTTGACCTCCTTAATGCGATGTATGATTAGTGCAATGAATCCAATATGTATGCAAATAATCCTAATATAACATGTAAGTTCTATATGTGTGCACGTCCATTCATCCAAGTGCAATGTAACACCCCACATCCGTTAGTGTCACTCACAAAGGGAATGCACTAAGTTCTGTGGAGCATTTAGGGTAAAATATGCAGATAAATTACAAGACAGACAGAAATTAAACAGCGGAAAATAAAACTTTGCTTTATTGATAAAATAGTTTGTACAATGGTTTCTTTACAATATCAGAGTATCATCTGTCTTACAAAATAAAGAAGCATGAAACAACATTTATATTCCCCAATTTTAGCATGAGCCGGCCATAGCATCTGATAAGAGAATCCAAGCAGACTTCGGTAAATCTTCAAGCTGGGAAAGAGTGACAGTCCAATTTAACCTGAGCTATACTACTACCTCCTCTACTACCTGGGGGGGGGGGGAACGGAAGAAAAGAAGACGAAAGAAAAACAGAGTCAGACATAAAGCCTGAGTAAGTTCAGTAACTTCTAGCATGTGAACATGGAAAAACAAGACGACATGAATTAACTGAATACAAGATTACACCATGATGATAGGGTCAACATGATTGGACAAGGTAATCACAAGATATGCTAAGATAAGATAAACTGGATACGCTCTAATACTTTCGCCGCTTCGCTCTAATACTTCGCCGCCTCGCTATTTCCTTGTTATACTGATTTCTATATCTCTGCACCACCTATCTAGTGTCCCAACTAGTAATGATAACGTGATCCCAATCCCTGTATTTTCCATTGCCTTCCAGCATACATTCATTTCTTGTTACCTAGATCAAATCTAGGGTTTTCTATCAAGTGCTTTCTAGATTTAACTAGAGTTTTACGCTATCTGCTGAACGCTTCTCGAGTTCAGGGTTTATGCCACCTAGTCCAACTAGGGATTACGCTACCTGTCGCACGATGCCCCCAAGTCTAGGACACACTACCTAGAGTGGTATATGTTCCTATACTTCCCCACGCATGTATCGCGAATCGTTATCGCTTGTCTTGATGCACATGTCCGGTAATGTGCGGTCCGAGTCCTGTGACAGGGCAAATCAAGGAATACAGAACTCGGTCGGGAGCTTTCAGATATCTACCGGTGCAGATGCTAAGGTCTGTTTTTATTCCAGTGGCTATGGTCCGACTTGACCCCTCCCTCAACTCATGAAAGGCACACCTTGTAAAATGAGAACTATACGCCGGCCCCCGGTGCCCCACTATCCTATGGCCATCCGCAACCATAACTAGATAGCAAGTATATGGTTTTTTAGAGTTCTCCGCCTTTCCGCTTCACGTATCTCGATTGACTCAAGATGGAGGGTAGACGACGAGTTGCTATCACAAGGCTACCGTTTGCTCACCGAATCACGCCGGTCCATCCTAGTCTTTAGGTTGCCATGTATTGCAACCAAGGCATACCCCTGGTTCTTCTACGCAGACCTTAACCTATGTGGGCCCAGGTGGATCATCTGCAGCCTAACAGAGGGATACCAAGAGTACCCTCACGTCCCCTCGAAGCCTCGGGCTTCGTAACCCAATTCGTTGGAGCCTTCTCTCTATTCAGACGGACATTCGCTCCTTCCCGTGTTAGACTAAGAATTACTACTTAGTTTTACTAACTAAGATTTACCACTTAGTTTCCAGAATCGTTGTTTTCTAAGATTTACTACTTAGTTCCCTTTCCCGTCAATTTGGATTGGGTTAAGTGTCATTAGTCAATTCAAGCCAACTTAACCCTCTTCATTCATCCTGTTATACTGGTTAAGTGTTATTGGTAATTCATGTTGACTTAACCCCACCACAAACCAAGTTATATTGGTTAAGTATTTCTTATTACTTAACCCTACCCATTCACCCTGTATTGGTTAAGTGTTCCTTTTTAACTTAACCTTGCCCGTCTGTTTTAACTTACCTGTTATTAACGGTTAAGTATTATCCCTTCATGTTTTAGGCTTAACCCTATTCCTTTATCAAAATCTGATGGTTAAGTGTTCAAGTTTACTTAACCCTACGGTCTAGCCCAGCTAACATATCAAATTGGCTAAGTGTATTAAATCTTGCTTAACCCCAACCTCTAGTCCAGTTAACATGTTAATTTGGATAAGTGTATTAACTTTACTTAACCCTACCTTCTAGTCTAGTTAACATGTTAATTTGGATAAGTGTATTAACTTTACTTAACCCCACCTTCTAGTCTAGTTAACATGTTAATTTGGATAAGTGTTTTCTTAGTTACTTATCCCCTACAAATCTTGTCTTGTTACGATGTTAAGTTTGGTTAAGTGTCCCTATGGACTTAGCCCTCCCATTCTAGCTTAACTGTGCTTAAGTTGGTTAAGTGTTCCTATGGACTTAACCCTCCCATTCTAGCTTAACTGTATGAACCTAACCCCACCTACCAGTCTTGTTATCATGTTAAGTTGGTTAAGTGTCCTAGTTAACTTAACCCTAGCATTCTTGTTCTAGCTTTAACTAAATAAATTAAAGCCATGACCACTCACATTAGACAGATATTGTTGCGATTACTGGATGTGCCGGTTGGTTCCGGGCAGGTTTACATCGCAACTCAGTCTAACCTCGGGTTAGGCCTATTCGTGTTTTCTAGTTCAAAGGGTTTTGATTAATTTTCAAATCAGGTTTTGAAAGTAACCATCCCGTCCGTCGGATCAGTTAGGGATAGCTAGGGAGAGCAGGAAACTTGTATTTTCCAAACTCAAGCCTAGACACTATCCTCTTTGTCACCCTAGAACTTTCTGGTGTTTCATTAAAGAGATGTCGTTAATAAATCTTTAATTTGTCGAGATTAACATTTCCTCATTTAGGACAAATTCTATAAGTGAATTAATCCTAATTTACTTATTTCCCAATTACTCTTTTAATGTAAATTGTCAACCTTTATTCTTACGGCCCATTTTCCCCTCTATATCATGTTTATGCTTTTTGTATGTAAACCATACCATGATTTTGCTAATCCTGACAATTACTCCCAATTATGGACAATTTCAAGTTTATGCCAATATACTTATCGAGCCAAATTAGCTAATCCAATTCTGATTTAACATTCTAATTCATGTCAAACTAGACTTATTACTCTAGTTCACAATTCATGTAAATGCTAGATTTACACGTCAATACAAGATTCAAATTACACATCTTATAATTTATGTCAAATTTATCCAATTTGCATTTCTATAAACATGCCATAATACATGTTCCCAATTTATGCCAATTTCCAAGTTAAACTACGTTTAAGTAAATTTCATATTTTACTCCAAATCGCATTCCCACCGTTCGTATAATCGTGATTCAATCTAGATTATAAATAAATCTAGATTCGCAGAAAATAGGGAATGAACCAAAGATTGCTATGAAAAGGATAGATATAACAACTGGCATAAAATGGTTTTGAATAACGACGTAGGTTCAAGAACATGGGTAGACCTAACTTAATAGGTAAATTCCCAAGGTCTAAAACCAAGAATAGACAGAGTAGGTTCAAGAACATGGGTACACCTAACTTAATAGGTAAATTCCCATAGTCTAAAACCAAAGAAAACCAAGGACAAGTAGAATAAATAATCGGGTTTAGCCCCAATCTCAAAATCACAGAACTTAAGCAACACTTTCCTAGTCAGGAATCATGGAGGTTTAATCATAGATGTCCTTTTCATGTCATAGTAAATAGTTTATGTTAATCAAAGGCATAGGTTTTGTCAAGGAAGTAATCCTCATAGTCATAGTCACAATCATAGGCAATGTTCATAGTCATAGGCAGTGTCCATAGTCATAGGCAATGTCCATAGTCATAGGCAAATGTTCATAGTCATAGGCATATGGTTTTTAGGTCCATAGTTTCATAGTCACGGTCTTATTTGTCTTTGAATCATGACAGTTCTTAATTAGGTCCAAAGAGATAGGCACAGATTCGAATAGAGAGAAAGAGAATTGGCATATTCTTTTATTCCTTTAATTTCATGTCATGAACAAAGAAAAACGTTCAAATCTAGAAATAACTGACTTACAGAGATTTAGATTAGAAAAGAAAAATGGCGTTGCTATGATTCGTAGAAAATCATTCGTTGAAGTAATTTGAACCTCCTTTTGAATCCTATCTTGAATGTCTTCTTCTTGAAAGCCTTTTGAGCAGCATCTCCTCGTCTTGTTTTATTTTATATATATTATTTATTTATTTATATATTTTAGAGGAGGAGAAGATGCCATGTCTAACTAGAATCTTCGCAGCATAAGGGTAGAAAAAGAATTGTGAATAGAGAAGAAGACCAGGGCTGTTTATATAGTGCTAGGCGGACGAACCTGGTCAGAAAACGTGACCAAATACAACAAAACGAACCAGGTGCAGAAAACTGGAAAAAGCAGGCAGGTCGACACCCGTGTCGACTGGGCAGTCGACATGGGGGGATGGTGTCGACTGCGCAGTCGACACCCATGTCGACTTGACCTGGGCGGGAATTTTCCCGCCTGCCCCCTGCGCGTTTGAATTTCGAATTTAACTCTATTTTAAACTGTTTTGAACTTGGAATTTCCTGAAAACTTTGACGGGCCATATCTTGGTCATACGGACTCCGATTTTCGAAAACTCGGACTCTATTTCGCGTATTTTTCCGAGACGAACGCAATGGCACAGCCCGTTTCCCTTGATTTTGATTTTAACTTTTAATTCTTCCTTGATTTGCGAATCTTACAGGGTGTTACATTCTCCCCCACTTAAAAGGATTTCGTCCCCGAAATCTCCAAGTTAGGAAGAATGTGTCCTACCATCCAATCACCCATCTACTCAACCATCCAATCACAGGCATCCATTGTCCTTAAAAGATTTCTAATGCCTACATGTTCATATGCATAGTGTGTGTATATGTCTTTATCTAATGCAAAATCAGGCGGTCTACTGATTCAGTTGACCTCCTTAATGCGAATCATGTCAGTGCCATGCGTCCAATCATGTATGCAAGCATCCCTAGTGATGTAAATACTACATGCGTGCACAGCCATTCATCCATATGCAACATCCATATGATAACATATCAAGTTCAACTTACAAACAAATACATATCTGTAAATGCAATATGAAAGCGTCCGAACTTGATCTAGTGCCTAATACGTATGCATATGCATTCACGAGCAACCATTTGCAACCACTTGCAACCATTCAACCATAACATGTTCCAAATACATGTTTACATCCATTGGCTTCTACCTAAGGATCGATGATAAGTCCTAGAGGATATACTTTGGAAAGGGAGAAAGAATTATGTGTAAAGCTCCTACAAACAAAAGAAATCAAGGATGCACCCAAGGAAAAAGGGTATGATGCCAGTATCTAGCCTTCTTGAGCTTTACTCCACTGTATCTTAACTAATTTAACTTCACGATTGTGAAGTTTCTGGCCTCCATCTCTAAAGTAAACAGACGTCAACTATGATACCAAGTGTATGTACCAAGATGATTAGAGGTCTCTCCTCTTAGCTTATCCATCACGCTATAACTATGAGGGTAAAAAGGTCACTACGCACTTTCTAGAGTGCCTGCCACAACTATTCATTTCCCATGCAAACCACCTTAGTCGAACTCGACATTCCTCAAGTACAAGCCCCAAAGGCCTAAACCAATATCAGACAAGCATCCAAGGAATATCTCCTTTGAATTTAGACGACCTACATGAGATGATATAAGCAAACTCGATAGCTATCCTCAAATCCCTACTAAAAATAGACTGGTCGGACCACCAATTAGATTTGAGACTCTAGTGGGATCTTTCTACTATACAAGTACTATGGTGCAGAGACTCAACTAGGGAAGTGGATATAAACAAATGCGAAGTGCTAAATCCAAAGGAAAGAGTACGAACAACACAAATAGACTCTGCCAACAGAACTTTACTACCTTTCTCCTAGGTAAGCTTGGTGGTGAAAGTATGTACTTGCCCTTCTGAAAATCTTGTTCCTCATTCTTGCCCTTGTCCCTAATTATATGCCCTATCATACCCTAGCAAAGATACTTCCTCTTGTCTTAGGTTTTATGATTTCTTTCTCCTTCATGAGCTAAATCTACATCCATGAATTCCTCAACCTCGGGTTGTGCTCCTTAGCCAAACTCCTCATCCCTTTCTATGTGTAGTCATGTTGACAATCCCTCGAAAGCTGCCTCCATCTTCCGGAAAACCCTACAAGTTTCGAAAGAAAACTGCTCGTAGATGAAACAACTACGACTATGGATGGAAGCCGGGCAATACTTTGCCCTTCGATGAGGTTACCTCCCAGAAAGCTAGGAGACCCAGAGACTCAAGAAAGAAGGAGACAAGAATTTAAACAGAGGAAGAGAAGATAGTGCGTATGGCTTTTGGGGAATATGCTTTTAAACAAATCTTTTCTTTTGAAAATGCTTCTTTAAAAAACGTTTTGAAAATAATTTTTCAAATCCTTTATCCGATCTGGTAACCTCCAGCTCTGATACCACATGTAACATCCCACATCCGTTAGTGTCACTCACAAAGGGAATGCACTAAGTTCTGTGGAGCATTTAGGGTAAAAGATGCAGATAAATTACAAGACAGACAGAAATTAAACAGCGGAAAATAAAACTTTATTGATAAAATAGTTTGTACAATGGTTTCTTTACAATATCAGAGTACCATCTGTCTTACAAAATAAAGAAGCATGAAACAACATTTATATTCCCCAATTTTAGCATGAGCCGGCCATAACATCTGATAAGAGAATCCAAGCAGACTTCGGTAAATCTTCAAGCTGGGAAAGAGTGACAGTCAAACTTAACCTGAGCTATACTACTCCCTCCTTTACTACCTGGGGGGGAACGGAAGAAAAGAAGACGAAAGAAAAACAGAGTCAGACATAAAGCCTGAGTAAGTTCAGTAACTTCTAGCATGTGAACATGGAAAAACAAGACGACATGAATTACCTGAATACAAGATTACACCATGATGATAGGGTCAACATGATTGGACAAGGTAATCACAAGATATGCTAAGATAAGATAAACTGGATACGCTCTAATACTTTTGCCGCTTCGCTCTAATACTTTGTCGCCTCGCTATTTCCTTGTTATACCGATTTCTATATCTCTGCACCACCTATCTAGTGTCCCAACTAGTAATGATAACGTGATCCCAATCCCTGTATTTTCCATTGCCTTCCGGCATACATTCATTACTTGTTACCTAGATCAAATCTAGGGTTTTCTATCAAGTGCTTTCTAGATTTAACTAGAGTTTTACGCTATCTGCTGAACGCTTCTCGAGTTCAGGGTTTATGCCACCTAGTCCAACTAGGGATTAAGCTACCTGTCGCACGATGCCCCCAAGTCTAGGACACACTACCTAGAGTGGTATATGTTCCTATACTTCCCCACGCATGTATCGCGAATCGTTATCGCTTGTCTAGATGCACATGTCCTGTAATGTGCGGTCCGAGTCCTGTGACAGGGCAAATAAGGGAATACAGAACTCGGTCGGGAGCTTTCAGATATCTGCCGGTGTAGATGCTAAGGTCTGTTTTTATTCCAGTGGCTATGGTCCCACTTGACCCCTCCCTCAACTCATGAAAGGCACACCTTGTAAAATGAGAACTATACGCCGGCCCCCGGTGCCCCACTATCCTATGGCCATCCGCAACCATAACTAGATAGCAAGTATATGGTCTTTTGGAGTTCTCCGCCTTTCCGCTTCACGTATCTCGATTGACTCAAGATGGATGGTAGATGACGAGTTGCTATCACAGGGCTACCATTTGCTCGCCGAATCACGCCGGTCCATCCTAGTCTTTAGGTTGCCATGTATTGCAACCAAGGCATACCCCTGGTTCTTCTACGCAGACCTTAACCTCTGTGGGCCCAGGCGGATCATCTGCAGCCTCACAGAGGGATACCAAGAGTACCCTCACGTCCCCTCGAAGCCTCGGGCTTCGTAACCCAATTCGTTGGAGCCTTCTCTCTATTCAGACGGACATTCGCTCCTTCCCATATTAGACTAAGAATTACTACTTAGTTTTACTAACTAAGATTTACCACTTAGTTTCCAGAATCGTTGTTTTCTAAGGTTTACTACTTAATTCCCTTTCCCATCAATTTGGATTGGGTTAAGTGTCATTAGTCAATTCAAGCCAACTTAACCCTCTTCATTCATCCTGTTATACTGGTTAAGTGTTATTGGTAATTCATGTTGACTTAACCCCACCACAAACCAAGTTATATTCGTTAAGTATTTCTTATTACATAACCCTACCCATTCACCCTGCATTTGTTAAGTGTTCCTTTTTAACTTAACCTTGCCCGTCTGTTTTAACTAACCTGTTATTAATGGTTAAGTATTATCCCTTCATGTTTTAGGCTTAACCCTATTCCTTTATCAAAATCTGATGGTTAAGTGTTCAAGTTTACTTAACCCTACGGTCTAGCCCAACTAACATATCAAATTGGCTAAGTATATTAAATCTTGCTTAACCCCAACCTCTAGTCCAGTAAACATGTTAATTTGGATAAGTGTATTAACTTTACTTAACCCCACCTTCTAGTCTAGTTAACATGTTAATTTGGATAAGTGTATTAACTTTACTTAACCCCACCTTCTAGTCTAGTTAACATGTTAATTTAGATAAGTGTTTTCTTAGTTACTTATCCCCTACAAATCTTGTCTTGTTACGATGTTAAGTTTGGTTAAGTGTCCCTATGGACTTAGCCCTCCCATTCTAGCTTAACTGTGCTTAAGTTGGTTAAGTGTTCCTATGGACTTAACCCTCCCATTCTAGCTTAACTGTATGAACCTAACCCCACCTACCAGTCTTGTTATCATGTTAAGTTGGTTAAGTGTCCTAGTTAACTTAACCCTAGCATTCTTGTTCTAGCTTTAACTAAATAAATTAAAGCCATGACCACTCACATTAGACAGATATTGTTGCGATTACTGGATGTGTCGGTTGGTTCCGGGCAGGTTTACATCGCAACTCAGTCTAACCTCGGGTTAGGCCTATTCGTGTTTTCTAGTTCAAAGGGTTTTGATTAATTTTCAAATCAGGTTTTGAAAGTAACCATCTCGTCCGTCGGATCAGTTAGGGATAGATAGGGAGAGCAGGAAACTTGTATTTTCCAAACTCAAGCCTAGACACTATCCTCTCTGTCACCCTAGAACTTTCTGGTGTTTCATTAAAGAGATGTCGTTAATAAATCTTTAATTTGTCTAGATTAACATTTCCTCATTTACGACAAATTTTATAAGTAAATTAATCCTAATTTACTTATTTCCCAATTACTGTTTTACTGTAAATTGTCAACCTTTATTCTTACGACTCATTTTCCCCTTTATATCATGTTTATGCTTTTTGGTATGTAAACCATACCATGATTTTGCTAATCCTGACAATTACTCCCAATTATGGCCAATTTCAAGTTTATGCCAATATACTTATCGAGCCAAATTAGCTAATCCAATTCTGATTTAACATTCTAATTCATGTCAAACTAGACTTATTACTCTAGTTCACAATTCATGTAAATGCTAGATTTACACGTCAATACAAGATTCAAATTACACATCTTATAATTTATGTCAAATTTATCCAATTTGCATTTCTATGAACATGCCATAATACATGTTCCCAATTTATGCCAATTTCCAAGTTAAACTACGTTTTAGTAAATTTCATATTTTACTCCAAATCGCATTCCCACCGTTCGTATAATCGTGATTCAATCTAGATTATAGATAAATCTAGATTCGCAGAAAATAGGGAATGAACCAAAGATTGCTATGAAAAGGATAGATATAACAACTAGCATAAAATGGTTTTGAATAACGACGTAGGTTCAAGAACATGGGTAGACCTAACTTAATAGGTAAATTCCCAAGGTCTAAATCCAAGAATAGACAGAGTAGGTTCAAGAACATAGGTAGACCTAACTTAATAGGTAAATTCCCATAGTCTAAAACCAAAGAAAACCAAGGACAATCAGAATAAATAACCGGGTTTAGCCCCAATCTCAAAATCACAGAACTTAAGCAACACTTTCCTAGTCAGGAATCATGGAGGTTTAATCATAGATGTCCTTGTCATGTCATAGGCAATAGTTTATGTTAATCAAAGGCATAGGTTTTGTCAAGGAAGTAATCCTCATAGTCATAGTCACAATGATAGGCAATGTTCATAGTCATAGGCAGTGTCCATAGTCATAGGCAGTGTCCATAGTCATAGGCAAATGTTCATAGTCATAGGCATATGGTTTTTAGGTCCATAGTTTCATAGTCACGGTCTTATTTGTCTTTGAATCATGACAGTTCTTAATTAGGTCCAAAGAGATAGGCACAGATTCGAATAGAGAGAAAGAGAATTGGCATATTCTTTTCTTCCTTTAATTTCGTGTCATGAACAAAGAAAAACGTTCAAATCTAGAAATAACTGAATTACAGAGATTTAGATTAGAAAAGAAAGATGGTGTTGCTATGATTCGTAGAAAATCATTCGTTGAAGTCGTTTGAACCTCCTTTTGAATCCTAGCTTGAATCTCTTCTTCTTGAAAGCCTTTTGAGCAGCATCTCCTCGTCTTGTTTTATTTTATATATATTATTTATTTATTTATATATTTTAGAGGAGGAGAAGAAGCCATGTCTAACTAGAATCTTCGCAGCATAAGGGTAGAAAAAGAATTGTGAATAGAGAAGAAGACCAGGGCTGTTTATATAGTGCTAGGCGGACGAACCTGGTCAGAAAACGTGACCAAATACAGCAGAACGAACCAGGTGCAGAAAACTGGAAAAAGCGGGCAGGTCGACACCCGTGTCGACTGGGCAGTCGACATGGGGGGGTGTCGACTGCGCAGTCGACACCCCTATCAACTTGACCTGGGCGGGAATTTTCCCGCCTTCCCCCTGCGCGTTTGAATTTCGAATTTAACTCTATTTTAAACTGTTTTGAACTTGGAATTTTCTGAAAACTTTGACGGGCCATATCTTGGTCATACGTACTCCGATTTTCAAAAACTCGGACTCTATTTCGCGTATTTTTCCGAGACGAACGCAATGGCGCAGCCCATTTCCCTTGATTTTGATTTTAAATTTTAATTCTTCCTTGATTTGCGAATCTTAGTGTTATAGAATTACGGGGTGTTACATGCAACATCCATATTCTAACTCATCCATTTTCATCCATAAAAGAAAAGAAAATGTTCATGCATCCATATGCAGTAAGAGAGAGTGATTGAGCCGATCTAGTGCCTAATGTGTGGTATATGGATCCACAGGCAACCACTAGCAAACATTTGCATCCACTAGCATCCATCAAACATAACATGTTTCAAACACATGTTTTCATCCATAGGACTCCTATCTAAATGTTGAAAACACTAGGGATAAGATATGCTCGATTGACAAAAATAGGCACAGATAAAGCTTTGGAAAAAGGAGTTAAGAACATACCCCCAAAAAGGAAAGGGTACGAAGCACGAATTCTATCTTCAGTTTCCCAAGTTGCGTCTTCTGGGTTGTCTTCCCTTTGACCCTTTACCAACTTGATTTCTTTGTTGTGCAACTTCTTAACTTCCAATCCAAAAATACGGATAGGGGCTTGTTTGACTGTCGCCTCCCGTTCCACCTCCACTTCTTCCAACATACTCGGCTCAACGACTTCTGCGGTGTCATGCAGGCACTTCAGCAGATGAGAAACATGAAAAACATTATGAACACCGGACAAATTTTCTGGGAGTTTTACTTTATAGGCCATTTGGCCAATTCTCTCGATTATGGGAAACGGTCCCACAAACCTAGGTGCCAACTTCCCTACTGAACTGAAGCGGACCACATTTCTCAGAGGCGATACTTTGATGAAAACTAAGTCTCCTACTTCAAACTCGATGTCGGTTCTCCTATTGTCTGCATAGGAATTCTTCCTATCTTGAGCTATTTTCATTCGCCATTGAATAAGGTCAATCTTCTCAGATGTCTCCCTAACCATATCAGGCCCGATTAACAATCTTTCTGTAGATTCCAACTAACAAGTTGGAGACCTACAGGGTCGTCCGTACAATGCTTCGAAGGGTGCCATGTCGATGCTGGCTTAATAGCTATTATTATAGGCAAACTCTACTAAGGGAAGATGCTCTTCCCAAGTCCCTCCGAAGTCTAGGATGCACATCCTCAGAAGATCTTCTAGAATTCTGTTTACCCTCTCCGTATGTCCATCGGTCTGAGGATGATAAGCGGCGCTCAAACACAACTGTGTACCCAATGCTTCTTGCAAACTCCTCCGAAATTCGCTGGTAAAGATGGGGTCACGATCGCCCACGATGCTGGAAGGAACTCCGTGGAGACGAACTATCTCACGAACATAAATTGTTGCCAACCATGGTGTCGTCCTTTTACTTTTAACTGGAATAAAGTGAGCACTCTTAGTAAGTCTGTCCACTATCACCCAAATACTAATATTACCTTTCTTCGATCTAGGCAAACCATCTATGAAATCCGTAGAGACGCTCTCCCATTTCCACTGCAGGACCTCTAATGGATGAAGTAATCCACCGGGCTTCTTTTGCTTAGCCTTGACTTGCTGGCAAACTAAACATCGAGAAAAAAATTCAGCCACGTCCCTCTTCATCCCAGCCCAAAAGAAAACCCTCTTCATGTCTCTGTACATCTTGTCACTGCCTGGATGTTTGGTCATCTTAGAATGGTGGGCTTCTTCTAGGACTGCCTTTATTTAACTTCTAGTTTGAGGAACGAAAAGTCTTCCATCTCGTCACAACCACTCCTTTTCATCTATGGCATACCTACTGAGGTGACTAGAAGTCTCCCCTCTTCTAAGCTTATCCATGATGTCTAGAATCTGTGGGTCACTTTGTTGTGAAGCTCCTTTCTACTCCATGAGAGTTGGTCGTATCTCCAAGAATGCAAATAGATCGGGCAAAACTTCGATGGAGGGTCTAAAAACAAAAGATGATATGAACTCCAAGTTCTTTCTTTCCACAAACAAAGGACTCAGGGCCACCCTCTACCGACTTAGTGCATCTTCCACCACATTACCCTTGCCGGGGGTTTAAGCAATCTCAAAATCATATGAAGCTAAGAACTCCATCCACCGCTGTTGCCTTAAGTTGAGATCCTTCTGTGAGAATAGATACTGGAGAGATTTATGGTCGGTGTACAACTCGAACCTTTCTCCAAGCAGATAATGACGTCATGTCTTTAACGCGAATACTATGGCAGCTAGCTCTAGATCATGGGTAGGGTAGTTCTTTTCATGAACCCGCACCTACCCCCATAACATATTACCTTCCCCGCTTGCATTGGAGCCACACCAAGCCCTGTACCACACACATCAGTGTAAACGGTAAATACTTTACTTCCATCAAGTTAGGCCAAGGTTGGGGCTATTGTCAGAGCCCTCTTTAGTCGTTGGAAACAACATCACATTCTATATCCCATGAAAACACCAAATTCTTCTTTGTCAACCTGGTGAGAGGGGCTGATATCTTCGCGAAGTCCTTAATGAACTTCCTATAGTAACCTGTCAACCCAAGGAAGCTTCTCACCTCGGTTGCGTTTTTAGTAATCTGCCAATCTTGCACTACAACCACCTTTGCGGGATCTACAGTTATCCCTTCTTTGGAGACTACATGCCCCAAGAATCTTATTTCTTTCTTCAAAAGTGGCGTTTGGAGAACTTTGTTTTAAGCTGATGGTCACGAAGAGTTTTCAAAACTTCTCTCAAATGTTGGGCATGCTCTTATTCGTTCTTGGAGAGGATCAAAATGTCATTAACGAAGACTATGACAAATTTGTTTAGGAATTTCCAAAACACCCTACTCATTAAATCAACAAAATAGGCAGGGGCATTTGTCAGCCAAAAAGGCATCACTAACCATTCAAAGAAACCATCCGGAGTTCTAAAGGCAGTTTTATCTATGCTGTCTTCTGCCACCCTCAGCTGATGGAACCCCGTAGCCAAATCTAACTAAGAAAGTACTGAGGCACCAACAAGCTGATCAAATAAACCATCAATCCTCGGAAGCTGGTGTCTATTCTTCTTGGTGAATTTATTCAAATCTCTGTAGTCAACACACAAACGAAGTGAACCATCTACCTTAGTTGCAAATACTACTGGAGCACCCCATTCAGATATCATTCGTCTGACAAACCCTTTCTCAAGCAGCTCCCCTGCTTGCTTACTCAGCTCCCTCCTTTCCCTTGGAGCCATGTGGCGCACAGGTAATGCAACTAGTTTTGCTTTGTCCACCAGATATATACGAAAGTCGATCTCGCGCCTCAGAGGTAAATCCCGTACCTCATCAAAAACATCAGAAAAATCTCGGACTACTAGGACAGATTGCAAATCCTCTTTAGATGGATCAAGAGATTCTAAGAAACTAAGCATAACAGACTCTTGTGGGTCACAAGAAACTTCGAGGGTCCTCCCATGACAATTCAAGAGCCTAACAACACTCCTCTCACAATCCAGAACGGCCCCATGCGTAGTAAGCCAGCCCATTCCTAGAATCAACCTATAGCCCATAAACCCTAGCACATAAGCGTCACATTCAAATTCGATGCCTAACACAGATAATTTTAGACCCCAGCAATCATCGATAAATGAGCCGAACCACCAATGGGTTTTGAAACAACAGCGGGATCTACTACGATACATGTAATTAAGTGAAGAGATTCAACTATAGAACTAGGTATAAACGAGTGTGAAGCACCAGAATCAAAAAGTGTTCTAACTAGATGATTTGAAAGTAAAACTAAACTTTCTACGGAAATATTTCTACCTCTTTCAGGAGCACTGATCGTGAGAGCATGCACCTGCCCTCTAGAAGTTTCAGCTCTTTGACCTTATCCCTGCGGTCCTTGTTTCTTTGGGCACTCTTTAGAGTAGTGTCCAATTTCTCCAAAATTAAAGCAACTGATCTTTCTTTTCTTACAATCTTTAACCAAGTGACCTTCCTTCCCACAATGGTGACATTTTCTCTTATCCCTGCCTTTGTCATTCTTCCCTCCATTCTTCTGTTGTTGCTGTTGTTGTTGTTGCTACCGTTGATGCTGCTGCTGCCCCTTCTTGGGCCATACCTTCTTATTCAACGATGAATCCTCAGCTTTCACTTCCTTCTTTTCCCCCTTGTCCTCCTCATGCATTAGGGCCATATCAACAAGCTTTTCAAACGTGGCCCCCATTGGAAGATGGGACATAGCTAAACCATGTAGAGGCTCATTTAACCCTTTGAAAAACTATAAGGCCTTTTTGTGCGATGTGTCGACCAACTCTAGCCCAAACCTTGCCAGTTGGTTGAACTTGTTCACATATTCCTTTACCGTCATATTTCCTTGTTTGAGTGCTAAGAACCTCTCCATTTGTATGCTTTGCTCTGCTTTTGAAAGAAATTTCATTTCAAACCTCTGTCTAAAGTCTTCCCAAGTCTCTACAGGACGTCCATCTTGGGTGACTTCTCACCAAAATGAGGCTTCATCCTTTAACAGCCAAGCAGCTAATTGAATTTTCCTTCGGTCCTCCACTTCAAAGATTACGAACAAGTCCTCGGTCCCCTTAAGCCAATTCCAGGCTTCTATGAATGTCTCGTTCCCATGGAATGGCTTCCCTCCCATAGCGCGGAAGTCCTGCAGATTTTGGCGAAGTTATCTGCTCTTGGAGGGGGAGGAGGAGAAATGACGGGTGCAGCCTGGGGAGGAATGTCCCTTTGGCCTTGGGCAGGCTCTGTGGCCTCCAAATACCTACGAAACCATCCAGGTATAGTGACGCCCTCTGGGATGTTAGGGATGTTTTGTTCCCCAGACATGTTGAAAAAAGGAAAAGGAAGAAATTTAGATAAAGGACCAAAGGATATTACATATGGCTTTTTGGGGAATGTTTTTCAAAACAGACTTTTCTTTTTGAAAATACTTTCTTTTAAAACTCATTTTGAAAATATTTTTCAAAAACTCTTATCTAATCTGGTAACCTTCAGCTCTGATACCAAGTGTGACACCTCACATCCGTTAATGTCACTCACAAAGGGAATGCATTAAGTTTTGTGAAGCGTTTAGGTAAACCGATACAGAATATTACAAGACAGATATAAAAAATTTTGCAGCGGAAATAAACAACTTCATTTATCATCAAAATACCGTGGTCCAAAGCATCATTTGTCTGAAATATAAAAACCCATTACAACATAAAAACCACTGTCTTGTACTTCAGAAATATCAGAGTACATAAAAGAAAGAAAATTCCCCAATAACAAAATATAGCCATTGCAACGAGAATAGGAGCTTGATCCGTACATATCAGCAGCTCCAGCAATCAAGCAAAATCATGATCAAGCCTGAGTGTTTCCTCCTTGGGAAGCTAAAGGGGGGAACGGAAGAGAGAAGGAAAAACAAAAGGGGTCAGACATAAAGTCTGGCGAGTCTAGTAACTTTTAGCCAGTAAATAAATAAATGTAATCATGATAGGCATAAAGTGGATAAGAAAGATCACTATGCAAATGGCAGGTGTGACAGGGCATATAAGGTAAGGTGTATACATGCTTCACTAATAACTACTCTGCACTATTACTAGTATAATTTAAAATGAGAAGATCCCTTCCACTATAAGTAGGTAGACTTAGGGCATACGTCCGAGTTTACCCTAACCACTACCCTAATTGATCGGCTCCCTACTTTGTAGATACACTGTACTGGTCCCACGGTATAGGGTATCACTTCCCTAAAGTGGTAATCCAATATGTGCACAGTCATATCTATTGGTGGCACGGTCGTCTTGTCCCCTTCTTCCCGGTCCATGCATGCACATGTCCCTGGTCGGTTTGCACCGTCTACACTACCTACCACGTTTTGGATCTCTTACAATGAATCAGTAAGCGTGCTCCTTCTCCACCTAGTATGGAGTTCACTACTCTGATACTGAATAGGGGTTACTGATTGAAATGGGTCCCACACAATATGATACAACAATCCCCTTTTGTCTTGTATCCCCACTAGGTTTTCCACTGACTATGTATACCCTAATGGGTGATCTTTAATTACATAGCCCTATACCAGTTATGCTTACCCTAAAAGGGTGATCTTTAATTACATAACTTTACCGGGTTAACTTTGTGGGCTTATATATATATTACCCACCCCCTTCAGTTATACTTAACCCACCCATTATCCAATCCATTTTACTTAACCCTAACTTATGTTCATAATCAAACAGTTTTTATGGATTAAATTAGGTTAAGTAGTCCTTTCTCATTACCATGTCCAATTATGGTTATATTGGGCTAGATCTCCCACATGAGGCCTACAATGTGTGGATGATGGATGTGTCGGTCGGGTCCGGGCAGTCTTATTCCATAGTTGGGCCTAACCTCGTGTCTTAGCCCGAGTCGTATTTACACACTTAGAACTCAAACATTAGGTTCAACATTAGTGGCTGCTGCATATGTCGGTCAGGTCCGGGCAGACTCTCGCCACTAATGTAACCTAACCTCGTGTCATAAGTGTTAATATAATTCCTAATTATAGCTGCTAAACATTCCATTTATTAATTAATTTACCAATTAATTAATCTTACCCTTTTGGGTGTTATTGCTCATTCTATCAACAATTTGAATTATTAGTCCAAAGATGTTTATTTCCCAAATATGCCAATATTTACTTTTCCCCCGTTTCTAACTAACTTCCTCACAAAATTGACGACATGCATAGGCTAAATAATTAGCCTCGCCATAAGCGATAAAAAGGAAAGCTAATAGGGATGTAACACAAGTGATCATTGAATATGATTTGGCATAACATAGATTAACATGATCATAAGGTTTTCATATGAACTTGTGACAATTTCTATGATGTCAAAGTGAACAAAATGAGATCTAAACTAATATTTTTGATGTCCAGCAATTCAGATCTAGCATAATACAAATTAAGATCCCAAATTATAAAATAGCAGAATTTCACAACCGAATTGGATCTAAAGAAATAGATTTATCATGACATAGTAGAATAACCATAGTTGAATTAGATCTAAAGAAATAGATCTATCATGACAGGGTAGCATATTTAAATCTAAAGGTGACTTCACATGTCAAGTTTACTACATATCATAGTTAACTACAACATGACAGGTGAAAGGTGGTTTACAATAAGGATTAGACCTAAATTAACAAGTTCGCATTTACCACAATATACTTGCATGTCAAGATCCACATAGGCAACATAGTAGAATGTCCATAATCATATTAGATCTAGGAAAAATGACATAATATACTTGCATAGGTTCATGATTTACAACATATACCCAATTCACAGTCTTTCATAATTCACATTTATCTATTTAAACCTAAAAGTGGCTAGAAACTCACAGCGTTAGTTTTAGAGAATTGAGAGAGAATAGATCTAAATTCTGAATTCTGAATTTGATTAGCTTAACCGTTGTTGTAGGACTTGATTCTGATTCAGTTTGCAACCCGACAACATATGGCTCCCATGATCTCCAATGAAGAAAATAGGAGAATAGGGGACCATATTTATAGCCTAGAACCAATGAATTAGACCCAGAATCAAGTTCAAGTACGTAAAACCAATTCTGCCCAGATCTTCCCGGAGGAGGGGGTGGGGGGGTCAACACCCCTATAGGGGGGTCAACACCCATGTCGATACCCCCTGGTGGGGTCGACACCCACGAGCGGAAATTTTCCCGCTCAGCCCGATTTGGTTGGATTTTTGATTTTTGAAATATTTTGAAGGTTCTGGAATTATTTTATATATATATATATATATATATATATACTTCCTTATGCGTATACAAACTTCTAAGGCTTATTACTTCTCTATACGATATCCGATTTACGCAAATTCGGACTCTATCCCAAGCAGAATTCCGAGACGAACGCAATGGCGTAGCCTGTTTCCCTTAATTTTTTTTTAAATTAATTATTCTTTAATTTGTCAATTTTAATATTTTTAAAATACAGGTTGTTACATCTATTCCCCAGTAGATTAACCTAATAAATAATATATATATATAGCTATGTACCCAATATCGAAGCACTTCCCATTGTACCCTCCTTGTGTGGTCCCAATCGTCGTACTATGAATAACATACTGGACCTTCGTCTACATGCTACGAAAGCGTACTTAACTATGCTACGAAGTCATACCAAGTCTCCTATGTCACACCAAGAAAGCGTACTAGGCTATGCTGCGAAAGCGTACTAGGCTATGATGTGAAAGCGAATAAGCATCTATCGCTGCACTATAAGGGCACCCTAATCCCTGAGCTTTCCTAAGAAACTCAGTCGGGAGCTTTACACGTACTTGTAAAGGATAGCCTTATTAGGCCTACAGTACAAATATCCCCACTTTATCCTGCCCCGAATCTAATTGAAGACTATTCAAAAGAGCTATATGACTGCCCTACCATCCAATTTAAAAAAACATGTGGTCCCTCATCCAATGACCCAATAGTGAAATCATTGGCCAATTGGCTTAGCTCCAGTCTTTCCCGCACACGGTCCGAATGACGATGACGGGTATCCAACAACCTACTATCCTTGTTGGGTCCTGGCCACGAAGCCACCCTCCTTGATGCAGCCGCCAGATCATCCTAAGATCATCCCAATCAGTCTTTAGGCTGTCTATCATCCATGATGCAGCCAAGGAATACTCACTGGATGGAACCGTATATTCATGCCTCTTTGGGTATAGCTTCATTGGTCCTACCACAAAGGTTCATCATGGAGTATCCTCACATCCCGTAGAAGTCCCGCACTTCCTTCCAGTCCTGTCGAATAAGTTGGACGTGCTCCCTCTCGTGTCTCCAGACATCCACGATGATCTGCCCCATTGAGCTCTTCATCTTAAAACGTACGGATTGGTCCAAGCGCCTCGTGTCATTACGTTATTAGACGCTATGTATAATCTTTAACTACGCGCTTGTTTTACTTACCACATTGCTAATAAACTTTAACATTAATTTTTTTATTCTACATTCAAGTTATTTGTTTGTTAGCCTTAGTTGGACACTTATTTTCCCTAATCAACTCTCACTACCGGAACAAACCACCACTTATTATTATATTCATTAAACTTAATTACTTAATTATAAGTTTACTAATAATAAGCCTACTCTACTCTTTTCCTCTTAAAACCTCATGTTATAATATTGTCATAAGTATAATTTTTAGTTCCCTTTTTAAACTTATTTCCCATTGTCCACGTTTATTTATAATACGCCTCTTATTATTTAACAAAACTTTTGTAGTTATGACATTAATCTATTCACTGTCTTTGTAAGTTTACACAATAAACCCTTCTTATCAATTTTTCTTTCCATAACCTCTTTCAATTATGTTACCCTTCTTTATCATCTTTACAATTCTTTTTTTAAGGAAGTTAGGTCTATTCCAAATTAATTGGTTACCAAAACTGTAATAAAATCCATTTCCATTGTTCCAGGCAATTACTGTAATGGGAACTCATGATTGCAAAACAGTTCTTTTCTTGTTTTTGAAGTCATCATATTAGTGTGCAATATAGTTAACTCACTATATAACACTTACCTTCATTTATTCATAATTTTAGTTTGCAATCATGTTTCTTTTTTTCTTTTATTTACTAAACTATGTAAACACATTCCCCTTTTTCCTAACCACTTAATCTAGGCTATTCCCAACTTTTAGATTCGATTAATATATTAATTATTGTCTCTAACTTACTTTCTCCTTTTGTTTTACCCAATTATAGTAAAATTTGACACAGTTGGACACAATTGGATTTACATCTCTTTTTCTACAATTTTCTGTAATATTTCCATTTAAACCTGAAAAGCGATTCCTTACAAATAATATGTAAATTCCCAAATATTCCATTTATTACAATATTGGCATAATATATTCTTTTATCCCCAATCACCAAAATTTTCCTCTTTTTGTTCATAATTTAAATCGAATTGGCGCATAACTACAATTCAACAACTTTGCGCCTACCCACAATACAATTATCAAATTTGCATATAATTCCACTTTTATTCATTTTTTCGTGCACAACTAAAATTTGACGTAAAATATATATATATTATGACGCAGAAGAGGGGAAAGGAAGAAGAAGAACATATTACAATTTTAGCAGGAATCAAACAATACAAAATTACTATTATTGAAAAATATAGTTTGATCAACTCAACTGACTACTTTCTAATTCTTGAATCAGATTCAGGTCTGTCACCCGTGGTCTTTCTAATTGAATCTATTATTGAAATAACCATGGATTAACAAATGTGTGACGGCCGAGAATTTCGCTCGATCCTAATCAGTCGTTAAACCGATCTAGACCGTTCGAAACCCCTGACTGTTTGAGAACAGGACAAATCAGAACACAAACAGAAGAACATTTCATTGTATATTACAACAATCCCATCAGATACAAGAATATACAGAGTATAAATGAATAAATTACATTCGATAAATATCAGAGATTACAATAAATTACATAGCAGCGGAAAATAATACAAAGCACAACTGAAGGTGATATACGGATACAGAGCTTTCCGGATATCATTCCAGCTGTAAACCAGGATCCTGTGAATATAAATCTGCAAAACCAAAACTACTAGCTGCCCGTGCGGAAAATAGGGGCACCCAGAGTTTAGGTTAAAACAATAAACTCCAGGTCAGTCATGTGACTGGTGTGAGAACTAAAACAATTATTAATATTGGTTTTAAAGTTAGGTAAATCAAGGGACCACGCCGTATAACACGGAACAGGTTTCCTCCCAAGAATACCAGTGCATAAAACAATAGCGCAATGCTAAATAAAGAAAAAATGAAGCTGTTATAAGGCCAAGGTCCTATCACACAATGCAACGCAAGCCGGGGGATAGGGTTTTCCCTTATAACAGCCAAAGCATGCTTGATACGTTTAAAACAAATCATTTGATACTATAATAACTGTATAGTGTCAAAACATTTCAATCATAAATATCAATCATAGGCGGCATAGCTACCATCTACTATGTCGCCATACTAGTTCTACAATTAAAGACGAATTACACGTATTGGAAATTGGATTCCGTCATGAGTCGAGGCAAGGGGCAAGATCCTCTCCGCGTTCGAGACACTCTAGCAAATGTCTCAGGGTTACGCACTCTGGGCAACCCTGGATGCGGCTGGGCCGGTCCTCACTTACGTTAGAGGATTAGCAATTCCTGAACACACGTTTCCCGGTCCTTACAGACCTATAATCGAGGCGCCTCGCATTCCAACAAACACAAAGGTGAAAAGTATATAAATGTCAGGGCTGGTAAGTCACTGACACCACCAAAGCTAGAAAGAAACGTCGTGCTCTCCCAGCGGTCCGTATCCCATTTTTAACTCATACCGAGGTGTGAGGCTCGCGAATTTACGTTATACACAAAGCTACGCCACAGAGGTCGTGCTTTGATCATCAACCACAAGACTTTGCTTTTCAACAGAAGCCTTGATCATTGCATCTCAGCGTGCCACACAGGCAATTCATGCCATGCGATTGATATCTATCGATATATAACCTCTAAACTCGTACGTCTCAGAGAAGGGCGTTAAGCAAGAGAATAAATTCTCCGCCGCCAAACAGATATATATTTAACAGAAATCAATCAACACAGAATAAAATCCAATGTCAGACACATAATCCATTTACAAGTTCGTTCTGGGTCTGAACGAAACCGGAGGCACTTTCCTCGCATATCCATCCATCTCCAAGTACGTCTGGACGACCACCAACTATTTCCATCCTCTTGGGTGTACAGCCCAATCAGGATCGTCAGTAATTATCCAAACGATGTGAAGACTTCCGGTCTTCGACCACCGTCTTCATCTTCGACATATCGTCGAATCGGTTATTCAGAATGGGTGTAAACCCGGACTTTCCGAACAACCCGCGTATATTAAAAACAAATGTTACACAAACACAACATACGCCTCATTCCAATTCATTAATCACTAACCGCAAATTAGCAAGAGAACAATTTCCCAAACATTAACCCCGAAGGCCGAAACCAACATCAGATCAATACCCAGGAAACCATTCTTCTTAGCCAACCTACAGCTAGTTTCTGAATTCCACATTCTTAGGGAAAAGTTCCCATTAATTTTATCCAAGATAAATTCTTTTAAATTTATCCTGTAATCTTCCTTTGGATGTCATTTAAAACCAAATTAGGGTTTTTTCAACTAGTCGAGATTAGCGAACCACAACGAAGTAATTATTTATTTTATTTCTCAATCCCAACCTATTCATCCCATGAAGCAAAACTGGTAACACTCCATATCTAATACCATGGTGTTATCGGTAAAATTGATTACCATTTCACGTTCAAATCTAATTAAAGATTTAACTATCGCTTTGGAGCAAAACTGGTGATACTCCATTCTCGCTCATTTTCTAGATTTGATAATTTAGATTACAAATTTACATTTCAATCTAATTGCAGATTCGTTAAAACTCCTTTTACTGGGTTAAAGAACTAGGTGTTATTTAAAACACAGTTCACGACAAACCCAAATTACATTTTATTTATTATCGGGTTAAAGAACTAGTGTTATTTAAAACACCGTTCACGATAAACCCATTTTATATTCAATCAAATATATTAGAGATTCCGGTTATTTAAAACCCCTTTTTAAATCTAATTAATTTATTTAAAAATAATTGGGTTTTAAATTTAGTTCAATATAGTTCATTTCGATAAAAATCTATTTTTATCTTTTCAAATATGGAGTTTTTCACCCCAATTTCTCTCAAATCATTTCTTATGATTTTACACAAATTATTGATATTTTTAATAATTTTATTGAGGCCCGTACAATCGATTTCCAACAATGGCCATCGAATTGCACTTATAGCGACCTTTTTCAAATTTGATTTGGACGTATCTCCAAATCCAACCGTTAGATTTCAAATTTCTAATATTCGTTAGAAAGCTCTTTTCGATATGAACCCAACGGTTCCGGTTTTAGGAGAATCCGACGGTCGGATCTCCCGTAATGTCCGTTTGAAATAAATGGTCGAAATTCACGAACTGCCGCGCCGCGTTCTATTCAGGCCATTATATTATATATATATAATATACATAATATATATTTCGTCGATTTCTATTTAAAACGAATTATATAAATAGTTTTGAATTCGTTTCAAGAACCATTTCAACTTCTATTTCAATCCAAAGCAAAATTGAATTCTTCTTTAAAAATTCGTTTTAAAATTCATTTCTATTCAATTCAAATTTCAATTCCATTTGAATTCATTTCAATTCGTTTTCAATTCAATTTGAATTCGTTTTAAATTCAATTCAATTCAAATTGGTTTTCTATTCGACTCAAATTCATTTCTAAATCTTTGTATATTCAATTCATTTCGAAATCGCTATATATTCAATTCATTTCGAAATCGTTATATATTCAATTCATCCCGAAATCGTTATATATTCAATTCATTTCGAAGTCGTTATATATTCAATTCATTTCGAAATCGTTATATATTCAATTCATTTCGAAATCGTTATATATTCAATTCATTTCGAAATCGTTATATATTCAATTCATTTCGAAATCGTTATATATTCAATTCATTTCGAAATCGTTATATATTCAATTGAAATCAAATTCGTTATATATTCAATTGAAATCAAATTCATTATATATTCAATTGAAATCAAATTCGTTATCGTTTTCTATTCATTTTAAAATGAATAAAATCGATATAAATATCGTTCACGTCAAAATGGCGTCAATCTAATCAACACGGCTTCATATATTTCTATTTTTCAAATGTTCTGTTTCAAATATTTCTTTTACAAATATTTCTATTTCAAATGTTTCATTTTCAAATATTTCGTTCAACACATGACTAATCTCAACGGATGAGTACAGTCAACACATGAACATTTATATTATATTGATAAAGATGTAATTTTTATTATAAAAATATTTCGTTCAACACATGACTAATCTCAATGGATGAGTACAGTCAACACATGAACCTTTATATTATATTGATAAAGATGTAATTTTTATTATAAAAATGTTTCGTTCAACACATGACTAATCTCAACGGATGAGTACAGTCAACACATGAACCTTTATATTATATTGAAAAAGATGTAATTTTTATTATAAAAATGTTTCGTTCAACACATGACTAATCTCAACGGATGAGTACAGTCAACACATGAACCTTTATATTATATTGAAAAAGATGTAATTTTTATTATAAAAATATTTCGTTCAACACATGACTAATCTCAACGGATGAGTACAGTCAACACATGAACCTTTATATTATATTGATAAAGATGTAATTTTTATTATAAAAATATTTCGTTCAACACATGACTAATCTCAACGGATGAGTACAGTCAACACATGAACCTTTATATTATATTGATAAAGATGTAATTTTTATTATAAAAATATTTCGTTCAACACATGACTAATCTCAACGGATGAGTACAGTCAACACATGAACCTTTATATTATATTATTCTTTATTTTCTAAATGGGAATGAGGCCCAATCAATCACCATATAAATTTAATTATATGGATTTTCATACAACACATGTATATAATAGCATTGAAAAATAATCAATCCTCAACCAAAGTGCACTACACTGTATAAGCATCAAATATAGATATCTAACGCTTATACAGCCTGTCAATCTATCGATCGACATATTTAATCAATCAGGATGAGTGAACTTCAAATTTCATCCCAACACCCGTGTGGGGTTTCAAATCAACAAACACAGATTTTATTTGTGCAGTTGGGCGATGTGTAAAATTTATCGTCCCAATCAATGTCATTCAAATATGTGTACATAAACAAACCGTCCGGTTTGTAAATGAATATTTATTTATTCACATTCACGTTAAAAATTATATTTTTAACGATAAAATATTTTATTCCAACATATGAATTTCTATTCAGTTCATTCTTTAAATAAAATGATATTTTTATTTTTCTAACATATTTTAGAAAATTTCGGCGGCATAACGGCACGATACTAGAAACGGGACAAGGCCTAGCCTTATCCCCGGTCTAGTGAAGGCCCACGCCATTCACACATCAATCAAATTCACCAAACAACCAATTTCAAATCTAGTCATCTAACTAATTTATGCAACCAAACAAACAAGTCCATGGTCTGTGGACGATTGTGTCGGGTGCTACTAAGCACCGTCTGCATCCTAGTATATATATAAATAGAAATGAAATTGAAGAGTGAGAAGTTCTCACAGATAGCTATCCTAGCTCCACGGCACTTCATTGATAGAAATCTTCATCGCTATCGCATCTTCGTCATCTTTGTTGCCCGTAGCCACTACATATATAAAAATCACACATTTTTATATTTTGATGTCTTTAAAATAAAAATCACATTTTTATTTACTCACTTTCAATTTAAAAATCATATTTTTATAATTGCTTCATACATTTAAAAATCGAATTTTCACTTTGCTATTCAATATATAAAAATCGAATTTTTACTTTGCTATTCAATATATAAAAATCGAATTTTTACTTTGTTATTCAATATATAAAAATCGAATTTTTACTTTGTTATCATATAGATAAAAATTCCATTTTAAAAATATAGATTTCGCTTTTCTTCTTTTTCCCTTCAAAATCAAATCTTTATAACTCGTTATGGATAATAAAAATCATAACTTCCTTGTTGCAAAAATCTATATTTTTCCCGAAGTAAAAATCATATTTTTACTTCACTACTCATCTCAAAATATCGTCTTTTCTATTTCATCACTATAAAAATCACATTTTTATTTTGCTACCTATATAAAGATGATATTTTTAATATTCCTATCATGTAAAAATTATATTTTTAATTCTCTACCTAAACAAAAATCATATTTCTACCACTTCTATATAGTAAAGATTATATTTTTAATACTTTAAAAATATAAAAATCATATTTTTAATTCTTTAAAAATATAAAAATTATATTTTTAACTCCCACAATTCAAAATCAAATCTTTACTTTTCAAAATCAAATCATTTTGATTTAAAAATCTAATCTTACCTAGTTAATAAAAATCGCATCTTTCTAGTTTAAAAATAACTATTTTTCATACATAAACATTTATTCTTTTCTAAACTAAAAATCAATGCTTTTAAATTAATAAAAATCGGTTCTTGTTATCCATAAAAATTCAGTTTTTGCTTATCATAAATAAAAACAAATAAAGGTAAAAACTTACAAAGGGGTTTCAGCTAGGGCGCAGCAGGGTAGGGGGCTCGAGGTCGCAGGCGAAGGGAGGGGAGATGGTGTCTTCGGTCGAAGGAGAAGGGGGGGGGGACGTCGGCAGTCGTCTCGTTGCTGGGGGGGGGGGTCTTCGCGCCAGGCGCCAGTCGAAGGGGGAAAGGAGGAGAAGAAGTGGAAGGGGCGGCGATTGGGTGGAGGACGGTGGCGTGATCGTCGGGGAGGGCGGATCGATTCCGTCCGCTTCGTTTTCCCCCTTTTTTTTCAAATTCGTTTCGGGAAGGAAATGAACGGGGGAGGGGGGCCAGTTTGACTGAGTTATGGGGGAGATATATTTTTTTTTATTATTATTATTTTTTTATTTTTCGCCGAAAAGCAACTTTTATTTTCGATCTCAAAACGAGGCCCACCGCCTGTCGTAGCGTTTTACCCCCATTCCGAACACAATGGGACATGATTTGTAGGTTGATTCGATCGTTCGAATCAGTTTCCGTTAAATTTACATTTAAATCACTATATTGAATTTTAAACGTACATTTCAAATTACCGGGGTCACATACTAACTCTAAAAATTCTCGAAAAATATTTTCTAGCTTCGTATTGACGATACGGTCCTAACAAAACTAGTTTCGTCGAATTCCGAGACCGTTTGAAAAATGACCAATTTCCAGTCGATTAAAATCAACTTAAACTGGTCAAATGCGTTTTCCTTTGCCACGCTCACATATTGATTCGAAAAATTATGAAATTTGGAATCTAGCAATAACTTGACACTGCGGATCCAACAAAAGTGGTTTCGTCGAAATCCGAGGTCATTTGTAAAATGTCCATTTTTAAGGGCCTGAATTCCATAGGAACTATTCAGAATTTTCAACTGGACATATCTTTTGATTCCCGGTATGAAACCTCGATTTTTCGGATACGTTGGAAAGATATTCACAATTAGATCCTATTGTTTTTGGTTTCACTAAAATCCGGATTGTTTTGCACCCGGTACATTCAATCGAAGTTTGAAATCGAATTATCGAACTACCGCGCCATTTTCAATTCTATTTATAATTATATATAAATATTTATATTCTAACGACGGCGTATATAATATATACGTTCGAATTATATTCAAAATAAATTTCTCGTCGATATTATTTAAAATAATTCATTTTAAATATTCAAAATTCGCTAAAATTGCCAAAATAAAAATTTTAAACTGGCCCAGAATTTGCGGGTTATTACAATCTCCCCCACTTAAAACTTTTCGTCCCCGAAAAGGAACAAAGTCGAAAGTGGTTTGATTAATCAACTCTATGTTCGAGCTGGCTTGCATTCTCCAACTTTTCAGTTTCTGAGAATTTTCAAATTTTCAAAAATTTGGCTAACACCCTAAATTTTCGATAAATTTCGCCATAACCTCCCCTGCACCGGGAGCATCGGGGAATTTCAAATAGCTTCCCCGGTCCTTCCAATCTCAAAAAGAAAAAGAAAAAGCCAAGCGGCTAGCCAATAGGCTCATAAAATCATCATCACCCAAAAAAACAGTAAATTATGTAGTAAACATGTACCTATTTGTCGGGCAAACAAATTTTATTCTCTGCTCTAGCCTCCTTTCTATGACCTGTTCAATGTAAGTATATGTATATGCAAGCAAATGCGACCAATTTTCAATACAGTTCAATATTTGGTTCAATTAGGCTAAATGGTTCAAAATTATCAAACAAATGAACAAACAACACAAACATCAATCAATTAGTGGATTAGAGTTTTCAAATTCATAATTTTGATACATATACAAAAATCATGTTTTTGATGCCAATTCACAACAATGTGTTCTAACTATATAAGTTTTGGTTCTCACACCAGTCTAATGGAAATATATCGATATCACACCTTCGTTACTCGAACATGAATACTAATGACGACTAGTCAATCATCAGAATCATCTTCGGGCCACTAGAGCGTGATTCTATATCTATCCAATATATTAAAACTTCGAATATACGTTCATGACGCGTATACGCGAAATCTATATATACTCGATTGTCCATATTCAAAATAAACAAATATTCAAATACGTATAAAATGATTTAAATTTTAAAAAAAAATTGTTTCCATTTGAAAAATATACTCTTCACACTCGTTCTAGGATACTACTGATCCTATCTCTAACGAGTCATTCTAATTGGATATTACTAATCCAATATCTGATGAATTCTTTCGTATGGTTATAATGTGCCTTGTTCTCGAGCTCTGTAAACCAAAGCTCTGATACCAAATGTGACGGCCGAGAATTTCGCTCGATTCTAATCAGTCGTTAAACCGATCTAGACCGTTCGAAACCCCTGACTGTTTGAGAACAGGACAAATCAGAACACAAACAGAAGAACATTTCATTGTATATTACAACAATCCCATCAGATACAAGAATATACAGAGTATAAATGAATAAATTACATTCGATAAATATCAGAGATTACAATAAATTACATAGCAGCGGAAAATAATACAAAGCACAACTGAAGGTGATATACGGATACAGAGCTTTCCGGATATCATTCCAGCCGTAAACCAGGATCCTGTGAATATAAATCTGCAAAACCAAAACTACTAGCTGCCCGTGCGGAAAATAGGGGCACCCAGAGTTTAGGTTAAAACAATAAACTCCAGGTCAGTCATGTGACTGGTGTGAGAACTAAAACAATTATTAATATTGGTTTTAAAGTTAGGTAAATCAAGGGACCACGCCGTATAACACGGAACGGGTTTCCTCCCAAGAATACCAGTGCATAAAACAACAGCGCAATGCTAAATAAAGAAAAAATGAAGCTGTTATAAGACCCAGGTCCTATCACACAATGCAACGCAAGCCGGGGGATAGGGTTTTCCCTTATAACAGCCAAAGCATGCTTGATACGTTTAAAACAAATCATTTGATACTATAATAAGTGTATAGTGTCAAAACATTTCAATCATAAATATCAATCATAGGCGGCATAGCTACCATCTACTATGTCGCCATACTAGTTCTACAATTAAAGACGAATTACACGTATTGGAAATTGGATTCCGTCATGAGTCGAGGCAAGGGTCAAGATCCTCTCCGCGTTCGAGACACTCTAGCAAATGTCTCAGGGTTACGCACTCTGGGCAACCCTGGATGCGGCTGGGCCGGTCCTCACTTACGTTAGAGGATTGGCAATTCCTGAACACACGTTTCCCGGTCCTTACAGACCTATAATCGAGGCGCCTCGCATTCCAACAACCACAAAGGTGAAAAGTATATAAATGTCAGGGCTGGTAAGTCACTGACACCACCAAAGCTAGAAAGAAACGTCGTGCTCTCCCAGCGGTCTGTATCCCGTTTTTAACTCATAACGAGGTGAGAGGCTCGCGAATTTACGTTATACACAAAGCTACGCCACAGAGGCCGTGCTTTGATCATCAACCACAAGAATTTTCTTTTCAACAGAAGCCTTGATCATTGCATCTCAGCGTGCCACACAGGCAATTCATGCCATGCGATTGATATCTATCGATATATAACCTCTAAGCTCGTACGTCTCAGAGAAGGGCGTTAAGCAAGAGAATAAATTCTCCGCCGCCAAACAGATATATATTTAACAGAAATCAATCAACACAGAATAAAATCCAATGTCAGACACACAATCCATTTACAAGTTCGTTCTGGGTCTGAACGAAACCGGAGGCACTTTCCTCGCATATCCATCCATCTCCAAGTACGTCTGGACGACCACCAACTATTTCCATCCTCTTGGGTGTACAGCCCAATCAGGATCGTCAGTAATTATCCAAACGATGTGAAGACTTCCGGTCTTCGACCACCGTCTTCGTCTTCGACATATCGTCGAATCGGTTATTCAGAATGGGTGTAAACCCGGACTTTCCGAACAACCCGCGTATATTAAAAACAAATGTTACACAAACACAACATACGCCTCATTCCAATTCATTAGTCACTAACCGCAAATTAGCAAGAGAACAATTTCCCAAACATTAACCCCGAAGGCCGAAACCAACATCAGATCAATACCCAGGAAACCATTCTTCTTAGCCAACCTACAGCTAGTTTCTAAATTCCACATTCTTAGGAAAAAGTTCCCATTAATTTTATCCAAGATAAATTCTTTAAAATTTATCCTGTAATCTTCCTTTGGATGTCATTTAAAACCAAATTAGGGTTTTTTCAACTAGTCGAGATTAGCGAACCACAACGAAGTAATTATTTATTTTATTTCTCAATCCCAACCTATTCATCCCATGAAGCAAAACTGGTAATACTCCATATCTAATACCATGGTGTTATCGGTAAAATTGATTACCATTTCACGTTCAAATCTAATTAAAGATTTAACTATCGCTTTGGAGCAAAACTGGTGATACTCCATTCTCGCTCATTTTCTAAATTTGATAATTTAGATTACAAATTTACATTTCAATCTAATTGCAGATTCGTTAAAACTCCTTTTACTGGGTTAAAGAACTAGGTGTTATTTAAAACACAGTTCACGACAAACCCAAATTACATTTTATTTATTATCGGGTTAAAGAACTAGTGTTATTTAAAACACCATTCACGATAAACCCATTTTATATTCAATCAAATATATTAGAGATTCCGGTTATTTAAAACCCCTTTTTAAATCTAATTAATTTATTTAAAAATAATTGGGTTTTAAATTTAGTTCAATATAGTTCATTTCGATAAAAATCTATTTTTATCTTTTCAAATATGGAGTTTTTCACCCCAATTTCTCTCAAATCATTTCTTATGATTTTACACAAATTATTGATATTTTTAATAATTTTATTGAGGCCCGTACAATCGATTTCCAATAATGGCCATCGAACTGCACTTATAGCGACCTTTTTCAAATTTGATTTGGACGTATCTCCAAATACAACCGTTAGATTTCAAATTTCTAATATTCGTTAGAAAGCTCTTTTCGATATAAACCCAACGGTTCCGGTTTTAGGAGAATCCGACGGTCGGATCTCCCGTAATGTCCATTTGAAATAAATGGTCGAAATTCACGAACTGCCGCGGCGCGGCGCGTTCTATTCAGGCCATTATATTATATATATAATATACATAATATATATTTCATCGATTTCTATTTAAAACGAATTATATAAATAGTTTTGAATTCGTTTCAAGATCCATTTCAACTTCTATTTCAATCCAAAGCAAAATTGAATTCTTCTTTAAAAATTCGTTTTAAAATTCATTTCTATTCAATTCAAATTTCAATTCCATTTGAATTCATTTCAATTCGTTTTCAATTCAATTTGAATTCGTTTTCAATTCAATTCAATTCAAATTGGTTTTCTATTCGATTCAAATTCATTTCTAAATCTTTGTATATTCAATTCATTTCGAAATCGCTATATATTCAATTCATTTCGAAATCATTATATATTCAATTCATCTCGAAATCGTTATATATTCAATTCATTTCGAAGTCGTTATATATTCAATTCATTTCGAAATCGTTATATATTCAATTCATTTCGAAATCGTTATATATTCAATTCATTTCGAAATCGTTATATATTCAATTGAAATCAAATTCGTTATATATTCAATTGAAATCAAATTCGTTATCGTTTTCTGTTCATTTTAAAATGAATAAAATCGATATAAATATCGTTCACGTCAAAATGGCGTCAATCTAATCAACACGGCTTCATATATTTCTATTTTTCAAATGTTCTGTTTCAAATATTTCTTTTACAAATATTTCTATTTCAAATGTTTCGTTTTCAAATATTTCGTTCAACACATGACTAATCTCAACGGATGAGTACAGTCAACACATGAACATTTATATTATATTGATAAAGATGTAATTTTTATTATAAAAATATTTCGTTCACCACATGACTAATCTCAATGGATGAGTACAGTCAACACATGAACCTTTATATTATATTGATAAAGATGTAATTTTTATTATAAAAATGTTTCGTTCAACACATGACTAATCTCAACGGATGAGTACAGTCAACACATGAACCTTTATATTATATTGATAAAGATGTAATTTTTATTATAAAAATATTTCGTTCAACACATGACTAATCTCAACGGATGAGTATAGTCAACACATGAACATTTATATTATATTGATAAAGATGTAATTTTTATTATAAAAATATTTCGTTCAACACATGACTAATCTCAACGGATGAGTACAGTCAACACATGAACCTTTATATTATATTGATAAAGATGTAATTTTTATTATAAAAATATTTCGTTCAACACATGACTAATCTCAACGGATGAGTACAGTCAACACATGAACCTTTATATTATATTGATAAAGATGTAATTTTTATTATAAAAATATTTCGTTCAACACATGACTAATCTCAACGGATGAGTACAGTCAACACATGAACCTTTATATTATATTATTCTTTATTTTCTAAATGGGAATGAGGCCCAATCAATCACCATATAAATTTAATTATATGGATTTTCATACAACACATGTATATAATAGCATTGAAAAATAATCAATCCTCAACCAAAGTGCACTACACTGTATAAGCATCAAATATAGATATCTAACGCTTATACAGCCTGTCAATCATCGATCGACATATTTAATCAATCAGGATGAGTGAACTTCAAATTTCATCCCAACACCCGTGTGGGGTTTCAAATCAACAAACACAGATTTTATTTGTGCAGTTGGGCGATGTGTAAAATTTATCGTCCCAATCAATGTCATTCAAATAGGTGTACATAAACAAACCGTCCGGTTTGTAAATGAATATTTATTTATTCACATTCACGTTAAAAATTATATTTTTAACGATAAAATATTTTATTCCAACATATGAATTTCTATTCAGTTCATTTTTTAAATAAAATGATATTTTTATTTTTCTAACATATTTTAGAAAATTTCGACGGCATAACGGCACGATACTAGAAACGGGACAAGGCCTAGCCTTATCCCCGGTCTAGTGAAGGCCCACGCCATTCACACATCAATCAAATTCACCAAACAACCAAATTCAAATCTAGTCATCTAACTAATTTATGCAACCAAACAAACAAGTCCATGGTCTGTGGACGATTGTGTCGGGTGCTACTAAGCACCGTCTGCATCCTAGTATATATATATATATATAAATAGAAATGAAATTGAAGAGTGAGAAGTTATCACAGATAGCTATCCTAGCTCCACGGCACTTCATTGATAGAAATCTTCATCGCTATCGCATCTTCGTCATCTTTGTTGCCCGTAGCCACTACATATATAAAAATCACACATTTTTATATTTTGATGTCTTTAAAATAAAAATCACATTTTTATTTACTCACTTTCAATTTAAAAATCATATTTTTATAATTGCTTCATACATTTAAAAATCGAATTTTCACTTTGCTATTCAATATATAAAAATCGAATTTTTACTTTGCTATTCAATATATAAAAATCGAATTTTTACTTTGTTATTCAATATATAAAAATCGAATTTTTACTTTGTTATCATATAGATAAAAATTCCATTTTAAAAATATAGATTTTGCTTTTCTTCTTTTTCCCTTCAAAATCAAATCTTTATAACTCGTTATGGATAATAAAAATCATAACTTCCTTGTTGCAAAAATCTATATTTTTCCCGAAGTAAAAATCATATTTTTACTTCACTACTCATCTCAAAATATCGTCTTTTCTATTTCATCACTATAAAAATCCCATTTTTATTTTGCTACCTATATAAAGATGATATTTTTAATATTCCTATCATGTAAAAATTATATTTTTAATTCTCTACCTAAACAAAAATCATATTTCTACCACTTCTATATAGTAAAGATTATATTTTTAATACTTTAAAAATATAAAAATCATATTTTTAATTCTTTAAAAATATAAAAATTATATTTTTAACTCCCACAATTCAAAATCAAATCTTTACTTTTCAAAATCAAATCATTTTGATTTAAAAATCTAATCTTACCTAGTTAATAAAAATCGCATTTCTAGTTTAAAAATAACTATTTTTCCTACATAAACATTTGTTCTTTTCTAAACTAAAAATCAATGCTTTTAAATTAATAAAAATCGGTTCTTGTTATCCATAAAAATTTAGTTTTTGCTTATCATAAATAAAAAGAAATAAAGGTAAAAACTTACAAAGGGGTTTCAGCTAGGGCGCAGCAGGATAGGGGGCTCGAGGTCGCAGGCGAAGGGAGGGGAGATGGTGTCTTCGGTCGAAGGAGAAGGGGGGGGGGGACGTCGGCAGTCGTCTCGCTGCTGGGGGGGGGGGGGGGTCTTCGCGCCAGGCGCCAGTCGAAGGGGGAAAGGAGGAGAAGAAGTGGAAGGGGCGGCGATTGGGTGGAGGACGGTGGCGTGATCGTCGGGGAGGGCGGATCGATTCCGTCCGCTTCGTTTCCCCCCCCCCCTTTTTTTTTCAAATTCGTTTCGGGAAGGAAATGAACGGGGGGGGCCAGTTTGACTGAGTTATGGGGGAGATATATATATATATATATTTTTATTATTATTATTTTATTTTTCGCCGAAAAGCAACTTTTATTTTCGATCTCAAAACGACGCCCACCGCCTGTCGTCCATAGCGTTTTACCCCCATTCCGAACACAATGGGACATGTTTCGTAGGTTGATTCGATCGTTCGAATCAGTTTCCGTTAAATTTACATTTAAATCACTATATTGAATTTTAAACGTACATTTCAAATTACCGGGGTCACATACTAACTCTAAAAATTCTCGAAAAATATTTTCTAGCTTCGTATTGACGATACGGTCCTAACAAAACTAGTTTCGTCGAATTCCGAGACCGTTTGAAAAATGACCAATTTCCAGTTGATTAAAATCAACTTAAACTGGTCAAACGCGTTTTCCTTTGCCACGCTCACATATTGATTCGAAAAATTATGAAATTTGGAATCTAGCAATAACTTGACACTGCGGATCCAACAAAAATGGTTTCGTCGAAATCCGAGGTCATTTGCAAAATGTCCATTTTTAAGGGCCTGAATTCCATAGCGACTATTCAGAATTTTCAACTGGACATATCTTTTGATTCCCGCAATGAAACCTCGATTTTTCGGATTCGTTGGAAAGATATTCACAATTAGATCCTATTGTTTTTGGTTTCACTAAAATCCGGATTGTTTTGCACCCGGTACATTCAATCGAAGTTTGAAATCGAATTATCGAACTACCGCGCCATTTTCAATTCTATTTATAATTATATATAAATATTTATATTCTAATGACGGCGTATATAATATATACGTTCGAATTATATTCAAAATAAATTTCTCGTCGATATTATTTAAAATAATTCATTTTAAATATTCAAAATTCGCTAAAATTGCCAAAATAAAAATTTTAAACTGGCCCAGAATTTGCGGGTTATTACAAAATGTGACGCTAGAAGAATGAAAAGAATCCTAATAATTTAGACTCACAGAATTTACCTCACGTAGACGAGTAACTTGAGCACATATAGCGTAGATCTATATTCTTAATCTTCAAATCTTGAATTAGAATTCCTAAAACTAATATATTTCTATTTCTAAAAGATTTGGAGGGCAAACAAGTGGCAGAGTCTTAGCTTCGTCTAAAAAAAATATAAGTTGAAGGCTAGGCTCTGTTAGTCTATTTATAGGTGCACAGAAGATTCTTGTTTTTTGGATCGAATATAATAAAATCCAAGCCATCTAAATCGATAAATCAACGTCACTTCACCCAGCATTAGGTCGACCAGGGCTCCAAGTGGGTCTACCCCTAGGTCGACCCACTTGGTGGGTCATATACATAGATTTTGCCTTAAATAAAATTTTCGTTTAAATTTAAGTGCAACATTCTTTTTCTTACTATATTTTTATGTTAATTAATTTTTTCTATTTATAAGGTATGTTTAACATTTCAAATTCAATGTTGCGTGTATATATTCTTATATAACTTTGAAAACTTTTATTCGTTAATAGTTGCGTAATAAACATTATTATTAATGTTATAAATTCATTGGTTCCGTCCTTTTTAACATATGTTCAAATTTCAAATGCGTCTATTCACTTGCATATTTTTCATTCATTCTACATTTATTACTTTCCGTCTTAAGTTTACACTTTAGATTTCAATTTTGAATCTATGCATATATATTTACGTACAACTTCATTTATTTTCAAAATTCAAACAATGTTCTCCTGACATTTATTTCTTGCTTATTTTGATTGGTAGCTTCTTCTTCTCTCCAATGGAGAGAGGAGAGGCGATCAATAATAAAATAAACCGTTCACAGTTTCTGCACTTTCTTCATCTCAAATTTCAATGTAACCTCGTGTTTCTATGATAAGCCACATACTTTTCATTATCTTACCAACAAATTCTAAATCCAGATTTACGATTAAACTTAAATCATATCGCATAGAGTCTCAACGATGCATCGTCTCAGATTCCATCATAGATTCCTTTCTATGTCCAGATCTACTTCCAATTTCAATTCATCGTCCTTATTGTTTATCAATCTGGAAAGTGGCGAACTATTCATTTAAGGGGGATCAAGCCATCGGGGAAAATGGGTTCTGGCATGCTCCAGCGTAAGTGATAGCACCACTTCTAATTTCTCATAACCAATTCCTTCAGTTGTTCGATTTTTCTATTTTTCCTACGTCAATTTATGCAAATGGGATATGGATATTTGGTGAGTGTTTTGATTTGGATGTTCCAAAGGAATTAATGCTTTCTAGGCAATTGGTGTTGGATTCATTGTTTGACGATGGGATTTGTTCACTGTTTATTAGATAAACTGCTATTTCAAGTATATTTACATCTGTCTATTCATTATTTGTCCACCCAAAAGTTGATACCATTGTTTAGTAATATGTTTAATTGTTTTTCTATGCACTTTTATCTCCATTTTATTGGGAATCAATTGAGTGACAGGGCAATAGAGTTAGAAGCATAGCAATAACCTGAAGCAGTTTACTCAGTTAGTAGCTTCACACAGATTTGGTTTGGTTTGCACTAGTTTTTCATCCTTCATCTGGACATATATTCATGAATATGTTCAAAGCTTCCAAGCCGGAATGTTATATAGATTTGGTTTTCACATCATGTTTCTACAAAGTATGAGTTTTCATCTAGGTTCCTACTTCTACAGTTAAGATGTTTGGTATGATTACATATTCCATGAATGAGAGAGTGGCAGAAATTTATAGTATGTACAGCAAGACCACCACCATGGATCACACTATCCTTGATTTTATCCTTCTATCCAAGGAAGTCTAGCTTTCACATTTATTCATGATTTGTGCATCTGAGAAGATTAACATTTCAACTGATTTGATAGAACATCTAATCACGTATTGTGTTGGTGATATATGTAAGGCTCTTATGCTCCTTCAGTTCTGGTGTCAGGGCAAGACTTCTCTGTTAGATAAAACCTTAAATAGTAGCTACATTCCACTTACATTTAACATTGATGCTGCAAACTTGGTTACAAATAATTGTCAGAACACGCCATCTAGACAAACCGGTATTCAGTTAAGGGAAGTGGCTGCAATAACGTTTTCTATATTTCCTAAGGGTAATTGAACTGGAAATACTTATGTTTACTTGTAGAATTAGAGTTACTATCTCAAGCTAATTACGCAACTACGAATCAGAATCACGTACCCAATTTATGGCTTTGATAAGCAGGTTTTAAAATAATTTTGGACAGTGATAGAGTCCACATATTTTCGATATCTACACACTCTGTTTTTCATCGTGTGCACCTCTGTTATGATATTCACGACTGCTTGGTTCCTACATCGGTTAAAGTTTATGTTTGAGAAGTATCTTTCTAAAAATACAATCATGGAATATCCAAGTTTTCACTTGTGAGTAATTTACGAAACTACATAATGCTGCTGATTTACAAATAAATTTCTAAATCGAAGCTGGTAACAAGACTAACATCAGAGAAAACAAGTAACAACGAGCAGTTATTTTTAACTGGAGATAAACAAAGTGGGACTTATGCTCAAATATGGAGCTATTACGTGCGATATAGATGGCAAGTTTTACCATAGTTATAGGAAATAGTGACCTCATCATGTGTAACAACCCGGAAAATGCGAGCCAATTTAAAAATTTTATTTTGGCAATTTTAGCGAATTTTGATTATTTTAAATAATATCGACGAGAAATTTATTTCGAATAGAAATAGAACGTATATATATTTATATACGTCGCCGTTAGAATATAATTATTTATTTATAATTATAAAAGGAATTGAAAATGGGGCGGTAGTTCGATAATTCGATTTCTAATTTCAAATGAATGTACAGGATTCAAAATAAAACGGATTTTAGTGAAACCAAAAATATTTGAATCTAATCGAGAATATCTTTCCAACGAATTCGAAAAATCAAAATTTCATAGCGGGGATAAAAACATACGTCCAGTTTAAAATTCAGAATAGTCGCTATGGAATTCGGGCCCTTAAAAATGGGAATTTTGCAAACGACCTCGGTTTTCGACGAAACCACTTTTGTTGGATCCGTGATGTCAACTTATTGCTAGATTCAAAATTTCATAATTTTTCGAATCAATATGTGAGCGTGGCAAAGGAAAACGCGTTTGACCAGTTTCAGTTGAATTTAATCGACTGGAAAATGGTCATTTTTTCAAACGGTCTCAGAATTCGACGAAACTAGTTTTGTTAGGACTGTATCGCCAATACGAAGCTAGAAAATATTTTTCTGGAAATTTTCGAGTTAGTATGTGGCCCAGGTGAATAGAAATGCGTGTTCAAATTCAATATATAAAGTTATATGTTGATTTTGACGATAACTGATCGAAACGATTGAATCAGCTTACGGTACATATCCCATTATGTTCGGAATGGGGGTAATTAGCTATGGACGACTGGTGGCGGGTCTCGTTTCGAGGTCGAAAATAAAAGTTGCTTTTTAGAATTTAATAATATATATATATATATGTTTATATAAAGGCCCCCCCTTTGTCTCTTCCACGATCAGATTCTAAAAAAAAGAAAAGAAAAGAACAGAGGACGGAGGCGGAAAACCAACAATGCGACGCCCCCTAAGCCGACACGCCACCGTCGGAGGCGCCAGACCCTCCCCCTCCCCTCGAACCCGCCTCCTCCTCCACGCCACCTTCTCCTCCCCCTCCCCTCGAACCCGCCTCCTCCTCCACGCCACATTCTCCTCCCCCTCTTCTTAATCGATCGCTCCCCCCTTTTGCCCTAACTACGCCGCGCCTCCTAGTGGCACGCCCCACCACCAACCACCCTCTTCCAGCCCTCGTCGACCCTCCCCCCATCGAAGAACCGCGATTTCCCCTCCTCCTCCTTGCGCCAACAACATTCCATCCCTCCCCCTTCTCTTTAAACGCAGTAAGTTCTCCCCCCCCCCTTTTCTTTTTATTTATTTTTATTTATCTATTTAAAAGTAATTCGATGTATATATAATAGCATGTAAAGAATAAATTTTTGAAAACTGAAAAAGATTTGATTTTTATCTACATGAACAGCAAATACAGATGAGACCTTTATTGAAGCGACCCGAACTTCCCCGGTCTTCGAAGAGATGAGAAAGAATGAATTACTGTGAGGACAAGACAAATCAGAGCGCAAACGGAAGAACATTTCATTGTATCTTACAACAATTCCATCAGAATACAAGAATATATAGAGCATAAATAAATATTACACAGAAATATTAGAGATTTAAATTACATTTAAGTACATCGCAGCAGAAAATAATACAATACACAACTAGAAGAGATATACTGATACAAAGCTTTCCGGATATCATTCCAGCTGTAAACCAGGATCCTGTGAATATAAATCTGCAAAACCAAAACTACTAGCTGCCCGTGTGGAAAATAGGGGCACCCAGAGTTTAGGTTAAAACAATAAAATCCAGGTCAGTCATGTGACTGGTGTGAGAACTAAAACAGTTATTTAAAACTTTACTTTAAATCAGATATATCAAGGGACCACGCCGTATAACACGGAACAGGTTTCCTCCCAAGAATACCAGTGCATATAACAAAATAGCGCAATGCTTTTTGAAAAAATAAAGCTATTATAAGACCCAGGTCCTATCACACAATGCAACGCAATCTGGGGGATATGGTTTTCCCTTATAATAGCCAAACATGCTTAGAACGTTTAAAAACAAATCATTTGATACTACTATAAGTGCATAGCGTGTAAAACAACTTCAAATCATAAGTATCAATCATAGACGGCATGGGTACCATATATCATGTCGCCATACTAGTTCTACAATTAAAACCGCAATATCGCGTATTGGAAATTGGATTTCCGTCATGGTGGCTCCTGATTCGAAAGATCGATCGCGTAGTGCAATTTCCCACGGCTTACGTCCCAACAAGAGAAAACACCGTCTGCACATCCGCACTTTTGGGAGCAGAGTATCACCGCGGCTTATGTCCCAGCGAGAGAAAACACCGCTTACTCTATCCCTGAGCACTAAGCTCATCTCGGTCGACCGAATCCACGACACCACTAAGGTGCCCATCCACTAAAAAGCATACTGATCAAACCATCAGTTTACCACCATACCGAGGTGTGAGGCTCGCGAATCAACGCTACACACAAAGCCATGCTATATTAAAGCTGCGCTTTGATCATCATCCACCAAACTTTGCTTTTCAACAAAAGTCTGGATCACTGCATCTCAGCATGCCACACTATCAGTCCATATCGTACCACTGTTTTCTGCCAATATATAACCTCTGAGCTCGTATGTCTCAGAGAAGGGCGTTAAGCAAGAGAATAAATTCCCCGCCGCCAAACAGATATATATTTAGTAGAGATCAACGAATACAATATAAAGGAATACAATGTCAGACACACCATCCATTTACAATTCCGTTCTAGGTCTGAACGAAACCGGAGGCACATTCCTCGCATATCCGTCGATCTCCAAGTACGTTTGGACGACCACCGACCGATTCCCTCATCTTGGGTGTACAGCCCAATCAAGATCATCAGTAATCACCCAAACGATGTGAAGACTTTCGGTCTTCGACCACTGTCATCATCTTTGACTTATCGTCGAATCGGTTATTCAGAATGGGTATAAACCCGGCCTTTCCAAACAACCTGCGTATATAGTAAACAAATGTTACACAAACACAACATACGCCTCATTCCAATTCATCAGTCACTAACCGTAAATCAGCAAGAGAACAATTTTCCAAATATTAACCCCGAAGGCCGAAACCAACATCAGATCAATACCCAGGAAACCATTCTTCTTAGCTAACCTACAGTTAGTTTCTAAATTTCACATTCTTAGGGAAAGGTTCCCATTAATTTTTATCAAAGATAAATTCTTTAAAAGTTATTCTTTAATCATCCTTTGGATATCATTTCAAACCAAATTATGGTTTTACAAACTAGTCGGGATTAGCGAACCACACCGAAGTAATTATTTATTTTATTTCCCAATCCCAACCTATTCATCCCATGAAGCAAAACTGGTAATACTTCATATCTAACACCACGGTGTTATCGGTAAATTCAATTACCATTTCACGTTCAAATCTAATTAAAGATTTAACTATCGCCTGGAGCAAAACTGGTGATACTCCATTCTCGATCTTTTCAATCAAATTAAAGGTTCATTGAAACTCCACTTAGTTTTAATCCTTAACAGGGTTAAAGAATCAGTGTCATTTAAAACACGGTTCTCTATAAACCCAAAATCACATTACATTTCAATCAGACCCTAATCATAAATTAGCTAGTGAGCAATTCCCTAAGTATTAACCCCGAAGGCCGAAACCAACATCAGATCAATACCCCAGAAACCATTCAACTTAACTAATCTCTAGTTAGTTTCTGATTTTCTTAACTCCTTTGGATCTAAGAACAGTATTATTGAAGATACCGTTCACGACAACCCAAAATCACATTCTATTAATTATCAGGTTAAAGAACAAGTGTTATTTAAAACACTGTTCGCGATAAACCCAAAATCACATTACATTTCAATCCCAATTAAATATTATTTAATTGGTACACTTAATTAAATCTAAATAAAAGATTTAATCTTTTTCTCCACTGGGCTTAAGAACAGTGTTAATGAAGACACCATTCACGACAAACCCAAATCACATTTGATATTAAATACAAGGCTCTGAATAGAAAATATATCGGCTTATATTCAATATCAAATTCTACGACCAACAAATATCGTATTGGAAATAACGTTATAAATATATCTTTCAAATTTCCATAACAATATCTGTATAATCACGAAATCAAACATCGAAATAATCCAAAGACAATTTCGATTCAAATCCATTCTTATTCAATTATTGGAAATCCTGGTTACTTTTAAAACCCTTTCAAATCAAATTTATTTATTTTTAAAAATAAATAGAATTTTAATTCTAGTCCAAAACTAGTTCATTTCGATAAAAAACTATTTTTATCGTTTCAAATATGAAGTTTTTCATCCCAAATCATTTCTTATGATTTTACACAAATTATTACTATTTTTAATAATTTTATCAAGGCCCGTACAGTCGATTACCATCAACGGCCATCGAACTGCACCTACAGCGACCTTTTCCAAATTTGATTTGAACATAATTCCAAATCCAACCATTAGATTTCAAATTTCTAATATTCGTTAGAAAGCTCTTTTCGATACGAACCCAACAGTTCCGGTTTTAGGAGAATCCGACGGTCGGATCTCCCGCAATATCCAGTTGAAGTCAACGGTCGAAATTCACAAACTACCACAGCGCGGCGCGTTCTATTCAGGCCATTATATTATATATATAATATATATAATATATACTTCGTCGATTTTCTTTTAAAAACGTATTTTTATAATTCGTTTTAAATTCGTTTTCAAAACGATTTCGACTTCATTTCAAATTCAAATCAAAATTGAATTTTCCAATATAAATTCGTTTTAAATTCATTTCAAATTGATTTCAATTCAAATCGATTTTAATTCGATTTGAAATCATTTTCTTTTCAATTTAATTCAATTCGAATCCATTTTATATTTAATTCAATTCGAATTCGTTTTACATTCAATTCAATTCGAATTCGTTTTACATTCAATTCGATTCAAATTCGTTTTATATTCAATTCAATTTGAATTCATTTTATATTCAATTCAATTCAAATTCATTTCTATTCAATTTCAATTCTATTCAATTTCAATTCGAATTCATTTCTATTCAAAATGTTCATTATAAAATGAATAAAATCGATATAAATATCGTTCACGTCAAAATGGCGTAAATCTAATCAACACGACTTCAAATATTTCTATTTTCAAATATTCTATTTCAAATATTTCTTTTTCAAATATGGAATGAGGCCCAATCAATTACCATATAATGTTAATTATATGGATTTTCTACAACACATATATGCAATAACAACGATGAATAATCAACCATCATCGAAAGTACATTCTACACTGTATAAGCATCAAATATAAATATTCAACGCTTATAACAGTCTGTCAATCAAACGATCGACATACAACTAACTATTGGGATAAGTGTATGTCATATATCACCCCAATAACCGTGTGGGGTTTTCAAACAATCAAACACAGATTTTATTTGTGCAGTTGGGCGATGTGTAAAATTTATCGTCCCAATCAATATCAGTCAAATATGTGTATATAAACAAATCGTTCGATTTGTATATATTAATTTATTTCATTTCATATACATGTTAAAAATTCTATTTTCAACTATAAAATATTTTATTTCCTTCACATCACATCACACAATCAACTACACATCAAAATCAAACAATCAAGCATACAAGCCGTCCATGGTCTGTGGACGACGGGTGTCGGGTGCTACTAAACACCGTTTGCATCCTAGTATATATTTTAACTAGAAATAAATTTAAAAGTGAGAAGTTCTCACCAAAAGCTATCCAAACGCCTCGACTCTTCTTATGTAGAAGTCATCGCTGTTCTCGCCCTTTGTCACTTTCGTTGCCCGTAGCCACTACATATATAAAAATCGAATTTTTACTTCGCTATAACATATATAAAAATCGCATCTTTATATTCTCCATCTTATAAAAATCATATCTATATAATCTCTACTATATAAAAATCATATTTTTACTTCGCTATTCAATATATAAAAATCGAATTTTTACTTCGCTATTCAATAATAAAAATCGAATTTTTACTTCGCTATTCAATATATAAAAATAGAATTTTTACTTCGCTATTCAATATATATAAATTGCATTTTTATATTGTTAAAAATCACATCTTTAGATGGTTAAAAAAAGTCAAATCTTTAGACATAGAAAAATATAATCTTTGGTATGCTATTCATATAAAAACTGATTTCTAAAATTAATGTTTTTTATATATAAAAACTGATTTTATAGTATATTTCATATAAATATCAAATCTTTATTATGTTGCTTTTTATTTTATTTTTTGACCAATCAATAATCATTTCTTTTCATGACTAAAAATCTCGTCTTTTCACCTACTAAAAACCCACATTTTCCTGTTTTGTTCTAAATAATAAAAATCAAATATTTTATATAAAATAAAAAGTTTCTTTTTAAAACAATGACCTTTAATAAAAAGAAACTGATTTTAAAAGCCCATACACTCGAATTAAATTGATTAACTAAAAAAAACTAACCTTTTCACGTTAAAAATCCAAGTTTTGGCAGAGGAAGGGGTTCCACGACAGATTGGGGGTTGTGTAGGAGGCGTAGTGGGTCAAGAAGGTGGCTGGAAGGTCTGATGATCGCGGAGGGGGCTATGGTGGCCGGCGGCGGTGGGCTACGGGGGTCTGGCGGCGGTTTACGGTGGTTTGGGGCTTTAGGGTTTGAGGATGGCTGAGGGAGAAGGAAGAGGGGTTGGGGAAGGCGGTGACTGACCTGGGGGAAGGTGCGGTGGCGGAGGCGGCTGACCGGAACGTGGCAGGCGGCGGTGAACCCCGGTGGCGCGGCTTCCAGGAACGATCAAGATTTTGTTTTTTTTTTCTTTTAAGAAGACTGACGGGGTAAGAGAAAATAGAGAGGGAGGGGGTGTTTGTAAAGAGTTGACTTTAATAAATAATATATAAATTTATTTAATTTAATTCCATAAAGTACCCTTTTATTTTCAACTCGAAATCGAACCCACTGACTGTCATCACTAGCGTTTTACCGCCATTCCGAACACAATGGGATATGAATTGTAAGCTGATTCGATCGATTCGATCAGTTTTTGTCAAAATCAACATATAACTCTATATATTGAATTTGAATGCGCATTCCAATTTACCGGGGCCACATACGAACTCTATAAATTCCAGAAAAATATTTTCTAGCTTCATATTGATGATACAGTCCTAACAAAACTAATTTCGTTAAATTCTGAGACCGTTTGAAAAATGGCCATTTTCCAGTCGATTAAAATCAACTAAAACTGGTCAAATGCGTTTTCCTTTGCCACGCTCACATATTGAATCGAAAAATTACGAAATTTGAAACCTAGCAATAACTTGACATCGCGGATCCAACAAAAGTGGTTTCGTCGAAATCCGAGGTTGTTTGCAAAATGGCCATTTTTAAGGGTCGAAATTCCATAGCGACTATTCTGAAATTTCAACTGGGCATATCTTTTGATCCCCGCTATGAAATTTTAATTTTTCAGATTCGTTGGAAATATATCCACAATTAGATTCTATTATTTTTGGTTTCTCTAAAATCCGGTTTATTTTGCACCCGGTATGTTGAATTGAAGTTTGAAATCGAATTATCGAACTACCGCGCCATTTTCAATTCCTTTTTTAATTATAAATAAATATTTATATTTCTAACGACGATCTATAAAATATATACGTTCGAATTCTATTCAAAATAAATTTCTCGTTGATATTATTTAAAATAATTCATTTTAAATAATCAAAATTCGCTAAAATTGCCAAAATAAAAATTTTAAATTGGCCCAGATTTCCGGGTTATTACAATCTACCCCACTTAAAACTTTTCGTCCCCGAAAACGAACGAAGCCGAAAGTTGTTTAACAATTCAACTCAACTTCCATTATTTTGACTACGGCTTAAGTTCTTCAACTTTTCAGTTTCTAAAAACTTTTCAAATTTTTCAAAAATTTGGCTAACACCCTAAAATTTTGAAATATTTCGCCATAACCTCCCCTGCACCGGGAGCACCGGGAAAATCCCGAAATTGCCATACAGGCCCTCTGATCTCAAAAAGAAAAAGAAAAAGCCAAGCGGCAAGCCAATCGTCTCATAAAATCATCATCACCCAAACAAAACAGTAAATTATGGTAAACATGTACCTATTTGTCGGGCAAACAATTTTATTCTTCTGCTCTAGCCTCTTTGCTATGACCTGTTCAATGTAAGTACATGTATATGTAAGCAAATGCGACCAAATTTTCAATACAACTCACTATTTGATACAATTTGGCTAAATGGTTCAACTTTTAACTAATCATCCAATAATCAAACAACACAATCAGCAATCAATTAGTGAATTATCATTTCAAATTCATAACTTTGATATATAGTCAAAAATCAGATTTTTGATGCCAAATCACAACAATAGGCCCTATCTAATTTTGGTTCTCACACCAATCAATAGGAAATATATAGAAAGCCCACTTCCGTCACTCGAACATAAATACAGGTAATGTGATCACAATTATCAGTATCATCTCCGGGCGACTAGAGTGTGATTCTATATCTATCCAGTATATTAAAACTTCGAATACACGTGGATCAGACGTATACGCAAAATCTTTATATACTGCATTGTCCAAATCAATATAAATAAATAACCAAATACGAATAACTGATTTAAATTTTCAAAACAAAGATTGTTTTCACTTTAAAAATATACTCTTCACACTTGTTCTAGGATACTACTGATCCCATCTCTAACGAGTCATTCCCATTGGATATTACTAATCCAGTTTCTGATGAATTCTTTCGTATGGTTCTAATGTGTCTTTGTCTCTGAGCTTTGTAAACCAAAGCTTTGATAACAAATGAAGCGACCCGAACTTCCCCGGTCTCCGAAGAGATGAGAAAGAATGAATTACTGTGAGGACAAGACAAATCAGAACGCAAGCGGAAGAACATTTCATTGTATCTTACAACAATTCCATCAGAATACAAGAATATACAGAGCATAAATAAATATTACACAGAAATATCAGAGATTTAAATTACATTTAAATACATCGCAGCGGAAAATAATACAATAAACAACTAGAAGAGATATACGGATACAAAGCTTTCCGGATATTATTCCAGCTATAAACCAGGATGCTATGAATATAAATCTACAAAACCAAAACTACTAGCTGCCCGTGTGGAAAATAGGGGCACCCAGAGTTTAGGTTAAAACAATAAACTCCAGGTCAGTCATGTGACTGGTGTGAGAACTAAAACAGTTATTTAAAACTTTACTTTAAATTAGATATATCAAGGGACCACGCCGTATAACACGGAACGGGTTTCCTCCCAAGAATACTAGTTCATATAACAAAACAGCGCAATGCTTTTTCGAAAAATAAAGCTATTATAAGAACCAGGTCCTATCACACAATGCAACGCAAGCCGGGGGATAGGGTTTTCCCTTATAATAGGCAAACATGCTTAGTACGTTTAAAAACAAATCATTTGATACTACCATAAGTGCATAGTGTGTAAAACAACTTCAAATCATAAGTATTAATCATAGACGGCATGGGTACCATATATCATGTCGCCATACTAGTTCTACAATTAAAACCGCTATATCGCGTATTGGAAATTGGATTTCTGTCATGGTGGCTCCTGATTCGAAAGATCGATTGCGTAGTGCAATTCCCCACGGCTTACGTCCTAACAAGAGAAAACACCGTCTGCACATCCGCACTTTTGGAACCAGAGTATCACCGCGGCTTACGTCCCAACGAGAGAAAACACCGCTTACTCTATCCCTGAGCACTAAGCTCATCTCGGTCGACCGAATCCACGACACCACTAAGGTGCCCATCCACTAAAAAGCATACTGATCAAACCATCAGTTTACCACCATACCGAGGTGTGAGGCTCGCGAATCAACGCTACACACAAAGCCATGCTATATTAAAGTTGCGCTTTGATCATCATCCACCAAACTTTGCTTTTCAACAAAAGTCTGGATCACTGCATCTCAACATGCCACACTATCAATCCATATCGTACCACTGATTTCTGCCAATATATAACCTCTGAGCTCGTATGTCTCAGAGAAGGGCGTTAAGCAAGAGAATAAATTCCCCGCGGCCAAACAGATATATATTTAGTAGAGATCAACGAATACAATATAAAGGAATACAATGTCAGACGCACCATCCATTTACAAGTCCGTTCTAGGTCTGAACGAAACCAGAGGCACATTCCTCGCATATCCGTCGATCTCCAAGTACGTCTAGACGACCACCGACTGATTCCCTCATCTTGGGTGTACAGCCCAATCAAGATCATCAGTAATCACCTAAACGATGTGAAGACTTTCGGTCTTCGACCACTGTCATTATCTTTGACTTATCGTCGAATCGGTTATTCAGAATGGGTCTAAACCCGGCCTTTCCGAACAACCTGCGTATATAGTAAACAAAAGTTACACAAAAAAAACATACGCCTCATTCCAATTCATCAGTCACTAACCGTAAATCAGCAAGAGAACAATTTCCCAAATATTAACCCCGAAGGCCGAAACCAACATCAGATCAATACCCAGGAAACCATTCTTCTTAGCTAACCTACAGTTAGTTTCTAAATTTCACATTCTTAGGGAAAGGTTCCTATTAATTTTTATCAAAGATAAATTCTTTAAAATTTATTCTTTAATCATCCTTTGGATATCATTTCAAACCAAATTATGGTTTTACAAACTAGTCAGGATTAGCGAACCACACTGAAGTAATTATTTATTTTATTTCCCAGTCCCAACCTATTCATCCCATGAAGCAAAACTGGTAATACTTCATATCTAATACCACGGTGTTATCGGTAAATTCAATTACCATTTCACGTTCAAATCTAATTAAAGATTTAACTATCGCCTGGAACAAAACTGGTGATACTCCATTCTCGATCTTTTCAATCTAATTAAAGATTCATTAAAACTCCACTTAGTTTTAATCCTTAACTGGGTTAAAGAATCAGTGTCATTTAAAACACGGTTCTCTATAAACCCAAAATCACATTACATTTCAATCAGACCCTAACCATAAATTAGCAAGTGAGCAATTCCCTAAGTATTAACCCCGAAGGCCGAAACCAACATCAGATCAATACCCCAGAAACCATTCAACTTAACTAATCTCCAGTTAGTTTCTGATTTTCTTAACTCCATTGGATCTAAGAACAGTATTATTGAAGATACCATTCACGACAACCCAAAATCACATTCTATTAATTATCGGGTTAAAGAACAAGTTTTATTTAAAACACTGTTCGCGATAAACCCAAAATCACATTACATTTCAATCCCAATTAAATATTATTTAATTGGTACACTTCATTAAATCTAAATAAAAGATTTAATCTTTTTCTCCACTGGGCTTAAGAACAGTGTTAATGAAGACACCATTCACGACAAACCCAAATCACATTTGATATTAAATACAAGGCTCTGAATAGAAAATATATCGGCTTATATTCAATATCAAATTCTACGACCAACAAATATCGTATTAGAAATAACGATATAAATATATCTTTCAAATTTCCATAACAATATCTGTATAATCACGAAATCAAACATCGAAATAATCCAAAGACAATTTCGATTCAAATCCATTCTAATTCAATTATTGGAAATCCTGGTTACTTTCAAAACCCTTTCAAATCAAATTTATTTATTTTTAAAAATAAATAGAATTTTAATTCTAGTTCCAAACTAGTTCATTTCGATAAAAATCTATTTTAATCTTTTCAAATATGGAGTTTTTCATCCTAATTTTTCCCAAATCATTTCTTGTGATTTTACACAAATTATTACTATTTTTAATAATTTTATCAAGGCCCGTATAGTCGATTTCCATCAACGGCCATCGAACTGCACCTACAGCGACCTTTTCCAAATTTGATTTGGACATAATTCCAAATCCAACCGTTAGATTTCAAATTTCTAATATTCGTTAGAAAGCTCTTTTCGATACGAACCCAACGGTTCCGGTTTTAGGAGAATCCGACGGTCGGATCTCCCGCAATATCCATTTGAAGTCAATGGTCGAAATTCACGAACTACCATAGCGCGGCGCGTTCTATTCAGGCCAATATATAATATATATAATATATACTTCGTCGATTTCCTTTTAAAAACGTATTTTTATAATTCGTTTTAAATTCGTTTTCAAAATGATTTCGACTTCATTTCAAATTCAAATCAAAATTGAATTTTCCAATATAAATTCGTTTTAAATTCATTTCAAATTGATTTCAATTCAAATCGATTTTAATTCGATTTGAGTTCATTTTCTTTTCAATTCAATTCAATTCGAATCCGTTTTATATTTAAGTCAATTCGAATTCGTTTTACATTCAATTCAATTCGAATTCGTTTTACATTCAATTCAATTCGAATTCGTTTTATATTCAATTCAATTCGAATTCGTTTTATATTCAATTCAATTCGAATTCATTTCTATTCAATTTCAATTCTATTCAATTTCAATTCGAATTAATTTCTATTCAAAATGTCAGATTTTGAAATCACTTTCGATGTTCATTATAAAATGAATAAAATCGATATAAATATCGTTCACGTCAAAATGGTGTAAATCTAATCAACACGGCTTCATATATTTCTATTTTCAAATATTCTATTTCAAATATTTCTTTTTCAAATATGGAATGAGGCCCAATCAATTACCATATAATGTTAATTATATAGATTTTCTACAACACATGTATACAATAACAACGATGAATAATCAACCATCATCCAAAGTACATTCTACACTGTATAAGCATCAAATATAAATATTCAACGCTTATAACAGTCTGTCAATCAAACGATCGACATACAACTAACTATTGGGATTAGTGTATGTCATATATCACCCCAATACCTGTGTGGGGTTTTCAAACAATCAAATACAGATTTTATTTGTGCGGTTGGGCGATGTGTAAAATTTATTGTCCCAATCAATATTAGTCAAATATGTGTATATAAACAAATCGTTCGATTTGTTTATATTAATTTATTTCATTTCATATACATGTTAAAAATTCTATTTTCAACTATAAAATATTTTATTTCCTTCACATCACATCACACAATCAACTACACATCAAAATAAAACAATCAAGCATACAAGCCGTCCGTGGTCTGTGGACGGCGGGTGTCGGGTGCTACTAAACACCGTCTACATCCTAGTATATGTTTTAACTAGAAATAAATTTAAAAGTGAGAACTTCTCACCAAAAGCTATCCAAACGACTCGACTCTTCTTATGTAGAAGTCATCGCTGTTCTCGCCCTTTGTCACTTTCGTTGCCCGTAGCCACTACATATATAAAAATCGAATTTTTACTTCGCTATAACATATATAAAAATCGCATCTTAATATTCTCCATCTTATAAAAATCATCTCTTTATAATCTCTACTATATAAAAATCATATTTTTACTTCGCTATTCAATATATAAAAATCGAATTTTTACTTCGCTATTCAATATATAAAAATCGAATTTTTTACTTCGCTATTCAATATATAAAAATCAAATTTTTACTTCGTTATTCAATATATATAAATCGAATTTTTACTTCGTTATTCAATATATAAAAATTGCATTTTTATGTTGTTAAAAATCACATCTTTAGATGGTTAAAAAAATCAAATCTTTAGACATAGAAAAATCTAATCTCTTGTATGCTATTCATATAAAAACTGATTTCTAAAATTAATGTTTTTTATATATAAAAACTGATTTTATACTATATTTCATATAAATATCAAATCTTTATTATGTTACTTTTTATTTTATTTTTTGACCAATCAATAATCATTTCTTTTCATGACTAAAAATCTCGTCTTTTCACCTACTAAAAACCCACATTTTCCTGTTTTGTTCTAAATAATAAAAATCAAATATTTTATATAAAATAAAAAGTTTCTTTTTAAAACAATGACCTTTAATAAAAAGAAACTGATTTTAAAAGCCCATACACTCGAATTAAATTGATTAACTAAAAAAACTAACCTTTTCACGTTAAAAATCCATGTTTTGGCGGAGGAAGGGGTTCCACGGCAGATTGGGGGTTGTGGAGGAGGCGTAGTGGGTCAAGGAGGTGGCTGGAAGGTCTGATGATCGCGGAGGGGGCTATGGTGGCCGGGGGCGGTGGGCTACGGGGGTCTGGCGGCGGTTTACGGTGGTTTGGGTCTTTAGGGTGTGAGGACGGCTGAGGGAGAAGGAAGAGGGGTCGGGGAAGGCGGCGACTGACCCGGGGGAAGGTGCGGTGGCGGAGGCGGCTGACCGGAACGTGGCAGGCGGCGGTGAACCCCGGTGGCGCGGCTTCCAGGAACAATCGAGATTTTGTTTTTTTTTTCTTTTAAGAAGACTGACGGGGTAAGAGAAAATAGAGAGGGAGGGGGTGTTTGTAAAGAGTTGACTTTAATAAATAATATATAAATTTATTTAATTTAATTCCATAAAGTACCCTTTTATTTTCAACTTGAAATCGAACCCACCGACTGTCATCACTAGAGTTTTACCCCCATTTCGAACACAATGGGATATGAATCATAAGCTGATTCGATCGATTCGATCAGTTTTCGTCAAAATCAACATATAACTCTATATATTGAATTCGAACGCGCATTCCAATTTACCGGGGCCACATACGAACTCTATAAATTCCGGAAAAATATTTTATAGCTTCGTATTGACGATACAGTCCTAACAAAACTAATTTCGTCAAATTCTGAGACCGTTTGAAAAATGGCCATTTTCCAGTCGATTAAAATCAACTGAAAGGTCAAACGCGTTTTCCTTTGCCACGCTCACATATTGAATAGAAAAATTACGAAATTTGAAACCTAGTAATAACTTGACATCCCAGATCCAACAGAAGTGGTTTCGTCGAAATCCGAGGTCGTTTGCAAAATGGCCATTTTTAAGGGCCGAAATTCCATAGCGACTATTCTGAAATTTCAACTGGACATATCTTTTGATACCCGCTATGAAATTTTGATTTTTCGGATTCGTTGGAAAGATATCCACAATTAGATTCTATTATTTTTGGTTTCGCTAAAATCCGGTTTATTTTGCACCCGGTATGTTAGATTGAAGTTTGAAATCGAATTATCGAACTACCGCGCCATTTTCAATTCCTTTTTTAATTATAAATAAATATTTATATTTCTAACGACGATCTATATAATATATACGTTCGAATTCTATTCAAAATAAATTTCTCATCGATATTATTTAAAATAATTCATTTTAAATAATCAAAATTCGCTAAAATTGCCAAAGTAAAAATTTTAAATTGGCCCAGATTTCCGGGTTATTACATTTATATAGAGAAAGATGCGATTTTTAATCAGAGAAAGGTTTGATTTTTATCGTATGGAAAATATGAAGTTAGAATTATAAAATTACGATTTAAATATATAGATTAGAAATATAATTTTTATATAGGGAGAAGAATAAAAACATGATTTTTATTTCATAGAAAGGTACAATCTTTATGCATAGAAAGATATATATATATAATTTTTATATAAGCAGAAGGTTAAAAATATAATTTTTATAATATAGAAAGATTAAAAATATGATTTTTATATAGTGGCGATAATAAAAATATGATTTTTATATAGTGGTGATAATAAAAATATGATATTTATATAGTGGCGATAATAAAAATAGAATTTTTATCTATATAGTAGCGTTGTAAAAATAGAATTTTAATCTATGTAGCGTTGAAAAATAGGATTTTTTATCTATATAGTAGCGTTGTAAAAATAGGAATTTTATCTATATAGTAGCGGTATAAAAATAAGATTTTTATATACATAGCAGCAATATAAAAATGTTATTTTTATATATGTAGTGACTACGGGCAACGAAATTGACAAAGGGCAAGCACGACGAAGATTTCTACATAAGAAGAGTCGTGGCGTTGGTTTAGCTAGTCAGTGAGAACTTCTCACTTTAAATTTTCTTTTCTATTTTAAATTATATACAAGGATGCAGACAGTTCTTAGTAGCACCCGACACCCGTCATCCACAGACCATGGATGGCTCATATGCTTGTTTGATGTGTTGTGAAGTTTGTTTGTGATGTTGATGTGAAGTAGACAATAAAATATTCTTGTGTTGAAATGAAATAAAATATTTATATGGTTAAAAATATTTTATCGTTAAAAATATAATTTTTAACGGGTATGTGAATAAATAAAAATCTGTGTTTGTTGATTTGAAACCCCACACGGGTATTGGGATAAAATACGGCATACACTAATCCCAATAATTAGTTGTATGTCGATCAATTGATTGACAGGCTATTATAAGCGTTAATTATTTATATTTGATGCTTATGCAGTTGTGTGGTGCACTTTGGATGATGGTTGATTGTAACGACCCAGAAAATCTGAACCAATTTAAATTTTTTAAATTGGCTAAAATAATTGATTTTAAATATTTAAAATAAATATTTTAAATAATAGCAATGAAAACTGAGTTTGAATTGACAATTGAAAACGAATATAGTTAATTCTAATTATAAACAAGGCCTGAAAGGGCGCTGCAGTTTCAAAAATTGAATTCAAACTTTGTCGGACTGTACCGGGTGCAAAACAAAACGGATTTGAGTGAAACCAAAAATATTTAAATCTGTTAGTGAATACCTTTCTAACGAATCTGAAAAATCGAATTTTCATAGTGGAAATCAAAAGTTATGGCCAAATGAATTTTCAGAAAGGTCGCTATGGAATTTATATAGCCCGTAAAATTGGCCATTTTGCATACGACCTCGGAATTCGACGAAACCACTTTTATTGGATCCGGGATGTGAAGTTATTGCTAGGTTTCAAATTTCATAATTTTTGAAGCTAGTATGTGAGCGTGGCAAAGGAAAACGTGTTTTGGTCATTTATAGTTAAATTGGATCGACCAGAAATGGGCCTTTTTGCAAAGGGTCTCAGAATTCGACGAAACTAGTTTTGTTGGGACCGTATCGTCAACACATAGCCAGATTTATTTTTCTGGAATTTTTCAAATTAGTATGTGGCCCCAGCAAATTAAAATGTACGTTCAAAACAAAATTTGAATGTTTTATATTTTAATTTGAAGAATAACTGACTCTAAAAGTCGAATTGGCCTACGAAACATATCCCATTGTGTCCGGGATGGGGGTAATTAGCTAGGGACGACAGTCGTTGGGTCTGAATCGGTGTTCGTTAGTGAAAACCCTAATTTTCTGAAATATATAAATTCCGGCGAATAGGATTTTTTCTTTCATAATAAAAAAATCCGCTCAAAACCCTCTCGCTCAGCCGATACCGACGATAACCGTCGCTCCTCCCTTCTCTCCTCCGCAGCCGCCACTACAGGCACTTCCAGCCTTCGCCGCCGCCACCACTCGAAGCGCCGCTCCCTCCTCTTCCAATCCGACCCCACCACGACCCCGACCGACGCCCCCATCGCCGGAATCGGCCCTCCAAAGTTCCGATCTTCCTGATGCCGCCGACGATAGATCCGACCACCGTACCCCCTCAAACCACCATCGATTGAAAGCCCTCTCCTCCCTCTATGATGCTGCAGCCACCGATCATCCCAGTTCTTCCCGGATTTCGCGAATTTCTCCGACCTAGTTTTGAACAGCGTATAAAGATGGTTCCTTTATATTGTTTAAACACTTTAAAGTGTTCCAACCTTTGAAAAATCATATCTTTTTCGTTCGTTAACGAAATTCGATGAAACAGGAGACACCGGGACCGTGGCGACATCTTCTACATTTTAGAAGAGACCGCGTATTTTTCTGAGCCTTCTGCTATTTTTGGTGGAGTGGAACCCAATGTGAGATTTCTAATTTATAAACGATATGGAAAACGACGATGTATAAGTTACATAGTCGATGTATGAGTTATATAAGCGTTGTACACCTCTTGTGTAAGCGTTGTATAAGTTGTACGTTTGATGTATAAGTTGTATATGCGTTGTAAAATTTATATATGTGTTGAAATAGAAGTGAATTGCTATATATATATATATATATATATATATATATATATATATATATATATACGCCCCTCGTCCACAAACCATGGACGATATTTATTGGTTGTGATTGGTGTGAAAATTGATTGATAGTGAATGGTTGATTGGGATTGTTTGTGGTTGATATTGATTGATTATGGTTGAAAAATACCCATTTGTGGTTGAGAAATATTTGGTTGAAACCACATAGGATTAGTTTGTGGAAATGAAATAAATATATATACATGTCGCCTGCGTGCGAACTAGATTCATGATCCCCATTGTCAAAAACCGCGAGGTTTTAAGGTAGAGCGAGGAGCCGTACTAGGGACGGTCCCGGTTTTAACTACCCTGCCGTTATGCTGCCGAAATTTTGAATAATATTCATGTGTTTGAATTACTTTCATTTGTTGAAACTATATTTATTCGCTGAATAGAAAACCTTCATGTGTTGAATTGAAATTCATTCGTTGGATAGAAATTCATGTGTTGAACGGTGTTCGTGTTTTTAAATATAAAAATCACATTTTTATCTACATATATAAACTATAGAAAACCTTCATGTGTTGAATCGATATTCATTCGTTGAATTGAAATTCATGTGTTGAATGGTATTCGTGTTTAAATATAAAAATCACCTTTTTATCTATATATATAAACTATAGAAAACCTTCATGTGTTGAATCGATGTTCATTCGTTGAATTGAAATTCATGTGTTGAATGGTATTCACATTTTGAAATAAATTGTTTTATAATAAAAATCACATTTTTATCATCTATATAAAATGTATAAAATAATCTCGTTTTGAAAGAAATTGTTTTATAATAAAAATCCTATTTTTATTACCTATATGAACTATATAAAATAATAGAGTTTTGAAATGAATTGTTTTACAATAAAAATCACATTTTTATTATATTAATGAATTGTTAAAAATAGTGAAGTGTTGAAATAGAAGACAGTTAGATAAAAATATCATTTTTATCAAATGTATGAAAAGAATATAGCTTTGAAATCGAAGAATCGATATATATATATATAAATGGAATTAAAATATATCGAATAACGATGCTGCTGTTCGTATTTTGAAATCGAAATTTCAAACGATTATACCGGGAGATCCGACCATCGGATTTTCCTGAAATTGCAACCGTTGGGTTCACTTTGGAAAAATCTTTCCAACGGCACCAACTTTGTAAAAATCCAACGGTTGGATTGTCTGGAATGTTCAATTCAAATCTGAAGAAAAACAGCGCTAGAATCGATTATATATATATAAATATAATTATATTTAATCGAATAACGACGCTGTAGTTCGTATTTTGAAATTGAAACTTCAAACGATTATACCGGGAGATCCGACCGTCGGATTTTCCCGAAACTGGAACCGTTGGATTCGTTTTGAAAAGATCTTTCTAATGATGTAAATTTTGTGAAGATCCAATGGTTAGATTTTCAGATATGTGTAAATCAAATCTAAAGAAAAACAGCGCCACGGTCGCGTTATGGCCCGAAGCGTCGTTTTGAATAAATTGGCTATTTTAAAATAAATAAAAATGGCGATAAATCGTTATAAAATATTATAAACGATATGGATGTGATTTAGAAATTAACTGAAGGTTGGCTGAGTCGAATGGTTTCCTGGGTGTTGATCTGATGTTGGTTTCGGCCTTCGGGGTTAATATTTCGGAAATCGTTCTCTTACTGATTGACGGTTAGTGACTAATGAATTGAAATGATGCGTGTATATGTTAGTGTTGCACTTTTTTATTATATCCGCGAGTTGCTAAGAAAGACCGGGTTTATCCCATTCTGAATAACTGAATCGACGATAAGAAATCGAAGATAAAGACGGTGGTCGAAGACCGGAGATCTTCACCTCGTTTGGATGGTAACCGAGGTCCTGATTGGGAGGCATCCAGAAATACGGATAATGAGTGGTGATCGTCCAGACGTACGTGGTGATCGATGGGTTTACGAGGTATTTAGTGCCTCCGGTTTCGTTCAGACCCAGAACGGACTTGCAAATGGACAGTGTGTCTGACATTGGAATTTATTCTGTGTGATTGATAGCCATCAGTTGCACGGTGTGAATTGCTTGTGTGGCATGCTAAGATGCAGTGATCAGGGCTTCTGTTGAAAAGCAAAGTTTTGTGGTGATGATCAAAGCACCACCTGTGTGGCGTAGCTTTGTGTATAACGTGAAATTCGCGAGCCTCACACCCCGGTATGAACCAGAAACGGGAGAGGACATCAGGGAGGGCCTGCGTTTCTTTCTAGCTAGAAGTGGCGTCAGTGGTTTTACACGCCCTGATGAGTTTGACTTATGTGGTTGTTGCTATTCCGAGGCGCCTCGGTTTGATCGGACGATCCGGGTCCGATGGAGTCATTCGTTGGCTCGTTTACGCCCCAAAGGGCGGGGAAACGTAGTGTTCAGGCATAATAATCCACATCGGTGGACCGGCCCTGATGATCTAAAGGGTTGATGCGTTCTGATCATGTGGCTCGGGCTAGAGAGTCACGAATTCGGTAAGGACTATCTTTTGCCTTGGTTCAGGACGGAAATCCAATTTCCTAATACGACATCGTGCGGTTTTGATTGTATATATATATATATATATATAGCGACATGATATATGGTACCCATGCCGTCTATGATTGATAGTTATGATTGAATTTGTTTTTGAAACATATAAACTCTAGTAATAATATCAAATGCTTTTGTTTTATTCGTATCAATCATATTTTGGCCACTATAAGGTAAAACTCTATCCTCCGGTTTGCGTTGCATTGTGTGATGGGAACTGAGTCTTATAATGGCTTCATTTTTATAAAAAGCATTGCGTTGTTTAAAAGAAAGATTTGTTTTAAAGCACTGGCAATCCAATGGAGTAAACCCATTCCACGAAAGTGGCGTGGTCCTGTGATTAGCCATATTTTGAATGTGTTGAGTAGATTTCTCATACCAGTCCCATGATTGACTTGTAGTTTGTTTCACTTTCAAACTCGGGTGCCCCTTTTTCTACACGGGCAGCCTTGTATTCAGGTTTAGCTGGTTCTTTCTGGATAGCTGGAGTTGAAGATGGATTCTATCATTTATCTCTTTTTATGCTATACAGCTCCTATTGTACATATTTTGTTTGTTACCGCTGTAGACAATTATGTATAACTGAACTGTATTTGTACTAAGTATGATCCTATATACTATGTAACTCTGATGATTACGTTTATCCAGTATATTCTTGTAACAACCCATATTTTCAATAACCTGTTATAACATAAATGGAGGCAGAATTAAACTGTAAAATCTAAATCAAGGGAAACGGGCTATGCCATTGCGTTCGTCTCGAAAAAAAATACGCGAAATAGAGTCCGAGTTTTCGAAAATTGGAGTTCGTATGACCAAGATATGGCCTCGCGAAGTTTCACGAAAAATTCCCAAATTAAAGTATACTTAATTAAGTGAAATGGGTTGCACAGAGAAATATATATATATTGATATATATATATATAATTGAAAATTAAATAAATAAATATGCAAAAAAAGTTCAAAACAGCGAATTGGGAGAGGGGAATAACCGAACCGGCCGATTTTTGAGGTCGACCCGAGCTCGCTGGGTCGACCAGGGGTTAATCCAGGGTGTTTGGCTGTCAACCCGTGGGCCGATTCGCTCAAATGCAGATTTTGCATTTGGATGGTTCTCATGGTTCATCTTTAATCTAAAGGCCCTAGATGGTTCCTACACTTGACTTCTTCCCCAAGACATGCTTTGATGGCTTGGATTGAATCTAGGTTTAATCCTATGGCCTAAAGCACTTGCCTAATCTATAAATAAGACCCTAACCTATCCTAAATCCTCATTATTCATTCATGCAACTAAACTATGGCAAAATTGCTCCTCTCATGGCCTCCACTCAAAATCCTAGCCTCCACTTCATTTCTATGAGAGGTTTCATTATCATGTGAGTGTTAGAGAGTCCCTATGTTAGTATGAGAGCTTCTCAAGTTGATTTCAAGGCTAAAGCTTTGACCTTTGTTCATCAAGATGGGGTTTTTATTGATTTGGAGCTTTCATCTTTGGGTTTTTGAATGATGGCATGCATAGGCTTTGTCTCAATCTTTAATTTAATCGATTTGTGCCTTCATAGCAATGTAAGCCCTTTCCCTACTCTTAGATATTAACTATGAAGTTAAATGTTCATGTTGCAAGTTTGGGTTTGATCATTGAGTATGATACATGCTATCATGTCATGCAAGTTTATGAAGTCATTATCTTGATCTTGTGGGCTAAAAGCTACAACCTTTATGTTGAAATGTTGCATTATGTAACATGAGAACCCTCATAACCTTTATGTCAACTTGCATATGAAGTCATAACCCTTATATGATGATATATGCGAGTTTCTAGTCATCATTCCATGTCTTTTGTCACCATGATTCGCTTATGTGCCAAGTTTGGGTTTATGCATGTTTTTGAGGCTTAAGAATGTAACATGCAATTTGTGCCTCATTTGCCACCATGATTAACTTGTGGCTTAATATCCATTTTTGTCATGCCTTTGTCAAGTCTCTTCTTTTAATCCATTACGTGGTTGCGAATGTATATGCGAGTTTAAAAGCGTTGGGGTCACATTATGGGAAAACATAATGACATGAACATGATGTGGGTAAATGGGTATAAACATGACAACGTGTATCGTTAAATATGACATGTGTTTATACTTGAAAACATGACTTGAAATATAACATGGAAGTTGACATGTAAGTATGCATAAAAACACAAGCTTGGGAATTTACCTATTAAGTTAGGTCTACCCTTTGGGAATTTACCTATTAAGTTAGGTCTACCCAAATGCTTGAAAAACTTGTAACATGTTTTGGAAACATGATGAACATGACACTTAGATAATATAAGTGTGGCCAACTCGAGGTTGGGTTGAGTTTGCAACGTAAAACTACCCGGAACCGACCGGCCTAACTAGTAGTTGCAAACAATAGGACCCAATGTGAGAAGTTGGTCATGTTGTGCTTGAACCCGAGGTTAGACCAAGTTGTGGTGTAAAGCTACCCGGAACCGACCGGCTTAACTAGTAACCACAACAAAGTCTAATGTGAGAGGTTGGGGTGCATTAAGTAATTAATGCCACATGATAGGGTTAAGTTAATTTGATTAATGACTCTTAACCAAATATGACATGGACAAATTGGTTAAGTAAATTGGTTAGGCTAATGATACTTAACAAAACATGACAAGGTTGGGTAGGTTAAGTAACTTGATTTGCCTAATGACACTTAACCATTTTTATACGACTAGCGGACGGGGATTAAGTTAACCAACACTTAATCAATCCAACCCGATAACTTGGTAAGGTTAAGTAAGTTTTCTTAATGACACTTAACCGAAAGATACAGTTAATGGATGAGGTTAAGATTAGACTCAACTAGTCTAAACATGATAATCGGATGGGGCTAAGTTAGCATAGACTTAATTAATCCCACTTGGTAGTTTAATGGGGTTAAGTTAAACACTTAACTAATCTAACTCGTTAATTTGATGTGGTTAAGTGACCTATACTTAACCAATCTAACCCGTTAATTTGATGTGGTTAAGTGACCTAAACTTAACCAATCTAACTCGTTAATTTGATGTGGTTAAGTGATCTATACTTAACCAATCTAACTCGTGAATTTATTGAGGTTAAGTTAACCCATACTTAACCAATATAACGTGAAAACATGATAAGGCTAAGTCATGAATCGCTTGAATACACTTGACCGGTTTGACTAAGTAATTTGATAGGGTCAAGTTAATATATACTTAACCAACTTGAGCATGGTTTGTAGGGTTAAGTCTTGAACTTGGATACTTAGCCAATTTTGACATGATTTGTAGACGGGTTAAGTCTCGAACTTGGATACTTAGCCAATTTTGACATGATTTGTAGACGGGATTAAGTCATGAACTTAAGTGACACTTAATCTGTTATATAAACCCTAATTCGGAGGATTAGGTGGGTAACCGTAATTAACAAGGATAATGGGAATGAGGCTAAGTGGTAAACCTTAGTTGAAGGATAACTAAGTGATAATTCTTAGTCAAGGAAATTTAGACCAGTTCATAGATAGATGAGTAACCTGATACGGTAGGTCATCATTTAAGTATACGAGTAGGAGCAAGTATCTGATTTAGATAAAGGCTCCAGCGAACTGGGTGACGAAGCAGCGGCTTCGGGCAACGTGAGGATATTCTTGGTATCCCTCTGTGAGCTGCCAGGTGATTATACTAGGCTCATGAGAGGTTAAGGTCTGCGTTAGAAGAACCAAGAGTATGCCTTGGTTGCTATACGAGCAACCTAAAGACGGGGATGGATAGGGGATAGTCGACGATACACGGTCGTACCCTAGATAGCATTTTCCGTCAGGCTACCTACCATCTTTGGTCAAGCGTGTACGTACGGAAAGGCAGAGAACACCCAATAGACCATAATTGCTATCTAATTATGGTTACGGTAAGGCTTGGATGTGGGTTGGCCAGTGTTGTGTTCTCATACAGGATTTATCCTGTCTTGTCTTTCGCTAGTTGAGGGAGGGGTCGCGTGGGACCATAGCCACGTATAGAAAAACAGACCTTAGCATCTGCATCGGCAGATAAATCGAAAGCTCCCGACCGAGTCCTGTATTTCCTGGTCTGCCCTGTGACAGGACTCGGATGGCACGATGTGATACATGTGCATACAGTCATGGAAAAACGATTCACGATGAATGCGTGGGAAAAAGGGCGCGGTTGACGGTTAGTGTAAATCCTAGTGGCCCTGGGTGGTTGAACCAAAACCGAGATACGAAAATGTGCAATAGGTAAGCGTAATCCCTAGTAGCCCTAGGTAGCATAAGTCCTAGTTGTACAAACGATAATTCAGGTTGGGAGACCCTAGCTAGGTTTAGGGTAACAGTCCAAACCGATCTTAAGGATCACGGAACTATGTTAAAGTAATATAGAATCTCATGGGAAAGCCCGTATGGTCTACGGCAAGGGACTGGACATTTACATGGAACAAAACATACGAGTTGAGTAACCTACATATGCGGTATGTTAGGTTGACATAGACCATTACACGACTTTTGAGTAAAGGTCATTCATGGTTAACACATGATATGGTGGGGATACTAGTACGGTAGGTGCAGAGCAGATGTACAGGATAGATACCATGGGGCGTTATACGTGATAGATATCTTGGGGATATTATACTTGACAGGAACTTGACGATGGGATACCTTGTCTTATCTTGACATCGTAATTTATTATGACACTTTAGTTTATCTGAGTTCAGTAGTTCATCATGTTATTTTGATTTAGCTTATCTATCTTGTCATTATGCTTATGTTCATCTCAGTTTCTCATGTCAGTTAACTTTACTAGTTTTTATGCTGATAGTAGATAGGGCTTACTCAGTCTTTTTGACTGACCCGTTTTGTTTCGCCTCTTTTCTTCCGTTTCCCCCCCAGGTTACAGGGAGGAAATACTGTTGTTTAGTTCGGACTTCTTCTGCTTGAAGGTCATCATGGATGGCTTGGACTTTTCTTGGCTATGGCTACTTTACTGTTTTTACTTGGGGAATAAGTTTATGAAAAAGTCTTTATGCTTCTTTACTATTGCAAGACAGGTTTTGATGTACTCTGATGTAAAAGGCTTTAGACCTTAATTATTAATGTTAATGAAAGTTTGATTTTACTTCCGCTATTTTATATGTTCTGTCTTGTGATATTTCTGTGCATGTTTACCAATAATGCCCCTCTAAAGCTAGTGCATTCCCTTGCGAGTGACCCTAGCGGAGGCGGGGTGTTACACGTGGTATCAGAGCAGAAGGTTACCAGACTGGGCAAAAGTTTTTAAAGGCCTTCTGAAAACTATTTGAAAATCGTTTACAAAGAAGCATTTTTCAAGAAAATTTTCTTTTAAAAGAAAAAGGCTATTCCCCCAAAGGCCATTAGCACTATCCTTGTTTCCTTAATTGAATCTCTTTTCCTTTCCTTCCTCCATCTGTAGTCACAGTGGTTTTAACTGCGACTAGTCTTTTCTATTTACGAAAGTGCTTTCCATACGATGGAGGTGGTTCTCGAGAGACCAGTGGCCGCGTTATAAGAAAGGATAGTGAGAAAGAGGATAAAGGATACGAGCTTAAGGATGAGCAACTTGTTGGTATGGCTTAGTCCTCAAAGGAGGGAGAAAGATGAACAATGAAACCCATGACGAGAAAGTACCGTTGGCATGGTAAAACGGGGCGTATAGTTAAGTATTATGGGACAAGGACAAGATCATCGGGAGGGCAATAGTATGCTCTCATTTCTAGGGTACCTCGGAAGGAGGGTAATGATCTTGTTAAAGGTTTAGCTTTTCTTCTCTATCATCCCGTTAGGACTTCGTTTTTCGTATCATTTAAGTCTACTTCGATAGTTGAGTCTCTGCACCTTAAGTACTAGCGTAATAGAGAATCCCATTTTTGTCTCAAAGTCCTATTGGAGAATCAGTCCATTTATACATGACTTGTTTGGATTTGAGAATGTCTATGCCAAGTGTTGAGTTTGGAAATAATGCTTATGTTTATAAGCTATGGATGGATTCTAGGGATGAAGTGGTTATCCAGTAGGGGGTGCCACTCTCGGTTTTGATAGGAGGGTAGTTAGACCTTTTGACTAGCCTTGGTAATGCCCTCAAAGTATCGTGTAACCTTTTTGAGGTTCTGTCATGACTAGTTACTTAGAATCCCTTGATGCCTTTATTGGAAATTTGAAACCCGATCGAGTGGTGTTCGCCAATAAGACGGATGGTTCTTTTCACTTATGTAAGGGGTATAGAAATCACCCTAGTAAGTGCACTTGGTAACCTGGTTGACATCTGTTTACTTTCAAGAGAAAGTTCTTCTACATGGAATACCTTATAGTATATAAACGAGATCCAAGATTCACTAGTGAATTTTGGAGGGCTCGCATGGAATCATGAGTACGAAGGTTTGAGCCAAGTATTCTAGATTAAGAATAAGTGGAAGTGGAACGAAAGGCGACGAGGAAATGAGTTCCAACTCATGTTATGGAAACAGGAAAAATAAGGAGCTACGAAACCATAAAGTTGAAGGATGGTCAAAGCACAAAGGAATTAAGCTCAAGGAAATACGACTTTGAAGGTCAAAGACTAGATACACGCATGATATCTCTTTTTGGGAGTATATCCTTGATCCCTGTTTTCTGCAGAGCTTACTTGTAGGCTATCTTTTGTGGACATCCTCTCGGTCCTATTCTCCGTTACAAACCCTGTAAGGAGTTTGTCTTGTTTATCTTCTCGACCCTGTTTCAAGGAATTCAAGAGGAAATCAGCTCTATTAATAAAATGGAGTCCGAAACTGATCGTCCTGAGGCCACTACGGTGTCTGAGGTCAGTAAGAAGCCCAGCGCCAAGAGGAAAAGGGCCAAATCTGAGAAGAAACCAGTAACGACAACTGTATGCTCTAACTGCAATAAGCAAGGACATCTCTCGATAAGTTGCAGATCTCTAAAGAAACGAATCAAGAGTGGATCTAAATCAGAGAAGAATTTCCAAGAGAAAAGAGGTTGCAGTAAATGCAGGAAGATTGGTCATCTTGCAAAGGATTGCTCGCTCTTAAAGAAGCCTGAAGTAGTTCAAGTAAATGAAGTAGCGGAAACTTCCGAGCCCTCAGCTAGTCAAGAAAGGGCTGATGTTCTAGAAGGCACGTTCAATGTCAAGAACATTCCAGTTAAAGAACTATTTGATACTGGCGCGTCACGAAGCTTTATTGCAAAAAGTGCAGTCAAGAAGTTGGATTTGAAATTGAGGAATCTCAAAGAACCAATGACTGTTCGAAATCCAGTTGGAGGTTCCATCGATCTCAGTTGGGTTTGTGGGGTGCCTGTCTCTTTTTCCTGCTAAAAATTCCCTACTATCTCTATCGTCATGAATTTTAATGAATTCGATCTTATTCTGGGATTGGATTGGCTAACCAAATATGAAGCAGAGGTTAGATGCGCTGACCGGGTCGTAAAGGCAAAGATAAAATCAGGTGGTTATATAACCATTCCCTGTGAAGGTCAGAAAGCTAATAGAAAAGACTTCTGGGCAGCTTTGGATGTTTCTTCAGCTCAAATAGAAAATATCCCTGAAGTCACAGAGAATATTCCTGACCTCATTAAAGACATTCCTGTCGTCAAAAATTATGCGGATGTGTTTGAAGAAGTTGTTCGCTTACCCCCGCAGAGAGAAATAGATTTCAAGATTGCTTTGATTCCGAATGCAAGGCCGGTAGTTCACGCTATCCGAAGGATGTCCTTGAAGGAGAAATGAGAACTTGACAATCAAACACGACAGCTCGTATGGAAGGGTCTGATCAGGCCCAGTTTCTCTGATTGGGGAGCAGCAGTGGTGTTTGTCCCAAAATCCGACGGTACTCTACGTCTATGTGTGGATTATCGTGATTTGAACAAGCAGACCATAAAGAACAAATATCCATTGCCGCGAATAGATGATTTGTTGGATCGATTAAATGGAGCACAGGTATTCTCAAGGATGGACCTAGCTACAGGCTTCCATCAACTTCGAATTGCCGAAGAGTGTGTTCCAATGACAACATTCAGAGGTCCCGACTTATTCTACGAGTGGTTAGTAATGTCGTTCGGCTTATGTAATGCTTCAGCTTATTTCGTCGATCTAATGAATAGAGTGTTCAGAGGGGTTTTGAATAAATTTGTTCTGGTTTTCATTGACGATATTCTAATCTTCTCTAAATCAAAGCCCGAACATGAAAAGCATCTGGAACAGGTTCTGGAAATCCTCAGAAGGAATGTATTGAAAGCCAAACTATCCAAATGTATATTCTGGCAGGATGAAGTAAAATTTCTGGGCCATGTCGTATCGAAAGAAGGAATTGCTGTGGATCCAAGCAAAATCACAACTATTCAGAATTGGAAACAGCCCAGTACCCCCACTAAAGTCCGCAGTTTTATCGGATTGGCTAGTTATTACCGGAAGTTCGTTAAAAACTTTTCGAAGATATCTAGCCACTTAACGAAGCTTACAAAGAAGCACTCTAAATTCAAATGGACTCCAGAAAGTGAGGAGGCTTTTGAAGAGCTAATGTTAAGACTAACGACTGCTCCAGTGTTAACCATCATCGATGGCAATCAGGATTTGAAAGTCTGGACTGATGCTTCTAGAGAAGGCCTTGGCGCAGTGTTAATGCAAAGGGGCCAAGTGATTGCTTATGCTAGCCGTCAACTGAAGCCACACGAAAAGAACTATGTAACTCATGATCTTGAGTTATTGGCTATAGTATTCGCCTTGAAAATCTGGAGACACTATCTTCTGGGAGAGAGATTTGAACTATTTACGGATCACTAGTCATTGAAGTATCTATTCACCTAGAAAGACATGAATCTGAGGCAGCAACGTTGGCTAGAGTTCCTTGCAGCATACGACTTTGAGATTATATACACTCCAGGGAAAGCCAATGTCGTGGCCGATGCGTTAAGCCGAAAGAATGAGATGATCGCCAGTTTTATTATCACGACTTCATTAATGGATAAAATATCTGCTCTTCAGAAGGATGATCACTTCATTCAGAAGATCAGAGAGATAATTCAGAAAGGCGAACCCTCGAGTTTTCAGGTTGATAATGAGGGGATTCTAAGGCTGAAGGGTAGAATCTGTGTTCCTAACATTGCTGAGCTCCAAAAGGAAGTTCTGGATGAATGCCACAATTCAAAACTTAGTATCCATCCGGGAGTAAGCAAAATGTATAATGACATCAAACGCACTTTCTGGTGGAAGTCGATGAAAAGGGACATTTCCTTATATGTTAGCCGATGCCCTACTTGCCAGCTAGTCAAAAGCGACCAACAGAAACTTGCTGGACTGTTACAACCGCTAGACGTTCCTGGTTGGAAGTGGGAACATATTTCCATGGACTTCATTGATGGTCTGCCCAGAACCAAAAAAGGGAATGACAGTATTTGGGTGATCGTAAATCGTTTCACGAAGACCGCCCATTTCGTACCTGTCAGATCAAACAGAACTGCTCAGAGTCTGGCACAGATTTACTTCAAGGAAATAGTTAGACTACATGGAGTGCCGCTCAGTATAGTCAGTGATAGGGATACAATATTTACTAGCAAATTCTGGGAGGTATTTCAAGTCAAGCTGGGAACGAAGCTGAACTTGAGCACCGCTTATCATCCTCAGACAGACGGTCAGACTGAGAGGGTGAATCGTATTTTAGAAGATCTATTGCGGGCTTGTGTTATAGATTTTGGTGGATCATGGGAAGACCATCTACATTTGGCTGAATTCTCATACGATAACATCTACCAGGCGAGCCTGACAATGTCGCCATTCGAAGCGTTGTATGGTAGACCATGCCAATCTCCTGCTTGTTGGGTTGAACATGGAAATAGACTTGTGTTAGGGCCAGATATGATCCGAGAAGCTGCCGACAAAGTCGACTTTATTAAGAAGCGATTACTGGCCGCTCAAAGCCGACAAAAGAGCTATGCCGATAGGAGAAGAAGAGATATATCCTTTACGGTTGGAGACTATGTATATTTGAAAGTATCGCCGATGAGAGGAGTTATCCGGTTCGGTAAAACTGGAAAGTTAGCGCCCAAATTCAATGGTCCGTTTCCTATTCTGGAACAGGTCAGAACTCTCTCTTATAGGGTCAAACTACCTGATTGGTTGCCTGGAGTTCATGATGTATTTCACATATCTCAACTTCGAAAGCACGTTCATGATCCAGACTTGATCGTGGAAGAAGCAGCTCAACAGGATATTGAAATTACTCCAGAATTAGCTGTGAGACGAGAGCCGCTAAAGATCATCGGCAAAGAGACCAAAGAGCTGAGGAACAAGAAAGTTCACTTGGTCAAAGTGCAATGGAGTGGAGATCCGCGAGATTGTACTTGGGAAACTGAGGAGAGCATTCAGAAAGCTTATCCTAGATGCCGAGTAGATATCTCTATTTGACTCCAGTGCAAGGTACATTTACCATACTTTGCATTACAAATCAGTTCTCTATTCTATTGTTATTTTCTTTCCATGGATGTGCACTTTTAACTCTATAGCCTGAATGATTCAAAAGAGTATAGAAATTGATTAGTATATTTTTGAAAAGTTAAAAATAATTGGATTGGTTGTTTGTATTGTGTGATAGTAAATTTGATTAATTGAATTATTGAAACGATAGTTAATTTAATCAATAATGGAATAATGGTAGAATTTATTCATTTAAATCACACATAGAACTGAATTAAAAATAGATAGAAATATATATACTTGTGCATTATATATGTTTAAAACAGGTAAATGGATAGATTTTGAGTAAAGATTTTATTTGCGTGCCCGACAAATAGGTAAACCTTAATGAGTTGGATGCAAAATATTATTATATCAACTCCTGTGAATGCCATTAGATGCAGAGTGCTGGTTATTCTGTGTGTAAAAATAAATGTCGCCATAGGATAGTAACAATTAATTTTGAACTACACTACATGGCATACTTCAGAAGATAGGCATACTTCATCATATACCACATAAGCATTTGGAGCTTGTGTGACGAGGTGGAAGATTTACCATATGAGCGAGAGGCTTGTATGGCGATGACTTTATTTTACAGGTTGAACTGATGACTGATATGGACCATTTAAATTGTAACGATTAAATTGCCAGATTAATAAAAAAAACCACACGGGTCTGGAGTTGACAATAATCACGTCTCTCTAGTATTAGATACGGCACATGGACTATTTATTTTCCACACGGGACGAGGTGACGAGGATTTATCCTCTGGAGCATTTAAAATACACACTCCCTCAGGCTTTGACAGGGTGACGAGAATTTATTCTCTGGAGTTATTATCAATACACGCTCCCCTGTAAACACCAGAATATATCACTATAAATATGTGTATGCTTATTAGGATTTATTGGGTAGCTAATACGGCCCAATAAATTTCCAAACCTCTCTCCGTACAAGGGAGTTTATGGCGAATTTTTTCGAAAATTCCGGGTGTTAACCAAATTGTTGAAGAATTTGAAAATTCTCAGAAACTGAAAAGTTGGAGAATGGAAGCCAGATCGAACGTAGAGTTGATTAATCAAACCACTTTCGACTTTGTTCCTTTTCGGGGATGAAAAGTTTTAAGTGGGGGAGATTGTAACGACCCAGAAAATCTGAACCAATTTAAAAATTTTAAATTGGCTAAAATAATGGATTTTAAATATTTAAAATAAATATTTTAAATAACAGCAATGAAAAATGAGTTTGAATCGACAATTGAAAACGAATATGGAATTTAAATAAGTTATGGCCAAATGAATTTTCAGAAAGGTCGCTATGAAATTTATATAGCCCGTAAAATTGGCCATTTTGCATACGACCTCAGAATTCGACAAAACCATTTTTGTTGGATCCGGGATGTGAAGTTATTGCTAGGTTTCAAATTTCATAATTTTTGAAGCTAGTATGTGAACGTGGCAAAGGAAAACGTGTTTTGGTCATTTATAGTTAAATTGGATCGACCAGAAATGGGCCTTTTTGCAAACGGTCTAAGAATTCGACGAAACTAGTTTTGTTAGGACCGTATCGTCAAAACATAGCCAGATTTATTTTTTTGGAATTTTTCGAATCAGTATGTGGCCCCGGCAAATTAAAATGTACGTTCAAAATAAAATTTGAATGTTTTATATTTTAATTTGAAGAATAACTGACTCCAACAGTCGAATTGGCCTACGAAACATATCCCATTGTGTCCGGGATGGGGGTAATTAGCTAGGGACGACAGTCATTGGGTCTGAATCGGTGTTCGTTAGGGAAAACCCTAATTTTCTGAAATATATAAATTCCGGTGAATAGGATTTTTTCGTTCATAATAAAAAAATAAAAAAATCCGCTCAAAACCCTCTCGTTCAGCCGATACCGACGATAACCGTCGCTCCTCCCTTCTCTCCTCCGCCGCCGCCGCTACAGGCACTTCCAGCCTTCGCCGCCGCCACCACTCGAAGCGCCGCTCCCTCCTCTTCCAATCCGACCCCACCACGACCACGACCGACGCCCCCATCGCCGGAATCGGCCCTCCAAAGTTCCGATCTTCATGACGCCGCCGCCGACAGATCCGACCACCGTACCCCCTCAAACCACCATCGACTGATAGCCCTCACCTCCCTCTACGACGCTGCAGCCACCGATCATCCCAGTTCTTCCCGGATTTCGCGAATTTCTCCGACCTAGTTTTGAACAACGTATAAAGGTGGTACCTTTATATTGTTTAAACACTTTAAAGTGTTCCAACCTTTGAAAAATCATATCTTTTTCGTTCGTTAACGAAATTCGATGAAACAGGAGACACCGGGACCGTGGCGACGTCTTCTACATTTTAGAAGAGACCGCGTATTTTTCTGAGCCTTCTGCTATTTTTGGTGGAGTGGAACCCAATGTGATATTTCTAATTTATAAACGATATGGAAAACGATGATGTATAAATTATATAGTCGATGTATGAGTTATATAAGCGTTGTACACCTCTTGTATAAGCGTTGTATAAGTTGTACGTTCAATGTATAAGTTGTATATGCGTTGTAAAATTTATATATGTGTTGAAATAGAAGTGAATTGCTATATATAAATAAATTAATATATATATACGCCCCTCATCCACAAACCATGGACGATATTTATTGGTTGTGATTGGTGTGAAAATTGATTGATAGCGAATGGTTAATTGGGATTGTTTGTGGTTGATATTGATTGTTTGTGGTTGATATTGATTGATTGTGGTTGAAAAATACCCATTGTGGTTGAGAAATATTTGGTTGAAACCACATAGGATTAGTTTGTGGAAATGAAATAAATATATATACATGCCGCCTGCGTGCGAACTAGATGCATGATCCCCATTGTCAAAAACCGCGATGTTTTAAGGTAGAGCGAGGAGCCGTACTAGGGACGGTCCCGGTTTTAACTACCCTGCCGTTATGCTGCTGAAATTTTGAATAATATTCATGTGTTTGAATTATTTTCATTTGTTGAAACTATATTTATTCGCTGAATAGAAAACCTTCATTTGTTGAATTGAAATTCATTCGTTGGATAGAAATTCATGTGTTGAATGGTGTTCGTGTTTTTAAATATAAAAATCACATTTTTATCTACATATATAAACTATAGAAAACCTTCATGTGTTGAATCGATATTCAGTCGTTGAATTGAAATTCATGTGTTTAATGGTATTCGTGTTTAAATATAAAAATCACCTTTTTATCTATATATGTAAACTATAAAAAACCTTCATGTGTTGAATCGATATTCATTCGTTGAATTGAAATTCATGTGTTGAATGGTATTCACATTTTGAAATAAATTGTTTTATAATAAAAATCACTTTTTTATCATCCATATGAAATGTATAAAATAATCCCGTTTTGAAAGAAATTGTTTTATAATAAAAATCCTATTTTTATTACCTATATGAACTATACAAATAATAGAGTTTTGAAATGAATTGTTTTACAATAAAAATCACATTTTTATTATATTAATGAATTGTTAAAAATAGTGAAGTGTTGAAATAGAAGACAGTTAGATAAAAATATCATTTTTATCAAATGTATGAAAAGAATATAGCTTTGAAATCGAAGAATCGATATATATATAAATGGAATTAAAATATATCGAATAACGACGCTGCAGTTCGTATTTTGAAATCGAAATTTCAAACGATTATAACGGGAGATCCGACCATCGGATTTTCCTGAAATCGCAACCGTTGGGTTTGCTTTGGAAAAATCTTTCCAACGGCACCAACTTTGTAAAAATCCAACGGTTGGATTGTCTGGAATGTTCAATTCAAATCTGAAGAAAAACAGCGCTAGAATCGATTATATATATATAATTATATTTAATCGAATAACGACGCTGCAGTTCGTATTTTGAAATCGAAACTTCAAACGATTATACTGGGAGATCCGACCGTCGGATTTTCCCGAAACTGGAACCGTTGGATTCGTTTTGAAAAGATCTTTCTAATGATGTAAATTTTGTGAAGATCCAACGGTTAGATTTTCAGATATGTGTAAATCAAATCTGAAGAAAAACAGCGCCACGGTCGCGTTATGGCCCGAAGCGTCGTTTTAAATAAATAGGCTATTTTAAAATAAATAAAAATGGCGATAAATCGTTATAAAATATTATAAACGATATGGATGTGATTTAGAAATTAACTGAAGGTTGGCTGAGTCGAATGGTTTCCTGGGTGTTGATCTGATGTTGGTTTCGGCCTTCGGGGTTAATATTTGGGAAATCGTTCTCTTACTGATTGACGGTTAGTGACTAATGAATTGAAATGATGCGTGTATATGTTAGTGTTGCACTTGTTTATTATATCCGCGAGTTGCTCAGAAAGACCGGGTTTATCCCATTCTGAATAACTGAATCGACGATAAGAAATCGAAGATGAAGACGGTGGTCGAAGACCGGAGATCTTCACCTCGTTTGGATGGTAACCGAGGTCCTGATTGGGAGGCATCCCGAAATATGGATAATGAGTGGTGATCGTACAGACGTACGTGGTGATCGATGGGTTTGCGAGGTATTTAGTGCCTCCGGTTTCATTCAGACCCAGAACGGACTTGCAAATGGACAGTGTGTCTGACATTGGAATTTATTCTGTGTGATTGATAGCCATCAGTTGCACGGTGTGACTTGCCTATGTGGCATGCTAAGATGCAGTGATCAGGGCTTCTGTTGAAAAGCAAAGTCTTGTGGTGATGATCAAAGCACCGCCTGTGTGGCGTAGCTTTGTGTATAACGTGAAATTCGCGAGCCTCACACCCCGGTATGAACCAGAAACGGGAGAGGACATCAGGGAGGGCCTGCGTTTCTTTCTAGCTAGAAGTGGCGTCAGTGGTTTTACACGCCCTGACGAGTTTGACTTATGTGGTTGTTGCTGTTGCGAGGCGCCTCGGTTTGATCGGACAATCTGGGTCCGATGGAGTCATTCGTTGGCTCGTTTACGCCCCAAAGGGCGGGGAAACGTAGTATTCAGGCATAATAATCCACATCGGTGGACCGGCCCTGACGATCTAAAGGGTTGATGCGTTCTGATCCTGTGGCTCGGGCTAGAGAGTCACGAATTCAGTAAGGACTATCTTTTGCATTGGTTCAGGACGGAAATCCAATTTCCAAATACGACATCATGCGGTTTTGATTGTATATATATATATATATATATATATATATATATGGCGACATGATATATGGTACCCATGCCGTCTATGATTGATAGTTATGATTGAAATTGTTTATGAAACATATAAACACTAGTAATAATATCAAATGCTTTTGTTTTATTCGTATCAGTCATATTTTGGCTATTATAAGGTAAAACTCTATCCTCCGGTTTGCGTTGCATTGTGTGATGGGAACTGAGTCTTATAATGGCTTCATTTTTATAAAAAGCATTGCGTTGTTTAAAAGAAAGATTTGTTTTAAAGCACTGGCAATCCAATGGAGTAAACCCGTTCCACGAAAGTGGCGTGGTCCTGTGATTAGCCATATTTTGAATGTGTTGAGTGGATTTCTCATACCAGTCCCATGACTGACTTGTAGTTTGTTTCACTTTCAAACTCGGGTACCCCTTTTTCTACATGGGTAGCCTTGTATTCAAGTTTAGCTGGTTCTTTCTGGATAGCTGGAGTTGAAGATGGATTCTATCATTTATCTCTTTTTATGTTGTTCAGCTCCTATTGTACATATTTTGTTTGTTTCCGTTGTAGACATTTATGTATAACTGAACTGTATTTGTACTAAGTATGATCCTGTATACTGTGTAACTCTGATGATTACGTTTATCCAGTATATTCTATTGTTCATTATCTGGTGTATTTATTTAATTCTGTTCTGCTATTATCTGTTTCTATGTTATATTCCAAAGATAACCCTTGTCTCCGTCTGTACGGGGTTTGGGGTCGTCACATTGATTATTTATCGTTGCTATTATATACATGTGTTGTATGGAATCCATATAATTAACATTATATGGTAATTGATTGGGCCTCATTCCAAGTGGGAAAATAAAGAATATAAGAATATAAAAATAGTCATGTGTTGACGAAGCTCATGTGTTGAAACTATTCATGTGTTGAGTAAAATATTTTAACAATAAAATTTACATCTTTATCATATTTAAGATTAGAAACTACTTTACGGTTGGAGTCTGATTAAAAATCAAATGATAGATACCATAATTTTATAAAATATATTACATAACAAAAATAGTCATGTGTTGAGATTAGTCATGTGTTGAAAGAAATATAGATTCATGTGTTGAATAGAATAAATATTCATTTGTTGAATAGAATAACGAATTTATTGAAATACATAAAGCCGTGTTGATTAGAGTTGCGCTATTTTGACGTGAACGATATTTATATCGATTATATTCATTTTTATAACGAATATAGAAAAGGTAGTGATTTCAAAATATAACGTTTTGAAAATATTATCATTTATATAGTAATGATATAAAATATTCAATTTTGATTTGAAATTGAATATAGAGTTGAAATGGTTTTGAAAACGAATTTAAAACGATTTATAAAATATGTTTTAAAAAGGAAATCGACGAAATATATATAATATATGTATATTATATATATAATGGCCTGAATAGAAAGCGCCGCGCCGCGGCAGTTCATGAATTTCGACCATTGACTTCGAATTGACGTTGCGGGAGATCCGACCGTTGGATTCTCCTAAAACCGGAACCGTTGGGTTCGTATCGAAAAGAGCTTTCCAATGAATATTAGAAATTTGAAATCTAACGGTTGGATTTGGAATTATGTCCAAATCAAATTTGGAAAAGGTCGCTGTAAGTGCAGTTCGATGGCCGTTGATGGAAATCGACTGTACGGGCCTTGATAAAATTATTAAAAATATTAATAATTTGTGTAAAATCATAAGAAACGATTTGGAAAGAACTGGGATGAAAAATTCCACATTTGAAAAGATAAAAATATATTTTTATCGAAATGAACAAGTTTTGAAATAGAATTAAAATCAATTTATTTTTGAAATAAATAAATTGAATTTGAATTGGTTTTGAAAATAACCAGAATTTCCAATAAATATAAAGTGGAAGTGGATTTGAATCGAAATTGTCTTTGGAATATTTCGATGTTGGATTCCGTGATTATACAGATATTGTTATGGGAATTTGAAAGATATATTTATATCGTTATTTCCAATACGATATTCGTTGGTTTCAGAATTTGGTATTGAATATAAGCCGATATATTTTCTATTCAGAGCCATGTATTTAATATCAAATGTGATTTGGGTTTGTCGTGAATCGTATTTTAGGTGACGTTGGTTCTTTAACCTAGTTAAAGATAGGATATTGATTTTTGAGAAGATTAAAACTAAGTGAAGTTTTAATGAATCTTTAATTAGATTGAAAGTGAATTGATAATTTAAATTATCAAATCTGAAAAGTGATCGAGAATGGAGTATCACCAGTTTTGCTCCAAGGCGATAGTTAAACCTTTAATTAGATTTGAACGTGAAATGGTAATTAATTTTACCGATAACACCATGGTGTTAGATATGGAGTATTACCAGTTTTGCTCCATGGGATAAATAGGTTGGGATTGGGAAATAAATAAATAATTACTTCGGTGTGGTTCGCTAATCCCTACTAGTTTGGAAAACCACAATATGGTTTGAAATGATATCCAAAGGAAGATTAAAGAATAAATTTAGAAGAAATTGTCTTTGATAAAATTAATGTGAACATTTCCCTAAGAATGTGAATTTTGAATAAAAGAATATTCTGAATTGGAATGAGGCGTATGCTGTGTTAGTGTAACACGTGTTTATTATATACGCGGGTTATTCGGAAAGGCCGGGTTTACACCCATTCTGAATAACCGATTCGACGATATGTCGAAGATGAAGACGGTGGTTGAAGACCGGAAGTCTTCACATCATTTGGGTGATTACTGATGATCTTGATTGGGCTGTACACCCAAGATGAAGGAATCAGTTGGTGATCGTCCAGACGTACTTGGAGATCGATGGATATGCAAGGAAAGTGCATCCAGTTTCATTCAGTCCCAGAGCGAACTTGAAAATGGACTGTGTGTCTGACACTGGATTTTATTCTGTGTTTATTGATCTCTATTAAATATACATCTGTTTGGCGGCGAAGAATTTATTCTCTTGCTTAACGCCTTTCTCTAAGACGTACGAGCTCAGAGGTTGTATATCGATGGACATCAGTCGCATGGCTTGAATTGTCTGTGTGGCATGCCTAAGTGGAAGATGATCAAGGCTTCTGTTGAAAAGCAAAGTCTTGTGGTTGATGATCAAAGCACGGCCTGTGTGGTGCAGCTTTGTGTATAACGTGAATTCGCGAGCCTCACACCTCGGTATGAGTCAAAAACGGGATACGGACCGTTGGGAGAACACGACGTTTCTTTCTAGCTATGGGTGATGTCAGTGACCTACCAGCCCTGACATTTATATACTTTTTACCTTTTTGGATGTTGGAATGCGAAGCGCCTCGGATATAGGTCTGTTAGGACCGGGAAACGTGTGTTCAGGAATTGCCAATCCTCAAAAGTAAGAGAGGACCGGCCCAACCGATTCCAAGGATCATAGTGGGGTCCTGAGACATTTGCTAGAGTGTCTCGAACGGAGAGGATCTTTCCCCTTGCCTCGACTCATGATGGAAATCCAATTTCCAATACGTGATATTGCGGTTTTATTTGTAGAACCTAGTATGGCGACATAGTGGTATGGGTCATTAATGCCGTCTATGATTGATATTTATGATTGAAATTGTTTTGACACTGTACACTTATAGTAGTATTGAATAATGTGTTTCTAACGTATCAAACATGCTTTGGCTATTATAAGGTAAAAACCCTATCCTCCAGCTTGCGTTGCATTGTGTGATGGGACCTGGGTCTTATAATGGCTTCATTTTTTCTTTATTTAGCATTGCTGTTTGTGTCATGCACTGATATTCTGGGAAGGAAACCTGTTCTGTGTTATACGGCGTGGTCCCTTGATTTACCTAACTTTAAAAATAAAGATTAATAACTGTTTTAGTTCTCACACCAGTCACATGACTGACCTGGAGTTTATTGTTATAACCTGAACTCTGGGTGCACCTATTTTCCACACGGGCAACTAGTAGTTTTGGTTTTGCAGATTTATATTCACAGGATCCTGATTTACAGCTGGAACGATGCTCGGAAAGCTCTATATCCATGTATCACTTTCAATTGTGTTTTGTATATTTTTCCGCTGTTATATAATTTATTGTAATCTTTGATATTTATCGAATGTGTAATATTTATTCATACTCTGTGAATTCTTTTATTCTGATGGAATTGTTGTAATAAACAATGAAATGTTCTTCGGTTTACATTCTGATTCGTCTTGTCCTCAACGCAATCCGGGCTTTCCTTACCGGGGAGGTTCGAGTCGTGTCAGTTTAGTATCAGAGCTTTGGTTTACAGATGTAACGACCCAGAAAATCTGAACCAATTTAAAATTTTTAAATTGGCTAAAATAATGGATTTTAGATATTTAAAATAAATATTTTAAATAATTGAAATGAAAACTGAGTTGAAAACGACAATTGAAAAAGAATATAATTAATTATAATTATAAACAAGGCCTGAAATGGCGCTGCAGTTTCAAAAATTGAATATAAACTTTGTCGGACTATACCGGGTGCAAAACAAAACGGATTTTAGCGAAACCAAAAATATTTAAATCTGTTAGAGAATACCTTTCTAACGAATCTGAAAAATCGAAATTTCATAGCGGAAAGCAAAAGTTATGGCCGAATGAATTTTCAGAAAGGTCGCTATGGAATTTATATAGCCCGTGAAATTGGCCATTTTGCATACGACCTCGGAATTCGACGAAACCACTTTTGTTGGATCCGGGATGTGAAGTTATGGCTAGGTTTCAAATTTCATAATTTTTGAAGCTAGTATGTGAGCGTGGCAAAAGAAAATGTGTTTTGGTCAATTATAGTTAAATTGGATCGACCAAAAATGGGCCTTTTTGCAAACGGTCTCAGAATTCGACGAAACTAGTTTTGTTGGGACCGTATCGTCAAAACACAGCTAGATTTATTTTTCTGGAATTTTTCGAATCAGTTTGTGACCCTGGCAAATTGAAATGTTCGTTCAAATTAAATATTGAATATTTTATGTTTTAATTTGAAGAAAAACTGACTGTAACAGTCGAATGGGCATCCGAAACATATCCCATTGTGTTCGGAATGGGGGTAAAACGCTAGGGGCGACAGTCGTTGGGTTTGATTTCGAATCCGTTTAAGAAAACCCTAATTTTTGAATAAATATATATACGGACCAATCAGATTTTAAAGAAATAAAAAAATATCCTTTCTCTCTCCCTGTTGAAGCGATACACGGCGAAAAAGGATCGAAGCTTTCCCCTCCGATTTCGAGCGCCACCGTCCACGCCAGGCTCCGCCACTACCTCCAGTCGAAGCGCCTCCCTTCCCCCTTCAAATCCGACCTGGCCCCACCCTCTCTCCCTCCGCCTACCTCGAGAACGAAGCCCGCAAAGTCAACGACTTTGTCACCGTCGTTCTCCACCGTCTGACCACGGAAGTTGCCGCCACCACCACCGATCTGAGCGCCGTTCGTAGCTCTTCGACGCTGCAGCACCTGATCGTCCTCTAGCTTCACGGATTTCGCGCTAATTCAAAACCTAGTTTTGAATCAAAAGGAAGGTATCGGCTGTTAATTATTTAACTGATTTCGACAGTTTAAAACCGTTGCAAACTTTGAAAAATCATATCTTTTTGCTATGTTAACGAAATTCGATGAAACAGGAAACATCGTGACCGTGAGGACGCCTTCTACACTTTAGAAGAGACCGCATATTTTTCTGAGCCTTCTGCTATTTTTGGTGGAGTGGAACCCAATGTGAGATTTCTAATTTATAAGCGATATGGAAAACGACGATGTATAAATTATATAGTCGATGTATGAGTTATATAAGCGTTGTACACATCTTGTATAAGCGTTGTATAAGTTGTATGTTCGATGTATAAGTTATATATGCGTTGTAAAAATTATATATGTTGAAATAGAAGTGAATTGCTATATATATATATATATATATATATATATATATATATATATATATATATATATATATATATATACACGCCCCTCGTCAACAAACCATGGACGATATTTAATGGTTGTGATTGTTGTGAAAATTGATTGATAGTGATTGGTTGTTTGGGATTGTTTGTGGTGGATATTGATTGATTGTGGTTGAAAAATACCCGTTTGTGGTTGAAAAATATTTGGTTGAAACCACATAGGATTAGTTTGTGGAAATGAAATAAATATATACATGCCGCCTGCGTGCGAACTAGATGCATGATCCCCATTGTCAAAAACCGCGAGGTTTTAAGGTAGAGCGAGGAGCCGTACTAGGGACGGTCCCGGTTTTAACTACCCTGCCGTTATGCTGCCGAAATTTTCTGAAATATACATGTGCTAGAATAATTTTCATTCATTGAAATAAATCCCATATGTTGAAAGGATATTCATGTGTTGAGTTGCAATTCATTCGTTGAGTTGAAATTCATGTGTTGAATATTATTTGATTTTAAACAAATAGTTTTAGCGATAAAAATCACATTTTTATATATATACAAACTATAAAGGATATTCATGTGTTGAGTTGCAATTCATTCGTTGAGTTGAAATTCATGTGTTGAATATTATTTGATTTTTAACAAATAGTTTTAGCGATAAAAATCACATTTTTATATATATACAAACTATAGAGAATATTCATGTGTTGAATTGAAATTCGTTCGTCGAGTTGAAATTCATGTGTTGAATGTTATCGTATTTTAAAATAAAATGAATAGACAATAAAAACTAAATTTTTATTGTGAATATGAAGTGTTAAAAACATTCACGCGTTGAATAAATATTTTTGATGATAAAAATATTTCTTTTATCAGGTATACGCTTTGATAAAAATACATACGCGTTGAAATAAATAATAGTTTGCTAGAAATATTATTATTGGCTTTGTTCTGCATATATATACATGTGTTGAACAGGAAAAATGGATTAGCTGTAGAGTAAAGAAATTATTTGCGTGCCCGACAAATAGGTAAGCCTTGATGAGTTGGCTGCGCAATTTTATTTTTATATCAACTCCTGTGAATGCCATTGGATGCGGAGTGCTGGTTATTCTGTGTGAAATAATAAATATCGCCATAGGATAGTAACAATTAAATTTGAACTACGCTGCATGGCATACTTCTTGACGGTAGGCATACTTCATCATATTCCACATAAGCAATTGGAGCTTGTGTGACGAGGTGGAAGATTTACCATATGAGCGAGAGGCTTGTATGGCGATGATTATATACTACAGGTTGAACTGATGACTGATATGGACTCTATAAAATATAACGATAAATTGCCAGATTAATAAAAACCCCACACGGGTCTGGAGTTGACAATAATCACGTCTCTCTAGTTATTAGATACGGCACATGGACTATTTATTTCCACACGGAAACGGGGTGACGAGAATTTATTCTCTGGAGTGATTATCTATACATGCTCCCCCGTAAACACCAGAATATATCACTATAAATATGTGAATGCTTTTTAGGATTTATTGGGTTCCTAACCCGCCCCAATAAATTTCCAAACCCCTCCCCGTACAAAGGAGGTTATGGCGAAATTTTCCAAAATATTAAGGCGTTAGTGAAATATTTGAAGTGAAAACGAAGTTGAAAATATAGAATGAACTATAGTTGAAATTATAGAATGAACTATATTTATATATATAAATATAATTAAAAGGAATCGAAGCCGTGCAGTTCGTGTTTTGGAATCGTAATTTGAAACGATTAGTATGAGGAATCCGACCATCGGATTTTCCCGAAACCGCAACCGTCGGGTTCGCCTTAGAAATATCTTCCCAACGGCACCAACCATGTAAAAATCCAACGGTTGGATTATTTGGAATGTTTAATTCGAATCTGAAGAAAAACAGCGCCAGAAACGATTATATTTATATGTATATATATATAATTATATTTAATCGAATAACGACGCTGCAGTTCGTATTTTGAAATCGAAACTTCAAACGATTGTACCGGGAGATCCGACCGTCGGATTTTCCCGAAACTGGAACCGTTGGATTCGTTTTGAAAAGACCTTTCTAAGGATGTAAATTTTGCGAAGATCCAACGGTTAGATTTTCGGATATGTGTAAATCAAATCTGAATAAAAACAGCGCCACGGTCGCGTTATGGCCCGAAGCGTCGTTTTGAATAAATTGGCTATTGTAAAATAAATAAAAATAGCGATAAATCGTTATAAAATATCATAAGCGATACGGAATAGAAATAAACTGAATTTGCTCGATTTATGTTGTATTTGATGGTTGAATGTGGTTGGTGTGAAAATTACATTAAAGAACAAAATTGGTGTTGTCGAATGATTTATCCATTAAAATAAATTGATTTGAAATTCTAAATAAACGTGAATTATTTGAAAAGGCCGAGTTAATTCTCATTTCAAATAATTGACCGACGATTGAAAGTCGAAGATGAAGACGGTGGTCGAAGACCGGAGATCTTCACCTCGTTTGGATGGTAACCGAGGTCCTGATTGGGAGGCATCCCGAAATATGGATAATGAGTGGTGATCGTCCAGACGTACATGGTGATCGATGGGTTTGCGAGGTATTTAGTGCCTCCGGTTTCGTTCAGACCCAAAACGGACTTGTAAATCGACTGTGTGTCTGACATTGGATTTTATTCTGTGTTGATTGATCTCTATTAAATATACATCTGTTGGGCGGCGGAGAATTTATTCTTTTGCTTAACGCCCTTCTCTGAGACGCACCAGCTCAGAGGTTGTATATCGATGGACATCAGTCGCATGGCATGAATTGCCTGTGTGGCATGCTAAGATGCAGTGATCAGGGCTTCTGTTGAAAAGCAAAGTCTTGTGGTGATGATCAAAGCACCGCCTGTGTGGCGTAGCTTTGTGTATAACGTGAAATCGCGAGCCTCACACCCCGGTATGAACCAGAAACGGGAGAAGGACCTCAGGGGGGACGTGCGTTTTCTTTCTAGCTAGGGTGGTGTCAGTGACCTACCAGCCCTGACATTTATATACTTTTCACCTGTGTGGTTGTTGCTGTTGCGAGGCGCCTCGGTTAGATCGGACGATCCGGGTCCGATGGAGTCATTCGTTGGCTCATTTACGCCCCAAAGGGCGGAGGGACGCATTGTTCAGGCATTATAATCCACTTCGTGTGGACCGGCCCTGACGATCCAAGGTACGGTTGCGGCTGTGCCTGAGACATGGGCTAGATTGTCTCGAATTCGGTAAGGACTATCTTTTGCCTTGGTTCATGACGGAAATCCAATTTTCAAATACGTGACGATGCGGTTTCGATCGTATATATATATTTGGCGACATAGTGGCATGGGACGCTCATGTCGTCTATGATTGATAGTTATGATCTGAAATTGTTTTCAAAACATATAGACACTAGCAATAATATCAAATGCCTTTGTTTTATTCGTATCAAGCATATTTTGGCCGTTATAAGGTAAAAACTCTATCCTCCGGTTTGCGTTGCATTGTGTGATGGGAACTGAGTCTTATAATGGCTTCATTTTTATAAAAAGCATAGCGATGTTTAAAAGAATGATTTATTTAAAGCACTGGCAATCCAATGGAGTAAACCCGTTCCACGAAAGTGGCGTGGTCCTGTGATTAGCCATATTATATATGTGTTGAATAGATTCCTCATACCAGTCCCATGACTGACTCGTAGTTTGTTTCACTTTCAAACTCGGGTGCCCCTTTTTCTACACGGGCAGCCTTGTATTCAGGTTTAGCTGGTTATTTCTGGATAGCTGGAGCTGAAGATGGATTCTATTATTTATCTCTTTTTATGCTGTTCAGCTCCTATTGTACATATTATGTTTGTTTTCCGCTGTAGACATTTATGTATAGCTGAACTGTATTTGTACTAAGTAAGATCCTGTATACTGTGTAACTCTGATGATTACTTTTATCCAGTATATTCTATTGTTCATTATCTGGTGTATTTATTTAATTCTGTTCTGCAATTATCTGTTTCTGTGTTATATTCCAAAGATTACCCTTGTCTCCGTCAGAACGGGATTTGGGGTCGTCACAACAGAGCTCGAGAACAAGACACATTAGAACCGAACGAAAGAATCCATCAGATATTGGATTAGTAATGTCCAATTAGAATGACTCCTTAGAGATGGGATCAGTAGTATCCTAGAATGGGTGTGAAGAGTATATTTTTCAAATGAAAACAAATTCGTTTTGAAATTTAAATCGTATTATACGTATTTGAATATTTATTTGTATTGAATTTGGACAATCCGATATATTAGGACTTTGCATATACGCGTCATGAACGTATATTCGAAGTTTTAATATACTGAATAGATATAGAATCACACTCTAGTCGCCCGGACATGATCCTGATGATGGCGCGCCATCACGAGTATTTATTTTCGAGTGACGAAGGTGTGATATCTATATATTTCCATTAGATAGGTGTGAGAACCAAAATATAACTAGAATACATTGTTGTGATTTGGCATCAAAAACATGATTTTATGTATATGTATCAAATTATGAATTTGAAACTCTAATTCACTAATTGATTGATGGTTGTGTTGTTTGTTTATTTGTTTGAAATTTTGAACGCTTTGGCCTAATTGAACCGAATTTTGAACTGTATTGAAAATTGATTGAAAATGCATGCATATACATGTACTTACATTAAACAGGTCATATCAAGGAGGCTAGAGCAGAAGAAATAAAATTGTTTGCCCGACAAATAGGTACATGTTTACCATAATTTACTATTTTGTTTGGGTGATGATGATTTTATGAGCCGATTGGATAGCCGCTTGGCTTTTTCTTTTTCTTTTTGATTGAAGAAGGCCATGGGAGGCTATATGAAATATCCCGAAGTCCCCGGTGCAGGGGAGGTTATGGCGAAATTTTTCGGAAATTTAGGTTGTTAGCCAAATTTTTGAAAAAAAAATTTGAAAAGTTCTTAGAAACTGAAAAGTTGAAGAACTTAACCCGTAATGAAAATAATGGAAGTTGAGTTGATTATTTAAACAACTTTCGGCTTCGTTCCTTTTCGGGGACGAAAAGTTTTAAGTGGGGGAGATTGTAACAACCCGGAAAATGCGAGCCAATTAAAAAAAAAATTATTTTGGCAATTTTAGCGAATTTTGATTATTTAAAATGAATTATTTTAAATAATATCGACGAGAAATTTATTTTGAATAGAAATAGAACGTATATATATTTATATACGTCGCCATTAGAATATAATTATTTATTTATAATTGTAAAAGGAATTGAAAATGGCGCGGTAGTTCGATAATTCGATTTCAAATTTCAAATGAATGTACAGGATTCAAAATAAAACGGATTTTAGTGAAACCAAAAATATTTGAATCTAATCGAGAATATCTTCCCAACGAATCCGAAAAATCAAAATTTCATAGCGGGGATAAAAAGATACGTCCAGTTGAAAATTCAGAATAGTCGCTATGGAATTCGGGCCCTTAAAAATGGGAATTTTGCAAACGACCTCGGTTTTCGACAAAACCACTTTTGTTGGATCTGTGATGTCAAATTATTGCTAAATTCCTAATTTCATAATTTTTCGAATCAATATGTGAGCGTGGTAAAGGAAAACGCGTTTGACCAGTTTCAGTTGAATTTAATCGACTGGAAAATGGCCATTTTTCAAATGGTCTCAGAATTTGACGAAACTAGTTTTTTTAGGAACATATCGCCAATACGAAGCTAGAAAATATTTTTCGGGAATTTTTCGAGTTAGTATGTGGCCCCGGTGAATAGAAATGCGCGTTCAAATTCAATATATAGAGTTATATGTTGATTTTGACGAAAACTGATCGAAACGATCGAATCAGCTTACGGTACATGTCCCACTGTGTTCGGAATGGGGGTAATTAGCTATGGACGATAGGCGGTGGTCTTGTTTCAAGGTCGAAAATAAAAGTTGCTTTTTAGAATTTATTAATAATATATATATAAAGGCCCCCCCTTTGTCTCTTCCACGATCAGATTTTATAATAAAAAAAAAGAAGAGAGGACGGAGGCGGAAAACCGCCACTGCGACGCACCCTAGGCCGACGCGCCGCCGTCGGAGGCGCCAGACCCTTCCCCTCTCCTCGAACCCGCCTCCTTCTCCACGCCACCTTCTCCTCCCCCTCTTCTAAATCGATCGCTCCCCCCTTTTTCCCTAACCATGCCGCGCCCCACCGCCAACCACCCCCTTCCAGCCCTCGTCGACCCCCACCCCCCATTGAAGAACCGCGATTTCCCCTCCTCCTCCTTGTGCCAGCAACATTCCAAACCACCCCTTTAAACGCTGTAAGTTCTCCCCCCTCCTTTTCTTTTTATTTATTTTTATTTATTTATTGAAAAGTAATTCAATGTATATATAATAGCGTGTAAAGAATAAATTTTTGAAAACTGAAAAAGATTTGATTTTTATCTACATGAACAACAAATGAAGACGAGATCTTTATATAGAGAAAGATGCGATTTTTAATCAGATAAAGGTTTGATTTTTATCGTATGGAATATATGAAGTTAGAATTATAAAAATACGATTTAAATATATAGATTAGAAAAATAATTTTTATATAGGGAGAAGAATAAAAACATGATTTTTATTTCATAGAAAGGTACGATCTTTATGCATAGAAAAATATATATATATATATATATATATATATATATATAATTTTTATATAAGAAGAAGGTTAAAAATATAATTTTTATAATATAGAAAGATTAAAAATATGATTTTTATATAGTGGCGATAATAAAAGTATGATTTTATATAGTGGTGATAATAAAAATATGATTTTTATATAGTGGAGATAATAAAAATAGAATTTTTATCTATGTAGTAGCGTTGTAAAAATAGAATTTTTATCTATGTAGTAGCGTTGTAAAAATAGAATTTTCATCTATATAGTAGCATTGTAAAAATAGGAATTTTATCTATATAGTAGCGGTATAAAAATACGATTTTATATACATAGCAGCAATATAAAATGTGATTTTTATATATGTAGTGACTACGGGCAAAGAAATTGACAAAGGGCGAGCACGACGAAGATTTCTATATAAGAAGAGTCGTGGCGTTGGTTTAGCTAGCCGGTGAGAACTTCTCACTTTAAATTTTCTTTTCTAGTTTAAATTATATACTAGGATGCAGACGGTGCTTAGTAGCACCCGACACCCGTCGTTCACAGACCATGAATGGCTTGTATGCTTGTTTGATGTGTTGTGAAGTTTGTTTGTGATGTTGATGTGAAGTAGACAATAAAATATTCTTGTGTTGAAATGAAATAAAATATTTATATGGTTAAAAATATTTTATCGTTAAAAATATAATTTTTAATGGGTATGTGAATAAATAAAAATCTGTGTTTGTTGATTTGAAACCCACACGGGTATTGGGATAAAATACGGCATATACTAATCCCAATAATTAGTTGTATGTCGATCGATTGATTGACAGGCTGTTATAAGCGTTAATTATTTTTATTAGATGCTTATGCAGTTGTGTGGTGCACTTTGGATGATGGTTGATTATTTATCGTTGCTATTATATACATGTGTTGTATGGAATCCATATAAATAACATTATATGGTAATTGATTGGGCCTCATTCCAATTAGGAAAATAAAGAATATAAAAATATAAAAATAGTCATGTGTTGATGATGCTCATGTGTTGAAACTATTCATGTGTTGAGTAAAATATTTTAACAATAAATTTTACATCTTTATCATATTTAAGATTAGAAACTACTTTACGGTTGGAGTCTGATTAAAAATCAAACGATAGATACCATAATTTTATAAAATATATTACATAACAAAAATAGTCATGTGTTGACAGTACTCTTGTGTTGATATTAGTCATGTGTTGAAAGAAATATAGATTCATGTGTTCAATAGAATAAATATTCATTTGTTGAATAGAATTACGAATTTATTGAAATATATAAAGCCGTGTTGATTAGAATTGCGCTATTTTGACGTGAACGATATTTATATCGATTATATTCATTTTTATAATGAATATAGAAAAGGTAGCGATTTCAAAATATAACGTTTTGAAAATATTATCATTTATATAGTAATGATATGAAATATTCAATTTTGATTTGAAATTAAATATAGAGTTGAAATGATTTTGAAAACGAATTTAAAACGATTTATAAAATACGTTTTAAAAAGGAAATCGACGAAATATATATAATATATATATTATATATATAATGGCCTGAATAGAACGTGTCGCGGCACGGTAGTTCATGAATTTCGACCATTGACTTCGAATTGACGTTGCGGGAGATCCGACCGTCGGATTCTCCTAAAACCGGAACCGTTGGGTTCGTATCGAAAAGAGATTTCCAATGAATATTAGAAATTTGAAATCTAACGGTTGGATTTGGAATTATGTCCAAGTCAAATTTGGAAAAGGTCGTTATAAGTGCAGTTCGATGGTCGTTGATGGAAATCGACTGTACGGGCCTTGATAAAATTATTAAAAATATTAATAATTTGTGTAAAATCATAAGAAACGATTTAGAAAGAACTGGGATGAAAAATTCCACATTTGAAAAGATAAAAATATATTTTTATCGAAATGAACTAGTTTTGAACTAGAATTAAAATCAATTTATTTTTGAAATAAATAAATTGAATTTGAATTGGTTTTGAAAATAACCAGAATTTCCAATAAATATAAAGTGGAAGTGGATTTGAATCGAAATTGTCTTTGGAATATTTCGATGTTGGATTCCGTGATTATACAGATATTGTTATGGGAATTTGAAAGATATATTTATATCGTTATTTCCAATACGATATTCGTTGGTTTCAGAATTTGGTATTGAATATAAGCCGATATATTTTCTATTCAGAGCCATGTATTTAATATCAAATGTGATTTGGGTTTGTCGTGAATCGTGTTTATGTGACGTTGGTTCTTTAACCTAGTTAAAGATAGGATATTGATTTTTGAGAAGATTAAAACTAAGTGAAGTTTTAATGAATCTTTAATTAGATTGAAAGTGAATTGATAATTTAAATTATCAAATCTGAAAAGTGATCGAGAATGGAGTATCACCAGTTTTGCTCCAAGTCGATAGTTAAACCTTTAATTAGATTTGAACATGAAACGGTAATTAATTTTACCGATAACACCGTGGTATTAGATATGGAGTATTACCAGTTTTGCTCCATGGGATAAATAGTTTGGGATTGGGAAATAAAATAAATAATTACTTCGGAGTGGTTCGCTAATCCCGACTAGTTTAGAAAACAATAATATGGTTTGAAATGATATCCAAAGGAAGATTAAAGAATAAATTTAGAAGAATTTATCTTTGATAAAATTAATGGGAACCTTTCCCTAAGAATGTGAATTTTGAATAAAAGAATATTCTGAATTGGAATGAGGCGTATGTTATGTTAGTGTAACACGTGTTTATTATATATGCGGGTTATTCGGAAAGGCCGGGTTTACACCCATTCTGAATAACCGATTCGACGATATGTCGAAGATGAAGACGGTGGTTGAAGACCGGAAGTCTTCAAATCGTTTGGGTGATTACTAATGATCTTGATTGGGCTGTACACCCAAGATGAAGGAATCAGTTGGTGATCGTCCAGACGTACTTGGAGATCGATGGATATGCGAGGAAAGTGCCTCCAGTTTCGTTCAGACCCAGAACGAACTTATAAATGGACTGTGTGTCTAACACTGGATTTTATTCTTTGTTGATTGATCTCTATTAAATATACATCTGTTTGGCAGCGGAGAATTTATTATCTTGCTTAACGCCCTTCTCTGAGACGTACGAGCTCAGAGGTTGTATATCGATGGACATCAGTCGCATGGCATGAATTGCCTGTGCGGCACGCCCAAGTGGCAGATGATCAAGGCTTCTGTTGAAAAGCAAAGTCTTGTGGTTGATGATCAAAGCACGGCCTGTGTAGTGCAGCTTTGTGTATAACGTGAATTCGCGAGCCTCACACCTCGGTATGAATCAAAAACGTGATAGGACCGTTGGGAGAACACGACGTTTCTTTCTATCTACGGGTGATGTCAGTGACCTACCAGCCCTGACATTTATATACTTTTTACCTGTGTGGATGTTGGAATGCGAAGCGCCTCGGATATAGGTCTGTTAGGACCGGGAAACGTGTGTTCAGGAATTGCCAATCCTCAAAAGTAAGAGAGGACCGGCCCAACCGATTCCAAGGATCATAGTGGGGTCCTGAGACATTTGCTAGAGTGTCTCCAATGGAGAGGAGCTTGCCCCTTGCCTCGACTCATGACGGAAATCCAATTTCCAATACGTGATATTGCGGTTTTATTTGTAGAACCTAGTGTGGCGACATAGTGTATGGGTCATTAATGCCGTCTATGATTGATATTTATGGTTGAAATTGTTTTGATACTATACACTTATAGTAGTATCAAATAATGTGTTTTTAACGTACCACGCATGCTTTGGCTATTATAGGGTAAAAACCCTATCCTCCGGCTTGCTTTACATTGTGTGATGGGACTTGGGTCTTATAATAGCTTCATTTTTTCTTTATTTAGCATTGCGCTGTTTGTGTTATGCACTGGTATTCTTCGGAGGAAACCCGTTCCGTGTTATACGGCGTGGTCGCTTGATTTACCTGACTTTAAAAATAAAGATTAATAACTGTTTTAGTTCTCACACCAGTCACATGACTGACCTGGAGTTTATTTTTTTAACCTAAACTCTGGGTGCCCCTATTTTCCACACGGGCAGCTAATAGTTTTGGTTTTGCAGATTTATATTCACAGAATCCTGATTTACAGCTGGAACGATGCTCGGAAAGGTCTGTATCTGTGTATCTCTTTCAGTTGTGTTTTGTATATTTTTCCGCTGCTATGTAATTTATTGTAATCTCTGATATTTATCGAATGTGTAATATTTATTCATACTCTGTGTATTCTTGTATTCTGATGGAATTGTTGTAATAAACAATGAAATGTTTTTTTGTTTGCGTTCTGATTCGGCTTGTCCTCAACGCAACCGGGCTTTCCTTACCGGGGAGGTTCGGGTCGTGTCATCATGGGTCCTTCCTATTTTCATGTACCTATTTTTTTCATTCTATTTATGTTTTGTTTTAAGGTTTGTGTTTGTACTAGACTATGAAGGTTAGTTTACTAACCTACCTTTGTATTTTCTTCTTTAATAAATAAAAGTGGACCAATTTTCAAAAAAATAAAAATACACATATATACATATACATGTGTATATATATACTCACATATATATATAATTTTTTTCCTTATATGTACATTCATATATATATTTCTCTCAGAACATGCATCTCTTATGCCGTCTCTCTAAAAATTAAAAACATGACTTTGACGGGACTTGAAATCCTGACCTCCACTTTGGAAAATGCATGCTCTACCAACTCACCTAATTTAGCTTTTGTTCACAATACTAAAACATTGGTAGTTATTGTTCTTATTTATGTTTCTCTTATATCCTCTTTTTCATGTTTGTTCTAAAACTTCTTTTAAAGATATATTCTTCGTTTTAAATTCATTTTTATACAAACCATAGGTCTAAATTGATCAGAAAATCGCCATCGATGCAATGATGCTAGTTCCCTGACCAAATTCAGAAAATTATACAAATTTTTGTTTTATTATTTAATTAAAAATGCGGGGTGTTACTTTCCTCCACCCTTAGAAAATTCCATCCCTGAAATTTGGTAAGACCAAAATTAAGTAATTCCTCACATAAATTACAACCTTCATGTGTGCATCCAATTTTGCAACCATTTGTGCGCTTGAGCAAAGTTTAACATAACGTAAAAATACATGAATGCAATGAATGCCTAAGCGATACCTCCTATATGAATGCAAATTTTCTTGAAAATCTTTTTGAAAACATGATGCATGCACCCTAAATATACTGGACATTTCTATATGAATGCAATATTTTGAAAACCAAAAATATTTTTTCATCCAATTTTTTCCACACTCTTACTGGGTAAGAGCATAGTTCATCTAATTTTTGCATCCAAACTCTACCAACCAACTTTAAATTTTTGAATTTCAGAATAGTCTAATTTTCTGAATTCGATTTCTTATTTTAGAAAGAGCTAGAAAATGATAAATTACGTATTTTCCATCCACCTTTATGCACCTTTTTCCCCATACATGGAAATCTTAATTACTATTAATCTTACAAAAATATCTATTTTTCTACTCCAAGCACAACTTACACAAGAAAATTTCCCTTTTAGTTTTCTAAGCTTACTTGGAAGAATTCATTTCCTTTTGTCGTTCTCAATTTTTGCAGTTTATGTCTTTATTTGTTTTTCTTTTAGTTTTTCATCTTTTACCTTCATTTTTATTTAATTCACAATATATCATGCTTTTGTTCTAACCTAGCGATCACTACAAATATCTAGGAAGAAAATATCTCACTAAACCATTCTATTTCTCTAAAATAAAACATTACATAGGAATGCAATTCTATACTAAAAGAAAATTTACCTTTTTACTTCTTTTAAATCATGCAAGTTCTAAAATTTACCTTTTTACTTCTTTGAACAGTAACCACTTGGAACATCCTCTCAAAATTTCCTCATGCCTTTACTACCTGTTCATGCACACTAATGAGACTTCTCACTAAATTATTTTTAATAAGGTCAAGCTTTTATGAACCTTTTCTAAAGAGGATTTTGTGTCCTATGTAAAGTAAATTTCCTTGCCACTCTAATAAAACATGTTCATTTACAAGCCTATCGGTTCATAAAATCTTATCTAATAATTCTTTTTATCCCAACAAGTCAAAGTTGTCACAATATGTCAATTAAGAAAACTTTATGTTTTATTTCACTTAAGGTCACCTATGCACCCTTATATGGCCAATTCATTTATTCTCGCTTTCTCTTAACCACTTATGTCGTTTAACCCCACAACTTGCTTACGCATTTAATACTTTGAAAACAAGTTTGCACAATTATCTCAAAAATCCTTTTAATGCAACTCTTAATATTACAAACCAATAAACTTCTAAAATTGTAAACTTTTAAATTTTTGAAACTTGAAAACCTTCTAGATATCTTTTTTCTACATTTTTTTTCTTTTAAGTCCTTTCTAAAATATCTAACTATGGGGATAATTACAAAGTGGTTTCTAACTTTTGCATCTTCCAAACTCTTTGCACAAACATACATTTCTTTGTCCTAAATTTAATCTTTACATAAATTTCTACCAAACTATGTCTGAACTAAAGAATAAGACTAAAGCCACTTTTTATGCCTAATGTGTGTGTGTATATATATAATCCTATTCCATTTTTCACTTTCTTAATCTTTTCTCAATTTACAAGGCCTTCTGCCAAATCCACTAATTTGAAATGCCAAAATTTCATGTATTAATACATGAAATATTCTTCCTTGTTTTTCAAAACATATTGTACACTTTCCTCTACAACTGCACATGAGCCTACTATTCTCAAATATCTGTAATCATTTTCCAAGTGTACAGAATTGACATCCCAACTTCCTCCATGTGTTGTTAAATTTATTAATGGTTTGCTATATGGTTATGAGTGTGTATATATAATATATTTATATTTGAAAAATTCAAATACACTCGCTCACTATATATATAGAAATCCTAAACCCAAGCACTGATACCAAATGTAACAACCCGAATTTCGACAGATCATTTTTTTCAAAAATCCAAATCTATCGAAACCCAAGCTTTTTATCTGGTATCCAGCAGAAAGTCAAAGATACATGTTTCAGAGTTCATGATAGAAATCTCACAGTGGAAGGAAATAAAATATGATTGTAAGTAAATACTCACCAATATAATGACACTATCTAACAAGTGTCTCTAAGCTGCAGAATCTCAACTACCTCTCCAACCTGTGAGTTTGTCATGAGGAGGTGGTCAGAACAAAAGTTTTGTGAACGGATAAATTATACTTTTTACAAATAACACTACATATACCGTTCTATCACTGGTTTATATTTATTAAGTTGCTCGAGTTTATTTCATAATTCACAATACACTTTTGATTTCTTCGCATCAGTCTTACCCATCTACTCCCTAGTAAATTAGCATAATAAATAATATATGTAGCTATGTACTCAATATCGAAATACTTCCCGCAGTATCCTCCTCGAGTGGCCCCCATCATCGTACTATGAAAAACGTATTGGACCTCCGCCTCCCAGCTACGAATGCGTACTAGACTATGCTACGATGGCATATCAATTCTCCAATGCCACGAAAGTGTACTAGGCTATGCTGCGAAAGAGAATAACCCTCTATCGCTGTGCCATAAGGGTGCCCTAATCCCAGAGCTTTCCCATGAAACTCAGTCGAGGACTTTACATATACCTGTAAATGACAGCCTTATTAGGCTTACAGTACAAATATCCAAATTTAGGTCTGTCTCTTCGATGGTTCTCCAAGGTCCCACTCCAACCCCTGATCTAATGAATGACTAATCAATAGAGCTAAATGACCACCCTACCATCCAATCTAAACAAAAATGTGGTCCCTCATCCAATGACCGATAGTGAAGATCATTGACCTATTGTTTAGCTACAGTCTTTCCCGCACACGCTCCTACTGATGATGACATATATCCGATGATCTATTATCCTTGTTGGGTCCTAACCATGGAGCCCCCCTCCTTGAGGTAGACATCAAATCATCCTAAGATCATCCCAAAAAGTCTTCAGGTTGTCCTTCATCTAAGATGCAGTCAAGGCATACTCACCGGATGGAACTGTAAAGGCCATGCCTCTGTGGGTACAACTTCACTGGGCCAACCATAAAAGGCCATCATGGAGTATCCTCATATCCCATAGAAGACCCGCACTTACTTCTTGTAACGACCCAGCAGATTTCGGTCCCGAAAATCGACATAAATACCCTTTACCGTACTTATGCCGATCCTCCAAGCACCGAAAACACTGGAACGTTTTGAAAGAAATTAGAGGGTGAGATAAGAAAGAAAGAAATATTAGAATAGAAGAAGAAGAAGAACTAACACAGAGTCTCACATCGCAGCGGAACAAAATATAGTACAGAAATAAATCTTTATTAAGAGCCTTTGAAAATACTTACAATATCAGAGTACAACATATCTCTGGACAGTTTCAATAACCTGTCTCATATACAACACACGGCGGAATAGTAATCGTATCATAAATCTGAACACCTTCAGCTTGTCACTGGACTTCACGGTACCTGATAACCTGAACATGTACAACTCGGTCTAACCCGAGCATTTACAAACATCGGGTCAGTCTGGTGGACCAGAGTGAGAAAAACTCGCACAGCATTAAGGTATCACACAACTTGATTTTAAATTCAAAATCCTTTCAAGAGAAAAAGATAATCGTAAGACCAATCCTCACATAAACATGGACAGTTTTTACCTTACGATAACCCAAAACAGTTTACGAAATCAATATCTTTTCTGATATTATCATAGTGTCTAAATACAAGTAATATCAATCTAGTGGAACGCTTGCATCTCACGCTCCACGTATATATATACAAACAAAACCGTAGGCACTTATTGGAGATTGGTTTCCGACCTTGACAAGGTATGGGACCACCTTCCGCTCGTGTATCTCTAGAGGCGAATACACTGGATTCAACAAGAACGTCTTGCAACCCGGCCCTCACATGACCGACCACTCATTTCGCTTGAGTGTATCGAATGTATATCACCGACGGTTGGGCTCAAACCACCGTCTCCCGATAAGGGACAGCATCGAACATAGATTAAGAAGCGATAGGAATTTCTCTAGATAGGTGATCATACATCCTAATGGGAGCGACCCACATAGCCATGCTGCCTGCCCGATTTTTGTCATTTCCCGGTTGATGAGGCTTGAGGTCAGAACACATCTGGTCATCACACACTTTGAATGCCACATCATCAGATCCGCCAGATCACACTTGATTGACGTCCACAAACATACTCTAGCTATCTGGCTAGAGAATAACCATTTCTCCGCCATCAACTATAGTACGTTTGGAGAAATCAACGCGTATAAACCCCTTTGGAAATACTCTGTCAGACATCCGTCCATACAAGTTATCCAGGAACAGGATAAACCGAAGGAACTCTCCTACTGCATCCAATATAGGAATCACCCCATGGATCAGTAGCGATAGCCCTTGCAATCCACAGATCCCAACCACGACAGAACCCCAGTATATCTCTTGGGCGAATCAGAGATTGTAAGTGGTCCTTCCGCTTAATGAAGATCTTTGGTCTTCAATGCTCCATCTCAATCATCTTCGATCTCTTCACGTATTTGTTGGTCAGAATGGTTTTCGAATATAATTCGATCCCGGTCTTTCCATACCAACAATCGTATTGGCCAATTTCGATAGTTGGTGATTTAACTATCGAATAACAATAGTGTGAACACAACACTTGGCACAACTCGACCACTTTAAAATATAACTAACGATATAAAACAACTTTTCTCTGATTAACTCTGCTTGAATTACTTTGATTGGTTAACTCTACTTAACTAACTCGATTTATTTAACTCGATTAACTTGACTCGATTACTCCTATTGATTTATTTATATTTGACTTAACTCCATTCGCTCGACTCTAGATCGCAGCGATCACAATGGTTACGCCTGATTCCCTGAGGAAACATCCGACCGTTGTAGGCAATCTACAGCCCTGCGAATTACGCTAGCAGTCGTACGCAATGGAAACTTCCCTAGATAACTTTGTTTGGCTATTTCTAACTATATTTGATCAGTTCTAATTGACTAACCGATGTTACTATAGTTTGAAAACAACATTTTCATCTCTTCTGAACTCATATCGTAATATTATTTAATTTCCAAAACCTTGCATCAGAGTTTGATATTCTCTTATAGGATAAGACCAATCTCAATACTTCACTCGATCTAAACTAATACTATAACTTGATAATAGTGAAGCCCATCAAGTTGGGGTATTTTACTTACCTCTCAGACCTTGATTGACTTGTTCTTACCTCAGAATAACATTAGTTCGTCCACTAACCTCAAAAAAGCCCCTTTGCCCTTTGGGTTTCAATTTGGTTTTTAAACCCATCCCTTATATTTGAAACTTCGTTCAAAATCTTTTACTTAATTCTTCATTTAAGTAAACATCCTTTTAAAACACCACTTAATCTTCGGATATTCTTTCATTTATAAACCCTTGACTTATCATGTCAAACCCTCGCCAAATGATTTAATTCCATCTACTGGGACATTCTATAATAAACCCTTATCGCCTCTTTGGCTAAAACTCATCGTCAGTTAATCACTTGTTAATTTGATTCCCATTTATCAAATTTTGTTTGAAACTTGGATTTTACAAATCTCCTTATTTAAAATTCTTACTTGGCATTAAATTGACTTCACTACTTCAAATCATTTTAAATTAAATAATAAATTTGCTTTGACATCTACTACATTAAAATATAGTTAACTTTAACCTTAATCAAATATAGCATTATTATTATGTTTACACGATTACTCAATAATAATCCAGGTTATTCACAATAACCAATTCAATTATTTCTTTAGATTATAGTTAATCAAAGATTAACTAATATTCAACACTATTCGTTAAACTTTCACGAATATCTAAACCGATATTTATTTCCTTCGTCCATTTTACTCGCAAAGGTGAATTTTACCAACCATACACATCAGTTAACTATTAACTGAATTCCAATTGTCATTTCCCCTTTCTTAAATAAATTAATTAACTTAATTAATTAAAGTCACTTTTTAATTTTTTGAAAACAATTATTTCCTTTTTACCAATCCATGGAAAATTCTTAATTTCTGCCTCCCAACTGGGCTAAACTATTTAACTCAATTCCTTACTATCTCGATTAAAAATATTTATTTGTGAAATTTCAAATTTTAAATCCTGTACAAAATAATTTGAAAATTGAATTCAGTTATAACTGAATTTATAAATTTAAAAAAAAATACGTCACTTCACCTGTCGGGTTGAATGACGTTAAAACCTCACATTTGGCCATTTACTGCCAATTATCAAATCAACTAACATCTAATTCAAACAAATCCAAATAACTTCAAACACGTTTATAAACGTGATCAACCTAAGGAGTTACGTTATTATGGGTCGTCCCCAACAGTGGGTAATTTCTAAATTCAAACAATCGATGAATCAACAATATATATCTAAACAGTCAACTCCTAACAATCAGAACACGCAAGAATAAAATACCCGGTTTATATAAAATATAAACGAGGAGGCTGAGTGAGTTTAACTCACCTCGGTTGGAATCTGTCGATAAAAGGTCTGTTCTGATCAATTTAACTGACGTTTAACTCGAATAAAAATTTCCAGTCACTCCAGATCCGGACTGCGTCTGCTCCATCTCGAAGTACTCGACTCCACGGTCCCAACGCACCTGACCGCGCCTAATTCTGACACCGTGTGCACGAGATATCACACAAACAATTTCGTACAATAATTAAAGTATTTAAACTAAAATTTTAAAGAAAAAAAACTTGGGCCCTTACCTCAAACCATCGGCCCACAACCCATACCCGATCACCCTTAAAACCCTCCCCACTTCGATTCTCATTCATTTGTTCAGCCGCCACCAAATTGATCTCAAACTCGAAAAACCCTAGTCCCCAAATGGCGTCGCAACCCCCTCCTCGCGTTCCTCTACGTCCGTCGACCGGTCAGCCACCATCCTCACATCCTTCGACTCCCTACCGAGACCACGACGAACCCCAAAACACCCAGATCCATCTCGGATTCAAGACGAGGCCTCCATCGCGAACGATTTCAGCAGAAAACAGTCCAACCTCGAAAGCTAAGTTCTTCCTTTACTTGATTTCTAATTTGCAGTAATATTTGATTTGATTTTCTCTGGTTGTTGTGTTTATCCGAATTTGTTGATAAAACACCCTGTGGGCTAGCGTATTTATACTTGCGGTTTGCTTGAGATGAGATGCATTTCTATCAACCCCCATGAATTGTTCTTTCAATCGATATTCGAACCTGTACTTAGATTTTCTGTTCGGATTTTGGGTATATGATTTTGTTCACCGTGATTGACTGGAATGGATTTTTGATGTTACTGGTGATGGTAATCGATGGGTTGCGTGATATTTAAACAGAAAAATCTGGTTGATTTTAGTATAGGACAGTATAACACTGTTATGAAAAATAGTGATCGAATCTTGTATTGCTGCCATGAGTTGTTTAAATCAAATTTGGTGATTTGAAAACTGTATGTTAGATTTTGAGTTTGGATTTTTAAATATACAAAGAACACTGTTCATCCATGTGCCTTTACTGCTTGATAAAGATTTGATATATAATATCCATGTCAGTTCTACTTAGTTGTACATATGCTGTTCATATAGATCTTCTTTTATCTGTGCTTGTGACAAGGTCTTTGCCTTACTGTTCTCATTTAGCCATGTACATATAGCTGTTGGCAAACTATTTTCCTTATCATTCTTGAATTTGATGTCTAAATGTATATGTAAATTCGGCTGTTCATATATTGGTTTCCCATCAGCTATGTACTGCCTGATCTTCCATAGCTGTTCTAGCCATTAGGTTTCACTGTTTTCTTGAATAAAATAGTTCATGTTGGAATTTGTGTTCACAATGCATTATATGGTCTATCCTGTTTGGCATGGTAAAATCAATTCATTAATGTTCATCTGTTGTTTTATTGTGCTGTCTTGTTTTCCACTGTCATTTTCTTGGATTTCTTTCTGTGCATTGGTCATATGAATTGTACTGCATATATATATGTAGATATACACATACATATGCAATTTGCTTGTTTTGATTTGATAAGTAGATGTACCCATGGCTTCTACTATTTCCTGAAAGAACCATACATGCTGACCTTACATTTTAAAAAATGAATTTTACATATTTTATGTGAGGACCCGTAACTTCCCCATAAAGGAAAGCGTCGGATAGTTCGAGAACAAGCCACAACAGAACGCATATAAAAGAACATTTCATTGTATATTACAACAATGCATCAGATTACAAGAATATACAGAGTATGAAAGAATATTACACAGAAATATCAGAGATTTAAATTACATTTAAATCCATCGCAGCGGAAAATAATACAATACACAACTAGAAGGAGATATGCGGATACAAAGCTTTCCGGATATCGTTCCAGCTGTAAACCAGGATCCTGTGAATATAAATCTGCAAAACAAAAACTACTAGCTGCCCGTGTCAAAATAAGGGCACCCAGAGTTTAGGTTAAAACAATAAACTCCAGGTCAGTCATGGGACTAGTGTGAGAACTAAAACAGTTATTAATCTTTGTTTTAAATCATTAGGTAAATCAAGGGACCACGCCGTATAACACGGAACGGGTTTCCTCCCAAGAATACCAGTGCATAAAACAAACAGCGCAATGCTAAATAAAGAAAAATGAAGCTATTATAAGACCCAGGTCCCATCACACAATGCAACGCAAGCCGGGGGATAGGGTTTTTACCTTATAATAGCCAAGGATGCTTGATACGTTTAAAAGGAATCATTTGATACTATTATAAGTGTATAGTGTATAAAACAACTTCAAATCATAAGTATCAATCATAGGCGGCATGAATGCCCCATACCACTATGTTGCCATATATAGGTTATACAATCAAAATCGCAAATGTCACGTATTTGGAAATTGGATTTCCGTCTATGAACCGAGGCAAAAGATAGTCCTCAACCGATTCGAGACTGCCTAGCCCGAGTCTCAGGATCAGAGCTCGAGTGACCCTTGGATCCTCAGGGCCAGTCCACCGATGTGGATTAAACTTAAACCCTGAACATGCGTTTCCCCGCCCTATGGGGCGTAAACGAGCCAACTAAATGACTCCATCGGTTCGAGAACGACCGATCAATCCGAGGCGCCTCGCAACAGCAACAACCACATAAGTTGTAACGACCCGGATTTTCGGCCGTTGAATTCTGAATATTTAAATTTGTTTTAAAATTTTTAATTGAATTACATATAGGAATTTATTAATTAAAAACGAGGTTTGAACGTTAATTTATAATATAATTATAAAACGAGCTCGAAATCGCGCGGCAGTTCGTAATATAGAGTTTTGAACTTCAACTGAGGATACAGGATCCGATATAAGTCGGATTTCTGTGAAACAAGACACGTTGGAACCGTATTGATTTTAATTTTCATATGAGAAGAGAAAAATTCAGATTTCATATTATAATTTGTTAGTTATGGTCAAATCAAATTTTGAAATAGTCGCTGTGGAAATCGTTATTTAAAATATACGCGTTAAAATAGCCGTTTTGCAAACGGACTCTATTTTCGATGAAATCAGTTTCATTGGGACCGTATCGTTAAATTATTGTAAGGTGGTGAGTGGCGTGGAAAACCGATGTCGTATGTAACCACGGTAGCCGTAAACGCTCGTTCAGTGCAATTAAATTAATTCAACTGAATAAAGGGATATTAGAGTGTAACTTGAACAGACGATCAAATCAGGCCACGAAACCAGTTCCGGTGAGTTCGTAGCATCGGATATAGTCAGGGTAGGTATATAGTTTGTTATTTTTAGAGATCGGCAAATTTGGTGTTCAGAAGGGCAGTGCGGTACGCGCCAAAAACAGTCTACCGGGGAAACAGTCTCAGAATGCGACGAAACTAGTGCCATTGGGTTCGTATCGAAAAGTTATTGTCGGTGTTCGCTGTTTCAAGTTGTTTTATTTATCTGGTGATCGTGAAAAATTTAAACGCGTGTTCATTTCTGGTTTTATAAAGGATTTTTTTTCAAATGAACTCGGATTTCGATGAAACTTGTCCCATTGGGTTCAGAATACCTTTTTACACGAAGATTAGCTTTTTCATCAGTAAACAGAAGTCAACTGTAATTAGTTCTACTTGATACTTCACCGCGGAGTTTCGTTATAATATAAAATAATAATATCTTTAAAACCGTACCCAGATCTTTTAAAAATGCAAATCACTCACATAAGCACAGACCTATTGCTATAACAATAAATGAACGCACATGCCGAGTTTTCTCTTCAGGCAGACAAGACTCCCACGCAGACTTACATTTTTATAGACCTACGCTGTCATCAATCAAAAAGTTGTACACGCTAGCCGGTCTATATATCAAAACCTTGCCGACAAAGTAAATTAAAAATCAACGTAGATCTATATATACTTTACAACTGCCCTATACACCTAATACTTGGGTACCACGTAAACCCTTGCCTATTTAAACGCACCAAGCCTCATCGTTCATTTCTATTCTAAAACCATACTGGCCAATTCTTTTTCACCTGGAGCTTTAATCCCATGTTTATATTTTTGGGGTTTCGGTAAAATATTTGTCGGCACGAGGTCCGAGATGGAGCTGGTTTCAGATCCAAGAGGAGAGGTTCGGGAATCGGCGCCGGTTGGTGAGTGAGCCAATGGTGTGATCGGTTGCGGGATCCATCGCTGTTGGAAGGAGAACGTGGTAGCATGGTGATCGGATAGGAGGAGCATGTTTGTTTGAGTACCTTCCTAGTAGTTGCGAGCGTGTATGGATTGAATTAGTGATGGAGTGGAGGAGGAATGGATGTGGAGGTGGAAGAATTCGTGAAGGGTAGTGCGGAAATTTTGATAGTAATATGTGATTACCAGTATGGGGTATTTAGTGGAGGGAAAGTGGGATGACACGCACTGGTTGATGAAGGGGTAAAGGGGACTGTGATGATGCGGCATCTGATGTGCGAGTGGATGCTGTTTCAAAGGAGAGAAACATGCTAACAGGATTTTATGCGGCCTAATTAAACAAAAAGAAAAAGAAAGAAATGGATGGTATAATTAAAGGTGCCGTGGTTATTCTTTTGCCGTTCAAAGAAGCAGAAGGTGTCTGAAATTTATCGTGAGTTTCAAAACAATGGGAAGAGGGGAAACCGATTTGAGGGGACGTCAGTCAACGGTGAACACGGTGGTGGGAGTCTGACGGGTCCAGTCAACCATGGAACTCTCGATGATCGATCAAAAGTGGTGGTGAAGTTCCGTCCTTATCTGGAGAGAAAGATGCCAGGTATAAGTTGTGATTAAAGGGGGATTAAGCGACCTAATCTATTATGCTTATGATGTGATAACCTAAGTAATAGGATTAGTTAGGGATAATGCTATTATTTAATTAATAAATTCTCCTTTAGTTCAAATTAAAGTAGGACCATGCGTGATTAAGAAATTTTAGATGGTAATGAGGAATTAAAATGGAATTATTAAACTTATTATATTCTAATTTAAGTTGAAAAAAATCCATAAACTCTCTGATTTGTTAACAGAATCGGACGAAACAAATCAAGTTGAAATCATAGCGATGACATCTACTTACGGAACTAATGTGGCTAAAAACAGTGCTACAGAAATTTGGTGACAAAATCAAACGCATGTTTGGTTTTAAAATGAAACCAAAGCAAAACCGTCAACTGCAAACCAAGGTGAGTAAACTCACTAACTCCCTCTCGTTTATATTTTTATATATAAACGAGTTTTAAATATTTTTATAATGTGCAATGGTTGATTGGTTGATTGGTTGAATAGTTGGTAAATTTGGTTGAGTTGGTTGATAGGATTACACCATTAATTGATCATTAGTTCTGATATTTCATTTTGATGTGAAATAATATTATTGATGTTATTAACATCTGTGGATGCAGGGAAACAGGTTGGAGGGATCCAACTGGATCCCTCAACATTTATATTACCATTCGTTATTTATAGTGATGTGTATACTATGATTGGTTGTGCTATGTTGAATCACCCTGACACTAGAAATTTGGTATTTTAAATACCGTAAATAATTTCAAATATAGTAAAGCGATTGAAATTTCAATAGAAATTTATTTCCAAGGAGAAATTAAATTTTGAATGGAGTTAAAAAGTAGAAACTTGTTTATTGAAACAAGAAGTTGATTTTAAACGAGTTTACAATTAATTGAATTGTTTATCGTTAAATAATTTGAAATATAAATTATTTATTTAAATTTATATGAAAAAGTGGAAATTAGATTTGAAATCAATATTTGAGATGGGATTTGAACTTAGCATAGTATAAAGCAAATTATAAACAAGATTTTTAACGATTGGAATAAAAATCAGATTTGGTTGCAAGACTCAGAATAGAAGTTATAAATAGAATTTGGGGTTTAAGAGAATATGTATAAGTACGAAATCAAAAGATTTTATATATATAAGAAATATATTCAGGATTAAAGTGGATAATGGTTCGAAGGAAGTATTTTGCAAGTGAAATATTTACAAGGGAAGAATACAGCAGACGGTTTTGTGTTAGACATTTTGGATTTTTGGAATAAAAATCCAAGGAAGAAATCTTATTGTAAAGAAGGTGGAAACCGGATTTTTATCCTTATATACTCTTTATTCTTATGGGTTTCGACAAATAGAATGATAAATGTCTGCATTGTTTAAATCCAGACATTTTGACTATCTTTTAAAATGAACAACGGAAGCGTGTGCGTCGCACACGGTATTTTATTCAAAACAGCAATCATAACGCTGTTGTTATAATTTTAAACAGCGATTATAACGCTGTCTTTGTAAGAAATGCTTTTATAAAACTAAACAGCGATTTTAGCGCTGTTGCTATAATAGATGTTGTAAATCTATACAGCAATTTTAGACGCTGCTGTTATAATAAATGCCTTGGTAAATCTAAATAGCAATTTTAACGTTGCCGGTATAATAACTGTTTTAATAGCAATCTTAATGCTATGGTTATGATAAGTGTTCTATAATGCTAGACAGCGGTTTTAACGCTGTTGTTGAAAGCAATGTTTTATAAACCAAACATTTGAAGACAACAATTATAACGCTACCGTTATAATCAATATTTTTATAAAGAAGGTGTGTTCGTAGATCAAATCCGAGAGTCGCGTAAGAAATGTTTGGTTTAAATTTTGAGCTCTGACTATTTCAAAGTTAAGAATGTCGTTCAGTTAAGGTCTGAGAGGTAATTATACCCCAACTTGACTGACTGCATTATTGACGGAGAAAATGGTTAAGGCTCGATAGCAAGGGTTTGTTAGTGATACGAATGATTTATGATTTGAGTTATAATAACGATGTTTATAACATCAGTTAATACAAAGGATTTAGAAATGTTTTCTAACTGGAGTAAAAGATATTTTCTCAATAAAGGAATTATATATATTGGAAATGTTTCCCAATAATCAAGAGAGAAAATAAAGCTTTGAAAGAACACGAAAGGTGGAAAATGGGAATTGGAAATGAAAATGTAATAAAGAACTAATATAAAAAGGGCCCAGTGTTGTTTGATGCTTGATTGATAGAATTTCCATTTGGAAATAGGACCGTTGATTGTATGGATGTTTCTTTGATAGTTAAATCACCGACTATCAAAGTTTTATTTTTTTTATATACCTCCGTTGTCAATATGGAGAGACCGGGATCAGATTTGATATCTGAAAACCACTCCGTATTGGCGTAAGCGTTATGAAGCAACTTATGCTGAAGGAAATTGTAGACGGAGTTATGCAAGGGCTATCCTGTTTACGGGATAGTGCCTTCGGTTTGTCCAGACCCAGGACAACTTGTATGGACGAGTGTCTGACAGAGTATTTCCAAAGGGGGTTACGTACGTTGATTCCTTCAAACGTACGAAGTTGGTGGCATGGAAGGGAAACTTCTTTAGCCTAACAATCTGAGTATTTTTGTGGGAATCAATTAGTGATTTCCGATGGATCTGACGATGTGGCATTCAATGTGAATGATGGCCAGATGTTCTGGAAGATAATTCAAACCTCAAGCCTCATCAACCCGGAATTAGACAAAAATCGGGCAGGCAGCATGGCTATGTGGGTCGCACCCATTAGGATGTATGATCACCTATCTAGAGAAATGCCTTTTGCTTCTTAAATCTATCGATGTTGTCCCTTATCGGGAGGCGGTTGCTGATCCCAACCGTCGGTGGTATACATTCGATACACTCAAGCGAAATGAGTGGTCGGTCATGTGAGGGCCGGGTTGCAAGATGTTCTTGTTGAACCCAGTGTATTCGTCTCTAGAGATACACTATCGGAAGGTGGTCCCATACCTTGTCATGTTGGAAATCCAATCTCCAATAAGCGCCCTGCGGTTTTTGATTTAATATTATATATGGAGCGTGAGATGCAAGCGTTCCGCTAGATTCTATCTATTTGATGTAGACATTATTATAATAGCACTGGATTTGATATCAAAAATATTTTTGGTTATCGTAAGGTAAAAACCATCCGTGTTTATGTGTGGATCGGTCTTACGATTATCATTTCTTTCGAAAAGATTTTGAAATTTAAACAAATGGTTGGAGTTTACTCACACCAGTCCCATGACTGACCCAGAGTTTATTTTGTTTGTTTTCCCTAAACTCTTGGGTGCCCAAATTTGTACGGGCAGTCAAGTAGTCGGGATTTTTCAGATTCACTTGGAGGAGCTTGAAGCAGGAGGCTTCACCAGTTAGCTATAGACTATCATATTTTCCGCTGTGTACTATGTTGTATCTGGAAACAGGTGTTTATAACTGTTCCAGGGATAATCATTGTGCTCTGATAATGGTATGTAAATACAAATACTGATTTGTGCTTCAAAGTTATATTATCTAATATATTTTATTCGTTCCGCTGTGAGTTTGTGATCTTCGTTTTCTTCTATTCTAATATTTCTTTCTTTCTATTTCTCATCCTCTAACTTCTTTCTAATAATGATTCGTATTTCTGTGCAAATTGAGTTGGACGTGTGGTGTTATTAGTCGACTCAAAGGGTACGGATTTGCGGGTCGTTTCAGTTGGTATCAGAGCTGAAGGTTAAATGATTACCTTGGCTCTGTGGCGTGACTCAATAGAGATGGAGTTAGAAATACTCTAGATTGAGTTTGAGTGTATATATATGAGTGCTGTTAGACCAAAAAATGGTCCTAACACCCAAATTATCGTATTTAGAGCGTAGGATATGAAGAAATAACTGAAAAAGTGAGAGAAAAGCAAGACAACATGATTTTTATAGTGGTTCGGCGTTAACAAGCCTACATCCACTTCATAGTTTCTCATTTCATTCATGGATTACAATTACAAGGAATTCAATCACTCAATCGCTCAAATACAATGAATAATTCTCTCCGAATTCATTGATTTTCATTGATTTTCATTGGAGAAGAAGGTGGTTATTGGTGGGGGAATTCGGCCATGGCTACCATGAATGAATGAAATGCCAAAAGTCCCTTCAAATGGCCATGTTGTGGTGTATTTATAGCTGTAGAGAAGCTCTGGGCACTTCCGGTTCGGATGGGCCACGTGGCGTGACCGGAGGAGATCTCAGAAGCAGCGGAGAACGTGGAAAAGTGGTTACCAGGTCGTGCTTTGCCAAATGGAGTCCGATCCGCAATTGTAGGAGTCGGTTATGCCAAGAGAAGAGGTCAAACTCTGTGTGCAGAAGCAGGTCTAGTCGGTTCGGATCGGATCCGAACCGAACCAGTTGTTCGAGCAGAATGCTTGCACGCACTTTTGTGCAGAATACTTCAGGCAGTTCGGGTAAAAATGTTAGACCAAAAAATGGTCCTAACACCCAAATTATCGTATTTAGAGCGTAGGATATGAAGAAATAACTGAAAAAGTGAGAGAAAAGCAAGACAACATGATTTTTATAGTGGTTCGGCGTTAACAAGCCTACATCCACTTCATAGTTTCTCATTTCATTCATGGATTACAATTACAAGGAATTCAATCACTCAATCGCTCAAATACAATGAATAATTCTCTCCGAATTCATTGATTTTCATTGATTTTCATTGGAGAAGAAGGTGGTTATTGGTGGGGGAATTCGGCCATGGCTACCATGAATGAATGAAATGCCAAAAGTCCCTTCAAATGGCCATGTTGTGGTGTATTTATAGTTGTAGAGAAGCTCTGGGCACTTCCGGTTCGGATGGGCCACGTGGCGTGACCGGAGGAGATCTCAGAAGCAGCGGAGAACGTGGAAAAGTGGTTACCAGGTCGTGCTTTGCCAAATGGAGTCCGATCCGCAATTGTAGGAGTCGGTTATGCCAAGAGAAGAGGTCAAACTCTGTGTGCAGAAGCAGGTCTAGTCGGTTCGGATCGGATCCGAACCGAACCAGTTGTTCGAGCAGAATGCTTGCACGCACTTTTGTGCAGAATACTTCAGGCAGTTCGGGTAGAGGGTACTCCGATCCGATCCGGGGAGGGGGATCCGATCCGATCCGAAAGCAGGGATCTGATCCGATCCGAATGGGGGATCCGATCCGATGACATTTGCATGAATAATTCAAATTTTCCATCTTTCTATCACTCCATCCAAGTGATCGCCAATCAATGTAAGTTCATACTCAAGTCCCTAGCTTTGGGTAGCCTGGTCACAAAGCAGGCTAACATTTTGCCCCCCAAAGTACATCTTGTTGCAAATAAGATGTGCTTTGAATAAGTCGAGATGATTCTTTTTGGATCTTTTTCTGTATAAATGGCTTGTCATATGCCGCATTGCTTCCGTTGATGCTTATCGGGCCAAATTTCATGGCTAAAGTGGTCAAGATGATCAAGTAATCGTTTAGACTTCGTCGAATCAAGAGGTAGAATTCCTTCATCATAGGTTATGTGGTATGTTTGGCTCCCGTGTGAGATCGTACATGTTAAAGTTGATGCCAAACGACGCCATCTTCCGTTCGGATAGAGCGCATCAGAGTCGGCATATGAATTTGTCATTTTTGCTTGGATCTGGACAATCTCGATATCAGGATATTAATCTAGGACTCCATGATTACATCTAATCGTAATAATAGTGCATTCAAAAGCCATGATCACTTCAGATTGTTTTATAGTCCCGTGATCACATACGAGTCAGTGCGAGTATTGAAAACATGCAAGCCACTAGCTGGTAGGATTATCACAATTGTAAGGCAGCAGAGGAGTTTATCATACTCTCCGTTTGATGCAGTTGTAGATCAAGTCTTTGAATTCTTGCTTGATCCGTAATTTCGCTCACTTGGATGGTTGGGATGAATCACGTCATATTCTAAAGATATAATGTATATGTTCTGAATCATGCATTGAGTCAGGGTCATGTTTAAAGTCAATCTGTCGGTTGAAGTTGATGTTCCTAGCATTAGTGGAGGACGAGCGAAGTCAGTGCTTATGCCCCCAGCATTGTTGGGGGTTATGATAGGTCAATCGGACATCCAATCTTTTAGCCTTTATACTTTTTTTTTCTGCCGCATCGGGTTAGATATGTAGGTTCAACAATCTTAGTCACCCTGTGTCGTTATGTGCACATTCCCAAGTCATCAAGGGTTGGAGTTGTATATGTGAATGGCCGAATCACATTCGCGTTGGGGTCAACCCATCTGTTTAGCCAGAAAGCAGTGATTGCCCTATTGAGTATATCAGCAAACTTAGATACTCTCCTTACATCAGACACAGTGTTGAGCAAGCTCGTCAATCTTGCAAGCGAACGAACGTCGTTAGTGAGTTATTCGAGCTCCTTCATTCACGCTTTGGCATAATCTGAAATAGCCATCATAGTCTTGTTGAGTCTATCTCCCGTGCTTGGTTCCATTAAGCTTGACAATCAAGACCGCGGGCCCGATTAATGACATTGGTCTTTTACATGATTGTAAATTCCTATTAATCTTTCCTGGGGCTTTTCTTTTTCCTTTATTATTTCAAGAGTTAGATGGTGCTCCGTTCTGTCGTGAAGACATTGAGATCATCCATTTCAACATTAGCACACTCTTATTGCACGAATCTGCCTGTCTCAGGATAGGATTTTCCAACATTTCTAGGAAAATTTCATGGTAGATGGATACCAAAGTTTGTATCGGAGGTGAATCCTCCAAGTCCTCTTGGTGGATCCCTATGAAGAGGGATTTTGAAGTTTGAGATATCCAGAATACCGAATACCACAGCAATCAACACCATATATGGTCCAGATCGATGTACCGATGCTGCTGCAACGTTGAATCTTTCAAGGAATGCATGCAGGGTCTCGTTGGATCTCTGTTGAAGCATCAATTAATATTGCCAATTTGGCCCTCGCCTTTGAGAAGTTGTCGCTAATTACCTAATTTAGCACTAGTGCCCCCGGTATGAAGTCCTGAAGCGGGTGGAAGCCGGCCTCTGGCTTCTTGGTTTTGCATATGTAATAGCCGTCCATCAGGCTTCTGTTCTTTAATTCTGAGTGAAAAATTCCTATTCGGATGTATGCGGGTTGGTCTTGGCGAGTCATTCTTTTGGTTACAGTCTAGGATCTTGCGGGGCTCCGATGATAATAAATGTGCATAAAGTCGGCAATACTCGAAACTTGTGTCCTATGCCCCCCTCTACAGGGGTTCTGCTATACGGTGAGCATCAGATCCATTTCTTCTCTAAATTCATAATTCTTCATCAAGTCATGAGTTAAAGTTTGACATAAAATTATTTGTTCGTGTCTGACTCATGTTAGTTTTGGATCTCCCATCCAAGCTCTGAGGATTGGAGTCGAATTGCGATATGTCAAATTATTGCCACTTCGAATGCCTCTACTTTCCCCCTTCATGAGGAGCCTCATGTTGAGGTTGAGCTGGGTTTTAAACATTGATCTGTATGGAAGCAAAGGTTGGTCGGGCTCCGTTTAAGTTTTTCGGCGGCTCTTACATATCCATCGTTTTCATCCAAAATGTCACGGTCGGAAGTTGCATGTTACAAATACCTGGGAGGAGGTTGGTTGCATCTTTGTTTTATCAAAGACGACCATGCTAACTTGTCCTAGGGTCTCATATTATCTGGACCACGGGGCAGGGAGCGTATGAGCCAAGTTCATTGTCATTTGAATTCCCATGGAGCTCGCTCTAGCGAATAAGTCGAAGCTACTAGGCCTTCCATCTATCCGAGTAAAGAAGTTATCCACCATTTTCTGTCGTTTCCGGAGAAGTTCATCTCGCTGATCCATGTGAGTTCACAAACCAGCAAGGGTACCATCCATTTCATATCTAGCTTGACATGCTGAGGGATCATCACAAGAAGAAATCTACTACCTTCCTTCGATCCTAGCGCCTTCTGCGCCAATATCCTCAGCACGGAAGAAATTTCTATCTTCCTTCTTCTTCGCTTTTGAGTCTGAGTGTCAGGCAATTCGCCTCCGCGCAATTTAGGAGCCAAAGCAATGTCATCTCCCTTTACATGGGGTCTTTCAATCGGGAAGTCGGTCCGGACTAGCAAATGGACGTTCACTCTGCATCCATTTCGTGGTCCTCAAGCAGCCTGTCAAGATCGAGGTATAAGTTAGTCACAGACATATAACATTTATGAATATTTTCAGCAGTGCGGCCCCTGTCCTGGGGTAATGGAGAAAGGTCGGCAGTTGTATCACATCCCCTTTAAATTTAGACATGGATGCATGGAAAAGAGACATTGCTTTATAAGCTTATGTGCTCGAGTTATCCAAGTGCTCGAGTTATCACGTTTTCCATTCAACGTATTTGTGAGGTAGCACTCGTCGTTGCACTTGGGCTATGGCCAGTCACACATGGGCGTGTATGTTGATTTGATATATCACTCTTAGGACCTCCTTTCGGTGATTGCATTGAGTCGTGTGGGAAGCTTAGCATTAGAAGTCGACGTCATTCCTTCAAACACGACCTCTTTGTTGTTGTACGCGAGTATCCCTTGTGTCTTTGCTTTGTATCTGTACATAATCTTGCAATTCGAAAAAGAATAGTTAGCTTAGTCTTGCAAGCTACTAAGTCAATCTTTAAGTCACAAGCAATTGTAGCTCGAAATGAAAACATGTTGAGTGCTAATCTATCTAGCATAGAATTATTAAATGTCAAAGTGTCAGGTGTCGTAGTTTGGAGGTATAGTGTCTGTAGCCTCCATTTAACTTTGAAACACGGGTCGCGTCCGAAGCGTGTTTGAAGTTAATTCAGAAATCTATGTCCATGCCCCCAGCGTTGATGGGAACCGGATTAAGTCATTCGGATGTCCGATCCGTAAGTCCTTTATAATCCTGTCCTCAGTCGGAGGGCAATGAAGATTGCATGCACGTCGCAGCATTGTCCTTTATACTCTCTCCCAAGTCGTGAGAGTTAGAGTTATGGGTTTAGTGGTCTTAAGTCATGGTGCACCATTCACACTAACCCAACAGATTTATACTCTCTCTCAAGTCGTGAGAGTTAGAGTTATGGACGTCGCGGTTCGTCCTTTATACTCTCCCAAAGTCAGTTTGGGTTAGAGTTGTGGATCGAGTGGTCTTAAATCTTGGCGCGCCTGTCACACTCGTCCTAAGTTTATACTCATATCCAAGCTCTGAGGATTAGAGTTAGTTGGGCAAACAGTCGGGTCACATTTGCCTTGGCATCGTCCCTTTGCTCCTACATCAAGGGCAAAGGTCGCCATCAGGGATGGTCGGTTCACGTCCCTATTGATTTTATACTCCTCCCGTCGGAAGCATGGGAAAGAGTTAAAGACGTTTTTGGAGAGCGGTCGAGTCACACTCATCCTCGTCTTAACATTTCCCTTTTGCCCCCACATCGAAGGCAAAAGTTATGTCGTTCATGTGATCGTGCCCCTGTCATTTTTGCACTCTTCTCGTTGGATCAGGGGATGGAGTCATAGAACTGCTAAGTGGTTATGTCACACCCGAGTATATCTCTATGTCATGACTGGCAAATTAAAGGCTAGATGTTGAGGATGCCTCATTTGTATGCCTATGCATAGATATGTTGAAATTATGTGCATATATTCGCTTGCCCCCTACTTCAAGGGCAAAAGGTCCATGAATGAATGGTCAAACTTCATTTATGTCAGGTTGTTGGCATCAGGAGGGTGAATAGTTAAATCACGTTCGCCAAAGCTTTACGCTTCTCCGACTAAACCATGGAAGGAGTGGTTGGCACCAAACTTCGGGTACCTTCATCATTCATATCGCATGAGTTAGTCATGTCCATAACTCAGGAAGCATGTAAAAGTAAATTGTATGATTGAAAAGTAAGCATATCAAGGGGCAGTGCTGCCTCCTTTAACGGATCGAGCCATGTAGACGGTCGAACTGCATCCATCCGGAATCGGATTCCGACGTTGAACTTCAATGCACAATTATCTTGAGGCCTGCCACGTGTGAGCCAATGAGTGGATGGTCACCTCGGATCCATCTTAAGTTATACAACTTCTCTCAGGCGAAGGACGTGGCTCTGTAAACGAGCAGTTCAATCGGGCTCGTTACGGCAATGCTCCATAATTCTTCCTGTAGGTGCTCAAAGTTTGATCGGTACCAGATTCGGGGTACCTACATCATCCACCTATAAATTCATCTGAGTTAGTTACATCGATAACTCATAAAGCATGGAAATATAAGAGTCATGGTTAAAAAGTAATCCTGTTAAAGGAATGAATATCATTCTGTGCGAAGATGGCATTGCACGCTCTTTGCAGGTCCATTTTTCCTCACTACATCTTTATCAGGGGATGGCTGTCAAAATCTTTAGCTGGTGATGGATGTCTTTTCAAACCGTTGTGGGGTGGCGGTCCTAAGAATGAACAGACCTTGATTGAGGACTTGGAGTGACAAAGGCAATTAGGTAAATACTATAAGCGAATAACGAGGTCACATCTTATTTGAATCGCCTTCTTGCCCCCATGCTAAGGGCAAGGATTGAGTATAAGGGAGTCATGGCTGCTAGGGGGATAGTCATATCTCATCCATCCACAGATATGCCTTTAGTCCCACGTTGGGAATAAGATCTAATGCACAGATAATCAATCAGCATCCAGGCTTAAGTGCTCTGAACCTTTAACTTGCCACTTCCATTGAGTAGCATCTCCTAACTAGCTAAATAGCAGTCTCTTCCAGTAACATGATCACCATGGACCATTCCCATTCCATCTTTCATTAGGAATTTTAGCAATAGATACCAGGGTGCAATGTAAGCTCTAATCGCCGCTAGAGCTGGTCAGTTTAGACCTTAGTCAGATAAACTTGACTACAATAGCATGGCTTCCAAGGCTTGAAGTAATGTTCACGTTTTCTATCACAATTGATGTATGAAATCGAGAGCTAACAGTCGATTCATATTTGTTTTGATCTCGAACTCTCATCTCTTGACAAAGGTCATGTGCTGACTGGTGAGCAGTCAAGTTGCTATCATCCGAGCAAAGATTCACATGTCCAATCATGGCCTGCAGGGGTTCAGCTGTTACCTATCGCTGGGCACCAAAGTATGTTGACCTAACCCTTATTCGATGGAAATCAGTCTTCCTCAATGCGATTGACAGAAAATAACCATTTCAAAGGTTAGCTAAGTTCTTCGGGAGGTGAGACGCAGGACATTTTATTCATCACATCATACAATTGAAGTGTAGCTTTGGGATGTTGGGATCCTTAGCTGCTTTCTGGTATCCCGCCATTGACAGTCATGTTCACTAAGATCATATGAATCATCTTTGAAGTAGTGTTCAAACTATTCTATATAACTGTCACTCGATGCTCCGCCGATTGGACAGGTTTAAGTCATATAAATGGGATGGTCACTACTCATTAGGGAACAACATCAGTTGCATTGCTGAAATCTACACTATCGGAGTTCCAGAAGATGAGGCTACTATTAGACAATCATTATCTCGTATACTGTCGTTGATAGCAAGCTGAATCTGACTGACAGCTCCTCCCATTGAATGGCATCGGCAAACAGAGGCTATGGCTTCTGGAGGAATCCTAGTCGTTGCCATTTGGTTGTCATATTCTTTGACTATCCGCCTTATTTTCATTAACAAACTTTGATGAGTACTGTTGGTCAAAATGTACGTCGAGCCGAAGGCGAGCCGTGCTCCGAGCCGAAGGCGAGGCCGTCAGCGGGTCCGGGCGCAGCGCCGGCGGGGGTCCGGGGCCCCGCAGTCCCGGCGGCGATCGACCTAGCCGGTTAGGTCGAAAATGTGGGCACCGCACGATTTTTTCGATTTTGGAAGATGGAGCCTTTTCTGAAATGATCTTAAAAATGTATTTTTTCCAAAAAATAGCTGTTTCGGGTCGGATCGGATCATGCCTTCAAATTTGCGGTTCGGAGATTGTCTTCAGGTCGGGTCGGATCGGACTAGTTCCTCCGAGCCGGATCGGAGACGTCATTAGCTAGTCGGTTCGGTATATATGAAAGAGCCGGTTCGGATCTCCTCCTCCTGTTCGGATCGGTCTTCCCTACCCTGCATTTCCACTTTCCTGCGGTTCGGGTCGTGGTACCCTCTTCGGTTCGGAGATGCATCACCAGGTCGGATCGGGGTATCAACAGCAGCTGGATTCGAGTCCTGCTCAACGGGTCGGGTCGGAGCATTGTCCCCGGGTCGGTTCGTTGTGCCACTCCGGGTTAGACGTCTTCGGGTCGGATTGATTTTTCATTTTATTGGGGTCGGATCGGACCCCTGGTCATTGGATCCGAACCGATGCTGCTATTACTAGTTCTGGCGTCTCAGTGTATAACTTCGTGGGGTCGGGTCGGACCCGACCCGAACTGAGTGGGGCTATCCGAACCGAAGCCATGCGATTCTGCATTAACTCAATCCGATCTGCTTGTCACCCGCATCCGATCCAGAGACTTTTTTGAACTGGAAAGTCATTAAAAATGTTGAATTTGCCGGATTTCCTCATCGGACTTGGCAATCCAATAAGTAGATTGGAGAATCCTTAAGCGCTGAGAATCTTCATTCTCAGTGAAAGCACCAAAATGTTAGACCAAAAAATGGTCCTAACACCCAAATTATCGTATTTAGAGCGTAGGATATGAAGAAATAACTGAAAAAGTGAGAGAAAAGCAAGACAACATGATTTTTATAGTGGTTCGGCATTAACAAGCCTACATCCACTTCATAGTTTCTCATTTCATTCATGGATTACAATTACAAGGAATTCAATCACTCAATCGCTCAAATACAATGAATAATGTTATGCTCAACCTCAACATGAGGCTGTCCCATTTTGTCCTATGCTCAAATACATTATTCATTGTATTTGAGCGATTGAGTGATTGAATTCCTTGTAATTGTAATCCATGAATGAAATGAGAAACTATGAAGTGGATGTAGGCTTGTTAACGCCGAACCACTATAAAAATCATGTTGTCTTGCTTTTCTCTCACTTTTTCAGTTATTTCTTCATATCCTACGCTCTAAATACGATAATTTGGGTGTTAGGACCATTTTTTGGTCTAACAAGTGCGTATTTGTAGATTTGATATAAAAATTGTTTTATATTGTGTTGGCTGGTTTGTTGAGTGATTTATGAATTCTGGTCGATACAGGAAGTACAACTGTATCGATAGGTGTTTATAAACTCTCGAACAAAACGATTCGACGCAGTATTGTTTTAAAGTGGGTAAATGACATAATTTTGCCCAAAAGTTATTTTGATATAAAAGGAATAATTTATGAATTATTATATCGATGTGTTGATTATTATTACGATCAAATGGAATTATAAAATATTGAATTGATTATATAACCAAGATAAACTAGAATTAAATTCAAACCATAAATTGGAATTTAAAATCCTGGATATCTTGAAAATATTCCTTGAAGTATTTCAAAGGTAATATAGCTTTTTTTTTAAGGGATTTTTGAATTAGAATGGTTTAAATGGATTTTAAAAGTGATTAAGCACTGAAATCACTTCAAGGGCGAGAAATAGTACTGATAATGGATCGCGACATTATCGGTATTCATTTTCGAGTTTCTGAGTGACGGATTGCTACCATAGTAATTTGGGAATGGAAAATTTGTTCGAAAAGGGCAAGATGTTTTAGAAATTCAAATGTTTTGAATTGAGTTGATTATAAACTAATGTATATAAATATATATGATTTTCAAACTAATTTGAAATAAAACCCGGGAATTTGAGTCCTGAATTAAAGTTTAACTTGTGTAAGTTGAAGAAATTGAAATGGTGGAAGTAAATCAATGAATTGAAATTTAACTTAAGATAAATAAAATTGGATTAAATTAGAGATAGTCCAGAATGAATTAAACAAAGAGAAAGTCTTGAAATTGGAATTAATAAAGTGAACTCGACTTATGAATAAGAAAGTTGAATATATTGGATGTTGTTGAATGGGATTGAATTGGATGCAAAGATAATAAGTGGATTGATTTAAATAGAAATCAGATTTGAATTGATAGAATGGAAGTGAATAATCAGAAGTTGATTAGAGATCTGACAACTGGAAGTTGTATTGATTTGAAACTGGTGGGAAATCGATATATGTATGCTGAGCAGGTATTGAATTGAAGCAAATACAAGAGATAGAATTATGCCCGACAAAAAGGTACATGTTTACAATATTACTTGGGTTTGATGATTTTATGAGCCTATGAGGCAAGCCACTTGGCTTTTTTGATTTTCTTTTGGATTGGAGAAGGCCTAGAAAGGCGAGTTGTGGTTGTACCGATTGAGCCGTGCAGAGGAGATGCTGCCGAAATTTTTCAAAATTTAAAGTGTTAGAAAATTTTCAGAATTTTTTTCGTTAGTAAGAATAAATGAATATTTTAATTGAAATAAATTGGTCCAGTTAAACTGGAGTTAAGAGGTGGGAAAAACAAAAAGTAATTTTAAACCTAGTTAATAGGATACGTGGCATTTTCCCTACTTAGCAATTTCGAGGACAAAATTATTTTAAGGGGGAAGGAATGTAACGACCCGGATTTTCGGCCGTTGAATTCTGAATATTTAAATTTGTTTTAAAATTTTTAATTGAATTACATATAGGAATTTATTAATTAAAAACGAGGTTTGAACGTTAATTTATAATATAATTATAAAACGAGCTCGAAATCGCGCGGCAGTTCGTAATATAGAGTTTTGAACTTCAACTGAGGATACAGGATCCGATATAAGTCGGATTTCTGTGAAACAAGACACGTTGGAACCATATTGATTTTAATTTTCATATGAGAAGAGAAAAATTCAGATTTCATATTATAATTTGTTAGTTATGGTCAAATCAAATTTTGAAATAGTCGCTGTGGAAATCGTTATTTAAAATATACGCGTTAAAATAGCCGTTTTGCAAACGGACTCTATTTTCGATGAAATCAGTTTCATTGGGACCGTATCGTTAAATTATTGTAAGGTGGTGAGTGGCATGGAAAACCGATGTCGTATGTAACCACGGTAGCCGTAAACGCTCGTTCAGTGCAATTAAATTAATTCAACTGAATAAAGGGATATTAGAGTGTAACTTGAACAGACGATCAAATCAGGCCACGAAACCAGTTCCGGTGAGTTCGTAGCATCGGATATAGTCAAGGTAGGTATATAGTTTGTTATTTTTAGAGATCGGCAAATTTGGTGTTCAGAAGGGCAGTGCGGTACGCGCCAAAAACAGTCTACCGGGGAAACAGTCTCAGAATGCGACGAAACTAGTGCCATTGGGTTCGTATCGAAAAGTTATTGTCGGTGTTCGCTGTTTCAAGTTTTTTTATTTATCTGGTGATCGTGAAAAATTTAAACGCGTGTTCATTTCTGGTTTTATAAAGGATTTTTTTTCAAATGAACTCGGATTGCGATGAAACTTGTCCCATTGGGTTCAGAATACCTTTTTACACGAAGATTAGCTTTTTCATCAGTAAACAGAAGTCAACTGTAATTAGTTCTACTTGATACTTCACCGCGGAGTTTCGTTATAATATAAAATAATAATATCTTTAAAACCGTACCCAGATCTTTTAAAAATGCAAATCTCTCACATAAGCACAGACCTATTGCTATAACAATAAATGAACACACATGCCGAGTTTTCTCTTCAGGCAGACAAGACTCCCACGCAGACTTACATTTTTATAGACCTACGCTGTCATCAATCAAAAAGTTGTACACGCTAGCCGGTCTATATATCAAAACCTTGCCGACAAAGTAAATTAAAAATCAACGTAGATCTATATATACTTTACAGCTGCCCTATACACCTAATACTTGGGTACCACGTAAACCCTTGCCTATTTAAACGCACCAAGCCTCATCGTTCATTTCTATTCTAAAACCATACTGGCCAATTCTTTTTCACCTGGAGCTTTAATCCCATGTTTATATTTTTGGGGTTTCGGTAAAATATTTGTCGGCACGAGGTCCGAGATGAAGCTGGTTTCAGATCCAAGAGGAGAGGTTCGGGAATCGGCGCCGGTTGGTGAGTGAGCCAATGGTGTGATCGGTTGCGGGATCCATCGCTGTTGGAAGGAGAACGTGGTAGCATGGTGATCGGATAGGAGGAGCATGTTTGTTTGAGTACCTTCCTAGTAGTTGCGAGCGTGTATGGATTGAATTAGTGATTGAGTGGAGGAGGAATGGATGTGGAGGTGGAAGAATTCGTGAAGGGTAGTGCGGAAATTTTGATAGTAATATGTGATTACCAGTATGGGGTATTTAGTGGAGGGAAAGTGGGATGACACGCACTGGTTGATGAAGGGGTAAAGGGGACTGTGATGATGCGGCATCTGATGTGCGAGTGGATGCTGTTTCAAAGGAGAGAAACATGCTAACAGGATTTTATGCGGCCTAATTAAACAAAAAGAAAAAGAAAGAAATGGATGGTATAATTAAAGGTGCCGTGGTTATTCTTTTGCCGTTCAAAGAAGCAGAAGGTGTCTGAAATTTATCGTGAGTTTCAAAACAATGGGAAGAGGGGAAACCGATTTGAGGGAACGTCAGTCAACGGTGAACACGGTGGTGGGAGTCTGACGGGTCCAGTCAACCATGGAACTCTCGATGATCGATCAAAAGTGGTGGTGAAGTTCCGTCCTTATCTGGAGAGAAAGATGCCAGGTATAAGTTGTGATTAAAGGGGGATTAGGCGACCTAATCTATGATGCTTATGATGTGATAACCTAAGTAATAGGATTAGTTAGGGATAATGCTATTATTTAATTAATAAATTCTCCTTCAGTTCAAATTAAAGTAGGACCATGCGTGATTAAGAAATTTTAGATGGTAATGAGGAATTAAAATGGAATTATTAAACTTATTATATTCTAATTTAAGTTGAAAAAAATCCATAAACTCTCTGATTTGTTAACAGAATCGGACGAAACAAATCAAGTTGAAATCATAGCGATGACATCTACTTACGGAACTAATGTGGCTAAAAACAGTGCTACAGAAATTTGGTGACAAAATCAAACGCATGTTTGGTTTTAAAATGAAACCAAAGCAAAACCGTCAACTGCAAACCAAGGTGAGTAAACTCACTAACTCCCTCTCGTTTATATTTTTATATATAAACGTTTTTTAAATATTTTTATAATGTGCAATGGTTGATTGGTTGAATAGTTGGTAAATTTGGTTGAGTTGGTTGATAGGATTACACCATTAATTGATCATTAGTTCTGATATTTCATTTTGATGTGAAATAATATTATTGATGTTATTAACATCTGTGGATGCAGGGAAACAGGTTGGAGGGATCCAACTGGATCCCTCAACATTTATATTACCATTCGTTATTTATAGTGATGTGTATACTATGATTGGTTGTGCTATGTTGAATCACCCTGACACTAGAAATTTGGTATTTTAAATACCGTAAATAATTTCAAATATAGTAAAGCGATTGAAATTTCAATAGAAATTTATTTCCAAGGAGAAATTAAATTTTGAATGGAGTTAAAAAGTAGAAACTTGTTTATTGAAACAAGAAGTTGATTTTAAACGAGTTTACAATTAATTGAATTGTTTATCGTTAAATAATTTGAAATATAAATTATTTATTTAAATTTATATGAAAAAGTGGAAATTAGATTTGAAATCAATATTTGAGATGGGATTTGAACTTAGCATAGTATAAAGCAAATTATAAACAAGATTTTTAACGATTGGAATAAAAATCAGATTTGGTTGCAAGACTCAGAATAGAAGTTATAAATAGAATTTGGGGTTTAAGAGAATATGTATAAGTACGAAATCAAAAGATTTTATATATATAAGAAATATATTCAGGATTAAAGTGGATAATGGTTCGAAGGAAGTATTTTGCAAGTGAAATATTTATAAGGGAAGAATACAGCAGACGGTTTTGTGTTAGACATTTTGGATTTTTGGAATAAAAATCCAAGGAAGAAATCTTATTGTAAAGAAGGTGGAAACCGGATTTTTATCCTTATATACTCTTTATTCTTATGGGTTTCGACAAATAGAATGATAAATGTCTGCATTGTTTAAATCCAGACATTTTGACTATCTTTTAAAATGAACAACGGAAGCGTGTGCGTCGCACACGGTATTTTATTCAAAACAGCAATCATAACGCTGTTGTTATAATTTTAAACAGCGATTATAACGCTGTCTTTGTAAGAAATGCTTTTATAAAACTAAACAGCGATTTTAGCGCTGTTGCTATAATAGATGTTGTAAATCTATACAGCAATTTTAGACGCTGCTGTTATAATAAATGCCTTGGTAAATCTAAATAGCAATTTTAACGTTGCCGGTATAATAACTGTTTTAATAGCAATCTTAATGCTATGGTTATGATAAGTGTTCTATAATGCTAGACAGCGGTTTTAACGCTGTTGTTGAAAGCAATGTTTTATAAACCAAACATTTGAAGACAACAATTATAACGCTACCGTTATAATCAATATTTTTATAAAGAAGGTGTGTTCGTAGATCAAATCCGAGAGTCGCGTAAGAAATGTTTGGTTTAAATTTTGAGCTCTGACTATTTCAAAGTTAAGAATGTCGTTCAGTTAAGGTCTGAGAGGTAATTATACCCCAACTTGACTGACTGCATTATTGACGGAGAAAATGGTTAAGGCTCGATAGCAAGGGTTTGTTAGTGATACGAATGATTTATGATTTGAGTTATAATAACGATGTTTATAACATCAGTTAATACAAAGGATTTAGAAATGTTTTCTAACTGGAGTAAAAGATATTTTCTCAATAAAGGAATTATATATATTGGAAATGTTTCCCAATAATCAAGAGAGAAAATAAAGCTTTGAAAGAACACGAAAGGTGGAAAATGGGAATTGGAAATGAAAATGTAATAAAGAACTAATATAAAAAGGGCCCAGTGTTGTTTGATGCTTGATTGATAGAATTTCCATTTGGAAATAGGACCGTTGATTGTATGGATGTTTCTTTGATAGTTAAATCACCGACTATCAAAGTTTTATTTTTTTTATATACCTCCGTTGTCAATATGGAGAGACCGGGATCAGATTTGATATCTGAAAACCACTCCGTATTGGCGTAAGCGTTATGAAGCAACTTATGCTGAAGGAAATTGTAGACGGAGTTATGCAAGGGCTATCCTGTTTACGGGATAGTGCCTTCGGTTTGTCCAGACCCAGGACAACTTGTATGGACGAGTGTCTGACAGAGTATTTCCAAAGGGGGTTACGTACGTTGATTCCTTCAAACGTACGAAGTTGGTGGCATGGAAGGGAAACTTCTTTAGCCTAACAATCTGAGTATTTTTGTGGGAATCAATTAGTGATTTCCGATGGATCTGACGATGTGGCATTCAATGTGAATGATGGCCAGATGTTCTGGAAGATAATTCAAACCTCAAGCCTCATCAACCCGGAATTAGACAAAAATCGGGCAGGCAGCATGGCTATGTGGGTCGCACCCATTAGGATGTATGATCACCTATCTAGAGAAATGCCTTTTGCTTCTTAAATCTATCGATGTTGTCCCTTATCGGGAGGCGGTTGCTGATCCCAACCGTCGGTGGTATACATTCGATACACTCAAGCGAAATGAGTGGTCGGTCATGTGAGGGCCGGGTTGCAAGATGTTCTTGTTGAACCCAGTGTATTCGTCTCTAGAGATACACTATCGGAAGGTGGTCCCATACCTTGTCATGTTGGAAATCCAATCTCCAATAAGCGCCCTGCGGTTTTTGATTTAATATTATATATGGAGCGTGAGATGCAAGCGTTCCGCTAGATTCTATCTATTTGATGTAGACATTATTATAATAGCACTGGATTTGATATCAAAAATATTTTTGGTTATCGTAAGGTAAAAACCATCCGTGTTTATGTGTGGATCGGTCTTACGATTATCATTTCTTTCGAAAAGATTTTGAAATTTAAACAAATGGTTGGAGTTTACTCACACCAGTCCCATGACTGACCCAGAGTTTATTTTGTTTGTTTTCCCTAAACTCTTGGGTGCCCAAATTTGTACGGGCAGTCAAGTAGTCGGGATTTTTCAGATTCACTTGGAGGAGCTTGAAGCAGGAGGCTTCACCAGTTAGCTATAGACTATCATATTTTCCGCTGTGTACTATGTTGTATCTGGAAACAGGTGTTTATAACTGTTCCAGGGATAATCATTGTGCTCTGATAATGGTATGTAAATACAAATACTGATTTGTGCTTCAAAGTTATATTATCTAATATATTTTATTCGTTCCGCTGTGAGTTTGTGATCTTCGTTTTCTTCTATTCTAATATTTCTTTCTTTCTATTTCTCATCCTCTAACTTCTTTCTAATAATGATTCGTATTTCTGTGCAAATTGAGTTGGACGTGTGGTGTTATTAGTCGACTCAAAGGGTACGGATTTGCGGGTCGTTTCAGTTGGTATCAGAGCTGAAGGTTAAATGATTACCTTGGCTCTGTGGCGTGACTCAATAGAGATGGAGTTAGAAATACTCTAGATTGAGTTTGAGTGTATATATATGAGTGCGTATTTGTAGATTTGATATAAAAATTGTTTTATATTGTGTTGGCTGGTTTGTTGAGTGATTTATGAATTCTGGTCGATACAGGAAGTACAACTGTATCGATAGGTGTTTATAAACTCTCGAACAAAACGATTCGACGCAGTATTGTTTTAAAGTGGGTAAATGACATAATTTTGCCCAAAAGTTATTTTGATATAAAAGGAATAATTTATGAATTATTATATCGATGTGTTGATTATTATTACGATCAAATGGAATTATAAAATATTGAATTGATTATATAACCAAGATAAACTAGAATTAAATTCAAACCATAAATTGGAATTTAAAATCCTGGATATCTTGAAAATATTCCTTGAAGTATTTCAAAGGTAATATAGCTTTTTTTTTAAGGGATTTTTGAATTAGAATGGTTTAAATGGATTTTAAAAGTGATTAAGCACTGAAATCACTTCAAGGGCGAGAAATAGTACTGATAATGGATCGCGACATTATCGGTATTCATTTTCGAGTTTCTGAGTGACGGATTGCTACCATAGTAATTTGGGAATGGAAAATTTGTTCGAAAAGGGCAAGATGTTTTAGAAATTCAAATGTTTTGAATTGAGTTGATTATAAACTAATGTATATAAATATATATGATTTTCAAACTAATTTGAAATAAAACCCGGGAATTTGAGTCCTGAATTAAAGTTTAACTTGTGTAAGTTGAAGAAATTGAAATGGTGGAAGTAAATCAATGAATTGAAATTTAACTTAAGATAAATAAAATTGGATTAAATTAGAGATAGTCCAGAATGAATTAAACAAAGAGAAAGTCTTGAAATTGGAATTAATAAAGTGAACTCGACTTATGAATAAGAAAGTTGAATATATTGGATGTTGTTGAATGGGATTGAATTGGATGCAAAGATAATAAGTGGATTGATTTAAATAGAAATCAGATTTGAATTGATTGAATGGAAGTGAATAATCAGAAGTTGATTAGAGATCTGACAACTGGAAGTTGTATTGATTTGAAACTGGTGGGAAATCGATATATGTATGCTGAGCAGGTATTGAATTGAAGCAAATACAAGAGATAGAATTATGCCCGACAAAAAGGTACATGTTTACAATATTACTTGGGTTTGATGATTTTATGAGCCTATGAGGCAAGCCACTTGGCTTTTTTGATTTTCTTTTGGATTGGAGAAGGCCTAGAAAGGCGAGTTGTGGTTGTACCGATTGAGCCGTGCAGAGGAGATGCTGCCGAAATTTTTCAAAATTTAAAGTGTTAGAAAATTTTCAGAATTTTTTTCGTTAGTAAGAATAAATGAATATTTTAATTGAAATAAATTGGTCCAGTTAAACTGGAGTTAAGAGGTGGGAAAAACAAAAAGTAATTTTAAACCTAGTTAATAGGATACGTGGCATTTTCCCTACTTAGCAATTTCGAGGACAAAATTATTTTAAGGGGGAAGGAATGTAACGACCCGGATTTTCGGCCGTTGAATTCTGAATATTTAAATTTGTTTTAAAATTTTTAATTGAATTACATATAGGAATTTATTAATTAAAAACGAGGTTTGAACGTTAATTTATAATATAATTATAAAACGAGCTCGAAATCGCGCGGCAGTTCGTAATATAGAGTTTTGAACTTCAACTGAGGATACAGGATCCGATATAAGTCGGATTTCTGTGAAACAAGACACGTTGGAACCATATTGATTTTAATTTTCATATGAGAAGAGAAAAATTCAGATTTCATATTATAATTTGTTAGTTATGGTCAAATCAAATTTTGAAATAGTCGCTGTGGAAATCGTTATTTAAAATATACGCGTTAAAATAGCCGTTTTGCAAACGGACTCTATTTTCGATGAAATCAGTTTCATTGGGACCGTATCGTTAAATTATTGTAAGGTGGTGAGTGGCATGGAAAACCGATGTCGTATGTAACCACGGTAGCCGTAAACGCTCGTTCAGTGCAATTAAATTAATTCAACTGAATAAAGGGATATTAGAGTGTAACTTGAACAGACGATCAAATCAGGCCACGAAACCAGTTCCGGTGAGTTCGTAGCATCGGATATAGTCAAGGTAGGTATATAGTTTGTTATTTTTAGAGATCGGCAAATTTGGTGTTCAGAAGGGCAGTGCGGTACGCGCCAAAAACAGTCTACCGGGGAAACAGTCTCAGAATGCGACGAAACTAGTGCCATTGGGTTCGTATCGAAAAGTTATTGTCGGTGTTCGCTGTTTCAAGTTTTTTTATTTATCTGGTGATCGTGAAAAATTTAAACGCGTGTTCATTTCTGGTTTTATAAAGGATTTTTTTTCAAATGAACTCGGATTGCGATGAAACTTGTCCCATTGGGTTCAGAATACCTTTTTACACGAAGATTAGCTTTTTCATCAGTAAACAGAAGTCAACTGTAATTAGTTCTACTTGATACTTCACCGCGGAGTTTCGTTATAATATAAAATAATAATATCTTTAAAACCGTACCCAGATCTTTTAAAAATGCAAATCTCTCACATAAGCACAGACCTATTGCTATAACAATAAATGAACACACATGCCGAGTTTTCTCTTCAGGCAGACAAGACTCCCACGCAGACTTACATTTTTATAGACCTACGCTGTCATCAATCAAAAAGTTGTACACGCTAGCCGGTCTATATATCAAAACCTTGCCGACAAAGTAAATTAAAAATCAACGTAGATCTATATATACTTTACAGCTGCCCTATACACCTAATACTTGGGTACCACGTAAACCCTTGCCTATTTAAACGCACCAAGCCTCATCGTTCATTTCTATTCTAAAACCATACTGGCCAATTCTTTTTCACCTGGAGCTTTAATCCCATGTTTATATTTTTGGGGTTTCGGTAAAATATTTGTCGGCACGAGGTCCGAGATGAAGCTGGTTTCAGATCCAAGAGGAGAGGTTCGGGAATCGGCGCCGGTTGGTGAGTGAGCCAATGGTGTGATCGGTTGCGGGATCCATCGCTGTTGGAAGGAGAACGTGGTAGCATGGTGATCGGATAGGAGGAGCATGTTTGTTTGAGTACCTTCCTAGTAGTTGCGAGCGTGTATGGATTGAATTAGTGATTGAGTGGAGGAGGAATGGATGTGGAGGTGGAAGAATTCGTGAAGGGTAGTGCGGAAATTTTGATAGTAATATGTGATTACCAGTATGGGGTATTTAGTGGAGGGAAAGTGGGATGACACGCACTGGTTGATGAAGGGGTAAAGGGGACTGTGATGATGCGGCATCTGATGTGCGAGTGGATGCTGTTTCAAAGGAGAGAAACATGCTAACAGGATTTTATGCGGCCTAATTAAACAAAAAGAAAAAGAAAGAAATGGATGGTATAATTAAAGGTGCCGTGGTTATTCTTTTGCCGTTCAAAGAAGCAGAAGGTGTCTGAAATTTATCGTGAGTTTCAAAACAATGGGAAGAGGGGAAACCGATTTGAGGGAACGTCAGTCAACGGTGAACACGGTGGTGGGAGTCTGACGGGTCCAGTCAACCATGGAACTCTCGATGATCGATCAAAAGTGGTGGTGAAGTTCCGTCCTTATCTGGAGAGAAAGATGCCAGGTATAAGTTGTGATTAAAGGGGGATTAGGCGACCTAATCTATGATGCTTATGATGTGATAACCTAAGTAATAGGATTAGTTAGGGATAATGCTATTATTTAATTAATAAATTCTCCTTCAGTTCAAATTAAAGTAGGACCATGCGTGATTAAGAAATTTTAGATGGTAATGAGGAATTAAAATGGAATTATTAAACTTATTATATTCTAATTTAAGTTGAAAAAAATCCATAAACTCTCTGATTTGTTAACAGAATCGGACGAAACAAATCAAGTTGAAATCATAGCGATGACATCTACTTACGGAACTAATGTGGCTAAAAACAGTGCTACAGAAATTTGGTGACAAAATCAAACGCATGTTTGGTTTTAAAATGAAACCAAAGCAAAACCGTCAACTGCAAACCAAGGTGAGTAAACTCACTAACTCCCTCTCGTTTATATTTTTATATATAAACGTTTTTTAAATATTTTTATAATGTGCAATGGTTGATTGGTTGAATAGTTGGTAAATTTGGTTGAGTTGGTTGATAGGATTACACCATTAATTGATCATTAGTTCTGATATTTCATTTTGATGTGAAATAATATTATTGATGTTATTAACATCTGTGGATGCAGGGAAACAGGTTGGAGGGATCCAACTGGATCCCTCAACATTTATATTACCATTCGTTATTTATAGTGATGTGTATACTATGATTGGTTGTGCTATGTTGAATCACCCTGACACTAGAAATTTGGTATTTTAAATACCGTAAATAATTTCAAATATAGTAAAGCGATTGAAATTTCAATAGAAATTTATTTCCAAGGAGAAATTAAATTTTGAATGGAGTTAAAAAGTAGAAACTTGTTTATTGAAACAAGAAGTTGATTTTAAACGAGTTTACAATTAATTGAATTGTTTATCGTTAAATAATTTGAAATATAAATTATTTATTTAAATTTATATGAAAAAGTGGAAATTAGATTTGAAATCAATATTTGAGATGGGATTTGAACTTAGCATAGTATAAAGCAAATTATAAACAAGATTTTTAACGATTGGAATAAAAATCAGATTTGGTTGCAAGACTCAGAATAGAAGTTATAAATAGAATTTGGGGTTTAAGAGAATATGTATAAGTACGAAATCAAAAGATTTTATATATATAAGAAATATATTCAGGATTAAAGTGGATAATGGTTCGAAGGAAGTATTTTGCAAGTGAAATATTTATAAGGGAAGAATACAGCAGACAGTTTTGTGTTAGACATTTTGGATTTTTGGAATAAATTCCAAGGAAGAAATCTTGTTGTAAAGAAGGTGGAAACCGGATTTTTATCCTTATATACTCTTTATTCTTATGGGTTTCGACAAATAGAATGATAAATGTCTGCATTGTTTAAATCCAGACATTTTGACTATCTTTTAAAATGAACAACGGAAGCGTGTGCGTCGCACACGGTATTTTATTCAAAACAGCAATCATAACGCTGTTGTTATAATTTTAAACAGCGATTATAACGCTGTCTTTGTAAGAAATGCTTTTATAAAACTAAACAGCGATTTTAGCGCTGTTGCTATAATAGATGTTGTAAATCTATACAGCAATTTTAGACGCTGCTGTTATAATAAATGCCTTGGTAAATCTAAATAGCAATTTTAACGTTGCCGGTATAATAACTGTTTTAATAGCAATCTTAATGCTATGGTTATGATAAGTGTTCTATAATGCTAGACAGCGGTTTTAACGCTGTTGTTGAAAGCAATGTTTTATAAACCAAACATTTGAAGACAACAATTATAACGCTACCGTTATAATCAATATTTTTATAAAGAAGGTGTGTTCGTAGATCAAATCCGAGAGTCGCGTAAGAAATGTTTGGTTTAAATTTTGAGCTCTGACTATTTCAAAGTTAAGAATGTCGTTCAGTTAAGGTCTGAGAGGTAATTATACCCCAACTTGACTGACTGCATTATTGACGGAGAAAATGGTTAAGGCTCGATAGCAAGGGTTTGTTAGTGATACGAATGATTTATGATTTGAGTTATAATAACGATGTTTATAACATCAGTTAATACAAAGGATTTAGAAATGTTTTCTAACTGGAGTAAAAGATATTTTCTCAATAAAGGAATTATATATATTGGAAATGTTTCCCAATAATCAAGAGAGAAAATAAAGCTTTGAAAGAACACGAAAGGTGGAAAATGGGAATTGGAAATGAAAATGTAATAAAGAACTAATATAAAAAGGGCCCAGTGTTGTTTGATGCTTGATTGATAGAATTTCCATTTGGAAATAGGACCGTTGATTGTATGGATGTTTCTTTGATAGTTAAATCACCGACTATCAAAGTTTTATTTTTTTTATATACCTCCGTTGTCAATATGGAGAGACATCAGATTTGATATCTGAAAACCACTCCGTATTGGCGTAAGCGTTATGAAGCAACTTATGCTGAAGGAAATTGTAGACGGAGTTATGCAAGGGCTGTCCTGTTTACGGGATAGTGCCTTCGGTTTGTCCAGACCCAGGACAACTTGTATGGACGAGTGTCTGACAGAGTATTTCCAAAGGGGGTTACGTACGTTGATTCCTTCAAACGTACGAAGTTGGTGGCATGGAAGGGAAAATTCTTTAGCCTAACAATCTGAGTATTTTTGTGGGAATCAATTAGTGATTTCCGATGGATCTGACGATGTGGCATTCAAAGTGAATGATGGCCAGATGTTCTGGAAGATAATTCAAACCTCAAGCCTCATCAACCCGGAATTAGACAAAAATCGGGCAGGCAGCATGGCTATGTGGGTCGCACCCATTAGGATGTATGATCACCTATCTAGAGAAATGCCTTTTGCTTCTTAAATCTATCGATGTTGTCCCTTATCGGGAGGCGGTTGCTGATCCCAACCGTCGGTGGTATACATTCGATACACTCAAGCGAAATGAGTGGTCGGTCATGTGTGGGCCGGGTTGCAAGATGTTCTTATTGAACCCAGTGTATTCGTCTCTAGAGATACACTATCGGAAGGTGGTCCCATACCTTGTCATGTTGGAAATCCAATCTCCAATAAGCGCCCTGCGGTTTTTGATTTAATATTATATATGGAGCGTGAGATGCAAGCGTTCCGCTAGATTCTATCTATTTGATGTAGACATTATTATAATAGCACTGGATTTGATATCAAAAATATTTTTGGTTATCGTAAGGTAAAAACCATCCGTGTTTATGTGTGGATCGGTCTTACGATTATCATTTCTTTCGAAAAGATTTTGAAATTTAAACAAATGGTTGGAGTTTACTCACACCAGTCCCATGACTGACCCAGAGTTTATTTTGTTTGTTTTCCCTAAACTCTTGGGTGCCCAAATTTGTACGGGCAGTCAAGTAGTCGGGATTTTTCAGATTCACTTGGAGGAGCTTGAAGCAGGAGGCTTCACCAGTTAGCTATAGACTATCATATTTTCCGCTGTGTACTATGTTGTATCTGGAAACAGGTGTTTATAACTGTTCCAGGGATAATCATTGTGCTCTGATAATGGTATGTAAATACAAATACTGATTTGTGCTTCAAAGTTATATTATCTAATATATTTTATTCGTTCCGCTGTGAGTTTGTGATCTTCGTTTTCTTCTATTCTAATATTTCTTTCTTTCTATTTCTCATCCTCTAACTTCTTTCTAATAATGATTCGTATTTCTGTGCAAATTGAGTTGGACGTGTGGTGTTATTAGTCGACTCAAAGGGTACGGATTTGCGGGTCGTTTCATAAGTCAAACTCGTCAGGGCGTGTAAAACCACTGACGCCACTTCTAGCTAGGAAGAAACGCATGCCCTCCCTGACGTCCTCTCCCGTTTTTGGTTCATACCGGGTGTGAAACTCGCGAATCAAACGTTACACAAAGCTACGCCACAAAGGCCTTGCTTTGATCATCACCACAAGACTTTGCTTTTCAACAGAAGCCTCGATCAATTGCCACTTAGGCATGCCACACAGGCAATTCACTCCATGCGTTTGATATCCATCAATATATAACCCCTGAGCTCGTACGTCTCAGAGAAGGGCGTTAAGCAAGAGAATAAATTCTCCGCCGCCAAACAGATATATATTTAATAGAGATCAATCACACAGACTAAAATCCAATGTCAGACACACAGTCCATTTACAAGTCCGTTCTGGGTCTGAACGAAACCGGAGGCACCTAGTACCCCGCATATCCATCGATCTCCAAGTACGTCTGGACGATCACCAACTGTTTCTATCTTCTTGGGTGTACATCCCAATCTAGATCATCAGTAATCACCCAAACGACGTGAAAACCTCCGGTCTTCGACCATCGTCTTCATCTTCGACTTATCGTCGTATCAGTTATTCAGAATGGGATAAACCCGGTCTTTCCGAATAACTCGCGTATATTTTACATAAGTGTTACACAAACACAACATACGCCTCATTCCAATTCATTAGTCACTAACCGTAAATTAATCAAGAGAATAATTCCCCAAATAATAACCCCGAAGGCCGAAACCAACATCAGATCAATATCCAGAAAACCATTCTACTTGGCTAACCGACAGTTAGTTTCTGAATTTCACATTCATAGGGAAAGGTTCCCATTAATTTTATCCAAGATAAATCATTAAAATTTATTCTCAAATCTTCTTTTGAATTTCGATTCAACTAGTCGGGATTAACGAAACTTACCGAAGTAATCATTTGTTTTAATTTCCCAATCCCAACCTATTAATCCCATGAAGTAAAACTGGTAATACTTCATATCTAACACCACGGTGTTATCGGTAAATTCAATTACCATTTCACGTTCAAATCTAATTAAAGATTTAACTATCGCCTGGAGCAAAACTGGTGGTACTCCATTTTCGATCTTTTCAATCTAATTAAAGATTCATTAAAACTCCACTTAGTTTTAATCTTTAACTGGGCTCAAGAACGGTGTTAATGAAGACACCATTCACGACAAACCCAAATCATATTTGATATTCAATACAAGGCCCTGAATAGAAAATATATCGGCTTATATTCAATATTAAATTCTACGATCAACAAATGTCGTATTGGAAATAACGATATAAATATATATCTTTCAAATTTCCATAACAACATCCGTATAATCACGAATTCCAACATCGAAATATTCCGAAGACAATTTCGATTCAAATCCACTCCAATGCAATCATTGGAAATTCTGGCTATTTTTAAAACCCTTTTCAATTCAATTTATTTATTTAAAAATAAATAGAATTATAATTCTAGTTCAAAACTAGTTCATTTCGATAAAAATCTATTTTTATCTTTTCAAATATGGAGTTTTTCATCCCAAATCTTCACAAATCATTTCTTATGATTTTACACAAATTATTACTATTTTTAATAATTTTATCAAGGCCTGTACAGTCGATTTCCATCAACGGTAATCGAACTGCACTTACAGCGACCTTTTTCGAATTTGATTTGGACGTATCTCCAAATCCAACCGTTAGATTTCAAATTTCTAACATTCATTAGAAAGCTCTTTTCGATACGAACCCAACGGTTCCGGTTTTAGGAGAATCCGACGGTCGGATCTCCCGTAATGTCCGTTTGAAATAAATGGTCGAAATTCGCGAACTGCCGCGGCGCGGCCGTTCTATTCAGGCCATTATATTATATATATAATATATATAATATATATTTCGTCGATTTCTATTTAAAACGAATTATATAAATAGTTTTAAAATTCGTTTCAAAAGCAATTTCAACTTCCATTTCAATTCAAATCAAAATTGAATTCTTCTTTATAAATTCGGTTTAAAATTCATTTCTATTCAATTCAAATTTCAATTCAATTTGAATTCATTTCAATTCGTTTTCAATTCAATTTGAATTCATTTCAATTCATTTCGAAATCGTTTTCAATTCAATTCATTTCGAAATCGTTTTCAATTCAATTCATTTCGAAATTGTTTTCAATTCAATTCATTTCGAAATCGTTTTCAATTCAATTCATTTCGAAATCGTTTTCAATTCAATTCATTTCGAAATCGTTTTCAATTCAATTCATTTCGAAATCGTTTTCAATTCAATTCATTTCGAAATCGTTTTCAATTCAATTCATTTCGAAATCGTTTTCAATTCAATTCATTTCGAAATCGTTTGAATTTCAAATCTATTCAATTTCAAATCTATTCAATTTCAAATCCAATTCGAATTCATTTACAATCAATTCTTTTCAAAATATCAGATTTTGAAATCACTTTCGATATTCATTATAAAATGAATAAAATCGATATAAATATCGTTCACGTCAAAATGGCGTCAATCTAATCAACACGGCTTCATATATTGATATTTTCAAATATTCCATTTCGAATATTTCTATTTCAAATATTTCTATTTTAAAACTGGAATGAGGCCCAATCAATTTCCATATAATGTTAATCATATGGATTTTCATACATTACACCCATATAATAGCATTGCAAAATAATCAACCATCAACCAAAGTGCACTACACTGTATAAGCATCAAATATAGATATCTAACGCTTATAACAGCCTGTCAATCCATCGATCAACATATTTAATCAATCAGGATGAGTGAACTTCAAATTTCATCCCAACACCCGTGTGGGGTTTCAAACAAACAAACACAGATTTTATTTGTGCAGTTGGGCGATGTGTAAAATTTATCGACCCAATTAACGTCCTTCAAATAGGTGTACATAAACAAACCGTCTGGTTTGTATATGAATATTGATTTATTCACATTCACGTTAAAAATTATATTTTTAACGATAAAACATTTTATTTTAACTTATGAATTTCTATTCAGTTCATTCTATATATAAAATGATATTTTTCTTTTTCTAAATTATTTTAGAAAATTTCGGCGGCATAACGGCACGATACTAGAAACGGGACAAGGCCTAGCCTTATCCCCGGTCTAGTGAAGGCCCACGCCATTCACACATCAATCAAGTCAATTTCATTTCACCAAACCATTCAATTCAAACCAAATAATCGAACTAATTTTTGCAATCAAACAAACAAGTCCATGGTCTGTGGACGATTGTGTCGGGTGCTACTAAGCACCGTCTGCATCCTAGTATATATATATAACTAGAAAAAGAAATTGAAAGGTGAGAAATTCTCACCAATAGCAATCCTAGCTCCACGGCACTTCATTGATAGAAATCTTCGTCGTTCTCGCCTTTTTGTCACCTTCGTTGACCGCTTTCACTACCTATGTAAAAATCGAATTTTTTTTACTTTGCTATTCAATATATAAAAATCATATTTTTACTACGCCATTCAATATATAAAAATCGAAGTTTTACTACGCCATTCAATATATAAAAATCGAAGTTTTACTACGCCATTCAATATATAAAAATCGAAGTTTTACTACGCCATTCAATATATAAAAATCGGATTTTTACTACGCCATTCAATATATAAAAATCGAAGTTTTACTTCGTTATTCAATATATAAAAATCCCATTTTTCTTTCGAAGTTCTATATATAAAAATCACATTTTTCTTTCGAAGTTCTATATATAAAAATCATATTTTTCTTTCGAAGTTCTATATATAAAAATCATATTTTTCTTTCGAAGTTCTATATATAAAAATCATATTTTTATACTACTATGTTGTATAGATAAAAATTATATTTTTATCACGCTATTTTCCATATAAAGATTTCGCCTTTATAAAAACATGGACTTCGCTTTTTCAAATTTAAAGATTTCATCTTTATAAAAATCTCATTTTTATTTTTCTACACATATAAAGATGACATTTTTAATATCCCGATCATGTAAAAATTATATTTTTAATACTTTAAAAACATAAAAATCACATTTTGAGATCACCTATATAGTAAAGACTATATTTTTAATACTTTAAAAATATAAAAATCATATTTTTAATACTTCGCTACTAGTATAAAAATTATATTTTTAACCTCATGATCATATAAAAATTATATTTTCTCGCTACTCATCTAAAAATCACATTCTCTACTTATGTAAAAATCACAGCTTTGCAACATCACTACACGTATAAAAAGATCACATTTTTATTTCTTCTCATATAAAAACCATATTTTTCTAAGCTAACAAACTGATTTTATTTATATAAACAAACTGATTTTATTTATATAAACAAACTGATTTTATTTATATAAACAAACTGATTTTTTAAACAATCCTATTTGAAATAAAAATAAAAATAAAATAATAGAAGAAACTACCTTTCTTCTTCGTTTCCGATCTCTCGTCCATGCTTCTGCCAGGTCCAGAATAACACTGCTCCGCCCTTCTTCAAAATCGCACGTTGTACGATGGCTCCAGCTACCGTTCCGACCACATCACCTCGTAGCCCCCAACGCCCTCAGCCATCACCTGAAATCGTTCGCGTCTTGATTGGTAGGGAGGGACGGGTTCGAGCGGAGAGGACAAGGAGGGAGGAAGGAGAAGGATCAGAGGAGGGAGGGGGGGTACGGCGGTCTCTGGCGCGGCAGAGGGAAGCGGCGCCTCCGATTAGGTCACGGTGGATTTTTTTTTTTTTTTTGAAAAAGGGCTTCTGGGTTTGATCGATGTAAAATGAACGGGGGCGGGGGTTATATGTATAAAAAAACTTTATATTTATTTTATTTATTTTTTTTCCTATAAAAAGTTTACTTTTTATTTTGAACTCAAAATTGAGCCCACCGACTGTTGTCCATAGCCTTTTACCCTCATTCCGAACACAATGGGATATGTATCACAAGCTGATTTGGTCGTTTCGATTAGTTTCCGTTGGATTTACATTTAAATCGCTATATTGAATTTTAAACGTACATTTCAAATTACCGGGGTCACATACTAACTCTAAATATTCCCGAAAAATATTTTCTAGCTTCGTATTGACGATACGGTCCTAACAAAACTAGTTTCGTCGAATTCTGAGACCGTTTGAAAAATGGCCATTTTCCAGTCGATTAAAATCAACTAAAACTGGTCAAACGCGTTTTCCTCAGCCACGCTCACATATTGATTCGAAAAATTATGAAAATTGAAACCTAGCAATAATTTGACACTGCGGATCCAACAAAACTGGTTTCGTCGAAATCCGAGGTCATTTGCAAAATGTCCATTTTTAAGGGCCTGAATTCCATAGCGACTATTCAGAATTTTCAACTGGACATATCTTTTGATTCCTGCTAAGAAATCTTGATTTCTCAGATTCGCTGGAAAGATATTCTCAATTAGATTCCATTATTTTTGGTTTCACTAAAATCCGGATTGTTTTGCACCCGGTACATTCAATTGAAGTTTAAAATCGAATTATCGAACTACCGCGCCATTTTCAATTCTATTTATAATTATATATAATTATTTATATTCTAACGACGACGCGTATAATATATACGTTCGAATTCTATTCAAAATAAAATTTCTCGTCGATATTATTTAAAATAATCTATTTTAAATATTCAAAATTCGCTAAAATTGCTAAAATAAAAATTTTAAACTGGCCCAGATTTTCGGGTTGTTACAATCTCCCCCACTTAAAACTTTTCGTCCCCGAAAAGGAACAAAGTCGAAAGTGGTTTGATTAATCAACTCTACGCTCGATCTGGCTTCCATTCCCCAACCTTTCAGTTTCTGAGAATTTTCAAAAATTTCAAAAATTTGGCTAACACCTTAAATTTTTGAAAAATTTCGCCATAACCTCCCCTGCAATGGGAGCATCGGGGAATTTCAAATAGCTTCCCCGGTCCTTCAGATCTCAAAAAGAAAAAGAAAAGGCCAAGCGGCTAGCCAATAGGCTCATAAAATCATCATCACCCAAACAAAACAGTAAATTATGTAGTAAACATGTACCTATTTGTCGGGCAAACAAATTTTATTCTTCGGCACTAGCCTCCTTGCTATGACCTGTTCAATGTAAGTATATGTATATGCAAGCAAATGCGACCAATTTTCAATATAATTCAATATTTGGTTCAATTAGGCTAAATGGCTAAAAATTAGCAAACAAATAAACAAACAACACAAACATCAATCAATTAGTGAATTAGAGTTTCAAATTCATAATTTTGATATATAGTCAAAATCAAATTTTTGATGCCAAATCACAACAATAGGCCCTATCTAATTTTGGTTCTCACACCAGTCAATAGGAAATATATAAATATCACACCTTCGACACTCGAATACTAATTCTGATGATGTAGCTACAATCATCAGAATCATCTACGGGCGACTAGAGTGTGAATCTATATCTATCCAGTATATTAAAACTTCAAATACACGTTTGCAAGGCGTATATGAAAAATCTTTATATACTAGACTGTCCTAATCAATATAAATAAATAATCAAATACGAATAGTTGATTTAAATTTTCAAAACAAAATTAGTTTTCATTTTAAAAATATACCCTTTACACTCGTCCTAGGATACTACTGATCCCATCTCTAACGAGTCATTCTAATTGGATATTACTAATCCAATATCTGATGAATTCTTTCGTAGGGTTCTAATGTGCCTTGTTCTCTGAGCTTTGTAAACCAAAGCTCTGATACCAACTGTGAGGACCCGTAACTTCCCCATAAAGGAAAGCGTCGGATAGTTCGAGAACAAGCCACAACAGAACGCATATAAAAGAACATTTCATTGTATATTACAACAATGCATCAGATTACAAGAATATACAGAGTATGAAAGAATATTACACAGAAATATCAGAGATTTAAATTACATTTAAATCCATCGCAGCGGAAAATAATACAATACACAACTGGAAGGAGATATGCGGATACAAAGCTTTCCGGATATCGTTCCAGCTGTAAACCAGGATCCTGTGAATATAAATCTGCAAAACCAAAACTACTAGCTGCCCGTGTCAAAATAAGGGCACCCAGAGTTTAGGTTAAAACAATAAACTCCAGGTCAGTCATGGGACTGGTGTGAGAACTAAAACAGTTATTAATCTTTGTTTTAAATCATTAGGTAAATCAAGGGACCACGCCGTATAACACGGAACGGGTTTCCTCCCAAGAATACCAGTGCATAAAACAAACAGCGCAATGCTAAATAAAGAAAAATGAAGCTATTATAAGACCCAGGTCCCATCACACAATGCAACGCAAGCCGGGGGATAGGGTTTTTACCTTATAATAGCCAAGAATGCTTGATACGTTTAAAAGGAATCATTTGATACTATTATAAGTGTATAATGTATAAAACAACTTCAAATCATAAGTATCAATCATAGGCGGCATGAATGCCCCATACCACTATGTCGCCATATATAGGTTATACAATCAAAATCGCAAATGTCACGTATTTGGAAATTGGATTTCCGTCTATGAACCGAGGCAAAAGATAGTCCTCAACCGATTCGAGACTGCCTAGCCCGAGTCTCAGGATCAGAGCTCGAGTGACCCTTGGATCCTCAGGGCCAGTCCACCGATGTGGATTAAACTTAAACCCTGAACATGCGTTTCCCCGCCCTATGGGGCGTAAACGAGCCAACTAAATGACTCCATCGGTTCGAGAACGACCGATCAATCCGAGGCGCCTCGCAACAGCAACAACCACATAAGTCAAACTCGTCAGGGCGTGTAAAACCACTGACGCCACTTCTAGCTAGGAAGAAACGCATGCCCTCCCTGACGTCCTCTCCCGTTTTTGGTTCATACCGGGTGTGAAACTCGCGAATCAAACGTTACGCAAAGCTACGCCACAAAGGCCTTGCTTTGATCATCACCACAAGACTTTGCTTTTCAACAGAAGCCTCGATCAATTGCCACTTAGGCATGCCACACAGGCAATTCACTCCATGCGTTTGATATCCATCAATATATAACCCCTGAGCTCGTACGTCTCAGAGAAGGGCGTTAAGCAAGAGAATAAATTCTCCGCCGCCAAACAGATATATATTTAATAGTGATCAATCACACAGACTAAAATCCAATGTCAGACACACAGTCCATTTACAAGTCCGTTCTGGGTCTGAACGAAACCGGAGGCACCTAGTACCCCGCATATCCATCGATCTCCAAGTACGTCTGGACGATCACCAACTGTTTCTATCTTCTTGGGTGTACAGCCCAATCAAGATCATCAGTAATCACCCAAACGACGTGAAAACCTCCGGTCTTCGACCATCGTCTTCATCTTCGACTTATCGTCGTATCAGTTATTCAGAATGGGATAAACCCGGTCTTTCTGAATAACTCGCGTATATTTTACATAAGTGTTACACAAACACAACATACGCCTCATTCCAATTCATTAGTCACTAACCGTAAATTAATCAAGAGAATAATTCCCCAAATATTAACCTCGAAGGCCGAAACCAACATCAGATCAATATCCAGAAAACCATTCTGCTTGGCTAACCGACAGTTAGTTTCTGAATTTCACATTCATAGGGAAAGGTTCCCATTAATTTTATCCAAGATAAATCATTAAAATTTATTCTCAAATCTTCTTTTGAATTTCGATTCAACTAGTCGGGATTAACGAAACTTACCGAAGTAATCATTTGTTTTAATTTCCCAATCCCAACCTATTAATCCCATGAAGTAAAACTGGTAATACTTCATATCTAACACCACGGTGTTATCGGTAAATTCAATTACCATTTCATGTTCAAATCTAATTAAAGATTTAACTATCGCCTGGAGCAAAACTGGTGGTACTCCATTTTCGATCTTTTCAATCTAATTAAAGATTCATTAAAACTCCACTTAGTTTTAATCTTTAACTGGGCTCAAGAACGGTGTTAATGAAGACACCATTCACGACAAACCCAAATCATATTTGATATTCAATACAAGGCCCTGAATAGAAAATATATCGGCTTATATTCAATATCAAATTCTACGATTAACAAATGTCGTATTGGAAATAACGATATAAATATATATCTTTCAAATTTCCATAACAACATCCGTATAATCACGAATTCCAACATCGAAATATTCCGAAGACAATTTCGATTCAAATCCACTCCAATGCAATCATTGGAAATTCTGGCTATTTTTAAAACCCTTTTCAATTCAATTTATTTATTTAAAAATAAATAGAATTATAATTCTAGTTCAAAACTAGTTCATTTCGATAAAAATCTATTTTTATCTTTTCAAATATGGAGTTTTTCATCCCAAATCTTCACAAATCATTTCTTATGATTTTACACAAATTATTACAATTTTTAATAATTTTATCAAGGCCTGTACAGTCGATTTCCATCAACGGTAATCGAACTGCACTTACAGCGACCTTTTTCGAATTTGATTTGGACGTATCTCCAAATCCAACCGTTAGATTTCAAATTTCTAACATTCATTAGAAAGCTCTTTTCGATATGAACCCAACGGTTCCGGTTTTAGGAGAATCCGACGGTCGGATCTCCCGTAATGTCCGTTTGAAATAAATGGTCGAAATTCGCGAACTGCCGCGGCGCGGCCGTTCTATTCAGGCCATTATATTATATATAAAATATATATAATATATATTTCGTCGATTTCTATTTAAAACGAATTATATAAATAGTTTTAAAATTCGTTTCAAAAGCAATTTCAACTTCCATTTCAATTCAAATCAAAATTGAATTCTTCTTTATAAATTCGGTTTAAAATTCATTTCTATTCAATTCAAATTTCAATTCAATTTGAATTCATTTCAATTCGTTTTCAATTCAATTTGAATTCATTTCAATTCATTTCGAAATCGTTTTCAATTCAATTCATTTCGAAATCGTTTTCAATTCAATTCATTTCGAAATCGTTTTCAATTCAATTCATTTCGAAATCGTTTTCAATTCAATTCATTTCGAAATAGTTTTCAATTCAATTCATTTCGAAATCGTTTTCAATTCAATTCATTTCGAAATCGTTTGAATTTCAAATCTATTCAATTTCAAATCTATTCAATTTCAAATCTATTCAATTTCAAATCCAATTCGAATTCATTTACAATCAATTCTTTTCAAAATATCAGATTTTGAAATCACTTTCGATATTCATTATAAAATGAATAAAATCGATATAAATATCGTTCACGTCAAAATGGCGTCAATCTAATCAACACGGCTTCATATATTGATATTTTCAAATATTCCATTTCGAATATTTCTATTTCAAATATTTCTATTTTAAAACTGGAATGAGGCCCAATCAATTTCCATATAATGTTAATCATATGGATTTTCATACATTACACCCATATAATAGCATTGCAAAATAATCAACCATCAACCAAAGTGCACTACACTGTATAAGCATCAAATATAGATATCTAACGCTTATAACAGCCTGTCAATCCATCGATCAACATATTTAATCAATCAGGATGAGTGAACTTCAAATTTCATCCCAACACCCGTGTGGGGTTTCAAACAAACAAACACAGATTTTATTTGTGCAGTTGGGCGATGTGTAAAATTTATCGACCCAATTAACGTCCTTCAAATAGGTGTACATAAACAAACCGTCTGGTTTGTATATGAATATTGATTTATTCACATTCACGTTAAAAATTATATTTTTAACGATAAAACATTTTATTTTAACTTATGAATTTCTATTCAGTTCATTCTATAGATAAAATGATATTTTTATTTTTCTAAATTATTTTAGAAAATTTCGGCGGCATAACGGCACGATACTAGAAACGGGACAAGGCCTAGCCTTATCCCCGGTCTAGTGAAGGCCCACGCCATTCACACATCAATCAAGTCAATTTCATTTCACCAAACCATTCAATTCAAACCAAATAATCGAACTAATTTTTGCAATCAAACAAACAAGTCCATGGTCTGTGGACGATTGTGTCGGGTGCTACTAAGCACCGTCTGCATCCTAGTATATATATATAACTAGAAAAAGAAATTGAAATGTGAGAAATTCTCACCAATAGCTATCCTAGCTCCACGTCACTTCATTGATAGAAATCTTCGTCGTTCTCGCCTTTTTGTCACCTTCGTTGACCGCTTTCACTACCTGTGTAAAAATCGAATTTTTTTTACTTTGCTATTCAATATATAAAAATCATATTTTTACTACGCCATTCAATATATAAAAATCGAAGTTTTACTACGCCATTCAATATATAAAAATCGAAGTTTTACTACGCCATTCAATATATAAAAATCGAAGTTTTACTACGCCATTCAATATATAAAAATCGAATTTTTACTACGCCATTCAATGTATAAAAATCGAAATTTTACTTCGTTATTCAATATATAAAAATCCCATTTTTCTTTCGAAGTTCTATATATAAAAATCATATTTTTCTTTCGAAGTTCTATATATAAAAATCATATTTTTCTTTCGAAGTTCTATATATAAAAATCATATTTTTCTTTCGAAGTTCTATATATAAAAATCATATTTTTATACTACTATGTTGTATAGATAAAAATTATATTTTTATCACGCTATTTTCCATATAAAGATTTCGCCTTTTCTAAAATAAAGATTTCGCCTTTATAAAAACATGGACTTCGCTTTTTCAAATTTAAAGATTTCATCTTTATAAAAATCTCATTTATATTTTTCTACACATATAAAGATGACATTTTTAATATCCCGATCATGTAAAAATTATATTTTTAATACTTTAAAAACATAAAAATCACATTTTGACATCACCTATATAGTCAAGACTATATTTTTAATACTTTAAAAATATAAAAATCATATTTTTAATACTTCGCTACTAGTATAAAAATTATATTTTTAACCTCATGATCATATAAAAATTATATTTTCTCGCTACTCATCTAAAAATCACATTCTCTACTTATGTAAAAATCACAGCTTTGCAACATCACTACACGTATAAAAAGATCACATTTTTATTTCTTCTCATATAAAAACCATATTTTTCTAAGCTAACAAACTGATTTTATTTATATAAACAAACTGATTTTATTTATATAAACAAACTGATTTTATTTATATAAACAAACTGATTTTTTAAACAATCCTATTTGAAATAAAAATAAAAATAAAATAATAGAAGAAACTACCTTTCTTCTTCGTTTCCGATCTCTCGTCCATGCTTCTGCCAGGTCCAGAATAACACTGCTCCGCCCTTCTTCAAAATCGCACGTTGTACGATGGCTCCAGCTACCGATCCGACCACATCACCTCGTAGCCCCCAACGCCCTCAGCCATCACCTGAAATCGTTCGCGTCTTGATTGGTAGGGAGGGACGGGTTCGAGCGGAGAGGACAAGGAGGGAGGAAGGAGAAGGATCAGAGGAGGGAGGGGGGGTACGGCGTTCTCTGGCGCGGCGGAGGGAAGCGGCGCCTCCTATTAGGTCAGGGTGGATTTTTTTTTTTTTTTTGAAAAAGGGCTTCTGGGTTTGATCGATGTAAAGTGAACGGGGGGGGGGGGTTATATGTATAAAAAAAAACTTTATATTTAATTTATTTATTTTTTTTCCTATAAAAAGTTTACTTTTTATTTTGAACTCAAAATTGAGCCCACCAACTGTCGTCCATAGCGTTTTACCCTCATTCCGAACACAATGGGATATGTATCACAAGCTGATTTGGTCGTTTCGATTAGTTTCCGTTGGATTTACATTTAAATCGCTACATTGAATTTTAAATGTACTTTTCAAATTACCGGGGTCACATACTAACTCTAAATATTCCCGAAAAATATTTTCTAGCTTCGTATTGACGATATGGTCCTAACAAAACTAGTTTCGTCGAATTCTGAGACCGTTTGAAAAATGGCCATTTTCCAGTCGATTAAAATCAACTGAAACTGGTCAAACGCGTTTTCCTCAGCCACGCTCACATATTGATTCGAAAAATTATGAAATTTGAAACCTAGCAATAATTTGACACTGCGGATCCAACAAAACTGGTTTCGTCGAAATCCGAGGTCATTTGCAAAATGTCCATTTTTAAGGGCCTGAATTCCATAGCGACTATTCAGAATTTTCAACTGGACATATCTTTTGATTCCCGCTAAGAAATCTTGATTTCTCAGATTCGCTGGAAAGATATTCTCAATTAGATTCCATTATTTTTGGTTTCACTAAAATCCGGATTGTTTTGCACCCGGTACATTCAATTGAAGTTTAAAATCGAATTTTCGAACTACCGCGCCATTTTCAATTCTATTTATAATTATATATAATTATTTATATTCTAACGATGACGCGTATAATATATACGTTCGAATTCTATTCAAAATAAAATTTCTCGTCGATATTATTTAAAATAATCTATTTTAAATATTCAAAATTCGCTAAAATTGCTAAAATAAAAATTTTAAACTGGCCCAGATTTTCGGGTTGTTACAATTTATTTTCTTTTTAACCTTGATCTTTCATTTCCTTTTTCTGCTCAACTAATGTCATGAAATCACCCTTTTTTAATGGGTTTTCCCCTCTTTTCTTTTCGAAGATCATCTGGACCGAGATGGATTCACTAAAGCTGGAAAGCCGAGGCATTGCAGAAGTGAATTGATTTTTCTTCCCGTTGTGTTTTGTTTTTTGAACCTGTATATTTGTATATATATTTTTTTCCTCTTCTTGAACTTGTACTATAATGTAAAATCTTATGTTCATGTGAGTTGGTTCTGGTTCATATTGAGTTGGTTCTTATGTTCATGTGGCACTTGTTTATTTTATTATTTCCTTATTCATACAATGCACATTTTTGTCTTTTCATTTTAAATGAAGCAACCCATTTCATATTTGTTGGAATTTAGTTCTTTATCTGCAACTACATTGTCGGAACTTTTTTTTTAAAATGTCGATAAAATATACATTAAATTCGAACAGCTAATTAAATTAATTACACTGTATCTACCACAATGACAGTTTCGACTCTAATTAGAAAATTTTCAAAATAAATCCTTTAATATGAATTAATAAATCGTTATAATTTAAAACTATTTCGCAGTGACTATTTTAAAATTACCGCGACATTTCCAACCCGTTTAAAATAATATATAAACATATACTTGAACTCAAAATTAAAAAAAAAATCAAATTAAAAATCCATTATAATTCAAATATAATATATAAACATATTTAAATATTCGAATCTAAATAGCCGTAAAATCTGGGATGTTACACTTCTAGTCCCATCGAACAAGTTGGACTTGCACCCCTCGTGTCTCCAAACACCCACGATGATCTAACCCCGTTGAGCTCTTCATCCCATAATGTACGGATTGGTCCAAGAAATTCTCATCATTACGTTATTATACCCTATGTCTAATCTTGAACTACGTACTTGTTTTACTTACGGCATTGCTAATAAACTTAAACATTAACTTTTTTTATTCTGCATTCAAGTTATTTGCTTATTAGCCTTAGTTGGCCACTAGTTTTCCCTAATCAGCTCTCACTGTAGGAACATACCACCACTTATTATTACATTTACTAGACTTAATTCCTCAAATACAAGTAACTAATAATAAGCTTACTTACTATTTTCCACTTAAAACCTCGTGCTATAATATTAACACAATTATAATTGTGGGTTCGCTTATTAAACTTATTCTCCATTGTCTAGGTTTATTTATAATAAGCCTCTTACTATTTAACTTAACCATTGTGGTTATGGCATCAATCTATTTATCTTCTTTGTAAGTTTACAACATAAACCTTTTACATCTCTTCTTCTTTCCATAACCTATTTCAATTATGTTTCCCTTTATTCTCATCTTTACAATTCAATCATTTTAGGAAGTTAGGCCTATTCCAAATTTATTGGTTACCAAAACTGTAATAAAACCCATTTTCATAGTTTCAGGTAATTACTATAATATGAACTCATGATTGCAAAACAATTCTTTTCTTATTTTTAAGGTCATCAAATTATGCATAATACAGTTAAGCCCCTATTTCACACTAATCTTTGTTTATTCATAATTTCAGTTTGCAATCATGTTCCCTATTTTTCTTTATTTACCAAAATATGCAAATACATTCCCCTTTTTCCCAACCAATCATTCTAGATTATTCCTAACTCTCAGATTTGATTAATATATTAATTAGTGTCTCCAACTTACTTTCTCTTTTTTTTGCCCAATTATAGTAAAATTTGATACAATTGGATCTACATCTCCTTTTCTACAATTTTCTGTACTATTTCCATTTAAACCTAAAAAGGGGTTCTTTACAAATAATATGTAAATTCACAAATCTTCCATTTATTAAAATATTGACACAATATGTTCTTTTAGCCCCAATCACTAAATTTTCCTCTTTTGGTTCATAATTTAAATTGAATTGGCGCATAACTACAATTCAACAACTTCGCTCCTATCCAATTCAATTATCAAATTTGCGAACAATTCCACTTCTATTCAATTTTTCGCACATAGCTAAAATTTGACAAAAACTATATATTCTGACATAGAAAAGGGGAAAAGAAGAAGAAGAAAATATTACAATTTTAGCATGAATTAAACGATACAAAAATATTATTATTGTAAAATATAATTTAATCAACTCACCTGATTGCTTTCCAATTCTTGAATCTAATTCAGATTATTCACCTATGGTCTCCCTAATTGAATTGAAATAACCAAGGATATACAAATCTGACGCTAAAAGAACGAAAAGATTCCTAATAATTTTTATTCACAGAATTACCTCACATAGACAAGAAACCTGTGCATCTATAGCATAGATCTATATTAATTTTCTTCAGATATTGAATTAGAATTCCTAAAACTAATATATTTCTATTTCTGAATTATTTGGAGAAGAAGAAAATTGCAGAGCCTTGGTGTCGACTCAAAAAATATGGGTTGGAAGTAAGGCTCTACTAGTCTATTTATAAGTGCATAGAAGACTCTTGTTCGTTGGATCGAATATAATAAAATATGGGCTATCTAAATCGATAAATCATTGTCACTTTAACCAGCATTGAGTCAACTGGGACACCAGGTGGGTCGACCCCGGGGTCGACCAACTTGCTGGGCTACATACGTTGATTTTGTATTAAATTAGTTTTTGGAATAACGTTAAGTGAAACGTTTTTTCATGTTAAATATTCTTATTTCAATTAATTTCTTCCATTTATAAGGTACTTTTAATGTTTCAGATTTAGGCTTGCGCGTATTCGTATATAACTTTATTACAAACTTGTATTCGTTAGTAGCTTCATAATAAGCGTTATTATTAATGCGAGGAACATTAGCCGTTAATCACTAAAGAAGAAAATTAGTTTAATGATAATATTAATATTAGTTTATAGATTATTTCAAATTCGATTTAAAACTTGAAATAGCGATATCTTACACATACATTAATAAAATTCAATGAAACAGGCTTCGTTAGGATTGTGGCAACGAAACCGAGGTGATTGAGCTAGTTTGGTGCCAATCAAAAGCTGTTGGAATTTTATGTAATTTCAAATGTATGTTTGAAATTATACAAATAGCGCGTTGATCGTCGATCGAAATAAAGGTGAGTTAATTCTCACACTTTTCAGGAATACTGTGATATGATAAATCCATATAACTATAATTTATCATTGAATAGTTGGATGCTATGGATGCTATTGATTGCTATCGTTTGATTAGTTAATGTTATATTTGTCATTTAAAATGCAATTTTATTATCCAATATTATTGTGATATGTGGTACAGGGACGAACAGGTTAGACGAATCCAATCGGATTCCTCAAATAAATTGTATATTATTTATTGATCATGTTATTCATATATATGAATTATTTACCACAAATGACATTAAACTTGTCTGGATGTTGATGATTAAATGAATGTTAATCGTTGTTCTAATTTTAATCAATCGACAATATTGATTAAGTGGTTGGCAATGATGGCTTAAAATCTATCGTTTTATGACATCGTTTTGCCGTCAAGCAAATCAGTAAAGTATTAAAGTTATAAAATTTATTTTATAACTGAATAGAATTTTCAAGTTTATTTTATATAAGTTTATTATTATTTAATAATCATTAATAACGATTAGTTATTATCTTTCTAGTTAATATTGGAATTAACTACATTTAAAGGAGTTAATGTGAAGAATATTATTATAACTAAAACGATGACTTTAATTGTAAGCTAAATTAAGAAGTTAATTCCAATGGGAATAAGCCGTGATTGAGGTTTAGAAATAGCTATTAGAGAGACTATAATCCAAGTTTACAAACCAAGTTTGTAAATAAGTTATAAGCTAATGTAGAGGATAAAAACGAGATTTTGCTCAAGTAGAATAAGTAAAATTGAAATAGGTTTCAAACGGATGGTTAAATGGATTTGTGCTAGGGTATTTAAATAGTTAAATAAATTTTATAAAGAAATTATAAGGTGGCGTATGATGTAAGAAATGGGTTAATAAACCATATTGGAAATTAAAGAGTAAATGGGGATTTGCAACATCGAAATTAATATTAGATTTGAAGTTACGAACTGGAATCTATCTTAAGATAAGAACGTTAGCGATCAAGGTCTAAGAGGTAATTAGAATACCCAACTTGAACGACTTCACTATTATCGAGAGATGGTATTAGTACATAATGGTATAAGAAGTAAAAGGAAAAAATTTCCAAGATGAAAGGAAATAACGGAAAACTTGGGTATATATGTAACGTAAAGGAAATATAAAAAGGGGATTTGCGAAAAAATAGGAATTGAAAAGTTATAACGATATTTTCGAGATTAAGAGAATTAAAGAGACAAGTTTATATAAAGGATCTGAGCTGCCAATTTACTTAGTTTTACTGTTAAGATTTGATAGTTAAACAATTGGTTATTAAATGAATTACTCTATTGCACCTTTGACGTGTTGTTTCGAAGAGACCGGGATGGGGACGACCCAAAACCACTTCGAATCAACTATGCGGACGCGACTAACATGCTGGCTTAAAGATGGAGCATTGAAGACCATTGATCTTCATGAGCGGAAGAACTACTTGACAAATTTCTCTGGATTGCAACCAGAGTTATTTGGATTGTGATTTTGTCGTGATTGAAATCCATGGATTGCAAGCACTTCTCACTGCTAATCCTTGGGGTGATTCCTATATAAGATGTGGTATGAGAGTGCCTTCGGTTCATCCTATTCCTGGATGACTTGTATAGACGAGTGTCTGACGGAGTATTTCCTGAATCTCATGTACGTTGATTTTTGCAAATATACCAAGTTTGGTGGCAGAGAAATTCTCTTGCCTAACACCCAGAGTATATTTGCGGATGTTGATTAGTGATTAGAAGGATCTGATGATGTGGCATCCAAAGTGAATGGTGGCCTGATATTCTAAAAGATAAACGTGACCTCAAGCCTCACAATTGAGAAATGACCAAAATCGGGCAGGCGGCATAGCTAGGTGGGTCATACCCAAGTAGGGTGTTTATCACCAATCTAGAGAAATTTCTTGTTTGTTCTTCTTTCGATTCTGTATCCCCGCGGATGAAGGTGGGGCCCCTAAAACCATCAGGTGGTAATATATTCGCCACACTCAAGCTAAATGAGTGGGAGGTCATGTGTGGCCGGGTTGCAAGAAGTTCTTATTGAACCCTGGTGTTTCTCTCTGGAGTACACTAATCAGAAGGTGGTCTCATACCATGTTATAGTTGGAATCCAATCTCCAATAAGAGCCATGCGGTTTTTGATTTTATAATAAATATGTAGAGCGTGAGATGCAAGACTTCTACTAGATGGTTATTTATTTGTGGTTTGATAGACACTATTATAATATCATTGGATTTTGATATATCCAAAATGTTTGGGTTATAGTAAGGTAAAAACCGTCCGTGTTTATATGCAAGCTGGTCTTACTATTATCATTTTCTTTCAAAAAGGATTTCTAAAGTTAAACAAGTTGTTGTGCTATGAATTTATCACTGAAAGTATTCCAGACTGATCTGGGTAAGTTTTGCTTTGCTTCAAATGGCTCAGGTCAGACCGAGTACATTTCCAGGTTAGGTTTTCTTTTGGAGTCCAGAAGCTGGAAGCAAGAGGCTTCACTGTTAATTGTTTAAAATTATTTTCTAGCTGTGATATAGATAGGTAATACTCTGATGATTGGTATATATATACAGTTTCTTTTTGTAAAAAAAATCGATATATTATATTTATTCGTTCCGCTATGAGATTCTGATGTGTCAATCTTCTTATTCTCCTATCCTAATATATCTTTCTTTCTACTTCTCATCCTCTGACTTCTTTCTATTAACTTTCTGCTTTTCTATATAATTTGGGTTGACCGTGGTAGTTAAATGTCAGCTTAAATTGTACGAAAAAGTGGGACATTACAACGTAGTATCAGCGCTATTGGTTTAGTAATAACCTTGGCTCTGTGGTGTAACTCGATAGAGATAGGGTTAGTAAAGCCCTAGATTGAGTTGAGTGTATATATTAGAGAGCGTATTTGTAATTGATTTTAAAATTATTTTCATATAGTTTTGTCCGAGTTATATTTTTATATAAATATATTTTTCTTAAATGACGATAAAATTGATTTGTTTGGATGAATTGATTAAAAATTCAAATTGGAATATTAAACTAAAATGATTTAGTATAATAGAAAGAGATTTCACTTATAAAATCATATTTGATAGAAGTTAATCTAATATTAATCAATGGATGGGGATTATGTAAAACTGAAGTAAAAATAAACGAGAAATATTAATGTTGAATCGAAATGGTTTGGTTGAATTGATATGCCTTGTTTGTTTGTTACATATTGGGTGGTTTATGTAGAATTCATCGACAGTTAAATTCAAAATTGAATGAATTGAAAATTAAACAAATGAATTTTGGTATAATCAATTGAAAATAAAATCACTTAAGAATTAAGACTCACTACAGGAAATTCTACATTTAGTTACATTTATTAGTGGGGTTTATGGTGTGAATGCAACTAGTATTGTTTTTATTTTTGTTTTGCGGGGCTTGGTTGCGTTTTATGCCCCTTGGTTACGTGTATACTCAATTTTTCTGTAATATTGACGTGCTCGTTACTTTTTTTTCAATCCGTTCCCTCCATTAATTTACTTTTCCCACCTTAACAAATTTTCCCTTCCTTGTTTCAGCTTCTTCTCCTTCTCGCTTCGGTAAATTTTCCTCCAATCCCTTTGACAAAGTTAGATCCACAGCCTCTACTTTCGCACATTTCACATTTCCGCACGAGTCTTCATGGTGAAGGAATCCACAGCTCCATGGCTCCCCAACTTCTTCTACTTCTCGCTTCAAATTTGCATCAAATCAGATCCATATCCTCTATTTTTCGATAAAATTAGCGCCATGAGCAATGGATTTTCTTTTAATTAACCGATTCAAGGTATGTAAACTGTTTTATTGTTCAAAAATTGATTTTCTGATCGTGGTTGTTCTTGGAGGTCGATAGCAGATGGGGGATTGTTGGTTTGTTGATCTGGGTTCGTCACAATTCACATTTGGATAGTGGAAATGGATAGTGTGATTGATTTATGAATTTTTTTAAAAACTTAGTCGAACCTAATTTCATACCACAGGTTTTAATTCAATATCAATTTTCAGTTTCTATTTTGAGGCCTTTTTTTTACATTTTGTTTATGCATTTGATTTGTTTTGAAAAAAAAAACATGATGAAAAGGTTTTGGTGAGTTTTAAATATATTCAATCGTTCGTATACTTCAAACGCACTTAAAAACTCCAGGCAATGAGAATGTTTTGCTCGAATATAGGCTCAACCATTTTTATATTCCAATCTGTTTGCTTGTATTCATTTTGTTTGTTGTTTTACGTTATATAGTTTCATTTATATATAGTATTTTTATTAACATGGCAAGAGTTTTCTATCTACTCATCTATTTATTTGGTTTCGTTTATATATAGTATTTTTATTGACATGGTAAGAGGTTTCTATACAATACTCATATTGCAGTACATATTCCAACATTTACATAGGAGCAATGTGGTTTTTCCCTACTGGTCCATCATCATGTAGAATAGAAGTGAGTAATGCATGAAATTTGCGAATTATGAGTACCATCATGTAATAACCTTCATTTCCAATCATATCTATTTTTTCATGTAGTTGACTACTTCATATGAAGTTCCTAGCATTCTGATTCCATTTGCATCCATAAGCATCACTAATCTCTATACTGAAAATGTTGCTTCGCAAATTGAGGATATGCACGTAATTATCACATCATCGATTGAACCATGGTCCATTTTTTGTAGGCTTTGAAATAATTCACAAAGGGAATGCTTTACCGTGGTTTGGAGAAGTTTGCATCCGTTGCAAAGAAATGTCAGCAAGAAGGTATCCATGTTTTTAATTTTTGTCATAGGACTAATATATCTTTGATAACCAATTAGTATTTCTTGTATGAAGGTACTGAGTCATTGATTTATCATAGAGATCTACATACTTGTAGACATACTCAATTTTTTTTATAAAGGTATCCATGTTGTCTTTTATTTTATTTTAGAAATTTATAAATTATATCTGATTCAATTCTTTATAAAAATGGGAGTAATGTGTAATTATTCTAGACATTGGTACATATTCTGGTTCATAAGCACACGTAAATTTCAAATGCAATTTTGCGTCTTGCTAAGGAGTATACGAGTTCCCTATGCATGCATATGTCTATTTAACATGATACAGTAAGTACGTAAACAGTTTCATATATATTCAGCCGAATTTTCAAATATATATGCATGTGTTTACTTAAATACGAGTTTAGATTTGCAGCCTTGCACAAGTATTTCAAATGTATTGGAAAAATATCGACACCTAAGAAATTATTTCGAATGTATTGGAAAAATATCGACACCTAATGCAGCCTTGCATTGGAATTTTTTTTGGGTGTTTAGATAACACTTTTAGCATTAAAGGTAAATGGACTAGGTCAACGTGTTTTATAATGGTTGGGTTAGGTCGATCTGTTTAAAAAAACGGATTGATTGAGTTGAGAAAAATACCATTTTAAATGGAAATCAATATTTATTCAACCTATTTATTATCCAACTTGATTTCTTTGACCAGCCTAACGACGGTTGTCAAGGGATATTAGCTCATTGTGATTGTGGTAGCCAACAATATTATGCCATTCATTTCAATGCTGATGCATCCACTTATCACCTTAGAGACACTCCACTTTATACTCATCTGATTGCCAGCCTTGCCTTTTCGGAGCTGTTGTCCATTAGTTTGGCAAAAGTACCCAGTTGAGGCATCAAGTCTGCATCCATCATTTGTAAACAATACTGACATGCTATTTCGCCATGCTATTTGGCAAACAATTGATGTAACCATATAGTCCACGCATAAATGCTAAGCTTGCCTCCTTTAGCTTTAATCAAAACTCAATGCTCCTTCATCAATTATTGTTTTTCTACACATATAAGTGAGATTAACAAATCTTTCAAAAATCCATACTGAAGGACAGAAAAAAGTTCTTGTCCTAATATTTAAACAGTAGTTAGAAGTCAATATCCTAATATTTGATAACATGAGTTAAACAACTTACATCTTAGATGAAATTTAAACAAACAAACAAGAAATAGCTAATAAATTACCCAAGCCAAATGAAAATGATTTTTTTAACAAAAAGGTTATAGTATAGTGTTTGTTGTTATAAACCATTGAATAACTAAACAAAATAAAGTTAAAATAAAATAAGCAAACTCGAGCCTAAATAACAACCCGCTTTCCTTAAAATACCATTTTTAATCAAACCTGTTCTCCTTATATGAACAAAAAACAAATAAAAGTAAACATGAAAGCTGAAAAGGAAAATTAAATTAAAAGAAGAGTTGTAATGCAGTTTGGTGGGTTGCGAATTTCGGTTTCAATTTTAGGGGTGGATTGTGAAATTGTAATCAAAATTGGATTGGAATCGGAGACTGCGGAAACTGAGAAGTGTGGACTTGTGTTAGGTAGTCCGAGGTAATGGTAGTTGCCGATGGAGAGGTTTCAGCAGTGTGGTATCATGGATCTCAGGTGTAATGTCCCGTATTTTCTGACCATTTATTTGAAATATTTACTTAAAATATTTATTTGATTTTAAATAATGGGATTTGACCATTTTAAATTGAATATTTAAATTGTATTAATAATATTTCAATTTTGGGATATTGGGAAAATGTTGAGTTTGCTGTATAATGTGAACTAGCGGTTTAAAATGGTTTAAATATGGTTTATATTGAATTATATAAATATATTCATTATTAAAACGACGTCAGAACATTTAATTTATAATTATATTATAAAAAAATTAGAAATGGGGCGGTAGTTCGTAAATTTCGTTCTGAACTTCAACTGAGTATACAGAATTTGTTTTAAGTTGAAATTCTGTGAAACCAGAAACATTTGAATCGATTAGGTTATATTTTTCATATGTAAGAGAAAAATCGAGATTTCGTGTTATAATTTGTTAGTTATGTCCAGTTCAAATTTTAAAATAGTCGCTATGGATTTCGTTAATAAACGATAACGTTTATTTTATTAATTTAATAAGGATTTCAATATAATTTAGATATCGTTAACTCGAAATGTTGATACCAAGTCGTATAATCCAGAATTGTTTATATATTGAGGTATATAATGTTTTTATTTAAGTATTTTAATAGTAACAATTTATTTTTATTTTATTGAGGTTTGTTTTGGAATTTATATAAAAAAAATTATTTTATTTTGAGTGCTAAACAACATAGCCGATCAATGTGCTTCATCATTTTACAAATAATATTTAACAAGTATGAACGATCTGTATATATACAACCAGATTTAAGCAATCCATACATGGATGTCCACGGTTCAGGCATTTCACTAAGGCAACACGATCCATGCTATTATATTTGATCCATGTTTCCATTTTGCTTTTTAAAACACAAGTCGGACCATGCCTACACCTCAACTTTGGTCCGATCTAACTCATCACGATCCGATCTACATGTACATTATTTATTTTGGATCGAAGCCTTTACAAAAGGGTTTAACACTATATGTATATCATAAGTCTATACCAACGCAAATTCTCCATATACACAGTAACATGAAAAAGGAAAATGAAAGGATAAGTAGAGAAAAAACTGCAATACAGAGAATGAACAGCTAATGAAAACATAATATATACATAAATTTACACCATCAAATTTTATAGATTCGAATCTGACAATATACTTTCATACATAAGAAAGTCTACAACAAATCTCCTCACAGCATCAGTCCTCCATCACCACCAAATCAACCTGAGAAAGAAGAAAGAAAAAAAAAGCTATGAGTAGCTAGAAAGATATGTATAGATATAGAGTTGAAAGATTTCCAATAGGAAAAAAAATGAATTCAACAGAATCAAAATAGATATGTATATGTATATTCATACATCAATGAATATAAAAGAGGAACCAAATTCTTAGACCAAATCTGTACAGCATTGAAACAGCAAATCAAAATAGCTAAGATCTACGCAAAACAGCTATGGGGAACAGCTATAGAACAGTGAAATGTATAGCATAATGGGAACAGAAGTATGAAATCAGATTTATATTCTCCATCAAATCTATATAGACAATAGTGAAATTAATTTTACAGTTACTATGAAACATTTGAAAACCCAATACAAAAAGATAATATTTTTTTCCAGAAATCTCATATAAAATTTGTTCTGCTATAGGCACATAGCATAATTCCAATCTGCTAATAAAATAAACAATTGAGTAGCTGTGTACACACAGACATGACAATATGAACAAATAATACATATTGGTTTATAGTCAACTATAGGAACTGCTCGGCTGTGTAGGATTTGCACATGGAAATAAACCAAAATCCGCACCATTTCCCACTGTTAAGTATCATACATCCATCAACATATCAATCACAAACAGTTCGACTACACATGCCTGAAATAAACAGGGGAAAATCAACTAGGATCTAGGTACAACTAAGTCTATAACTAGGATGTAACAATTCAAAATCACAGTAATCCTTTCTAGTATAAATACATGGTGGGTTCTAAACGAGATCATCACAGTTGGAATAAACCCAATTCGAAACCACGGAAAATCAAAACAGAAGTATTACAACAAATAAATGTCATGAAAAATAGTTAGCTTTATTCGCGAATGCACCCCCTCAACACAGTATTTTCCCCCGAAGGTTTCATGATGGATCTGTTCGAACTGGAGGAGGTTGGGTCGATCGTGGGAATTGAGGGTGGCGCGACTGTTGCTGAAGGAGGTCGACGAGGTTTGTTGTGGTCAGAGTTTGGAAGCAATGGAAGGGGATCTGGATGTTTCGGTCGTGGATAGAGGGTTTCAGCATTAAAGGGTTTTTTGTTCCTCCGGAAAAAATTGTAGCGGCTGAGGGTTTGTGACAAAGGGTTCCGATGTTTTGAGGGTTTTTAAGTGCATGAAGGGTGCGGCCTGGGCTGTTTCGGGTTGGGCTGAGAATAATTAAGTAAGGCCCAAATTTTTAAAATTTATTTAAGGTTTTCAATTTTAATGTTAGTATAAAACATAGAATACTAATTATGAATACATATATGGTCAGAATTCGATGAAAAAAAAACCGGAACCGTAATGACTAGTACTACGTGATGGAAGGGAACCAAGCAGGGCAGACAGCAACTAGATTTCTCGATTTAATTAAACGTCATTTAAATTGACTGAAAACGAGCTGATCTAAAAACGAAATCAAACAAAGGTGAGTTAAACTCACTCAGTTTCTCCCCACTTATTTTTTGTAAGTTGGGTTTTTATTTCTGTGTGTTATGGTTGCTAATGTTTTGACTGGTTGATAATAAATTCACATATCGTTTGAACTGATGGAATTAAACATCATTTAATTTCAGTGAAACCCAAATCGTTATTTTTAACGATTGGTTCCAATTGAGGTAACTTACCTTATTGGTCACGTTTATAAAATAAACGTGTTTTAATAAATGAATTGTTTTGAATTGATTGTTGTGATTGAAATTGAATTGCCTTTATAGACTGTTATGAGACCATTATTTATTTGAATTGAATTGTTTTGATTAGATGGTTGAATATTGACCTGAAATTCACCATTTGTTTGGTTTAAACCAATGGGTGATATTGGTTGAGTGATCGGCAGTACATGGCTTATGAATTAACCGTTTTATGAATATTGATCTACCGTCAGGTAAATCGATGAGATTAAATTATAAAATTTATTTTATAATTGAAGACTGATTTTTTTTCTTTCTATTATTTGAATTAAAGTTTGAAAAAAGTAAAAATATTTATTATTTATAAATCGAGCTTATAATCGATACTTATCAGATTTATAAGCGAATAAGTAAAAATTAACTTAATGTTTTAATTTTTGAATAATCGTTTTGGGAGATAATTAAAAGAAATTATTTAAGTTAATTATATTCTTAATTAATTTAAATAAAGAATCATTAGGAATTGGTTAATGAGGTAGTCATGTTTTGGGTTGACAAAAAGTTCGAGCAACGAAATGTAGTGTTTAAAGAAGTAAAAGGAAAGGAGATATTTTAGTAAGTAAATTTGTGATCAATGGATTAAGAAATAATATTTGAAATCGAGAACAAGGATTTCAAAGGAAAGATGTGTATAGAGTAAAATAAAAAGTTAAATGAGGTGTGTTTGGTATTAGAATAAAGTTCGGGTTTTGAATTACATCTAATGTCCATCTAAAGATAGGAACATTGTTGAACAAGGTCTGAGAGATAAATAAATACCCCAACTTGAACGACTTCAGGATTATCTGAGGCTGCTATTAGTTTGTAATGGGAAGATGGGAAAATATATAATTTATTATTTCCATATGAGAAATAATAATGGAATATCTATAAAAGGGTTCGAGAATATATAATGAGATTTTCCCCAAGTAATGGAAGTGGGAGGATTTGGTGTGTATATATATATAAATGTCCAAAGTGAAATAAAAGAAAAGAAAATGGTAGGAAGTTAAAATGGTGTTTTCGAGGTAAAAGGAAATTGAAACGTTAAGTTTTGCGAATGGGTTATACTAAAAGTATACTAGATGGTTATTATATTCGAGTGATAAAATAAAGGAGATTTCATAACGTTGTTTCACTTGAAATAAGATGAGTCGTTTTCCAATATGGTTAATGGGAAATAAAATAGTAAATGGTTAAAATGATAATAGAATAAAGAATTTAATATGATATGAAAGCGAAATAGTTTGAAATCGTAATCTTACATCAAATAAGTTATATTTATGGTGAAATATTTAAGGGTTACTATCGTTAATCATTTCAATTAGAGAGGCCATGTAGTGTTGTACTGAACTGATAAACTCATGTTATTCAAACAATTATTTATTTGATAGTTAAATCACCGACTATCAAACCTGACCCATACGATTGTTGGTACGGAAAGACCGGCATCGAATATATATTCGAAAACCATTCCGACCAGCGAATACGTGAAAGAAGATTATTGAAGATGAAGAAATTGAAGACCGTTGATCTTCATCAGCGGAAGAACTACTGATTGGATTTCTCTGGTTTAGCGGCCAGAGATATTTCAACAGTGATTCTGTCGTGATTGGGATCTACGGGTTGCAAGGACCACTCGCTACTGATCTATAGGATGATTCCTAGGATGTAGTAGGAGAGTGCCTTCGGTTCATCATGTTCCTGGATGACTTGTACAGACGAGTGTCTGACAGAGTATTTCCTAAGAATCACGTACATTGATTTTTACAAACGTACTTCTGTCAGCTGCAGAGTATTTTTTGTGGACGTCAATTAGTGATTTGGCGGATCTGACAATGTGGTATTCAAAGTGAAGGTTGACCATGTGTATAAAAAGTGAATTCTGACCTCAAGCCTCATCAACCTGGAGATGACAAAAATTGGGCAGGCAGCATGGCTATGTGGGTTGCTCCCATTAGGGTGTATAATCACCTATCTAGAGAAATTCCTTTTGTTCTTAAATCTATCGATGTTGTCCCTTTCGGGAAATGGTTGCAGATCCCAACCGTTGGTGATATACATTCGATACACTCAAGCGAAATGAATGGTCGGTCAAGTGTGGACCGGGTTGCAAGACGTTCTTGTTGAACCCAGTGTATTCGCCTTTAGAGATACACGATCGACGGATGATCCCATACCTTGTTAAAGTTGGAATCCAATCTCCAATAAGTGCCTGCGGTTTTGATTTGTATACTATATATGTGGAGCGTGAGATGCAAGCATTCCACTAGATTGTTATTTACTTGTATTTAGACATTATTATAATATCAGAAAAGATATTGTTTTCAAAACTGTTTTGGGTTATCGTAAGGTAAAATCTCTCCGTGTTTATGTGTGGATTTCGTCTTACGATTATCCTTTTTCTTTGAAAAGATTTTGAACTTTAAATCAGGATTGGATGACCTACCCTTAATACTGTTCGAGTTTATCTCACTCTGGTTCACCAGACTGACCCGGTATTTGTAACGCTCGGGTTAGCCTGGGTTTGCAGGTTCAGACTTTTGGACATTATGAAAGGTGTGCAGAAGAAGTCCAAACATATTTAGTGTTATTCCACTGTGTTGTATAAGGGCAAATTATTATAACTGTCTAGGTGTGTTAATGTACTCTGATGATTGTAAGTTTTATTTAAAGCTCTCAATAAAAGATTTATTTCTATATTATATTTTGTTCTTCTGTTCTTATATTTCTTTCTTTCTTATGTCACCCTCTAACTTCTTTCCTTAAACATTCCAGTGTTCTCGGTGCTTTGGAGGATCGGCATGAGATATGGTAAGGTATTTATGTCGATTTTCGGGGCTGAAAATCGCTAGGTCGTTACATTGGTATCAGAGCCATTGGTTTAGTGATAACCTTGACTCTATGGCGTAACTCGATAGAGATGGGGTTAGTAACACCCTAGATTGAGTTTGAGTTTATATATATATGAGAGCGTATTTGTAAATTTTATGTACAAATATTTTATATTGTGTTGTTTGATCGGTTCAAGTGTTGGAAAGCGTTAAACTGGTAATTGATACAATATTGTTTTGAAAAGAGGGTAAATGAAATAATTTTACCCAAAATTTATTTTTTTATAGAAAAGAAATAATTTTCTCAAATTATTTATGATATGATGTGTTGACTAATTTGAATGGAATTCAAAACTTGGTTAAAATTTTGAATTGAAACTTAACTGGGTTAAGTGAAATAGAATTAAATTATATTAATAATGATCTTGAAAATAAATTAAGAAATGGTGTTGAAATTAAATAAATTTGAATTTAAATTTGAAAATTTAATGAATAATAATTAAATAGAAATCAATCGAATATAAACTAGTTGGTATTCAAATATACTGAATTCAATTAAATAATAATATTAAAGGTGAATTTAGTTTACTTGATTGAGTTTGTTGTTGTAACGATACGGATTTCGCCTGAGCCTAATCGATCGCTAAACCGACCAAGACCGTTCGAATCCCGCATATGCTAACTCTGGGTATACAACACATCAGCACAAATAACAGAAGACTTTTATAAACATCATAATAATGTTACATCAGAGCACAGAATATCAGAGTATATCGAAATATAATCAATATAGCGGAAGATGATTTTATAATAAATGTAACACAGTGCACAGCGAAAATAAATGAATAACACATCAGAAGACGATAAACGCACTGGACACATCTTAAAGCTTCAATCCAAAATCCTGCTCATATATCTGCAAAATAAACTACTCGACTGCCCGCGTGGAAAATAGGGGCACCCGAGTTTGCAAGGGAAAAGCAAACTACAGGTCAGTCATGGGACTGGTGTGAGAAACTCTAAACAGTTAATTTAATTAACTTATTTAATAATATCGCATATCACGGGACCACGCTGCTAACGCGTTTCAATCTAATTACAGATTCATTAAAACTCCTTTTACTGGGTTAAAGAACTAATGTCATTTAAAACACAGTTCACGATAAACCTAAATCACATTCTATTTATTATCAGGTTAAAGAACAAGTGTTATTTAAAACACTGTTCACGATAAACCCACAAATCAATTCTAATTCAATTCCACTCAAATATATTAGGAATTCCGGTTACTTAAAACCCCTTTTAAATCCAATTTATTTATTTAAAAATAATTGGGTTTAAATTTAGTTCAAAACTAGTTCATTTCGATAAAAATATATTTTTATCTTTTCAAATATGGAATTTTTCATCCCAATTCTTCCCAATTCATTTCTAATTATTTTACACAAATTATTACTATTTTTAATAATTTTATCAAGGCCCGTACAGTCGATTTCCATCAACGGTCATCGAACTGCACTTACAGCGACCTTTTCCAAATTTGATTTGGACATAATTCCAAATCCAACCGTTAGATTTCAAATCTCTAATATTCTTTAGAAATCTCTTTTCGATACGAACCCAACGGTTCCGGTCTCAGGAGAATCCGACGGTCGAATCTCCCGTAATTTCCATTCGAAGTCAATGGTCGAAATTCGCGAACTGCCGCAGCGCGGCGCGTTCTATTCAGGCCATTATATTATATATATATATATATAATATATAATTCGTTAATTTCTATTTAAAACGGATTTTATAAATTGTTTTAAATTCGTTTCAAAAACAATTTCGACTTTCATTTCAAATTCAAATCCAAATTGAATTTTCCATATAAATTCGTTTTAAATTCATTTCAATTCAATTCAAATTTCTATTCAATTTAATTCGAATTCATTTTCTATTAAATTCAATTCGAATTCGTGTTCTATTTCAGTTCGTTTTCAATTCGTATATATATCGTTTTCATTTCATATATATATTATTTCCACCTTTCATATATATAATATTTTTCACTTTTCCATATATACGATATTTTCACTTTCATTATATACGATATTTTCACTTTCAATACATATGATATATTCACTTTCAATACATACGATATTTTCACTTTCACTATATAAAATATTTTCACTTTCACTATATATAATATTTTCACTTTCACTATATATAATATTTTCACTTTCAATATATACGATATATTCACTTTCAATACATACGATATTTTCACTTTCACTATATATAATATTTTCACTTTCACTATATATAATATTTTCACTTTCACTATATATAATATTTTCACTTTTCATATATATATATATATATATATATATATATATTTCACATCGTATACATATTTCATACACTCCTAACATATATATAATTCATTTCACATCACGATCAATTTTCACACAGAATACAATCAAACAAGTCGTCCATGGTCTGTGAACGACGGGGAACAGTTCATATATGCAGTTATGATATAGATAACCGTACAGAAAATTTAAAGTGAGAGAATTCTCACTTTGATTGGTTCGATATTGTTTTAATAACGATTATTTTTAATAAAATCAAACAGATGTTTAATTTTATCAAAAATCTAAATGGCTTATGTTTCAGTTCGGGTCTATTCTGAAATGTAGTGCTCGCTGTTGTGAATCCAACGCAATTGAAATCACTCGATTTCGTTTCTGTTTGAAGAAGTTACAGCAGTTTGAATATTAGTCACTTTTAAAAGGATAATTAACTAATTAATTCCATTAATCAAATTTTTCCCGCACCCCTTAATCATGAAAATCAAGCCGTCCATCCTGGATCCTACGCCCCAGGCGTTCTTCTCCATCGCAAATGATTTCCAGGTGGAAAAAAATGAACCCAAGCTTCATACGAGAATCCCACAACCGCACCTCCTATAGCCGACCGAACCTGCATCAAAACCTCCCACGTCGAAGAGCTCCGAACCCCCTCCCATCCCCTGGCTTCGCGATGAACTCGCGGGTCCCATCGGCCCTGATTTTGGCTTCGATGGCGGCATCTTTAGGCCCTCGATTCAAACAAAATACACCACAGAAACTGACGAACTTGGTATGGATGGAGAGAGCTCGAAGAGTACTACGAAATTGCCAAAAGGATCGAACATTTTTATTGTGAGGATTGGGAGGATTGGTCGATTCAAAATCGGAGCAGTTTGGGCGTCGGATTTACCCTAGGCGGCGGCTGAGAAAAGTGATGGCTAATTAGGGTTTTTCCTTTCTATTTATAAATATTTTTAATATTATTTTATTTTCAAAATAGAGATCTTGCATTCAAACTCCAAATCAAACTCAACGACTGTCGCCCCTAGCTAAATACCCCCATTCCGAAAACAATGGGATGTGTTTCGTAAGCCAATTCGACTGTTTCAGTCAGTTATTCTTCAAATTAAAATATAAAACATTCAATATTTAATTTGAACGTACATTTCAATTTGTCAGGGCCACATACTTATTCTAAAAATTCCCGGAAAATAAATCCAGCTATGTTTTGACGATACGGTCCCAACAAACCTAGTTTCGTCGAATTCTGAGACCGTTTGAAAAATGGCCCTTTTCTGGTTGATCCAATTTAATAGAAATCGACCAAACATATTTTCCTTTTCCACGCTCACGTAATAGCTTCAAAAATTATGAAATTTGAAACCTAGCAATAATTTGACTTTCCGGATCCAACAAAAGTGGTTTCGTCGAATTCTGAGGTCGTTTGCAAAATGGCCATTTTCACGAGCTATATAAATTCCATAGCGACCTTTCTGAATTTTAAACTGGACATCTCTTTCAACTTCTAATGTGAAATCTCAGTTTCTTACATCCGTTAGAAAGATATCGTTAAACCGATTCAAATATTTCTTGTTTCGTTCAATTCCGACTTATAATGAATTTTGTATATTCATTTGAAATTCAAAATCGAATTTTCGAACTACCGCGCCATTTCAGGCCTGAATTGTAATTAAAATAAATTTATTCATTTTAACTTCGTCGAAAATAAATTTTCCGTCGTTATTATTTAAATAATTCATTTTAAATATTTAAAATCCACTAAAATAGCCAATTTAAAAAAAATTAAATTGGTTCAGATTTTACGGGTTGTTACAATCTCCCCCACTTAAAACTTTTCGTCCCCGAAAAGGAACAAAGTCGAAAGTAGTTTGATTAATCAACTCTACATTCAATCTGGCTTCCACTCTCCAACTTTTCAGTTTCTGAGAATTTTTCAAATTTTTCAAAAATTTGGCTAACACCCTAAATTTCCGAAAAATTTCGCCATAACCTCCCCTGCACCGGGAAAATCCCGAAATTGCCATACAGGCCCTCTGATCTCAAAAAGAAAAAGCCAATCGGCTCATAAAATCATCATCACCCAAACAAAACAGTAAATTATGATAAACATGTACCTATTTGTCGGGCAAACAATTTTATTCTCTGCTCTAGCCTCCTTGCAATGACCTATTCAATGTAAGTACATGTATATGCATGCATTTGCAACCAATTTTCAATACAGTTTACTATTTGGTTCAATTTGTATACAATTTGGCCTAATTGGTTCCTTCAATTCAAATGTTGATTTTATTAGTTAACTAATAATCAAACAACATAACCAACAATCAATTAATTGATTAGATTTTTCAAATATATAACTTTATACATTTAAAATCATATTTTTTAAAACCAGATTATATATATAATCACAAATACGTTATTTATAAACAAATAACTCTCGACTCATTCTAGGGCATTTCTAACCCCATCTCTAATGAGTCACTCATTTTAGAATGCTACTGATTCTATCTCTAATGAGGATTCTTTTATAGGACATTACTAATCCTACCTCTGATGAGTCTTTTGTTCAGTTCTAACGAGTTGTACCCCAAAGATTTGAGTTAACCAAAGCTCTGATACCAGATGTGACGACAAGGAATTTCGCTCGGGCCTAATCGATCGCTAAACCGACCAAGACCGTTCGAATCCCGCATACGCTAACACTGGGTATACAACACATCAACACAAATAACAGAAGACTTTTATAAACATCATAATAATGTTACATCAGAGCACAGAATATCAGAGTATATCGAAATATAATCAATACAGCGGAAGATGATTTTACAATAAATGTAATACAGTGTACAACGGAAATAAATGAATAACACAGCGGAAGACGATAAACGCACTGGACACAGCTTAAAGCTTCAATCCAGAATCCTGCTCATATATCTGCAAATTAAACTACTCGACTGCCTGCGTGGAAAATAGGGGCACCCGAGTTCGCAAGGGAAAAGCAAACTACAAGTCAGTCATGGGACTGGTGTGAGAAACTCTAAACAATTATAATTAACTTATTTAATAATATCGCATATCACGGGACCACGCCGCTAACGCGTTTCAATATAATTACAGATTCATTAAAACTCCTTTTACTGGGTTAAAGAACTAATGTCATTTAAAACACAGTTCACAATAAACCCAAATCACATTCTATTTATTATCGGGTTAAAGAACAAGTGTTATTTAAAACACTGTTCACGATAAACCCACAAATCAATTCTAATTCAATTCCACTCAAATATATTAGAAATTCCGATTATTTAAAACCCCTTTTAAATCCAATTTATTTATTTAAAAATAATTGGGTTTAAATTTAGTTCAAAACTAGTTCATTTCGATAAAAATATATTTTTATCTTTTCAAATATGGAATTTTTCATCCCAATTCTTCCCAATTCATTTCTAATGATTTTACACAAATTATTACTATTTTTAATAATTTTATCAAGGCCCGTACAGTCGATTTCCATCAACGGTCATCGAACTGCACTTACAGCGACCTTTTCCAAATTTGATTTGGACATAATTCCAAATCCAACCGTTAGATTTCAAATCTCTAATATTCTTTAGAAAGCTCTTTTCGATACGAACCCAACGGTTCCGGTTTCAGGAGAATCCGACGGTCAGATCTCCCGTAATGTCCATTCGAAGTCAATGGTCGAAATTCGCGAACTGCCACAGCGCGGCGCGTTCTATTCAGGCCATTATATTATATATATATATAATATATATTTCGTCGATTTCTATTTAAAATGAATTTTATAAATCGTTTTAAATTCGTTTCAAAAACAATTTCAACTTTCATTTCAAATTCAAATCCAAATTGAATTTTCCATATAAATTTGTTTTAAATTCATTTCAATTCAAATTTCTATTCAATTCAATTCGAATTCATTTTCTATTAAATTCAATTCGAATTCATTTTCTATTTCAGTTCGTTTTCAATTCGTATATATATAGTTTTCATTTCACATATATATATTATTTCCACCTTTCATATATATAATATTTTCACTTTTCCATATATACGATATTTTCACTTTCAATATATACGATATTTTCACTTTCAATACATACGATATATTCACTTTCAATACATACGATATTTTCACTTTCACTATATAAAATATTTTCACTTTCACTATATATAATATTTTCACTTACACTATATATAATATTTTCACTTTCAATAAATACGATATATTCACTTTCAATACATACGATATTTTCACTTTCACTATATATAATATTTTCACTTTCACTATATATAATATTTTCACTTTTCATATATATATATATATATTTCACATCGTATACATATTTCGTACACTCCTAACATATATATAATTCATTTCACATCACGATCAATTTTCACACAGAATACAATCAAACAAGTCGTCCATGGTCAGTGGACGACGGGGAACAGTTCATATATGCAGTTATGAAATAAATAACTGTACAGAAAATTTAAAGTGAGAGAATTCTCACTTTGATTGGTTCGATATCGTTTTAATAACGATTATTTTTAATAAAATCAAACAGATGTTTAATTTTATCAAAAATCTAAATGGCTTCTGTTTTAGTTCAGGTCTATTCTGAAATGTAGTGCTCGCTGTTATGAATCCAACGCAATTGAAATCACCCGATTTCGTTTCTGTTTGAAGAAGTTACAGCAGTTTGAATATTAATCACTTTTAAAAGGATAATTAACTAATTAATTCCATTAATTAATTTTTTTTCCTCACCCCTTAATCATGAAAATCAAGCCGTCCATCCTGGATCCAACGCCCCAGGCGTTCTTCTCCATCGCGAATGATTTCCAGGTGAAAAAAACGAACCCAAGCTTCATACGAGAATCCCACAACCGCACCTCATATAGGCGACCGAACCTGCATCAGAACCTGCCACGTCGAAGAGCTCTGAACCCCCTCCCATCCCCTGGCGGCGCGACGAACTCGCGGGTCCCATCGGCCCTGATTTTGGCTTCGACGGCGGCATCTTTAGGCCCTCGATTCAAACAAAATACACCACAGAAACTGATGAACTTGGTATGGATGGAGAGAGCTCGAAGAGTACTACGAAATTGCCAAAAGGATCGAACGTTTATATTGTGAGGATTCGGAGGATTGATCGATTCAAAATCGGAGTAGTTTGGGCGTCGAATTTACCCTAGGCGGCGATTGAGAAATGTGATGGCCAATTAGGGTTTTTCCTTTCTATTTATAAATATTTTTAATATTATTTTATTTTCAAAATAGAGATCTTGCATTCAAACTCCAAATCAAACTCAACGACTGTCGCCCCTAGTTAAATACCGCCGTTCCGAACACAATGGGATGTGTTTCGTAAGCCAATTCGACTGTTTCAGCCTGTTATTCTTCAAATTAAAATATAAAACATTCAATATATAATTTGAACGTACATTTCAATTTGCCGGGGCCACATACTTATTCTAAAAATTCCCGGAAAATAAATCCAGCTATGTTTTGACGATACGGTCCCAACAAAACTAGTTTTGTCGAATTCTGAGACCGTTTGAAAAATGGCCCTTTTCTGGTCGATCCAATTTAATAGAAATCGACCAAACACATTTTCCTTTTCCACGCTCACATAATAGCTTCAAAAATTATGAAATTTGAAATCTAGCAATAATTCGACATCCCGGATCCAACAAAAGCGGTTTCGTCGAATTCTGAGGTCGTTTGCAAAATGGCCATTTTCACGAGCTATATAAATTCCATAGCGTCCTTTCTGAATTTTAAACTGGACATCTCTTTCAACTTCTGATGTGAAATCTCAGTTTCTTACATCCGTTAGAAAGATATCGTCAAACAGATTCAAATATTTCTTGTTTCGTTCAATTCTGACTTATAATGAATTCTGTATATTTATTTGAAATTCGAAATCGAATTTTAGAACTACCGCGCCATTTCAGGCCTGAATTATAATTAAAATAAATTTATTCGTTTTAACTTCGTCGAAAATAAATTTTCCGTTGTTATTATTTAAATAATTTATTTTAAATATTTAAAATCCATTAAAATAGCCAATTTAAATTTTTTTTAAATTGGTTTAGATTTTACGGGTTGTTACAGTTGTGCTTTGGGTGTTGATTGATTTTTGTCTTCTTGGCTGAATAAAATTCGCCCATGGGTTGATAAAGAATTAAACAAACTGTAACCCAGAAAAATGAAGTGTTATTTAATTATTTTAGATATGTGTTAAATTGAGTTAAGTACAGGTGCCAGATGATTATGAGGATTGAGTTTGATTGCGTAGATTGCACGTAAAATGAGTAGTAGACTCAATAGCGCTTGAAAAGGTACGCCTACACAAAAATAAAATTTTGGTTTTGATTTTAGTTTTTCGACCCTGTGTGTCGATATTATTTGTTCCTGCGATATCGCAGACGTCCCTCCGTGCAAGGGAGACTCTGCTGAATTTTCTAAGAATTTAATGCATTAGAATATTTTCGATAATTTTTGAAAATTTTGTTTTACCATAATAAACTGGTTTCGGTTTGAAATAAAATATATTTTTAAAGTTAATGGGATTTGCAACCTTTTTCTTACCTTAGCAATTTCGAGGACGAAATTATTTTAAGGGGGGAAGAATGTAATGTCCCGTATTTTCTGACCATTTATTTGGATTTGCTGCATAATGTGAACGAGCGGTTTAAAGTGGTTTAAATATGGTTTATATTGAATTATATAAATATATTTGTTATTAAAACGACGTCAGAACATTTAATTTATAATTATATTATAAACAAATTAGAAATGGCACGGTAGTTCGTAAATTTCGTTCTGAACTTCAACTGAGTATACAGAATTTGTTTTAAGTCGAAATTCTGTGAAACTAGAAATGTTTGAATCGATTTGGTTATATTTTTCATATGTAAGAGAAAAATCGTGATTTCGTGTTATAATTTGTTAGCTATGTCCAGTTCAAATTTTAAAATAATCGCTATGGATTTCGTTAATAAACGATAACGTTTATTTTATTAATTTAATAAGGATTTCAATATAATTTAGATATCGTTAACTCGAAATGTTGATACCAAGTCGTATAATCCATATTTGTTTATATATTGAGGTATATGATGTTTTTATTTAAGTATTTTAATATTAACAATTTATTTTTATTTTATTGAGGTTTGTTTGGGAATTTATATAAAAAAATTATTTTATTTTTAGTGCTAAACAACATAGCCGATCAATGTGCTTCATCATTTCACAAATAATATTTAACAAGTATGAACGATCTGTATATATACAACTGGATTTAAGCAATCCATACATGGATGTCCACGGTTCAGGCATTTCACTAAGACAACACGATCCATGCTATTATATTTGATCCATGTTTCCATTTTGCTTTTTAAAACACAAGTCGAACCAGGCCTAAACCTCAACTTTGGTCCGATCTAACTCATCATGATCCGATCTACATGTACATTATTTGTTTTGGATTGAAGCCTTTACAAAAGTGTTTAACACTATATGTGTATCATAAGTCTGTACCAATGCAAATTCTCCATATACACAGTAACACGAAAAAGGAAAATGAAAGGATAAGTAGAGAAAAAAAACTGCAATACAGAGAATGAACAGCTAATGAAAACATAATATATATACATAAATTTACACCATCAAATTTTACAGATTCGAATCTGATAATATATTTTCATACATACGAAAATCTACAACAAATCTTGTAGTGACCCGAAAATCCGGTCCAATTTGAGCTGACTAAATAACACAAGTCCAACCACAAATTGCACTGGAAATTCAAGAAACTAATAGAAAGAAGATAGAGGGTGAGGAAAGATAAGGTAGAACTATTAGAATAGAAGAAGAAGAAGAAGAACATCATCATCAGAGTAAACACGAATCTCACAGCGGAACGAATAAAATATAACATAACTTTTGAAATACAAACAGTTATATATACTATAGCACTTATCAGAGTACAATACTTACTACAACAGCGGAAATAATAATAGCTATAGAATCCTGAAGCCTCCTGCTCCAAGCTCTCCAAGTGTATCTGTAAAATCCCGACTACTTGACTGCCCGTACAAATTTAGGCACCCAAGAGTTTAGGGAAACAAAACAAAATAAACTCCGGGTCAGTCATGAGACTGGTATGAGTAAAACAGTTTAAACAGGTATATGAACAAGTCAACGATATCTCATAAGACCACGCCGCAGAACGGAACGGGTTTTTCCCTTATGAGAATCCAAAATATCTTTATATCAAAAACCTTTTGATATTATAATAATGTCTATGTACAAATAGATATCAACTAGCAGAAACGCTTTCATCTCACGTTCTACATATATAGTATACAATCAAAATCGCAAGCACGTATTGGGTAATGGATTTCCAACTATGACAAGGTACGGAACCACCTTCCGATCAGTGTACTCTAGGAACGATACACTGGAGTTCAACAAGAACATCTTGCAACTCAGCCACACATGACCGACCACTCATTTCGCTTGAGTGTATCGAATGTACATCACCAACGGTTGGGATCAGCAACCGTTCCCCGTATATATATGGGACAGCATTGATAGATTAAAAGAAGCAAATGAATATTCTCTAGATAGGTGATTATACACCCTACTTCGGTGCGACCGACTTAGCCATGCTGCCTGCCCGATTTCTGTCATTTACCGGTTGATGAGGCTAGAAGCTACGCTTTATCATCACATCAGATTCACTTCGAATGCCACATTATCAGATCCATCGAAAATCACTAATTGACGTCTACAACAGTACATTACGTGTTAGCTAAAGAAGTGCCCTTCTCCGCTTCCACTCTTGGTACGGTTGAAGAAATCAATGTACGTGACCTTTCTGGAAATACACTGTCAGACATTCATCCATACAAGTCATCCAGGAACAGGATGAACCGAAGGTACTATTCAGTATATCCATCTTAGGCACTGTTATCTAAGACTTATACAATAGCCCTTGCATTTTTCTCCGTCTTCAATTATCTTTGGCATATATGATTCGCAACGCCTATGCCAATACAGAGTGGTTCTTCGGATAATAATCCAACCGGTCTCTCCATATTAACAACGTTAAAATGGTCAAAAACTTCGATAGTCGGTGAGTTAACTATCAAAGAAAAACTCGTGTGCAAACAACGATATTATTTCCAGATGGAAATAATATCAATCAATCATCATCCAACATTTATCACTTAAGTTGATTAATTACTTATCTCCTGTTTTCATATATTCAACCTTCCTTATTTTCTAATTTTAGAAAATATACTTTATTAACAATGGAAAACATTTCCATTTCCTATTTCCTATATTAGAAAACATTTCTGATTTCTTATTTGGAAAACATTTCCAAAGTTCCTTCGTTGGATTTAAACTGATGTTTAAATAAACATCGCTTTGCCAACCCAAACCATTTATTAAATTTACTTAACCATCATTCACTATTAACCTTACCATTCCTTAGTTAAGAAGGAAGTCAATCAAGTTGGGGTATAATTACCTCTCAGACCTTAACTGAACAACGTTATAACTTCGAAATAGTAACAGTTTATCTTTTAAACCTTTAACAACTTCTTTACGTAACTCTCGAATTCAATTAACGAATCCACTTCTTATTTGAAAACATTGATTATAATGATAACATTATAATCCCTACCTTCGCAATATCTAACTTCAATTATAACCTTTATTCTTTAATTTGAATAATTACCTAACCCTAATTTATTAGTGGATACTCTTGATTTAAAAACCGGAAAGTAAATTTAACTTTCCCGAATTCGATATAATTGAATTCGACGTATAATTCTCTTTCGAGTAAATCTATATTTGATTAACTCTTCTTCGAATAACCTATATTCGATTATCTCTCTTCGAATAACTTATATTCGAAATCTCTTTCTTTCAAATAAACTATATTCGATCTCTTTCTTTCGAATACGCTATATTCGATAATCTCCTTCGATTAACTAATCGATAGCTCCTTTCGATTAAACTATAATCGATAACTCCTTTCGATTAAACTATAATCGATAACTCCTTCCTTTTAACTCTATTCGAATAAACTATATTCGACTAACTCTATTTAACTCCGTTCGAATAACTAATATTCGATAACTCTATTTACTCCATTCGAATAAGTAATATTCGATTTACTCTATTTAACTCCATTTAACTCTATTCGAATAACTAATATTCGATTAACTCCTTTGGATTAACTCATCTTGACTAACTTAACTTAATTAACTGAACTCGATAACTTAACTCGATTATCTTAACTCCATTATCTTAACTCGATAACTTAACTCGATTATCTTAACTCGATAACTTAACTCGATTATCTTAACTCGATTATCTTAACTCGATAACTTAACTCGATTATCTTAACTCGATAACTTAAATCGATTATCTTAACTCGATAACTTAACTCGATTATCTTAACTCGATTATCTTAACTCGATTATCTTAACTCCTATCGAATAACTAATATTCGATTAACTCCATTCGCTTGACTCTAGATCGCAGCGATCACAATGGTTACGCCTGATTCCCTCAGGAAACATCCGACCGCGTAGGCTATTTACAGCCCTGCGAGTTACGCTAGCAGTCGTACAAGATGGCAACTTACCCTGAATACTATGTTTGACTAACTCTGTCTCAAATAACTATATTTGATTAACTCTAGTTCGTTTTAACTCTAATCGATTAACTCCAACTAATTAACTCCAACTGGTTAACTCTAACTGATTAACTCTATTTGACTAACTCGACTTGAATAAACCCTTTCGAATAACATATTCGATTAACTAACTTTCGAATACCATATTCGATTAACTCCTTTCGAATGTCTATATTCGATTAACTAACTTCGAATGCCATATTCGATTAACTCTTTTCGAATGTCTATATTCGATTAACTCCTTTCGAATGTCTATATTCGATTTACTTTATTCACTTTATAAAGATTTCCTTTTTAAAAACGTTTTATTTATTTGAAAAGATTTACTTTTAAATAACGGTTCTACACTTTAAAAATGATTTCTTTTTTTTATAATGTTCCCTTTCCAAATCTATTTGTAAATGTTTTACAAATATTTCCTTTTCAAATTTATTCTTGAAATATTCTAACTCCTTAAATTCCCGGGAAAATTCGCCATAACCTCCTTTGTATCGGGAGCATCGGGAAAATCCCCAAACTCGCCACACAGGCCTTTCCATTCAAAAAGAAATGTTTTGAATTTATTTCCTTTTTGAATATCTCCTATTTATAAATATCCCAATTTATAAATATTCCTTATTTATAAATATTCCACTTTATAAATATCTCTTATTTATAAATATCCCATTTTATAAATATTCTATTTTCAATATCACTTTGAAAATTCCCTTATCAACATTCCGGCATGTTATATATTCAATCATATCAAATCACGATGTTCAATATCGTCCAAGCACATATAATCGCCCACAGATTTTATAACACATCATATAACAATATATGAAAAACAATAAAATAACTGTTGAGGAACCCAGTCGGATTCCTCCAACCTGTCTCCCTGCATCCACAGATGTTACACAACATGATTATCATCACTTTCAGTTTGATATGAATTATTCTGATAACAGAATAAATATCTGAATATTTAACGGTTTATATATATATATGGTTATATATATATATATATATATATTCCACTAACTGACTAGCAGTTCAATCAATCAACCAACACACAGAAATCAACAGATGATTAACAGTTCTAAAAATACATTATAAAAATATAACTGTTCAGAGTTGGTGAGTTTTACTCACATTTGCGCGTTAGCCGTTAAATAACGGCTTGCGTTATTTGATTCAGTCGGACAATTTATTTCGCCATAAATTGTAACGAGCTCGGATTCACTCCCGGTCAGTCTCATTGTGTTGCTCCCGTCCATACGATCCCAACGCAACTTACGGTTCGTCAATCTGATACCGTATGACTAAGATATCGTGAATACCAGTTCGTATACAAATTAAATTAAACAAAATTAATTAATTTAACTAAATGGGCTTGTACCCAATATTTTCTGGCCCATCTTCCTTCAATAAAAACCCGGCCGCAGATTTTGGTCTTCTTCCCCAACATACATCCGCTCTTCTCTGTATTAACTCAATCCCCCTTTGACCATACTTTGACCGCCTTCACCGTACACCTCGACCACCAATGGAGGGCGCAACCACCACCGTTCTCTTCATCTTCTCAACCCCTTCTTCCCAGTATCGCCCTTTTTCAACTCGCGCCTAGCCTAGACTGTCGCGATTTCCAGTATTCACGCATACAATACAGACTTCGACTTCAAAAGCCATCGCACACCTCAAAACTCCCTGTACGAACTCGCAATCACCTCCCAAACGCAGAACTGAACTCACAATCTACCATTGACCCTTTTATTTCTTGAAGGGCCAAACCCTAACTCGCTGATACAAAACCAGCGAACAAAAAGAAGGCACCGAACCCTTGCTAATATATATCAATGCGAAAAGGCTGGAGCTGCGAGTTCATAGGATTTTGTTTGAGGATTTTTAGATTTTGCTTTGTATTTCTTTTTTATTATTCTTGCTCACGATTTGGTTTGAGGAATTTTGTTGGTGGCGGCGCATTTCTGTTGCGATGGAATTAGGTTCTAAGGCTTAGCGTATGGTTTATTTATAGTATGTTTTATGGACAGGGAATATTCCTCGGAATATTCCCTTTTCATTTCATTTCGATCCATTTTATATTCGTATGATTTTCATTTTTTGACAAACAAAGCTAATCCTAGCATAAAAACACATTCCGGATCCAATGGGACAGGTTTCGTCGAATTCCGACACCGTTTGCAAAAATCCTTTAGTAAATATCGATGAAAAACACCGAGCAATAATTCCTTAAAATTACAGAAAAAATCCTAAAAATATGAGACCTTGACGTTTCACTAGACCTCTTCCTAAGGTTTCGTATGGAACTTGTTTCGTTGAATTCTGAGTCCGTTTGACCAGCTAACCATTCAGTTTAGTTTGTTTTAAGTTAAAAACATAGCGTACCCCACTATGAAATATTTTGTTCATGTAGGGACTGTTATGGACAGAAATAAAAATACCATTGAAATGAGTGACGTGCTCTGGTCCCAAAAATGTAATAATACCGGTAGATGGACTCATATTGTGAAACCTCAAAATGTTGATTACAGGGTGCAAAATACCCCAAATAAAAAGTTGCTTATTAAATTAATTAAAAATTACAGTAAAATTCTAAAAATCAAATTATCACTATTTCCCAAAAGGACCTTGTCTAAATTCAAAACCGATCTCTAGTTATATCGAATAATCCGATACGGTCGATAAACGATTCTATAGCGACTATTTTAAAATTTGATTTGGACATATCTCAAAATCTACACGACGAAATCCTGATTTTTCTCTTCCACTAGAAAGATATACTCCACCAGCTCTATGCGTTTCTTGTTTCACAGAAATCCGGCTTAAAACGAATCATGTACATTCAGTTGAAGTTCAAATCGCCAAATAGCGAACTACAGCGCCATTTCGAGCTCGTTTATAATTATATTAAAATTCTACGTCCAAACGGTCGTTTATATAATATATTCGTTATTCAAATTCAATTCCAAACTGAATTATACCTTATATATAATTCAATTCACACTGTATTGTGAATTCAGCTATTTTTGACTATTTCGACATTATAATATATTATTATATTATAATTATTAATTAAATATTCATTTATATTTAATTCAGGTTATCGATGTCGCCAAAACAATATTTAAATAATTAAATAAATTAATTATTCAACAGCTAAAAATGCGGGTCATTACATTCTTTCCTCCTTAAAAATAATTTCGTCCTCGAAATTGCTAAGGTAGGGGACGACCCTATCTACTGGGTAAATATTTATCGGTTTACCCCTTAACTTCAGTTTCAGCTGAACCAATTAATATTGACTAAAATATTAATTTATTCCGACTAACTAAATTTTCAAAAATCCTGAAAATTATCTAACACCTTAACTTTTCGAAAAATTTCGCCATACCCTCCTTTGTACGGCCCTATCGGTAAAACTCCAACTCGCCTCTCTGGGCCATCTTCAACCCAAAAGAAAATCAAACAGCCAAGCGGCTTGCCAATTCGGCTCATCAGAATCTCAAATCCATATATAATATAAACTGGTACCTTTTTGTCGGGCATATCAACTCTATCACTTCCATATGCTGTCAACTCAGCATATAACAGTGTTATCTCAATCAAATTCCAATCAGCTCATATCATCAAATCCAAATCGAATTTCATTCGAACCCCCAATATCGAATTCCAAATTATTGACTTATCAATTTGGTTCCATAACAGATTATTCTCTAATCCAATTCAATTCTATCTAACTCAGTTCAAGTTAAATTTCAATTTATTTTTACCACTTATACCATCTCAAACTATTTAACTTTATTAGTTAAATTTTAATTCCAGAACTTAAATTCCTGGGTAAAATTTCAAATCAATTTGAAATCATAATGCCAATTCAAAACCTTTGAATTTCTAAACCACTTGTTTTCTCAAAACAATTCAAAACAAAACCTTTGGTAGTAATCCGTCACTTAGAACTCGAAAATGAACACTGATGATGTCGCGATTCATCATTAGAATCTATTTTCCAGCTATCGAAGTGAGTTCAATACTATATCACTTTTAGTTTGAAAAACGTTTTCAAAATCTCCCAGGAACTTAAAATTTCCTTATTTTAATTCCAATCTGATTTAAATTCAGATTTACTTCATCTTACTTCATATATTTTCCTTATATGAATTCTGATTAGTTATTTATAACTATTTCACCTTTTTATAATCTTACTCGATTATAATAACAACCAACACAACCAATATACTATACCAAATATATTCGGGTAAAATTATTCCATTTACCCTCCTTTCAAAACATACCATGTCGGTTCATCGTATTCAAGTGTTTATAAAACTCTTCCCGATACAGTGGATCAAACTGATCGTCCAGAATCCATAAGCCACTCAACCAATGAGTCTCCACAATATAAAACTTTATATTAACTAACAAATACGCACTCGTATATACACTCAAATTCAGTCTAGGATATTACTAATCCCATCTCTACTGAATTACGCCACAGAGCCAAGGTAATAACTAAACCTATGCTCTGATACCAATTGTAGTGACCCGAAAATCCGGTCCAATTTGAGCTGACTAAATAACACAAGTCCAACCACAAATTGCACTGGAAATTCAAGAAACTAATAGAAAGAAGATAGAGGGTGAGGAAAGATAAGGTAGAACTATTAGAATAGAAGAAGAAGAAGAAGAAGAACATCATCATCAGAGTAAACACGAATCTCACAGCGGAACGAATAAAATATAACATAACTTTTGAAATACAAACAGTTATATATACAATAGCACTTATCAGAGTACAACACTTACAACAACAGCGGAAATAATAATAGCTATAGAATCCTGAAGCCTCCTGCTCCAAGCTCTCCAAATGTATCTGTAAAATCCCGACTACTTGACTGCCCGTACAAATTTAGGCACCCAAGAGTTTAGGGAAACAAACCAAAATAAACTCCGGGTCAGTCATGAGACTGGTATGAGTAAAACAGTTTAAACAGGTATATGAACAAGTCAACGATATCTCATAAGACCACGCCGCAGAACGGAACGGGTTTTTCCCTTATGAGAATCCAAAATATCTTTATATCAACAACCTTTTGATATTATAATAATGTCTATGTACAAATAGATATCAACTAGCAGAAACGCTTTCATCTCACGTTCTACATATATAGTATACAATCAAAATCGCAAGCACGTATTGGGTAATGGATTTCCAACTATGACAAGGTACGTAACCACCTTCAGATCAGTGTACTCTAGGAACGATACACTGGAGTTCAACAAGAACATCTTGCAACTCAGCCACACATGACCGACCACTCATTTCGCTTGAGTGTATCGAATGTACATCACCAACGGTTGGGATCAGCAACCGTTCCCCGTATATATATGGGACAGCATTGATAGATTAAAAGAAGCAAATGAATATTCTCTAGATAGGTGATTATACACCCTACTTCGGTGCGACCGACTTAGCCATGCTGCCTGCCCGATTTCTGTCATTTACCGGTTGATGAGGCTAGAAGCTACGCTTTATCATCACATCAGATTCACTTCGAATGCCACATTATCAGATCCATCGAAAATCACTAATTGACGTCTACAACAGTACATTACGTGTTAGCTAAAGAAGTGCCCTTCTCCGCTTCCACTCTTGGTACGGTTGAAGAAATCAATGTACGTGACCTTTCTGGAAATACACTGTCAGACATTCATCCATACAAGTCATCCAGGAACAGGATGAACCGAAGGTACTATTCAGTATATCCATCTTAGGCACTGTTATCTAAGACTTATACAATAGCCCTTGCATTTTTCTCCGTCTTCAATTATCTTTGGCATATATGATTCGCAACGCCTATGCCAATACAGAGTGGTTCTTCGGATAATAATCCAACCGGTCTCTCCATATTAACAACGTTAAAATGGTCAAAAACTTCGATAGTCGGTGAGTTAACTATCAAAGAAAAACTCGTGTGCAAACAACGATATTATTTCCAGATGGAAATAATATCAATCAATCATCATCCAACATTTATCACTTAAGTTCATTAATTACTTATCTCCTGTTTCCATATATTCAACCTTCCTTATTTTCTAATTTTAGAAAATAAACTTTATTAACAATGGAAAACATTTCCATTTCCTATTTCCTATATTAGAAAACATTTCTGATTTCTTATTTGGAAAACATTTCCAAAGTTCCTTCGTTGGATTTAAACTGATGTTTAAATAAACATCGCTTTGCCAACCCAAACCATTTATTAAATTTACTTAACCATCATTCACTATTAACCTTACCATTCCTTAGTTAAGAAGGAAGTCAATCAAGTTGGTGTATAATTACCTCTCAGACCTTAACTGAACAACGTTATAACTTCGAAATAGTAACAGTTTATCTTTTAAACCTTTAACAACTTCTTTACGTAACTCTCGAATTCAATTAACGAATCCACTTCTTATTTGAAAACATTGATTATAATGATAACGTTATAATCCCTACCTTCGCAATATCTAACTTCAATTATAACCTTTATTCTTTAATTTGAATAATTACCTAACCCTAATTTATTAGTGGATACTCTTGATTTAAAAACCGGAAAGTAAATATAACTTTCCCGAATTCGATATAATTGAATTCGGCGTATAATTCTCTTTCGAGTAAATCTCTATTTGATTAACTCTTCTTCGAATAACCTATATTCGATTATCTCTCTTCGAATAACTTATATTCGAAATCTCTTTCATTCGAATAAACTATATTCGATCTCTTTCTTTCGAATACGCTATATTCGATAATCTCCTTCGATTAACTAATCGATAGCTCCTTTCGATTAAACTATAATCGATAACTCCTTTCGATTAAACTATAATCGATAACTATAATCGATAACTCCTTCCTTTTAACTCTATTCGAATAAACTATATTCGACTAACTCTATTTAACTCCGTTCGAATAACTAATATTCGATAACTCTATTTACTCCATTCGAATAACTAATATTCGATTTACTCTATTTAACTCCGTTAAACTCTATTCGAATAACTAATATTCGATTAACTCCTTTGGATTAACTCATCTTGACTAACTTAACTTAATTAACTCAACTCGATAACTTAACTCGATTATCTTAACTCCATTATCTTAACTCGATAACTTAACTCGATTATCTTAACTCCATTATCTTAACTCGATAACTTAACTCGATTATCTTAACTCGATAACTTAACTCGATTATCTTAACTAGATTATCTTAACTCGATAACTTAACTCGATTATCTTAACTCGATAACTTAACTCGATTATCTTAACTCGATAACTTAACTCGATTATCTTAACTCGATTATCTTAACTCGATTATCTTAACTCCTATCGAATAACTAATATTCGATTAACTCCATTCGCTTGACTCTAGATCGCAGCGATCACAATAGTTACGCCTGATTCCCTCAGGAAACATCCGACCGCCGTAGGCTATTTACAGCCCTGCGAATTACGCTAGCAGTCGTACAAGATGGCAACTTACCCTGAATACTATGTTTGACTAACTCTGTCTCAAATAACTATATTTGATTAACTCTAGTTCGTTTTAACTCTAATCGATTAACTCCAACTAATTAACTCCAACTGGTTAACTCTAACTGATTAACTCTATTTGACTAACTCGACTTGACTAAACCCTTTCGAATAACATATTCGATTAACTAACTTTCGAATACCATATTCGATTAACTCCTTTCGAATGTCTATATTCGATTAACTAACTTCGAATGCCATATTCGATTAACTCTTTTCGAATGTCTATATTCGATTAACTCCTTTCGAATGTCTATATTCGATTTACTTTATTCACTTTATAAAGATTTCCTTTTTAACAACGTTTTATTTATTTGAAAAGATTTACTTTTAAATAACGGTTCTACACTTTAAAAATGATTTCTTTTTTTTTATAATGTTCCCTTTCCAAATCTATTTGTAAATGGTTTACAAATATTTCCTTTTCAAATTTATTCTTGAAATATTCTAACTCCTTAAATTCCCGGGAAAATTCGCCATAACCTCCTTTGTATCGGGAGCATCGGGAAAATCCCCAAACTCGCCACACAGGCCTTTCCATTCAAAAAGAAATGTTTTGAATTTATTTCCTTTTTGAATATCTCCTATTTATAAATATCCCAATTTTTAAATATTCCTTATTTATAAATATTCCACTTTATAAATATCTCTTATTTATAAATATTCCATTTTATAAATATTCTATTTTCAATATCACTTTGAAAATTCCCTTATCAACATTCCGGCATGTTATATATTCAATCATATCAAATCACGATGTTCAATATCGTCCAAGCACATATAATCACCCACAGATTTTATATCACATCATATAACAATATATGAAAAACAATAAAATAACTGTTGAGGAACCCAGTCGGATTCCTCCAACCTGTCTCCCTGCATCCACAGATGTTACACAACATGATTATCATCACTTTCAGTTTGATATGAATTATTCAGATAACAGAAGAAATATCTAAATATTTAACGGTTTATATATATAGTTATATATATATATATATTCCACTAACTGACTAGCAGTTCAATCAATCAACCAACACACAGAAATCAACAGATGATTAACAGTTCTAAAAATATATTATAAAAATATAACTGTTCAGAGTTGGTGAGTTTTACTCATATTTGCGCGTTAGCCGTTAAATAACGGCTTGCGTTATTTGATTCAGTCGGACAATTTATTTCGCCATAAATTGTAACGAGCTCGGATTCACTCCCGGTCAGTCTCATTGTGTTGCTCCCGTCCATACGATCCCAACGCAACTTACGGTTCGTCAATCTGATACCGTATGACTAAGATATCGTGAATACCAGTTCGTATACAAATTAAATTAAACAAAATTAATTAATTTAACTAAATGGGCTTGTACCCAATATTTTCTGGCCCATCTTCCTTCAATAAAAACCCGGCCGCAGATTTTGATCTTCTTCCCCAACATACATCCGCTCCTCTCTGTATTAACTCAATCCCCCTTTGACCATACTTTGACCGCCTTCACCGTACACCTCGACGACCAATGGAGGGCGCAACCACCACCGTTCTCTTCATCTTCTCAACCCCTTCTTCCCAGTATCGCCCTTTTTCAACTCGCGCCTAGCCTAGACTGTCGCGATTTCCAGTCTTCACGCATACAATACAGACTTCGACTTCAAAAGCCATCGCACACCTCAAAACTCCTTGTACGAACTCGCAATCACCTCCCGAACGTAGAACTGAACTCACAATCTACCATTGACCCTTTTATTTCTTGAAGGGCCAAACCCTAACTCGCTGATACAAAACCAGCGAACAAAAAGAAGGCACCGAACCCTTGCTAATATATATCAATGCGAAAAGGCTGGAGCTGCGAGTTCATAGGATTTTGTTTGAGGATTTTTAGATTTTGCTTTGTATTTCTTTTTGATTATTCTTGCTCACGATTTAGTTTGAGGAATTTTGTTGGTGGCGGCGCATTTCTGTTGCGATGGAATTAGGTTCTAAGGCTTAGCGTATGGTTTATTTATAGTATGTTTTATGGACAGGGAATATTCCTCGGAATATTCCCTTTTCATTTCATTTCGATCCATTTTATATTCGTATGATTTTCATTTTTTGACAAACAAAGCTAATCCTAGCATAAAAACACATTCCGGATCCAATGGGACAGGTTTCGTCGAATTCCGACACCGTTTGCGAAAATCCTTTAGAAAATATCGATGAAAAACACCGAGCAATAATTCCTTAAAATTACAGAAAAAATCCTAAAAATATGAGACCTCGACGTTTCACTAGACCTCTTCCTAAGGTTTCGTATGGAACTTGTTTCGTTGAATTCTGAGTCGGTTTGACCAGCTAACCATTCAATTTAGTTTGTTTTAAGTTAAAAACATGGCGTACCCCACTATGAAATATTCTGTTCATGTAGGGACTGTTATGGACAGAAATAAAAATACCATTGAAATGAGTGACGTGCTCTGGTCCCAAAAATGTAATAATACCGGTAGATGGACTCATATTGTGAAACCTCAAAATGTTGATTACAGGGTGCAAAATACCCCAAATAAAAAGTTTCTTATTAAATTAATTAAAAATTACAGTAAAATTCTAAAAATCAAATTATCACTATTTCCCAAAAGGACCTTGTCTAAATTCAAACCCGATCTCTAGTTATATCGAATAATCCGATACGGTCGATAAACGATTCTATAGCGACTATTTTAAAATTTGATTTGGACATATCTCAAAATCTACACGACGAAATCCTGATTTTTCTCTTCCACTAGAAAGATATACTCCACCAGCTCTACGCGTTTCTTGTTTCACAGAAATCCGGCTTAAAACGAATCATGTACATTCAGTTGAAGTTCAAATCGCCAAATAGCGAACTACAGCGCCATTTCGAGCTCGTTTATAATTATATTAAAATTCTACGTCCAAACGGTCGTTTATATAATATATTCGTTATTCAAATTCAATTCCAAACTGAATTATACCTTATATATAATTCAATTCACACTGTATTGTGAATTCAGCTATTTTTGACTATTTCGACATTATAATATATTATTATATTATAATTATTAATTAAATATTCATTTATATTTAATTCAGGTTATCGATATCGCCAAAACAATATTTAAATAATTAAATAAATTAATTATTCAACAGCTAAATCAACCTGAGAAAGAAGAAAGCTATATGAGTAGCTAGAAAGATATGTATAGACATAGAGTTGAAAGATTTTCAATAGAAAAAATTGAATTCAACAGAATCAAAATAGATATGTATGTGTATATTCATACATCAATGAATATATAAGAGGAACCAAATCTTTAGACCAAATCTGTACAGCATTGAAACAGCAAATCAAAACAGCTAAGATCTATGCAAAACAGCTATGAGTAACAGCTATAGAACAGTGAAATGTATAGCATAATGGGAACAGATGTATGAAACCAAATATATATTCACCATCAAATCCATATAGAAAACAGTGGAATCAATTTTACAGTGACTACTAAACATTTGAAAACCCAATACAAAAAGATAATATATTTTTTTTCCAGAAATCGCATATAAAAGTTGTTCTGCTATAGGCACATAGCATAATTCAAATCTGCTAATAAAATAAACAATTGGGTAGTTGTGTACACACAGACATAACAGTATGAACAAGCAATACATATAGGTTTATAGTCTATAAGGAACAGCTCGGTTGTGTAGGATTTGCACATGGAAACCAACCAAAATCCGCAACATTTCCCACTGTTAAGTATCATACATCCATCAACATATCAATCACAAACAGTTCGACTACACATGCCTGAAATAAACAGGGGAAAATCAACTAGGATCTAGGTACAACTAAGTCTATAACTAGGATGTAACAATTCGAAATCACAGTAATCCTTTATAGTATAAATACACGGTGGGTTCTAAACGAGATCAACGCATTTGGAATAAACCCAATTCAAAACCACGGAAAATCAAAACAGAAGTATTACAACAAATAAATATCATGAAAAATAGTTAGCTTTATTCGCGAATGCACCCCCTCAACCCAGTATTTTTCCCCGAAGGTTTCATGATGGATCTATTCAAACTGGAGGAGGTTGGGTCGATTGTGGGAATTGAGGGTGGCGCGACTGTTGTTGAAAGAGGTCGGCGAGGTTTGTTGTGGTCGGAGTTTGGAAGCGATGGAGGAGGATCTGGATGTTTCTATCGTGGATAGAGGGTTTCGGCATTAAAGGATTTTCTGTTCCTCTGGAAAAAATTGTGGCGGCTGAGGGTTTGTGACAAAGGGGTCCGATGTTTTGAGGTTTTTTAAGTGGATGAGGGGTGCGGCCTGGGCTATTTCGGGTTGGGCTGAGAATAATTAAGTAAGGCCCTAAGTTTTAAAATTTATTTAAGTTCTTCAATTTTAATATTAGTATAAAACTTAGAATACTAATTATGAATGCATATATGGTCAGAATTCGATGAAACAAAAAAAACACCGGAACCGTGAAGACTAGTACTACGTGATGGAAGGGAACCAAGCAGTGCAAACAACAGCTGCGTAATGACCCGCATTGGCAGAGATATTATAATTAATTAATTTAATTATATAAATAGTGATATAGTGGGTTTAATGGTCGTGGAATTAAATAATGATGAATATTTAATTAAAATAATAAATTAAATAATATATTTAATTCTGAAATAATCAGAATTGGCTGAAATGACGATATGGTGTGAGTCGGATCATCTGTGATATTTAATTCAGCTTGGAATTTGATTTGAATAACGAATATATTATTTGAACGTATAATTATATTATAATTAAAATCAAGCTCGAAATGGCGCTGTAGTTCGTAATTTGGTGATTCGAACTTCAACTGAATGTACAGGGTTCGTTTTTAATCGGATTTCTGTGAAACAAGAAACGTGTGGAGCTAGTGAAGTATATCTTTCTAGTGGAAGAGAAAAATCAGGATTTCATCGGGTAGATTTTGATTTACGTCCAAATCAAATTTTAGAAAAGTCGCTGTGGAATTCCTTTATATTTTATAAAGGAATTGTTTATTTTTAAAAAGGAATTTCAATATAAATCGAATATCGGGTTGACCCAAATTTGAAATATCAAGTTAGAAATTCATATAGGAATATTCTAGAGCTGTATGGTATTCCACTGTGAATATATACGATAATATTTATTTATAAATATTTAATTTAATTATATTTATATATTTAAATGGGTCATTCAGAGCTTTAAAAATAGCCGGTTTTGCAAACGAAGTCGGAATTCGACGAAACTAATTTTGTTGGATCCGCAACATCAAATTTTTGCTAGATTTCAATTTACATGATTTTTGAAGTTAGTATGTGGCCGTACGGATTTTAAGAGTGGAAAACAATTGATATTTTGACGGCTAAAAGTACGCTGTGTGAGCAAACGGAGTCGGAATTCAACGAAAACAGTTTTATTAGGTCCGTAGTGTCAGACTGTAGCTGCATGTCCAGTTTCGCGATTTTTGGATGTCATGTGTGATTACAAAATTTTTTAAGGACAAGAGTAAGTAGCGTTTGCTTAAAAATAAATAAAATAATAAATACAGAAATATTAAAAAAAAATCCTATATATGCCCTTACCCTCTCTCAAACCCTACAAATCTTTCACTCCTGGTCAATGCGTTCTTAGCCGCCGCCAGTGAAACGAAAACGTGAGAATTTCTCTTTGGAAAATCATAGTAAATCCAACCCCCCTCTTTAAATCTTATAACTTATATATTTGAAATCCCGGTGAGTTTCTCTTGATATCTATACCCGCTGGAGTTGGTGCGACGCCAGTTTTTCGAGTGCGAATATGTACAGCGTGGGTTAGATTTGGTTAGGGTTGGGATTATCGATCAATACAAGGATCGATGTGAGTTTTTACTTTCGTTTTTGAGTTCTCGATGAGGTTTAACACCTGTTTGCAAAAGTTGGGGTTGTTTGGTGGAAAAAGGGGTCGATGTTGTACTGTACTCTATTGTTTGGGGTGGGTTCGGACCCAATGGCCAACGGAGGTGCGAGTTGGTGGTGAAGGGCTGGAGGGTTTGGAGATTTGGAAGAGGGAGTTAGTGGTGCTATCCGTGCTTGGTTTAGTTGAGCGTGTGGAGAGAATGGATGAACCAAAGGAGCGGAAATGGCCACGTTTTGGAGCAGGGAGTTCACGATGTGGAGGACGGGGAAGAAAAGGTGACGGGTTGGGCTGGTACTTGGATGTTGGGCCAAAGGAAAAGAGTTGAGGCCTACTTTTCTTTTAAATCCATGTTTTTTTAATTCTGAACTAAATGAATTAACTTGTTTAAGTCATAATTTGGTCATACATGAACGAAATTCAGCGAAACATGATCCGACAGGATCGTATGGATAAAAGCTTCAAAATGAAACTGGCTGGAAGTCCATTGGAGCTCGTATGAATTTATGGAGAAATAAACTGTTTGATTCAAATCAAACAATAGTTTGTCGTTCTTTAACGATGAACTGCCAATGTAAGTAAATCTCACTAACTCTAAACAGTTTATAATTTCATGTTGTAATTTTAGAACTGTTAAATATTGGCTGATTGACCGTGTGTTGACTGTTTGATTGAACTGCTAGTCAGTTAGTTGAATTTCTATATTGATTCTGTTTAACAGAATATATCATATGGAACTGAAAGTGATGTTGATTTTATTTTGTAACATCTGTGGATGCAGGGAAATAGGTTGGAGGAATCCGACTGGATTCCTCAACAGTTATTTTATTGTTTTTCATATATTTTGATATATGATGTGAAATTATAACCTGTTGGTGATTGTGTGTGTATGGACGATATTGGTCATCGTGATTTGATGTGTTAAATACCATAACATACCGGAATGAAGGAAAGGGAATTTTCAAAATGAATATTGAAAATAGATTATTTATAAAATCAAAGGATTTTATAAAAGAGAAAATATTTATAACAATCAAAGGAGATTTTATAAAAAGGAAATATTTCGAAAGTAAATAAAAGGAAAATGTTTATAAAACGAATAGAGTTTTATAAAAGGGAAAAATGTTGATAAAACGAATAGAATAGAATAAAGGAGTATTTATTTAGGAAATAAATAGGATTATAAAAGGAGTTAATCAAACGTAGTTTATCAAAAGGAGTTAATCAAACGTAGTTATCAAAAGGAGTAAATCAGACATAGTTATATAGGATAAGTTACCGTTTTGCACGACTGCTAGCGTAATTCGCAGGGCTGCAGATAGCCTACGGCGGTCGGATGTTTCCTGAGGGAATCAGGCGTAACCATTGTGATCGTTGCGATCTAGAGTTAAGCGAATGGAGTTAAATCGAATATTAGTTATTCGAATTAGAGTAAATAGAAGTAGAGTTAAACAAGATTAGAAACTGGCTAGAGATTAGTTAAGTTGAATAGTTTTCTGAGTATCGATCTGATGTTGGTTTCGGCCTTCGAGGTTTATACTTAGAGAATTGTTCTCCTACTAGTTTACCGTCAGGGACTGATAGTTGGGAAATGATAGTGATATGTAAATAACAAATAGAAATATTTTACAGTGTTAATAACATATATTTTCTAAACATAGAAAATAAGGAGATGTGAATATATATAGATATATATATGATTGATGATTGATTGATAGAATTTCCATCTGGAAATAATATCGTTGTTTGCACACGTGTTTTTCTTTGATGGTTAAATCACAGACTATCGAAGTTTTGACCATTTTAACATTGTTAATATGGAGAGACTGGTTGGATTATTATCCAAAGAACCACTCTGTATGGGCATAAGCATTGCGAATCATATATGCCAAAGAAAATTGAAGACAGAGTAAAGTGCAAGGGCTATTGTATAAATCTTAGATAACAGTGCCTAAGATGGATATACTGAATAGTGCCTTCGTTTCATCCTGTTCTTGGATGGCTTGTATGGATGAATGTCTGATAGAGTATTTCCAGAAAGGTCACGTACATTGATTTCTTCAACCGTACCAGAGTGGAAGCGGAGAAGGAAACTTCTTTTAACTAACACATAATGTACTGTTGAGGACGTCAATCGGTGATTTGATGGATTTGACGATGTGGCATTCGAAGTGAATCTGATGTGATGATGAAGCGTAACCTCAAGCCTCATCAACCGGTAAATGGTAGAAATCGGGCAGGCATCATGGCTAAGTCGGTCACTCCGAAGAAGGGTGTATAATCACCTGATCTTGAGTTTCATTTACTTCTAAAAATCTATTGTTGATGCTTTCCCATTTGGGAAACGGTTGCTGATCCCAACCGTTGGTGATATACATTCGATACACTCAAGCGAAATGAGTGGTCGGTCATGTATGGCCGGGTTGCAAGATGTTCTTGTTGAACCCAGTGTATTCCTCTCTAGAGGTACACTAGCGAAAGGTGGTTCCATACATTGTCATAGTTGGAAATCCATTACCCAATACGTGCTTGCGGTTTTGATTGTATACTATATATGTAGAATGTGAGATGAAAGCGTTTCTGCTAGATGATTATTATATTGTGTTGATAGACATTATTATAATATCAAAAGGTTTTTGATATAAAGATAATTTGGATTCTCAAAAGGAAAAACCCGTTCCGTTATACGGCGTGGTCTTATGAGATATCGTTTACTTGTTCAACTGTTTAAAACTGTTTTACTCATACCAGTCCCATGACTGACCCGGAGTTTATTTGTTTATTTCCCTAAACTCTTGGGTGCCTAAATTTTTACGGGCAGTCAAGTAGTCGGGATTTACCGATATGCTAGAAGAGCTTGGAGCAGGAGGCTTCAGGATTATATAGCTATAGTTATTTCCACTGTGTTGTAAGTACTGTACTTTGATATTGATATGTATATTCAAGTACAGATTTGTATTTCAAAGTTATGTTATGAAATATATTTATTCGTTCCGCTGTGAGATTCATGTTACTCTGATATTGTGTTCTTCTTCTTCTATTCTAAGTTTCTATCTTATCTATTCTCACCCTCTAATTTCTTTCATTAATGACCGGTATTTTTCGATGTTTGGTTAGTCGACATCGTGTTTATGTCGATAACCAAAGTCGTCAAAAACCCGGGTCATTACAGTTGGTATCAGAGCTTAAGTTAAGTGAATTACCTTGGCTCTGTGGCGTGACTCAGTAGAGATGGGGTTAGTAATACCCTAGATTGAGTTGAGTGTATATATACGAGTGAGCGTATTTGTTATTGATATAAAAATTGTTTTATATTGTAGAGATTCATTGGTTGAGTTGTTTATGAGTTCTGGTCGATCAGTTTGATCCATTGTATCGGTAGGAGTTTATAAACACTTGAATACGATGGGTCGACACGATATGTTTTGAAAAGAGGGTAAATTAAAATAAGTTTACCCAAGGTGTATCTTGATATAGAGAAGATATATATATCAAAATTATAATATATTGGATATATTGGTTGTTATTATAATCGAGTAAGATTTTAAATTAAACGGTTATGTAAATAACCTATCAGAATTCATATAAGTGAAATACGTGAAATCAGAAGAGTTAAATCTGAAATTTTAAACCAAAAATTGAATTAAAACTCTAGAAAATTGGATAAGTGTTTGTAAATTGATTTGGATTAAAAATAAGGAAAATTTAAGATCCTGGGAGAATTTTAATTTTTTTTACAAGCAGAATGAATTATATTTTGAAATGAATTTCAAAGTGGAAATGTTTAGAAATGGTTTTATAGTATTGAACTCACTTCGATCGCTGGAAAATAGATTCCGACGATGACAGCTGCAACATCAGTATTCATTTTCGAGTTGTAAGTGACGAATTACTACCAGAGATACTGTTTTGAATTTGTTTTGGGAAAGACAAGTTGTGTTGAATTTCAAAATGGGATTTATAATAAAGAATGAATAAAGAAAGTTTGAAATAGAAATTGAATATAGAAATTCAAAGGGAGTTTGAATATATGAAATTCAACGAAATTCAAATATAGAATTTGAATATATGGAATTTGAATATAGAATTCAAAAGGAATTCAAATACAGAATTTGAATATATGGAATCTGAATATAGAAATTCAAATGGGATTTATAATATAGAATTTGATATATAGATTTGAATAATAGAAGTGATATAAAATTTGAATAGAAATTGAATAGAATTAACTAAGTCGAAGAGGAATTAGTTAATCGAGTTTCGAATTTGAAGTTGAACTTTGAAAGGTGAATTGGATTTGTAAATGTATATTCGAAATCGAATATAGAACTTAAGTTTGAAATTTGAATTCAAATTAGTTAATAAGCAAGTTAAAATATATTTGAACATGTCATGTTCAAATATAAAAGTGAAATAGACTAAAGAGTTAATTAACAAATTAATTAACGAATTGAGTTAAAACGATCAGGTATAGTTAAAATAGATTGGGCAGGTATAAATATACATGAGATAGGTATGGATAAGGTATGAAGGTATATAAATAGAATGCTCGACGAAAAGCTATGTATTTAATTCATATATGAGATTTTATGCGCCGTATCGGCTAGCCGCTTGGCTTTTTCTTTTTCTTTTGGATTGGTGAGGGCCATGGGAGGCTATTTGAAATATCCCGATGCTCCTGGTACAAAGGAGGTTATGGCGAATTTTTCCGGGAATTTAAGGAGTTAGAATATTTTTAAGATAATTTGATAGTTTGAAATCAACGTATCGATATATGTATAGAAGTCGATAAGGAAACGAACTTAGAAATAGAATAGTAAAATCAAAAAGGAAGACTAAGAATAAAATCTAGTAAGAATAGAAAGGGGAAACGTATACATGTTTAAAAGTGAATAAGTAGTTGTATGGTATTGATTATTCTAGTAAGTAGTCATATCTGTTTTGATGTTATAAATGTTATTCAGTCAAGGTTTGAGAGGTAGTTATACCCCAACTTGATTGATTTCATTATTAACAAATAAATAGTAAGATTTCAGGCTCGAAGATCAATGTTGAATAAGAGTTAGTTGAATATAGTATTTGGGTTGTTGTAACGATGTTTTACACAACATCCGTTTTAACCCAAATAAGTGTAAGCTTGGAAATATAATAAAGAATATTTCCTAAGTATAGAAATAAACGAGATCGGAAAAGAGATAAGTAATTGGAATATTTTCCAATTATAATAGCATATATTTTCTAAAGTTTAGAAAATAAAGGAAGGCGATATTCGGAAATGTTTTCCAAATAACATAAAAGGCCAATATGGTTATTGAAAATATTTGATTAACAAATATTGATAAAGAAATAGCGAAGTGATTTAACTAATGGAATATTAATTAAGGGCTCAGTGACTTGTTCAAAAAGGAAAATTTGATTTTTGAAAAGAGTAAACTATTTAAAATCTCCCAGGGAAAGACTGTTTGAATTAAAAACAAATTTAACAGAAATTTGCGAAAGCAAAATTGAATTAAAGTAAAGCCAGTAAAGTGGTAACTGAGCTTGAATTAGAATGATATCAAGACAAATTGGATTGTGAGATTCAAATTTGAAGTGTAATCTGATAATCAAGTTAAGAGAGTGGAATCAAGAATAAAACTTGAGTTTGAAATGAATTGTGGCTTTGATAAGAGAATGATTGTAGTGGAGATAAAAGTGATTTCATAATTTGATTGGGATAACATTGGTATATGCTGAGTTGATAGCATATGGAAGTAATAGAGTTGATTTGCCCGACAAAAGGTACAAATTTATATTTCATATGATATGAGATTTAGATGAGCCGAATTGGCAAGCCGCTTGGCTGTTTGATTTTCTTTTGGGTTGGAGATGGCCCAGAGAGGCGAGTTGGAGTTTGATCGATTGACCAGTACAAAGGAGGTGCTGGCGAAATTTTTCGAAAAGTTAAGGAGTTAGAAAATTTTCAGGATTTTTGGAAATTTTTGTTGATAAGAATAAATTAATAATTTAATTTGAAATTAAATTGGTTCAGTTGAAACTGAATTTAAGAAGTGAACAAATATGTTCTAACTAGTCGATAGGGTCGTTCTCTACCTTTTAGCAATTTTGAGGACGAAATTATTTTAAGTGGGGAAGATTGTAATGACCCGCATTGGCATAGGTATTATAACTAATTTATTTAATTATATAAATAGTGATATAGTGGGTTTAATGGTCGTGGAATTAAATAATGATGAATATTTAATTAAAATAATAAATTAAATAATATATTTAATTCTGAAATAATCAGAATTGGCTGAAATGACGATATGGTGTGAACCGCATCATCCATGATATTTAATTCAGCTTGGAATTTGATTTGAATAACGAATATATTATTTGAATGGCAGTTTGAACGTATAATTATATTATAATTAAAATCGAGCTCGAAATGGCGCTGCAGTTCGTAATTTGGCGATTCGAACTTCAACTGAATGTACAGGGTTCGTTTTTAATCGGATTTCTATGAAACAAGAAATGTGTGGAGCTGGTGAAGTATATCCTTCTAGTGGAAGAGAAAAATCAGGATTTCGTCGTGTAGATTTTGATTTACGTCCAAATCAAATTTAAGAAAAGTCGCTGTGGAATTCCTTTAATTTTATAAAGGAATTATTTGTTTTTAAAAAGGAATTTCAATATAAATCGAATATCGGGTTGACCCAGATTTGAAATACCAAGTTAGAAATTCATATAGGAATATTCTAGTGTTGTATGGTATTCCACTGTGAATATATACGATAATATTTATTTATAAATATTTAATTTAATTATATTTATATATTTAAATGGGTCATTCAGAGCTTTAAAAATAGCTAGCTTTGCAAACGAAGTCGGAATTCGAGAAACTAATTTTGTTGGATCCGCAACATCAAAATTTTGCTAGATTTCAATTTCCGTGATTTTTGAAGTCAGTATGTGGCCGTACAGATTTTTAGAGTGGAAAACAGTTGATATTTTGATGGTTAAAAATACGCTGTGTGAGCAAACGGAGTCGGAATTCGACGAAACCAGTTTTGTTGGAACCGTAGTGTCAGACTGTAGTTGCATGTCCAGTTTCACGATTTTTGGATGTCATGTGTGATTACAGGAATTTTTAAGGACAAGAATAAGCAGCATTTGCTTAAAAATAAATAAAATAATCAATAAAGAAATATTAAAAAAAATCCTATATATGCCCTTACCCTCTCTCATACCCTACAAATCTTTCACTCCTGGTCAATGCGTTCTTAGCCGCCACCAGTGAAACGAAAACGTGAGAATTTCTCTTTGGAAAATCATAGTAAATTCAACCCTCCTCTTTAAATCTTATAACTCATATATTTGAAATCCTGGTGAGTTTCTCTTGAGATCTATACCCGCTGGAGTTGGTGCGATGCCAGTTTTTCGAGTGCGAATATGTACAGCGTGGGTTAGATTTGGTTAGGGTTGGGATTATCGATCAATACAAGGATCGATGTGAGTTTTTACTTTCGTTTTTGAGTTCTCGATGAAGTTTAACACCTGTTTGCAAAAGTTGGGGTTGTTTGGTGGAAAAAGGGGTCGATGTTGTACTGTACTCGGCTGTTTAGGGTGGGTTCCGACGCAATGGCCAACGGAGGTGCGAGTTGGTGGTGAAGGGCTGGAGGGTGTGGAGATTTGGAAGAGGGAGTTAGTGGTGCTGTCCGTTCTTGGTTTAGTTGAGCGTGTGGAGAGAATGGATGAACCAAAGGAGTGGAAATGGCCACGTTTTGGAGCAGGGAGTTCACGATGTGGAGGACGGGGAAGAAAAGGTGACGGGTTGGGCTGGTACTTGGATGTTGGGCCAAAGGAAAAGAGTTGAGGCCCACTTTTCTTTTAAATCCATGTTTTTTTAAATTTTGAACTAAATGTATTAATTAAGTCATAACTTGGCCATACGTGAACGAAACTCAGCGAAACAAGATCCGACAGGACTGTATGGATGAGAGCTTCAAAATGAAACTGACTGGAAGTCCATTGGAGCTCGTATAAATTTATGGGGAAATAAACCGTTTGATTCAAATCAAACAACAATTTATTGTTCTTTAACGATGAACTGCCAATGTGAGCAAATCTCACTAACTATGAACAGTTTATAATTTCATGTTGTATTTTTAGAACTGTTAAATATTGGTTGATTGACTGTGTGTTGACTGTTTGATTGAACTGCTAGTGAGTTAGTTGAATTTCTATATTGATTCTGTTTAACAGAATATATCATATGGAACTGAAAGTGATGTTGATTTTATTGTGTAACATCTGTGGATGTAGGGAAACAGGTTGGAGGAATCCGACTAAATTCCTCAACAGTTATTTTATTGTTTTTCATATATTTTGATATATTATGTGAAATTATAACCTGTTGGTGATTGTGTGTGTATGGACGATATTGGTCATCGTGATTTGATGTGTTAAATACCATAACATACCGGAATGAAGGAAAGGGAATTTTCAAAATGAATATTGAAAATAGATTATTTATAAAATCAAAGGATTTTATAAAAGAGAAAATATTTATAACAATCAAAGGAGATTTTATAAAAAGGAAATATTTCAAAAGTAAATAAAAGGAAAATGTTTATAAAACGAATAGAGTTTTATAAAAGGGAAAAATGTTGATAAAACGAATAGAATAGAATAAAGGAGTATTTATTTAGGAAATAAATAGGATTATAAAAGGAGTTAATCAAACGTAGTTTATCAAAAGGAGTTAATCAAACATAGTTATCAAAAGGAGTAAATCAGACATAGTTATATAGGATAAGTTACCATTTTGCACGACTGCTAGCGCAATTCGTAGGGCTGCAGATAGCCTACGGCGGTCGGATGTTTCCTGAAGGAATCAGGCGTAACCATTGTGATCGCTGCGATCTAGAGTTAAGCGAATGGAGTTAAATCAAATACTAGTTATTCGAATTAGAGTTAATAGAAATAGAGTTAAACTGGATTAGAAAGAGATTAGTTAAGTTGAATAGTTTTCTGAGTATCGATCTGATGTTGGTTTCGGCCTTCGGGGTTTATACTTAGAGAATTGTTCTCCTACTAGTTTACCGTCAGGGACTGATAGTTGGGAAATGATAGTGATATGTAAATAACAAATGGAAATATTTTCCAGTGTTAATAACATATATTTTCTAAACATAGAAAATAAGGAGATGTGAATATATATAGATATATATATATGATTGATGATTGATTGATAGAATTTCCATCTGGAAATAATATCGTTGTTTGCATATGTGTTTTTCTTTGATGGTTAAATCACAGACTATCGAAGTTTTGACCATTTTAATGTTGTTAATATGGAGAGACGGGTTGGATTATTATCCCAAGAACCAATCTGTATTGGCATAAGCGTTGCGAATCATATATGCCAAAGAAAATTGAAGACAAAGTAAAGTGCAAGGGTTGTATAAATCTTAGATAACAGTGCCTAAGATGGATATACTGAATAGTGCCTTCGGTTCATCCTGTTCCTGGATGGCTTGTATGGATGAATGTCTGACAGAGTATTTCCAGAAAGGTCACGTACAATGATTTCTTCAACCGTACCAGAGTGGAAGCGGAGAAGGAAACTTCTTTTAGCTAACACATAATGTATTGTTGAGGACGTCAATCGGTGATTTGATGGATTTGACGATGTGGCATTCGAAGTGAATCTGATGTGATGATGAAGCGTAACCTCAAGCCTCATAAACCGGTAAATGACAGAAATCGGGCAGGCAGCATGGCTAAGTCGGTCGCTCCGAAGTAGGGTGTATAATCACCTGATCTAGAGTTTCATTTACTTCTAAAAATCTATTGTTGATGCTGTCCCATTTGGGAAACGGTTGTTGATCCCAACCGTTGGTGATATACATTCGATACACTCAAGCGAAATGAGTGGTCGGTCATGTGTGGTCGGGTTGCAAGATGTTCCTGTTGAACCCAGTGTATTCCTCTCTAGAGGTACACTTGCGAAAGGTGGTTTCATACCTTGTCATAGTTGGAAATCCATTACCCAATATGTGCTTGTGATTTTGATTGTATACTATATATGTAGAACGTGAGATGAAATCGTTTCTGCTAGATGATTATTATATTGTGTTGATAGACATTATTATAATATCAAAAGGTTTTTGATATAAAGATAATTTGGATTCTCATAAGGAAAAACCCGTTCCGTTATACGGCGTGGTCTTATGAGATATCGTTTACTTGTTCAACTGTTTGAAATTGTTTTACTCATACTAGTCCCATGACTGACCCGGAGTTTATTTGTTTGTTTCCCTAAACTCTTGGGTGCCTAAATTTGTACGGGCAGTCAAGTAGTCGGGATTTACAGATATGCTGGAAGAGCTTGGAGCAGGAGGATTCAGGATTATATAGCTATAGTTATTTCCACTGTGTTGTAAGTACTGCACTTTGATAATGATATGTATATTCAAGTACAGATTTGTATTTCAAAGTTATGTTATGAAATATATTTATTCGTTCCACTGTGAGATTCGTGTTACTCTGATATTGTGTTCTTCTTCTACTTCTATTCTAAGTTTCTATCTTATCTATTCTCACCCTCTAATTTCTTTCATTAATGACCGGTATTTTTCAATGTTTGGTTAGTCGACATCGTGTTTATGTCGATAACCAAAGTAGTCAAAAACCCGGGTCATTACAAGCTGGATTTCTCGATTTAATTAAATGTCATTTAAATTGACTGCAAACGAGCTGATCTAACAACGAAATCAAACTAAGGTGAGTTAAACTCACTCAGTTTCTCCCCACTTATATTTTATACGTTAGGTTTTTATTTCTGTGTGTTACGGTTGCTAATGTTTTGAGTGGCTGATAATATATATTCACATATCATTTAAACTGATGGAATTAAACGTCGTTTAATTTCAGTGAAACCCAAATCATTATTTTTAACGATTGTTTCCAATTGAGGTAACTTGCCTTATTGGTCACGTTTATAGAATAAACGTGTTTTAATAAATGAATTGTTTTGAATTGATTATTGTAATTGATATTGAATTGTCGTTATAGACTGTTATGAGACCATTATTTATTTGAATTGAATTGTTCTGATTAAATGGTTGAATATTGACCTGAAATTCACCATTTGTTTGTTTAAACTAATGGCTGCTATTGGTTGAGTAATCGGCAGTACATGGCTTATGAATTAACTGTTTTATGAATATCAATCTACCGTTAGGTAAATCGACGAGATGAAATTATAAAATTTATTTTATAATTGAAGACAGATTTTTTTTCTATTATTTGAATTAAAGTTTGAAAAAAGTAAAAATATTTATTATTTATAAATCGAGCTTATAATCGATACTTATCAGATTTATAAGCGAATAAGTAAAAATTAACTTAATGTTTTAATTTTTGAATAATCGTTTTGGGAGATAATTAAAAGAAATTATTTAAGTTAATTATATTCTTAATTAATTTAAATAAAGAATCATTAGGAATTGGTTAATGAGGTAGTCATGTTTTGGGTTGACAAAAAGTTTGAGCAACGAAATGTAGTGTTTAAGAAGTAAATGGAAAGGAGATATTTTAGTAAGTAAATTCATGATCAATGGATTAAGAAATAATATTTGAAATTGAGAACAAGGATTTCAAAGGAAAGATGTGTATAGAGTAAAATAAATAGTTAAATGAGGTGTGTTTGGTATTAGAATAAAGTTCGAGTTTTGAATTACATCTAATGTCCATGTAAAGATAGGAACGTTGTTGATCAAGGTCTGAGAGGTAAATAAATACCCCAACTTGAACGATTTCGGGATTATCTGAGGGTGATATTAGTTTGTAATGGGAAGATGGGAAAATATATAATTTATTATTTCCATATGAGAAATAATAATGGAATATCAATAAACGGGGTCGAGAATATATAATGAGATTTTTCCCAAGTAATGGAAGTGGGAGGATTTGGTGTGTGTATATATATATATGTCCAAAGTGAAATAAATGAAAAGGAAATGGTGGGAAGTTAAAATGGTGTTTTCGAGATAAAAGGAAATTGAAACGTTAAGTTTTGCGAATGGGTTATCCTAAAAGTATAATAGATGGTTATTATATCCGAGTGATAAAATAAAGGAGATCTCATAACGTTGTTTCACTTGAAATAAGACGAGTCGTTTTCCAATATGGTTAATGGGAAATAAAATAGTAAATGGTTGAAATGATAATAGAATAAAGAATTTAATATGATATGAAAGCGAAGTAGTTTGAAATCGTAATCTTACATCAAATAAGTTATATTTATGGTGAAATATTTAAGGGTTATTATCGATAATCATTTTAATTAGAGAGGTCGTGTAGTGTTGTACTGAACTGGTAAACTCATGTTATTCACACAATTATTTATTTGATAGTTAAATCAACGACTATCAAACCTGACCCATACGATTGTTGGTACGGAAAGACCGGCATCGAATTTATATTCAAAAAACCTTTCCGACCAGCGAATACGTGAAAGAAGATTATTGAAGATGGAGAAATTGAAGAACGTTGATCTTCATGAGTGGAAGAACTACTGATTGGATTTCTCTGGTTTAGCGGCCGAAGATATTTCAACAGTGATTCTGTCGTGATTGGGATTTACGGGTTGCAAGGACTACTCGCTACTAATCTATAGGGTGATTCATAGGATGTAGTAGGAGGGTGCCTTCGGTTCATCCTGTTCCTGGATGACTTGTATGGACGAGTGTCTGACAGAATATTTCCTAAGAATCACGTACATTGATTTTTATAAACGTACTTCTGTCAGCTGCAGAGTATTTTCTGTGGACGTCAATTAGTGATTTTGCGGATCTGACAATGTGGCATTCAAAGTGAATGATGACCAGATGTTTAAAAAGTGAACTCTGACCTCAAGCCTCATCAACCGGGAGATGACAAAAATCGGGAAGGCAGCATGCCTATGTGGGTCGCTCCCATTAGGGTGTATAATCACCTATCTAGAGAAATTCCTTTTGTTCTTAAATCTATCGATGCTGTCCCTTTCGGGAAACAGTTGCTGATCCCAACCTTTGGTGATATACATTCGATACGCTCAAGTGAAATGAATGGTCGGTCAAGTGTGGGCTGGGTTGCAAGACGTTCTTGTTGAACCCAGTTATTCGCCTCTAGAGATACACGGTCGGCAGGTAGTCCCATACCTTGTCAAAGTTGGAATCCAATCTCCAATAAGCGCATGCGGTTTTGATTTGTATACTATATATGTGGAGCGTGAGATGCGAGCATTCCATTAGATTGTTATTTACTCGTATTTAGACATTATTATAATATCAGAAAAGATATTGTTTTCAAAACTGTTTTGGGTTATCGTAAGGTAAAACCTGTCTGTATTTATGTGTGGATTTGGTCTTACGATTATCCTTTTTCATTGAAAAGATTTTGAACTTTAAATCCGGATTGGATGACATACCCTTAATATTGTTCGAGTTTATCTCACTTTGGTTCACCAGACTGACCTGGTATTTGTAATGCTCGGGTTAGCCCGGGTTTGCAGGTTCAGATTTTTGGACATTACGAAAGGCGTCCTGAAGAAGTCCAGACATATTTTGTGTTATTCCGCTGTGTTGTATAATGGCAGATTATTATAACTGTCCAGGTGTGTTAATGTACTCTGATGATTGTAAGTTTTATTTAAAGCTCTCAATAAAAGATTTATTTCTATATTATATTTTGTTCTGCTGCGATGTGAGACTCTGTATCGTGTTGATTCTTCTTCTTCTATTCTTATATTTCTTTCTTATCTCACCCTCTAACTTCTTTTCTTAAACGTTCCAATGTTCTCGGTGCTTTAGAGGATCGACATGAGATATGGTAAGGTATTTATGTCGATTTTCGGGGTTGAAAATCGCTGGGTCGTTACATCATGTCAGAGGATTATTGTTGTTGTGTGTATGTGAAGCTGCTGTTTGGCTTGTAGTTGTGGTATGTTTCAAAACTAGAGTGGTTCTGGTGCATTCTGTTGATTAGCAGCAGTGAGTTTGCCTTGACAACGATTGATGATGGAGCAGCAGTGGGAGGTGCTGCTATTTGAGTTTGGATGAATAATATTATAATGGTGTACGAAGTTATCTGATAGTGGATGAGAGTTATCCACTAGAAAAGGAAATGAAGGATATGTACGATGGCGTGGAAGCAGTTATCAAACTACCGATGTGAGGGGTACAGATGTAGAGATGCATTCAAGATCCTTGTCCCTCGAACTACCAATGGATTTGATGAGAACTTCTATTGTATTTTGACATACTTTTGTGTGAATTTTAATTTTTTTCATTCTCCGCGGAGTGAATACGTGGACTAAACGTGTTCGCTTAGTATAGGCTTTCCTTAGGCTTAGTTGGAATCATTTACGAATGCATTTTATTCTTACAAGTTGAATACTTGTTTTCCCCTGTAAATGGCCTCTGCACTGTATGCATACTGTTTCGTATGGAAATTTTGAATGGAGTAGTTGGTTAAACAGGACAGGGGTAATATTATGTTGTTTTTACTGGTCTCCGTCAGTTACTTTAACTGTTCCGCCTATGCTAGGCATATTTGTTATGTTAGGGGGAGAAACTTGATGCTATGAGTGTTTACATGGAAAGTGTCCTTATGCCTTATACAAAATCCTGGGTCGAGGAGGACAAAGAGAAATAAATGGAGTTTGGTTGGTACTAACTTTTGGCTTTTATGAATTAATGCTTGAGGAGGAAAACACTTACTTGGGGCTTCCTCCAGTCAAGACGTTTGGCCTTTATATTTCAATGCTTGGATTTGTAATACACTAATATAGAGGATATGTGAAAACAGATCTAATCCATATAAAAAAGGTTCATAGTTTAAGTCATTTCGGGAAGAAACCAAATATAAGTCAATACTGATAGTTGAGGATATGTTACTTATTGTTTGGTAGTGCAAAATCTTAGATGTAAGCTCCAATGCATACTGCAAAATGCAAAATAATTGAGCACATTGCACATTTATCCTTTTGAAAGTGCACAACTAATTCATAACGGAAAGAAAAATCCGCATATAGAATTCGGAAAATACCCATAAGAAGCCTTCAAAAAGAAAAACTGCCAATAACATTTAATCGCCGATTCTGCAGATTTGACGCGTGTTTCATACTGCAGTTTTGTTCACAGGCAGTTTCATATATAGTTTTATTTAGTGTGTACGCTATACTGGCATATACTTTTGTTATCTTCTCTTCATGGTCATCTCGATCTGGCTACGTTGTAATCGTCTCCTAATTTCAGGTAAAACTACTTATATCTTAATCTTGGACTCTTAAATTTTGCTACTACCTTTCTGTTCAGTTTCAGTTCTATAATAGAAAACTTGATCGCCTTTATCAAGCCTTAGTTTTATGCAAAAAGTTCAAACTCTAAGATACATGTTCAATACCAAATTTATTCATAGATAACTGTCAAATCTTTCGATGAACTTTCAACAATGTTGCATATGATGTTGTAGATTTCTATTTTAAATGTGATGAAATATGATGGTATCTCCATTCATGGTATAAACCTAGACAACTGTTACAGCATTATCCATCAAAAAAAAGTAAAGAAAAATGTTCTACCTGATAATGACAGTGTTACACTGCAGCATGAGTACAGATGAGTGGCTGACAAAGAAGTAAGAATGGAAGCATGCCAGTTCGATTTGCTATTTAATAGTATAATATTATATGGTTAATTGGTACACAGGAGAGACGCTTGTTCGATTTGCTGTTATTTTTTAGGGAATGTGCAGTCAGTGTAGTTGTTACGTGTACAGAGAGGATAGGGCATGTGACATATGAACATAAGGGTTGAGAATTTGGACGGGATGTCATTGGCTGGGAAGGGTAGTTTGGTCATATTAAAGGTAGCCATGGAAAGGATAAAAAAGGAATTTGAGGTTAAGGTGATGTGTGAGGAAGAAGAAGGAAAGACTTGATCGTAAAGTTAGAAGAGAAGGCAACGATTTTGTCATTCTTGAGTTTCGTAGGGATGATTGCTTTTAGACAGTGGTTAAAAAAAAAGATAAACGTACAAATATATAAAAGATTGTTTATTCTAATTATACAAAGATATGATATACCCATGATTTATTTGTAAATGAAAGGATTCAGTTTACCGAAATGTGATTATAGTCCCGTTCAGGTACTGCAGATTAAAAACATCTCCATGATGATTTGTTTTTCAGACTGTATTTAATGTCTGAAAGGTAATAGTTGCAACCAGATTAGCATCAGGATTAACGTCTAATTTCTTTCTTATTAAGAAAATGTATCGCATGATAGAGAAAGCAAAAAAAATTGATTACACCTAAATTCATGCCTGCATATTTCGTTTACAAAGAGGTTTATGTTGATCAGAGAAGCTAAAAAAATTTCCTTTACAATTAAAATTTCAGTGTAAAATTTCCTATGTTATTACTATCAGGTTACTTAGCTGTGAGATCTAAATGTTTCGATGCATTCATCTATTGTACAATGCTACCATATGTTCTAGTCACACAGACATTCTAGTACCCTATTGAAAAATCATTTATCATTTTAACATCAAGTCTGACCTTATTTTATAGGTTCTTGATATGTTATAGCAGGTCATTTAGTAGTTACATAAATAAGTAGAGAACAATTTCTTGACTTGTAATGTGCATTATTTTAGTTTATAACATTTATCGAGTATCATCATCATTGTATAGTTGCTAACTTAATTATCCTTTGTAGCCCACTTAATTGAAGTAGTGGATGTCGCTTCAGTTGAAGCTGAAATTGCCAAATGTAGAAAAGAAAACGTTGAACGCATATCTGATGCTGAAGCTTGTAAGGTACATGCTTCCTCATAAACTTTGATTCATATGGCTGTATTTGCCTTTTGTTGTACTTTGACATTGATAATATAGACCGAAGAATGTTGCCGAAATATTGAATGCCAGCATATCCAAAGTATTGTAGGATATTTTCAATAATAAAATTATCAAGAAATTTAGTAAAATCAGGCAAGTCAATTCTATCTTTCCAGTGTGTGTGTGAGTGTGTTTGGGACACCTTAACTTCATTAATACGTAGACAACTAGGAATCTGAGCATATTTATTCTAAACAGCTTAGTCACGGTGCATGCCCTCAAGGGAGCAAGCAAAGAATGCATATATACATGGCTATAGATGGATCAAACAATCTACCTTAACCTATTCGGTACTGTGTTTTGGAACGAGTAGCTAGGTCTTATGCATGTGTGTGCACCACCATTTCGAACTGCAGTGCACTAGAGTTTATGTATGTGTGACAGTTTGAGTGGGTATGTGGCTGTGTGACTTCATGTTTGCATTTATTTTTTGCATCCGTTTGAGTATTGTCGTTTGATTGGTGTTGGTGTGTGAGTGGATTAGCGAGTGTGTGTATGAGATCGTACTGTGTTATACAACCTGTATTGTTGCTATAGTTCATCTAGTGCATCCTTTTGCTAACTTGTATTGGGAATCTTCTATTTTATGATTCTTGGGCTATCCCCTTTGCATGCCTGTATACTTGATTCTATGGATTGCTTTCCATATGTATGTTTATTGTATTTTTCTTATTTTGGGTTCGCTATAGCAACATGTCCTGTTGCAAACTACTCAGACCTTGTTTTATACTCAAACCTTATGTTATATTCAAGCCAGTATTAGTTATTACAAACTATATTAGAGCAAAAATATGTATGCATGAGTGATTCAGGTAAGTAACGTAAGTTCATATAATAAAAAGGTGGAATTGCACCTTATATAAAATGTATTAAAATAGAATAATTGCCTCTATAGAGTCCTAGGTTGGGTGGTATTTTTTGTTTTGTTTATTGTATGGGATTTTTTGCTACTAGGCAGCCTGGTTGACGACTGTTTTAATTGCCTGTATACATGTAATTGCCGAACGTTTGTAATACTTTCCTTTGTGCATATACATTCGGAGGCTTATCCACTGTCCCTCCAATTACGGTTCAGTACCCTATAGTTGGGAAATGAAATAAGAGATATGTAATATAAAGTTTTTACTGTGCATGTGTATTATATGTGTGAGTTCCAGTTGTTATATCTTGCTATATGTGTATTTATGGGGTTGTTGTGAATACTAATCTATGCAAACCAAATAAAAAGAAGAAAGTTGGATCTCTGGGTTATCATTAGGCATTAAATTATCATTTAATGTGCAACAGGTTCAAAAGTATATAAATATTAAATTTTGTCAATGTAATTATGGTCAAAAATAAAACTTGTGCACTCGAACAAGACTATAGCTAAGTATTAAAATATCGTTAGAAATGCACATAATTATATATGTGTATCACTCCTGGTTCATATATAATGTGTTTTGTGTTTATCAATAAATGGTATGTATGTTCATATATATAGTTGAACATGTTAGTGAACACATTACGTGCACTGGAAGCTAAAGGGAATGATGTATTTATCAATAAGAAGGAAAATATTTATTACTTAACAACAGATTAGCTGGAGTTGTTAATACAGATATGAAAATCAACCACATTGGGTTGTATTGTTGAATACGGATTATCTTCCTCTCATCATTTTACTCCATTTTTTTAAAATAACTTTAACCATATTTCTTTGACCATGTTGATTTATCAGCTAAAATTTTAACCCATACAAGGAAGTTTAAGAGTTTACATTAGTACATAGGTAGATTGACAAATAAACAGTGGTATTTATCCTGTGAGGCTCAGGTTGCTGAACTGGGGAGATATTAGACACGAGACACCGCATCCATTACAAGTTACAAATAAGGACATAATATCACGTTTTGTTCTTCGATTTGTGTACTGCAAAACGTAAGTTTCTTGTAGTATGAATTTCCCTTTTATGCTAACTCCCTAACTTTTGATTATTTTTCTTTAATAAATTTATCTACTATTGTAACATTCTAGTGAAGAGTTGAGAAGTGGTTTATTTCAATGCAGACAAAAAATTTCTGCTACAGATTTCGAGATGAAAGCTATGAATCACAGGTGCACGTTACTGACTTTTTAAAGCTGTATGCTTGATTGGATATACTGTAGTGATATTTTTATGGTCTGTTTAAATTTATGTCGTGTAGGGAATTATTATATTGGAATTAAATCCTATAGACAATGAAGTCTGTTAACCTTAGGTATATTAATTTTGCATTGCGCGATCTTATTACTTGTTATAAACTATCACGAAATTTTATGGTCTCTCATGGATAAATTGGTCCAAGTAGCTCAGTCAACTGTTTAAACCCCAAACAGTATGTTCTGTTTTATCTAAAAATAGTTGTGTTATATTTTTACCATTGCATTATACCACAAAACTGAATATGTGCATTTATAATCATGTATTTTGTTGTTTTGTTAATTATTTCATGCAATGATGTTAAAACACACTTTATGTTATAGACAAAATATATTAACTGTAAAACCTATTGTTTGACTGCATATTTCAAATGATATTCATCCTTCTTATATTGGAGACCAATCTTGTTTTTTGTTCCGGAAAATATGCGATGGGATATGTACTTGTTAGGAAGATAGTCATGATATTGGGATGAACTAAGCTGGGTTAAGAAAGACAGGAAGCAAAGTTAAATCTTGAGACTTCCATCTTTCATCAATTATTATCTTGTAGTTTCATTTGCATTTGTAATTTACTTATCAGACGTTATCACAGGTTAGGCCTTGTTATTTTTCTGACATTCTTTTTTCTTTTTTGTTACAGCTAACACCATCTTTTTCAATGCTAGTTTTTTTACTAGTTATAAATAATTCATTAGATTGACCAAATTTTGTTTGTTTCGGATTGCGAGTCTGTGAGTACAACATAGTAATGCTATCCTTTGATGTTTTGACTTTTGAATCAGATTACAAATTCAGTTTAATAACAGGCTATGGCCATGTATACATGAGACAAACTCACTAGGTAGTAATTTTTTCACTTGACAGCATATTTCTTGAATGATAATTAATCAGTTGACTCTTGTGTTATACTCAGTTTAAAACGGCTGGCATTGGTTGACAAATCTAAGCAGGATAACAAATATTATTGCATTTTCAGTGGTGAGAGTATTTCAAGCCATGATTTTATGCATATTGAATATCATTTTGAGTGCAGTGATGGCCTTACATTAATCGAAGAATCATCAAAAGATCTATACTAGAACAGAGCTCCATTTTTTTGTAACTAATATATCCATAGATTAAGGTTGTTCACTTTATATTCGTTATGCAATACGTACAAATAAAATGGGGCCTTGAAACCCAGAAGCAGCTAAAAGAACCGTTAGAGTTGTAATCATCTTGGCAATTACAGAAGCCTTGACTGTTTCTGTAACTCTCTTTTTAAAGCGAAGAGTTATCAGATATGCTTGCAGCGGTGCGGAAGAGGTTATAGACTGTGTTATGAAGATGGTCACTCTTATTAGTCTTTCTGCCATTATGGATAGCGCATAAGGAATTCTACCAGGTTTATCTATTTATCGTTCACATTAATTTGATGTGTGAATCATTATTACAGCGAGTATGCTTTCATGACCCTGTTATAAATGTTAGGCAGAAAAACTTATGATTGTATGCATTAAAGATAAAATAGTTTTCTCGGTTGATTTATAATAATTAATTAAGTTAACCAAGCAACGAGAATCAACTAAGTTATGTTAAAATTAAACAAGTTTTATAAAAATGACGAAGTTTAAGTTAACTAACTTTTATAATAAATAAAAATAATACAATTAATACAACAAAGTTTAACAAATAATGATGATATTATATTTATGTTATTTTTAATTGTGTTGCACTTTCAATACAAATTTTTCCTTCTATAATTTATGAATCTTCAAAGCCTAAATTTTAGTTCAGTTAACCAAGTTCATGAACATGACGATGTTTGATACACATGTGCGACCTTACGGTACTCTTTTATAGTGCCTCTAGATTTACAGATACGACCTAGTTCATAAAACAACTGTGGAATTACACTTGCATTGAAATGGTGAAAGCATACTTATTATTGATTGTTGTGTGCTTGTTTGAATAATAATCAATTAATATTGTTTTAATCTTACTTGATAATTCATGGTAAATTCTTATTGTTTATTATCAACCTTATTTACAGGTAAATATCTTTTCCGGAGTGAAGTCCATTAGCAACAATGGAAATGACTTAAACTGTTTCATGTATTATGATATTTGTTAGTACTGGTTGTGTAAACTTGTTTGTGAATGCTTATGGTATGTGAATTAGCTTATTTTGTCAAATAACGGTTATCTAAACGACTACGCATAATCTCAATTATTTGAATATGTTGATTATATGATTAATTCTTGATTTGAATATGGTAACTATAAGATTGTTGCTGATTTTAATATGATTACTTTATAATTGGTTGTTGGAAATAACATTAGCTTTAACAGTATATAGTAGCATTTAAAACATGTTACAAAACCATTAGCTTACCTTAGTAGCATGTTAAAAACACTACAGAAACAAATGTAACACACCACTTGAATTTTTAATAGCACAAAATAAGTGCAACAAAAAATTTTTAGTTGCACAAAATAAATGCTACAGAAAAGCAAAAAAATACCCACATACAAACCTTTGGTAGTGTTTGGAAAACGCAACTGTATAGAAATATTGGTAGCAATTATCAAAAAGCAAGACTTTTAGTTGCAGGACCTGTAGTAGCGTTCTTTAAAATGCTACCAAAGGGTTTTGGTAGCGTTTTCCCAAACGCTGCTACAGATTAGAACGTTAGCGATCAAGGTCTGAGAGGTAATTAGAATACCCAACTTGAATGACTTCACTATTATCGAGAGATGGTATTAGTTCATAATGGTATAAGAAGTAAAAGGAAAAAATTTCCAAGATGAAAGGAAATAAAGGAAAACTTGTGTATATATGTAATGTAAAGGAAATATAAAAAAGGGATTTGCGAATAAATTGGAATTCAAAAGTTATAAAGATATTTTCGAGATTAAGAGAATTAAAGAGACGAGTTTATATAAAGGACCCGAGCTACCAATTTACTTAGTTTTACTGTTAACATTTGATAGTTAAACAATTGGCTATCAAATGAATTATTCTATTGGACGTGTTGTTTCGAAGAGCCCGGGATGGGGACGACCCAAAACCACTTCGAATCAACTATGCAGACGCGACTAACATGCTGGCTTAAAGATGGAGCATTGAAGACCATTGATCTTCATGAGCGGAAGAACTACTTGACAAATTTCTCTGGATTGCAACTAGAGTTATTTGGATTGTGATTTTGTCATGATTGAAATCCACGGATTGCAAGCACTTCTCGCTGCAGATCATTGGGGCCATTCCTATATAGGATGTGGTATGAGAGTGCCTTCGGTTCATCCTATTCTTGGATGACTTGTATGGACGAGTGTCTAACGGAGTATTTCCTGAATCTCACGTATGTTGACTTTTACAAATATACCAAGTTTAGTGGCGGAGAAATTCTCTTGCCTAACACCCAGAGTATATTTGTGGACGTCGATTAGTGATTAGAAGTATCTGATGATGTGGCATTCAAAGTGAATGGTGGCCTGATATTTTAAAAGATAAACGTGACCTCAAGCCTCACAATCAGGAAATGACAAAAATCGGGCGGGTAGCATGGCTAGGTGGGTCATACCCAAGCAGGGTGTATTATCACTAATCTAGAGAAATTCTTTATTTGTTCTTCTTTCGATTCTGTATCTCCGCGGATGGAGGTGGGTCTCTTAAAACCATCAGGTGGTAATATATTCGCTACACTCAAGCTAAATGAGCGGGCGGTTATGTGTAGCCGAGTTGCAAGACATTCTTGTTGAGCCCTAGCGTATCCCCTTTAGAGTACACTGATCAGAAGGTGGTCCCATACCTTGTCATAGTTGGAATCCAATCTCCAATAAGAGCCATGCGGTTTTCGATTTTATAATAAATATGTAGAGCGTGAGATGCAAGCATTCTGCTATATGATTATTTATTTGTCGTTTGATAGACACTATTATAACATCACTGGATTTTGATATATCCAAAATGTTTTGGGTTATAATAAGGTAAAAACCGTCCATGTTTATGTGTGAGCTGGTCTTACTATTATCCTTTTCTTTCAAAAAGGATTTCTAAAGTTAAACAAGTTGTTATGCTGTGAATTTATCACTGAAAGTATTCCAGACTGATCTGGGTAAGTTTTGCTTTGCTTCAAATGGCTCGGGTCAGACCGAGTACATTTCCAGGTTAGGTTTTCTTTTGGAGTCCAGGAGCTGCAAGCAGGAGGCTTCACTATTAGTTGTTTAAAGTTATTTTCCCGCTGTGACCGGGATATGTTATATTCTGATGATTGGTATGTATATATAGTCTCTTTTTGTAAAAAAAATTGATATATTATATTTATTCGTTCCGCTGTGAGATTTTTATGTGTCTATCTTCTTATTCTCCTATCCTAATATTTCTTTCTTTCAACTTCTCATCCACTAAATTCTTTCTATTAACTTTCTGCTTTTTTATATAATTTGGGTTGACCGTGGTAGTTAAATGTCAGCTTAAATTATATGGAAAAGTGGGACATTACAGCGTGGTATCAGCGCTATTGGTTTAGTAATAACCTTGGCTCTGTGGTGTAAATCGATAGAGATAGGGTAAGTAAAGCCCTAGATTGAGTTGAGTGTATATTTGAGAGAGCGTATTTTTAATTGATTTTAAATTATTTTTATATAGTTTTGTCCGAGTTATATTTTTATATAAATATATTTTTCTTAAAGGACGATAAAATTGATTTGTTTGGATAAATTGATTAAAAATTCAAATTGGAATATTAAACTAAAAAGATTTAGTATAATAGAAAGAGATTTCACTTATAAAATCATATTTGATAGAAGTTAATCTATTATTAATAAATGGATGGGGATTATGTAAAACTGAAGTAAAAACAAACGAGAAATATTAATGTTGAATCTAAATGGTTTGGTTGAATTGATATGCCTTGTTTGTTTGTTATATATTGGGTGGTTTATGTAGAATTCATCGACAATTAAATTCAAAATTGAATGAATTGAAAATTAAATAAATGAATTCCGGTATAACTAATTGAAAATAAAATCACTTAGGAAATACGACTGAATGGTTTAGACTTGGATTGTTATTCCCATTAGAAAGTGGGTTAAGTATAGCTTCTAGAAGTCTATGAAGTTGATGTGGGTACACAGATTGGAAGTACGGAATTGGAGGGCGAAGAACAGTTAGTTTGATTTGTTCCGAATTTAAATTGAGTTTCTGACAAATAGGTAAACCTTATATTATTGGTTAGTGATTGATTTTATACCCCTGAGTTGGGTAGCCATTTGGCTTTTGATTATCTTTTTGGAGGAGTTGAGGCCCATAGTGGCAGTTGTTCTGGTCAAACCACGCAGAGGAAGTGCTGGCAAAATTTTCAAAAATTTTAAGAATTTGAATTTGTTACGGAAATAATTTGTTTGGAAAATAATTCAAGAGAAATTATTTTAAAATAACTGGGTTCGGAGCATTCTTCTTATCTTTTAATTTCGGGGATGAAATTCTTTAAAGGGGAGAAGAATGTAACATCCCAGATTTTTGAACATTAACTACGAATATTTAAATCTGTTTAAATATCGATTCGGTGATATTGATGGATTTTATATCGAACTTATTAAATAAAAATGGAGTTCATAAATATCATTATGAACATGTAGCATCGAACGACCGTTAGTGAAAAATTAAATAATCGTGCATACCTTGTAAAATAAAATGAAATGAAAACTCAATGCCTAAGATTGGTCACCCTGAGTATTTAAAACCCCACATACTATATACTATAGAAGAAATGTTCCAACCTAAAGAGTCTAATCAAATTTAATATACAGCGATGTGAAGCCTTAATCAAAAAGTAATACAAAACAGCAAGCTGAATTCTTAAGCAAATGTACTATATAAAATGGTCTCCATCCCCTACTCACATCCTAACCTAAAGAATAAGGACATAAATCACCATACCCTAAATTTATACACAATACCCTATATATTGGAACCATGCGCAAGCCTATTCCACATACATGAAGAAATCAGAGAAAGCATGGGGCACCTTACTTCATCAAATCCCAGAAGTTTTCGCAATTGAATCAGAACTAGTCCTAAATAGTTTGGATCGGTCCCCAATTAATATTAAGCATTCCTTTAGCAAGGCTACGCACCTTGAGTGAGAAATTTGCTCTACGAATAGTTTGGATAAGTCGTTAAGCCCAAGATATAGAATTTTTTTTCTTTATTTCTCTACAAAGCAGGCATTTCCCTTTCTTTTCTATAGAATAAATTAATTATATGGATGTTCCAATACCTTCTTGTCATTTTTCCCGCGCTTTCTCTTTTTTATATAGAAATAACTAATTGTTCCTATGGTAACTTAATTATTTGGAGCTATTGGAGCGGGATCCACTTTTTGGGGAATATAGTCGAAGCAATAACAAGAATATTTCTAGTGGAACATCTTTCACAATCCCTGGAGAGATAGTTCTCTAATAGATCGACCTTCTACATTGGATCGGGATCTATCTATGAGTGTTATTACCAGGTTCCCTAGCAGCATTATATAAAAAATGAGTGGCATTAGATCTGGTTTCGAAGGAATTGGAATTTCGCGTATAGAAATTAAAAAAGAGCTTCGCACTTCGCCTTATTATTAATGCCGGATACCTTCGGAAGTAAGCAAACAACCTCCTCTTCGGGACTGGTCTACCACCTCTGAACTGTTGAGTACGAAACATGCCTGGGTTTGACTGGAGGTCTCCTGTAAAAGATGAGTATTGGCTACCTTATCCCTGGAAAATCACTGTACAAAGTATGGGGCAAACATGGAGCACCTGTCATTCGTTCTACTGATATTGTAAAATAAACTAATGTACACCTATAGAAAACTCTGCCTCATCCCTCTGTATATATCCAAAGCATCCACTTTGTTTTCATTCGTTTTCTCCAATTGAAAAACACAGAATTAAATCCAAGGAAAACCAAATATAAATATATAGATTGCAAAACAACGTACAGCCTCAAACAAAAAGTCCGTCGATCCTTTGCAGTAGACGAGGCATCATGGTCGATGGCTGGCAGGTTAGTGGCGGAGCTGGGTATAGCTGAGTGCGGCATGGTTGGTTAAAGTCGGAAGATGTGGGGGATCTGCAAGTTGAGGGTGGTGACGCAAGGAAGGTTGTTGATGAGAGAAGTTCTACGCACTAACTGGAGAACAAATGTATGCGGTAAAACTTTGGAGCTGCTGTTTTTCCAGCAAGGGATGCTGGCATGGCTTTGGGATGGGGCACACTACAGTGAGAGGCGAGAATGGTTGACGGTGGCTCGGCTATCGGAGACGGCGGCGTAGGAGGGGACCCAAACTGTAACGACCCGGAAAATCTGAACCAATTTAAAAATTTTAAATTGGCTAAAATAGTGGATTTTAAATATTTTAAATTAATATTTTAAATAATCACAATGAAAAGTGAGTTTGAATCGACGTTTGAAAACGAATATAATTAATTCTAATTATAAACAAGGCCTGAAATGGCGCTGCAGTTTCAAAATTTGAATTCAAACTTTGTCGGACTGTACCGGGTGCAAAACAAACAGATTTGAGTGAAACCAAAAATATTTAAATCTGTTAGTGAATACCTATCTAATGAATCTAAAAAATCGAAGTTTCATAGCGGAAAGCAAAAGTTATGGCCAAATGAATTTTCAGAAAGGTCGCTATGGAATTTATATAGCCCGTGAAATTGGCCATTTTGCAAACGACCTCGGAATTCGACGAAACCACTTTTGTTGGATCCGGGATGTGATGTTAATGCTAGGTTTCAAATTTCATAATTTTTGAAGCTAGTATGTGAGCGTGGCAAAGGAAAACGTGTTTTGGTCAATTACAGTTAAATTGGATCGACCAGAAATGGGCCTTTTTGCAAACGGTCTCAGAATTCGACGAAACTAGTTTTGTTGGGACCGCATCGTCAAAACATAGCCAGATTTATTTTTCTGGAATTTTTCGAATTAGTTTGTGGCCTGGGCAAATTGAAATGTACGTTCAATTCGAATATTGAATGTTATATATTTTAATTTGAATGGAAACTGACTGAAACAGTCGAATGGGCCTTCGAAGCATATCCCATTGTGTTCGGAATGGTGGTAAAATGCTGGGGACGACAGTCGTTGGGTTTGGATTGGTGTTCATGGGTGGAAGAGGGAATTTTAGAGATTTTAAAATATATAAATAAAATAAAAAAATCTCATTGGTCAGAAATTTAATTTTCTCTCTCCCCGACAGTCGATCGAAGGCGGAAAACCCTTCAAACCTTCTCCCTCATTTTCCGATCAATCCACGCCGAATTAGCTCGTGCCACAGTTGAACTTTTTGAAGATCTTCCCGAGCTCTTCAAATTCATACCTGGTTTCGATTTTTTTGTTGTGTATTTTGGGAGAACGGACGCCAGGAAGATCACGTCTTCAAACCGCCGCCGACCGCGATTCCAACCACCGAGCGCCGCCGCACCCACCTGCGCACGTGCGCCTCTCCTCCCCCTTCGACGCTGCGAAGGCTGATCGACGAATAGCTACACAGATTCGAAGAAAAATCCAAACCTAGTTTTGAACGAAACAACTGAGGTATGGCTTTGTTTAATTTCAACTGCTTTACCACCTTTAAACCATTGCAAACTTTGAACAATCATATCTTTTTCGTTTCTTGACGAAATTCGATGAAACAGGAAACATCGTGACCGTGTGGACGTCTTCTACATTCTAGAAGAGACCGCATATTTTTCTGAGCCTTCTGCTATTTTTGGTGGAGTGGAACCCAATGTGAGATTTCTAATTTATAAACGATATGGAAAACGATGATGTATAAATTATATAGTCGATGTATGAGTTATATAAGCGTTGTACACCTCATGTATAAGCGTTGTATAAGTTGTACGTTCGATGTATAATTTATATATGTGTTGTAAAAATTATATATGTGTTGAAATAGAAGTGAAATGCTATATATAAATATATATAAATACGCCCCTCGTCCACAAACCATGGACGATGTTTATTGGTTGTGATAGGTGTGAAAATTGATTGATAGCGAATGGTTGATTGGAATTGTTTGTGGTTGATATTGATTGATTGTGGTTGAAAAATACCTGTTTGTGGTTGAGAAATATTTGGTTGAAACCACATAGGATTAGTTTGTGGAAATGAAATAAATATACATGCCGCATGTGTGCGAACTAGATGCATGAATCCCCATTGTCAAAAACCACGAGATTTTAAGGTAGAGTGAGGAGTTGTACTAGGGACGGTCCCGGTTTTAACTACCATGCCGTTATGCGGCCGAAATTTTGAATAATATTCATGTGTTAGAATTATTTTCATATGTTGAAACTATATTTATTCGTTGAATAGAAAACCTTCATGTGTTGAATTGAAATTCATTCGTTGGATTGAAATTCATGTGTTGAGTGGTATTCGTATTTCAAATATAAAAATCACATTTTTATCTATATATATAAACTATAGAAAACCTTCATGTGTTGAATCGATATTCATTCATTGGATTGAAATTCATGTGTTGAGTGGTATTCGTGTTTTAAATATAAAAATCACATTTTTATCTATATATATAAACTATAGAAAACCTTCATGTGTTGAATCGATATTCATTCGTTGGATAGAAATTCATGTGTTGAATGGTATTCGTGTTTTAAATATAAAAATCACCTTTTTATCGATATATATAAACTATAGAAATATTTCATGTGTTGAATCGATATTCATTCGTTGATTTGAAATTCATGTGTTGAAAGGTATTCATATCTTGAAAGAAATTGTTTTATAATAAAAATCCCATTTTTATCATCAATATGAGATATATATAAAATAATCTTGTTTTGAAATAAATTGTTTTATAATAAAAATCCTATTTTTATCACGTATATTAACTATATAAAATAATCTTATTTTGAAGTAAATTGTTTTATAATAAAAATCCTATTTTTATCACGTATATTAACTATATAAAATAGTCGAGTTTTGAAATAAATTGTTTTACATTAGAAATCACACTTTTACTACATACATGACTTGTTAAAAATAGTGAAGTGTTGAAATAGAAGACAGTTTGATAAAAATATCATTTTTATCAAAAGTATGAAATTCATATGGTTTTGAAATCGAAGAATCGATATATATATATATATGTATATGTATATATATTTAAATATAATTATAATATGTCGAAAAACGACGCTGCAGTTTGTATTTTGAAACCGTGATTTCAAACGATTAGTACGGGAGATCCGACCTTCGGATTATCCTGAAATCGCAACCGTTGGGTTCGCTTTGGAAATATCTTTCCAACGGCACCAACTTTGTAAAAATCCAACGGTTGGATTGTCTAGAATGTTTAATTCAATTCTGAAGAAAAAAAGCGCCAGAATCGATTATATATATATATATATATATATATATATATATAACTATAATATATCGAATAACGACGCTGCAGTTCGTATTTTGAAATCGAAACTTCAAACGATTGTACCGGAAGATCCGACCATCGGATTTTCCCGAAACTGGAACCGTTGGATTCATTTTGAAAAGATCTTTCTAATGATGTAAATTTTGTGAAGATCCAACGGTTAGATTTTCAAATATATGTAAATCAAATTTGAAGAAAAACAGCGCCACGGCTGCGTTATGGCCCGAAGCGTCGTTTTGAATAAATTGGCTATTTTAAAATAAATAAAAATAGCGATGAATTGTTATAAAATATTATAAACGATATGGATGTGAAATTTAGAAACTAACTGAAGGTTGGTTAGGTCGAATGGTTTCTTGGGTATTGATCTGATGTTGGTTTCGGCCTTCGGGGTTAATATTTGGGAAATCGTTCTCTTACTGATTTACGGTTAGCGACTAATGAATTGAAATGATGCGTATGTGTATTTGTGTTGCACTTGGTTATCATATACGCGAGTTGCTCAGAAAGACCGGGTTTATCCCATTTTGAATAACTGAATCGACGATAAGAAATCGAAGATGAAGACGGTGGTCGAAGACCGGAGATCTTCACCTCGTTTGGATGGTAACCGAGGTCCTGATTGGGAGGCATCCCAAAATATGGATAATGAGTGGTGATCGTCCTGACGTAAGTGGTGATCGTTGGGTTTGTGAGGCATATAGTGCCTCCGGTTTCGTTCAGACATAGAACGGACTTGCAAATGGACAGTGTGTCTGACATTGGAATTTATTCTATGTGATTGATAGCTATCAGTTACACGGTGTGAATCGCCTGTATGGCATGCTAAGATGCAATGATCAAGGCTTCTGTTGAAAAGCAAAGTCTTGTGGTGATGATCAAAGCACCGCCTGTGTGGCGTAGCTTTGTGTATAACGTGTAATCGCGAGCCTCACACTCCGGTATGAACCAGAAACGGGAGAGGACCTCAGGGAGGACATGCGTTTTCTTTCTAGCTAGAAGTGGCGTCAGTGGTTTTACACGCCCTGACGAGTTTGACTTATGTGGTTGTTACTGTTGCGAGGCGCCTCGGTTAGATCGGACAATCCGGGTCCGATGGAGTCATTCGTTGGCTCATTTACGCCCCAAAGTGCGGAGGGACGCATTGTTCAGGCATTATAATCCACTTCGTGTGGACCGGCCCTGACGATCCAAGGTACGGTTGCGGTTGTGGCTGAGACATGGGCTAGATTGTCTCAAAGTCGGTAAGGACTATCTTTTGCCTTGGTTCATGATGGAAATCCAATTTCCAAATACGACATCGTGCGGTTTTGATTGTATATATATATATATGGCAACATGATATATGGTACCCATGCCGTCTATGATTGATAGTTATGATTCGAAATTGGTTTTGAAACATATCAACACTAGTAATAATATCAAATGCTTTTGTTTTATTCGTATCAAGCATATTTTGGCCGTTATAAGGTAAAACTCTATCCTCCGGTTTGCTTTGCATTGTGTGATGGGAATTGAGTCTTATAATGGCTTCATTTGTATTAAAAGCATTGCGATGTTTAAAAAAATGATTTGTTTTGAAGCACTGGCAATCCAATGGAGTAAACCAGTTCCACGAAAGTGGCGTGGTCTTGTGATTAGCCATATTTGGAATGTGTTGAGTAGATTTCTCATACCAGTCCCATGACTGACTCGTAGTTTGTTTCACTTTCAAACTCGGGTGCCCCTTTTTCTACACGGGCAGCCTTGTATTCAGGTTTAGCTGGCTTTCTCTGGATAGCTGGAGCTGAAGATAGATTCTATCATTTACCTCTTTTTATGCTGTTCAGCTCCTATTGTACATATTATGTTTGTTTCCGCTGTAGACATTTATGTATAGCTGAACTGTATTTGTTCTTAATATGATCCTATATACTGTGTAACTCTGATGTTTATGTTTATCTAGTATATTCTATTGTTCATTATCTGGTGTATTTATTTATTTCTGTTCTGCTATTATCTGTTTATGTGTTATATTCCATGGATTACCCTTGCCGCCGTCAGTACGGGGTTTGGGGTCGTCTCATTTGGTATCATAGCTTTGGTTAAGCTTATTTCTGGAATATAACATATTAACGAACTCGTCAGAAATAGAACCAGTAGTGTTCTAGGACGAATAACTCATTACATATAGGATCAGCAATATCCTAGTATGAGTATAGCAGAATTAGAACAACTCGTTAGAGATGGGGTCAGAAGTGCCTCAGAATGAGTCCAGGGTAATATGTTTTTAAATAACGTATTTGTGATAATATATATAGGCTGGTTTTAGAAATATGATTTTTGAATATATAAAAGATATATATTTGAAAATTAAAAGAGTATATGAAATTGATTAGTATATTTTTAAAAAAGTTATAAACAAATTGATTGTTGTTTGTGTTGTGTGATAATAAATTGGATTAATTAAATTATTGAAACGATAGTTAATTTAATTAATAAGAGAATGAATGGTAGGATTTATTCATTTAAATCACACATTGAACTGATTAGAAAATAGATAGAAATATATACTTGTGCATTATATATGTATGAACAGGTAATTGGATAGTCGTTGAGTAAAGATTTTATTTGCATGCCCGACAAAGAGGTAAACCTTAATGAGTTGGATGCAAAATATTACTATATCAACTCCTGTGAGTGCCATTGGATGCGGAGTGCTGGTTATTTTGTGTGTAATAATAAATGTCGCCATAGGATAGTAACAATTAATTTTGAACTATATTACATGGCATACTTCTGGAAGATAGGCATACTTCATCATATACCACATAAGCATTTGGAGCTTGTGTGACGAGGTGGAAGATTTACCATATGAGCGAGAGGCTTGTATGGCGATGACTATATTTTACAGGTTGAACTGATGACTGATATGGACTATTTAAATTGTAACGATAAAATTGCCAGATTAATAAAAACCCCACACGGGTCGGGAGTTAACAATAATCACGTCTCTCTAGTTATTAGATACTGCACATGGACTATTTATTTCCCACACGGGACGAGGTGACGAGGATTTATCCTCTGGAGCAATTAAAATACACACTCCCTCAGGCTTTGACAGGGTGACGATAATTTATTCTATGGAGTTATTATCTATACACGCTCCCCTGTAAAAACCAGAATATATCACTATAAATATGTGTGTGCTTATTAGGATTTATTGGGTACCTAATACGGCCTAATAAATTTCCAAACCTCTCCCCGTACAAAGGAGGTTATGACGAAATTTTTCGAAAATTCCGGGTGTTAGCCAAATTTTTGAAGAATTTGAAAATTCTTAGAAACTGAAAAGTTGGAGAATGGAAGCCAGATTGAATGTAGAAGAGATTAATCAAACCACTTTCGACTTTGTTCCTTTTCGGGGACGAAAAGGTTTAAGTGGGGGAGATTGTAACGACCCGGAAAATCTGAACCAACTTAAAAATTTTAAATTGGCTAAAAGAGTGGATTTTAAATATTTAAAATTAATATTTTAAATAATCACAATGAAAAGTGAGTTTGAATCGACGTTTGAAAACGAATATAATTAATTCTAATTATAAACAAGGCCTGAAATGGCGCTGCAGTTTCAAAAATTGAATTCAAACTTTGTCGGACTGTACCGGGTGCAAAACAAAACGGATTTGAGTGAAACCAAAAATATTTAAATCTGTTAGTGAATGCCTTTCTAATGAATATAAAAAATCGAAGTTTAGTAGCGGAAAGCAAAAGTTATGGCCAAATGAATTTTCAGAAAGGTCGCTATGGAATTTATATAGCCCGTGAAATTGGCCATTTTGCAAACGACCTCGGAATTTGACGAAACCACTTTTGTTGGATCCGGGATGTGAAGTTATTGCTAGGTTTCAAATTTCATAATTTTTGAAGCTAGTATGTGAGTGTGGCAAAGGAAAACGTGTTTTGGTCAATTACAGTTAAATCGGATAGACCAGAAATGGGCCTTTTTGCAAACGGTCTCAGAATTCGACGAAATTAGTTTTGTTGGGACCGCATCATTAAAACAAAGCCAGATTTATTTTTCTGGAATTTTTCAAATTATTTTGTGGCCCTGGCAAATTGAAATGTATGTTCAAATCGAATATTGAATGTTATATATTTTAATTTGAATGGAAACTGACTAAAACAGTCGAATTGGCCTTCGAAACATATCCCATTGTGTTCAGAATGAGGGTAAAACGCTAGGGACAACAGTCGTTGGGTGTGGATTGGTGTTTGTGGGTGGAAGAGGGTATTTTAGAGATTTTAAAATATATAAATAAAAAAAAAATCACACTGGTCAGAAATTTAATTTTCTCTCTCCCCGACAGTCGATCGAAGGCGGAAAACCCTTCAAACATTCCCCCTCATTTTCCGATCAATCCACCCCGAATTAACTCGTGCCACAGTTGAATTTTTTGAAGATCTTCCCGAGCTCTTCAAATCCATACCTGGTTTCGATTTTTTCATTGTGTATTTTGGGAGAACGGACGCCAGGAAGATCACGTCTTCAAACCGCCGCCGACCGCGATTCCGACCACCGAGCGCCGCCGCACCCCCCTACGCACGTGCGCCTCTCCTCCCCCTTCGACGCTGCGAAGGCTGATCGACGAATAGCTACACGGATTCGAAGAAAAATCCAAACCTAGTTTTGAATGAAACAGCAGAGGTACGGCTTTGTTTAATTTCATCTGTTTTAACACCTTTAAACCGTTGCAAACTTTGAAAAATCATATCTTTTTTGTTTCTTGACGAAATTCGATGAAACAGGAAACATCGTGACCGTGTGGACGTCTTCTACATTCTAGAAGAGACCGCATATTTTTCTGAGCCTTCTGCTATTTTTGGTGGAGTGGAACCCAATGTGAGATTTCTAATTTATAAACGATATGGAAAACGACGATGTATAAATTATATAGTCGATGTATGAGTTATATAAGCGTTGTACACCTCATGTATAAGCGTTTTATAAGTTGTATGTTCGATGTATAAGTTATATATGCGTTGTAAAAATTATACATATGTTGAAATAGAAGTGAAATGCTATATATATATATATATATATATATATATATATATATATATATATACACGCCCCTCGTCCACAAACCATGGACGATATTTATTGGTTGTGATGGGTGTGAAAATTGATTGATAGCGAATGGTTGATTGGAATTGTTTGTGGTTGATATTGATTGATTGTGGTTAAAAATACCCGTTTGTGGTTGAGAAATATTTGGTTGAAACCACATAGGATTAGTTTGTGGAAATGAAATAAATATACATGCCGCCTGCGTGCGAACTAGATGCATGAATCCCCATTGTCAAAAACCGCGAGGTTTTAAGGTAGAGCGAGGAGCCGTACTAGGGACGGTCCCGGTTTTAACTACCCTGCCGTTATGTTGCCGAAATTTTGAATAATATTCATGTATTAGAATTATTTTCATTTGTTGAAACTATATTTATTCGTTGAATAGAAAACCTTCATGTGTTGAATTGAAATTCATTCATTGGATTGAAATTCATGTGTTGAGTGGTATTCGTGTTTTAAATATAAAAATCACATTTTTATCTATATATATAAACTATAGAAAACCTTCATGTGTTGAATCGATATTCATTCATTGGATTGAAATTCATGTGTTGAGTGGTATTCGTGTTTTAAATATAAAAATAACATTTTTATCTATATATATAAACAATAGAAGACCTTCATGTGTTGAATCGATATTCATTCGTTGGATAGAAATTCATGTGTTGAATGGTATTCATGTTTTAAATATAAAAATCACCTTTTTATTGATATATATAAACCATAGAAAACTTTCATGTGTTGAATCGATATTCATTCGTTGATTTGAAATTCATGTGTTGAAAGGTATTCATATTTTGAAAGAAATTGTTTTATAATAAAAATCCCATTTTTATCATCAATATGAGATATATAAAATAATCTTGTTTTGAAATAAATTGTTTTATAATAAAAATCCTATTTTTATCACGTATATTAACTATATAAAATAATCTTGTTTTGAAATAAATTGTTTTATAATAAAAATCCTATTTTTATCACGTATATTAACTATATAAAATAGTCGAGTTTTGAAATAAATTGTTTTACATTAAAAATCACACTTTTATTACTTGCATGACTTGTTAAAAACAGTGAAATGTTGAAATAGAAGACAGTATGATAAAAATATCATTTTTATCAAAAGTATGAAATTCATATGGTTTTGAAATCGAAGAATCGATATATATATTTAAATATAATTATAATATATCGAAAAACAATGCTGTAGTTCGTATTTTGAAACCGTGGTTTCAAACGATTAGTACGGGAGATCCGACCATCGGATTTTCCTGAAATCGCAACCGTTGGGTTCGCTTTGGAAATATCTTTCCAACGGCACCAACTTTGTAAAAATCCAACAGTTGGATTGTCTGGAATGTTTAATTCAATTCTAAAGAAAAACAGCGCCATAATCAATTATATTTATATATATATATAAATATAATTATAATATATCGAATAACGACGCTGTAGTTCGTATTTTGAAATCGAAACTTCAAACGATTGTACCGGGAGATCCGACCGTCGGATTTTCCCGAAACTAGAACCGTTGGATTCGTTTTGAAAAGATCTTTCTAATGATGTAAATTTTGTGAAGATCCAATGGTTAGATTTTCAGATATGTGTAAATCAAATCTGAAGAAAAATAGCGCCACGGCCGCGTTATGGCCCGAAGCGTCGTTTTGAATAAATTGGCTATTTTAAAATAAATAAAAATAGCGATAAATCGTTATAAAATATTATAAACGATATGGATGTGAAATTTAGAAACTAACTGAAGGTTGGTTAGGTTGAATGGTTTCTTGGGTATTGATCTGATGTTGGTTTCGGCCTTCGGGGTTAATATTTGGGAAATCGTTCTCTTACTGATTTACAGTTAGCGACTAATGAATTGAAATGATGCGTATATGTATTTGTGTTGCACTTGTTTATCATATACGCGAATTGCACAGAAAGATCAGGTTTATCCCATTCTGAATAACTGAATCGACGATAAGAAATCGAAGATGAAGACGGTGGTCGAAGACCGGAGATCTTCACCTAGTTTGGATGGTAACCGAGGTCCTGATTGGGAGGCATCCTGAAATATGGATAATGAGTGGTGATCGTCCAGACGTACGTGGTGATCGATGGGTTTGCGAGGTATATAGTGCCTCCGGTTTCGTTCAGACCCAGAACGGACTTGCAAATGGACGGTGTGTCTGACATTGGAATTTATTCTGTGTGATTGATAGCTATCAGTTACACGGTGTGAATTGCCTGTGTGGCATGCTAAGATGCAGTGATCAAGGCTTCTGTTGAAAAGCAAAGTCTTGTGGTGATAATCAAAGCACCGCCTGTGTGGCGTAGCTTTGTGTATAACGTGTAATCGCGAGCCTCACACCCCGGTATGAACCAGAAACGGGAGAGGATCTCAGGGGGGACGTGCGTTTTCTCTCTAGCTAGAAGTGGCGTCAGTGATTTTACACGCCCTGACGAGTTTGACTTATGTGGTTGTTACTATTGCGAGGCGCCTCGGTTAGATCGGACGATCCAGGTCCGATGGAGTCATTCGTTGGCTCATTTACGCCCCAAAGGGCGGAGGGACGCATTGTTCGGGCATTATAACCCACTTCGTGTGGACCGGCCCTGACGATCTAAGGTACAGTTGCGGCTGTGCTTGAGACATGAGCTAGATTGTCTCGAAGTCGGTAAGGACTATCTTTTGCCTTGGTTCATGATGGAAATACAATTTCCAAATACGACATCATGTGGTTTTGATTGTATATATATATGGCGACATGATATATGGTACCCATGTCGTCTATGATTGATAGTTATGATTCGAATTTCTTTTGAAACATATTAACACTAGTAATAATATCAAATGCTTTTGTTTTATTCGTATCAAGCATATTTTGGCCGTTATAAGGTAAAACTCTATGTTGCATTGTGTGATGGGAACTGAGTCTTATAATGGCTTCATTTTTATAAAAAGCATTGCGATGTTTAAAAGAATGATTTTTTTAAAGCACTGACAATCCAATTGAGTAAATCCGTTCCGCAAAAGTGGCGTGGTCCTGTGATTTGCCATATTTGGAATGTGTTGAGTAGATTTCTCATACCAGTCCCATGACTGACTCGTAGTTTGTTTCACTTTCAAACTCGGGTGCCCCTTTTTCTACATGGGCAGCCTTGTATTCAGGTTTAGCTAGCTTTCTCTGGATAGCTGGAGCTGAAGATGGATTCTATCATTTATCTCTTTTTATGTTGTTCATCTCCTATTTTACATATTATGTTTGTTAACGTTGTAGACATTTATGTATAGCTGAACTGTATTTGTTCTAAGTATGATCCTGTATACTGTGTAACTCTGAAGTTTATGTTTATCCGTTATATTCTATTGTTCATTATCTGGTGTATTTATTTATTTCTGTTCTGCTATTATCTGTTTATGTGTTATATTCCAAGGATTACCCTTGCCGCCGTCAGTACGGGGTTTGGGGTCATCTCACAAACAGAAATAAAAGGCACGTGCTCTTGTTCTGAAAGAATGGTCCAGAGTAAGGGATTGGAGTCGCTTACATGGTGGTCTGAAGTCCAGTGGGCGGTGAAGGATCCGGTATGATGACATACGAAGGAGAGAGGTGACATCGGTGTGCTTAAACACACGGGGAAGTCTGGGTTTTTGCATGGGTTTACTGTGTAGGCGGGTGTGATATTTGAAGGTAGAAGGAGTTCGAAGAGGCGGTACAAAGAAAAAGGAAGGAAGGGGCAACTTTATGGCTTGAACCTGTTTATCAGGACCGTGAAGAAGCTTCAGGTGGGATGTAGTGAAGTTTTAGAATGTGAATGGTGATATATGGGGAGGGTGAAGTACGGTTGGTTCTCACATTACAGAATAGAAAGAAAAAATATGGTGTGGCAGATTAACAGTGAAGATGGATGGAAAGAAGGGAAGATTTATGGTGAAGTGTAATATGGGGAACAAAAGTTAGAATATATAAAATGGGGTAGTTGGATTCATGAAATAACAGTAGGAGATGAAGGAAAAAGATTGAAGGTGGCACGTTGGCATGAGGCTAGTAACGAATGGGCTGGTATTTGGTTACATGGCCTTGGGCCGATTGGTTAATTATGTGCTGATAAATAAATAAAAAATGCACTGGAGCATTTCGTTTGTGAAAGGAGCAGGAACGGTATAATTTGATGAGAAAGTGATTTAAAACGTCTAAAGGATGAACAATTCTGTTGGGTTAACAATAGCCTGCACAAAATAATTAATTGGAGAAGAAGTGTAGTGTATGGAAGGTAAGCGGTGGAAATCTACGTAATGGGCTTCGAGCCTGATGGAGGGAAAAAATGGGAAAAAGAAAATAAAGGGAATGGATATGTTGAAAAGGAGGAAGTCGAGGCATTTTGTTAGGGATCAGGAAATCTTGAGGCAGAAGAAGTTAACGCGGGGAACATTAGCCATTAATCACTTTAGTAAAGGTAAAGAAGATAATTAGTTTAACGATAATATTTATACTAGTTTACAGATTATTTCAAATTCGATTTAAAACTTGAAATAACGATATCTTATACATACGTTAATAAAATTCAACGAAACAGGATTCATTGGGATCACGGCGACGAAACCGAGGTGATCGAGCTGGTTTGGTGTCAATCAGAAGCTGCTGGAATTTTATGTAATTTCAATGTATGTTTGAAATTATATAAACAGCACGGCAATCGTCGAACGAAATAAAGTTGAGTTAATTCTCACACTTTTTTGGAATACCGTGATGTGATAAATCCATATAATTATAACTTATCATTAAATGGTTGGATGCTATGGACGCTATTGATTGCAATCGTTTGATTAGTTAACGTTATATTTGTCGTTTAAAATGCAATTTTATTATCTAGTATTATTGTGATATGTGGTATAGGGACGAACCGGATTCCTCAAATAAATTGTACATTATTTATTGATATATATGAATTGTTTACCCCAAATGACATTAAACTTGTCTGGATGTTGATGATTAAACTAATGTTAATCGTTGTTGTAATTTTAATCAATCGACAGTATTGATTAAGTGGTTATCAGTGATGACTTAAAATCTATCGTTTTATGACATCGTTTTGCCGTCAGGCAAATCGATAAAGTATTAAAGTTATAAAATTTATTTTATGACTGAATTGAATTTTCAAGTTTATTTTGATATAAGTTAATTATTATTTAATAATTGTTAATAATGATTAATTATTATTTTTCTAGTTAACATTGGAATTAACTACTTTTAATGGAGTTAATGTTGACGAATATTATTATAATTAAAACGATGACTTTTAGTTGTAAGCTAAATTAAGAAGTGTTCAAATGGGAATAAGCTGTGATTGAAGTCTAGAAAAAGCTATTAAAGAGATTATAATCCATGTTTACAAACCAAGTTTGTAAATTAGTTATAAGCTAATGCGGGAGATTAAAACGAGATTATACTCAAGCAGAATAAGTAAAATTGAAATAGGTTTCAAATGGATGGTTAAATGGATTTGTGCTAGGGTATTTAAATAGTTAAAGAAATCTAGTAAAAAAATTATAAGGTAGCGTATGATGTAAGAAATGGGTTAATAAACCATATTGGAAATTACAGAGTAAATGGGGATTTGAGATATCGAAATTAATATTAGATTTGAAGTTACGAACTGGTATCTATCTTAAGATAAGAACTTTGGCGATCAAGGTCTGAGAGGTAATTAGAATACCCCAACTTGAATGACTTCACTATTATGGAGAGATTGTATTAGTTTATAACGGTATAAGAAATAAAAGGAAGAATTTTCCAAGATGAAAGGAAATAAAGGAAAACTTGTGTGTATATATAATTTAAAGGAAATATAAAAAGGGGATTTGTGAATAAATAGCAACTGAAAAGTTATAACGATATTTTCGAGATTTAGAGAATTAAAGAGATGAGTATATATAAAGAACTTGAGCTGCCAATTTACTTAGTTTTACTGTTAAGATTTGATAGTTAAACAACCGGCTATCAAATGAATTATTCGATTGGACCTTTAACGTGTTGTTTCGAAGAGACCGGGATGGGAATGACCCAAAACCACTTTGAATCAACTATGCGGACGCGACTAACATGTTGGCTTAAAGATGGAGCATTGAAGACCGTTGATCTTCATGAGCGGAAGAACTACTTGACAAATTTCTCTGAATCACAACCAGAGCTATTTGGATTATGATTCTATCGTTATTGAAATCCAACGATTGCAAGGACTTCTCGCTACTGATCCTTGGGGTGATTCCTATATAGGATACGGTAAGAGAGTGCCTTCGGTTCAACCTGTTCCTGGATGACTTGTATGGACGAGTGTTTGATGGAGTATTTCCTGAATCTCACGTACGCTGATTTTTACAAAAAATATACCAAATTTGGTGGCGGAGAAATTCTCTTGCCTAACATCCAGAGTATATTTGTGGACGTCGATTAGTGATTTGACGGATCTGGCGATGTGGCATTCAAAGTGATTGGTGGCCTGATATTCTAAAAGATAAACACGACCTCAAGCCTCACAATCGGGAAATGAAAAAAATCGGGCAGGCAGCATGGCTAGGTAGGTCATACTCAAGCAGGTTGTATTATCATCAATGTAGAGAAATGTAGAGAAATTCCGTATCTGTTCTTCTTTCAATTCTGTATCTTCGCGGATGGATGGTGGGGCCCTTAAAACCATCGGGCAGTAATATATTCGCTACACTCAAGCTAAATGAGTGAGCGGTCATGTGTGGCCAGGTTGCAAGACATTCTTGTTGAACCCTAGTGTATCCTCTCCAGAGTACACTGATCGGAAGGTGGTCCCATACCTTGTCATAGTTGGAATCCAGTCTCTAATATAAGCCATGCAGTTTTTTATTTTATGATAAATATGTAAAGCGTGAGATGCAAGAGTTCTACTAGATGATTATTATTGGTGGTTTGATAGAAACTATTATAATATCACTAGATTTTGATATATCAAAAATGTTTTGGGTTATAGTAAGGTAAAAATCGTTCGTGTTTATGTGAGGGTTGGTCTTACTATTATCCTTTTCTTTCAAAAATGATTTCTAAAGCTAAACAAGTTGTTGTGTTGTGAATTTATCACTGAAAGTATTCCAGACTGATCCGAGTAAATTTTGCTTTGCTTCAAATAGCTCGGGTCAGACCGAGTACATTTCTAGGTTAGGTATTCGTTTAGAGTCCAGGAGCTGGAAATAGGAGGTTTCACTGTTGGTTGTTTAAAGTTATTTCCCGCCGTGACAGATATATGTTACACTCTGATGAATGGTATGTATATACAGTTTCTTTTTGTAAAAAAAATCAATATATTCATTCGTTCGCTGTGAGATTCTGATGTGTCGATCTTCTTATTCTGCTATCCTAATATTTCTTTCTTTCTACTTCTCATCCTCTAACTTCTTTCCATTAACTTTCTGCTTTTCTATATAATTTGGGTTGACCGTGGTAGTTAAATGTTTGCTTAAATTGTACGGAAAAGTTGGACGTTACACATTACGTAAAAAATTGTGTATCGCCATACATGCAATCACAATATCACATTGCACAAAGAATTTGTACGAAGGCATTTTAACTAATGTATGGAATTTTTTTTCAGTACACCAATACTTCGTTCAATAACATTTCTTAGAGTGCATGTGCATGGTTGAATCTTTCTTTCTTGTTTGTAGCGGCGTAATTTCTATAACTTTTCAACCAATATCATGTGTTGCGATAAGGGGATAAAAAGCCTCTCGTATATGTGTGTAACAGAACAACTGACAAGATCTTAGCTAAATCAATTTGGTTCAGGTGCATATAATGAGATTTTTACTATAACTAATTTGAATCAGAACATAATATCACTGATTTAAATGAAAAGAAGCACATATTGAGCATGCTTGAACAACGTATGGTGCATTAACATTAAAAAGTCACGCAATAATGCCTCCAACCCACGTACAATTCAAACCATAGAGAAGGAAAGTTGTGCTAAAAAGCTATCGGCAAAAGTGAGATAATGATTGACCACTCAAATACCGTGCATGAGCTTCACAAGATTCAGCTTTCGATCAAATCTAAATAAGATACAAACCACACTTGTCAAAGGTCCAGTATACCTAACTATATTCTTAATTGTTTATGAATTACTAACATTTCAATGGTCAAACCTGTCTATAGTTATGAAGGGCCCCCTATGCAATACCATGCAGAGTCAAACGCAATTCAAGGGCAGCGCAAAGGGGCTACTCAAACACTGATCCAGAGAAGTTCATACATTTATGGGTAAACAAAGATTTCATAAGCATCACTCATAAATAACTAATCCAGACCAATACAAAGAGCGGAGCAACACAATTTCATTAAAAGAGAAAAATAACCTTAATGAGTGCAGATGTGACCTCTTATATCGAGCATCGTAAGACAACTCAGCTGCACTACCAATCTCAGGTTAGTACTATGCAGACAATGGACATACGTACAATAGAAGTCAGCTCCATAGACGTCAATGATTCCTAGGAAAAAGGCATAATGTTCAACATATAAGAGTGGCATAAAAACCCTATATGTTATCATAACATAATGCCATACATTGTTCAAGCATCATACATTGTTCAGAAAGAAATTGAAGAAATTAAAATATATACACAGTCTTCTCGTCTAGTCTTATCAAGTACATAAATGCCATGACCTTTGCAAATATAAAATATATACGAATTTGTGAATACTCTTGCAGTCATATGTTTTATGCAAAGTATACAAAAAGAAATTGAAGAGGTTACCTCCTTTGATATATGCTGCAGTCGATGAAAAGAGATCTGCGATATGCTGTTGTAGAGAAAAGAACGGCTGCTTTGCTATATAAAGGAGGAGGACAGCTATAAAGCAACCAATGCTGTATAAAAAAGGGCAGCACTTTAAGTCAGCAACCAGCAGCTGAAAAGGCTCAAATTATCCACTTTTTACAGTTCAACAAATTTGACTAATTCATAGCTGAATGATTCCCCAAACTAAATGCTTTAAAAATGCTGAACATATTTATCCTTTTCGAATCAGCATTGGAAAAGTGTTTTTTGAGGAAAACAAACATAGCCTCACTCTATTGGTTTGAAATTGCAGAGGCTAAATTATGGTTCATTTTAACAGATCTCATGTCATCTCCCATTCCAATCCAAATCTGTTGGAAAACAATGGCTGAGTTGTGGACAACGTCGCTCTCTTGAAGACGTTTTGACGATCTGGTCAGAGGTGCAAACCAGTCGTTCTCAATCATCGACGCCCTAGGATAAAACAGCCTCGAAAAAATAATCTATTTAGTTGCACAACAAATCAATTCAGATTTGTACTCTCTAACAAAAAAGTAACTGCTCATTTCTGTCTTTGTTTGAGAAAAATGGAGGAGAAAGAAGAGAGATATAAAAAAACATCGTATTTTTTTGAGTCTGAACGTGTTACTAGTATTGTGGAGGAAGTCGGTTCAGATCTGAAAAAATTGATCTCAGTTTTACAAAGTCAAATAAAAACTGGTTCAAAAAATGTAAGGTATTTTGGTCTAAAATTATAAGTGACTACACCACAAAGGCCCAAGCCCGAGCCGAGCCGGGTCGAATCGATCGGTCGTGCATGTGTGTTGGTCATGATCATGCATTCTCTCCCTCCTCACAACAAAGTATGTATTGGGAGCCCCAAGGCCCTAACATTGCTTCTAAGAAACAAATATAAATACTTTGTTTCTTTCACATAATCTCATGATGTAGGACTATTCATATAGAAGCCATCTAGCCCTTATTCAATTTTTATATAATTCATCTTTATAAAAATAAACCATTTTCCAATAATCCCCCACTTGAATTTTATTTTTTAAAATACTTCCCAAGCAGTTTCTAAAAACATAAGATTGTGCATAAACAAATGTGTCATCCAACTTGAACCTTTGCATAGTGGATAAGATTCAATTTTTACTAGAGTGATATGTGGTCTTGAACTCTATTCATGACATTAGACCACACATAACCTTTTCTCTAGTGCAATCAAATAAGCCCGTGCATTAATGGCCATGCAAATCTATCCCAGTTTAGTGAACGCTCTAGAAGTTTTTCCCAAATATTCATAGGAAACGTCTACATTCACATAGGTGAGTCTATCAAGAGTACTCCTAAAGGTAGGTACTCCACTCCAATTAGAGTATAAATCTCATTAAGAGTTTCCATCAACTCATCCTCTAATCACTCCAGGAATACATGCTTCTTAATATATAAATTTAGCATGTTCATCTAATATCACAACACAACTTGTTTTTACCCATTGAACCTAGTTCTTGGAATCTCCAGTCATTTAGGGTTACCATTGTGCGTGATTCCACAATCTCAGGGCAATAGTCCCATTCTTTTAGAATCATTAAGGACTTTCTTTCTGGTCAGTCCTTTCGTCAAAGGATCTGCCAAATTGTCATCACTTCATATGTGATGTTCTCTGAAATACTGTGCATACGACTATTGTTTCTTATCGTTGTAATATCGGTTCTATCCTTCTTTCAATAGTCATCAAATTTTCATCTCTATATGTGATTTTCTCTTATAGTTTTGTGCTTACGACTGGCATTTTCTATCATTGTAATAACAGTTCTGTACTTTTTGCAATAGCTGCAATGGCCCAAAATTCCGGTCTAATTTGAGCTGACTAAATAACACAAGTCCAACCCCAAATTGCCCTGGAAATTCAAGAAATTAATAGAAAGAAGATAGAGGGTGAGGAAAGATAAGATAGAAACTTAGAATAGAAGAAGAAGAAGAACACAACATCAGAGTAACACGAACCTCACAGCGGAACGAATAACATATAATATATGTAACATAACTTTGAAATATACATTTGTACTTGAATATGCATCATTACCAAAGTACAGCACTTACAACACAGTGGAAATAACTATAGCTATATAATCCTGAAACCTCCCGCTCCAAGCTCTTCTAGTATATCTGTAAATCCTGACCACTTGACTACCTATACAAAATTGGGCACCCAAGAGTTTAGGGAAAACAAAACAAAATAAACTCCGGGTCAGTCATGGGACTGGTATGAGTAAAACAGTTTAAAACAGTTCGAACAAGTAAACGATATCTCATAAGACCACGCCATATAACGCAACGGGTTTTTCCCTTATGAGAATCCAAAATACCTTTATATCAAAAACCCTTGGATATTATAATAATGTCTATCAACCACAATATAATAATCATCTAGCAGAAACGCTTTCATCTCACGTTCTATATATATATATATATATATATATATATATATATATATATATATATATATATAGTATACAATCAAAACCGCAAGCACGTATTGGGTAATGAATTTCCAACTATGACAAGGTATGGGACCACCTTTCGCTAGTGTACCTCTAGAAAGGAATACATTGGGTTCAATAAGAACTTCTTGCAACCCGGCCACACATGACCGACCACTCATTTCGCTTGAGTGTATCGAATGTATATCACCAATAGTTGGGATCAGCAACTGTTTCCCGAATGGGACAGCATCAACAATAGATTTTTAGAAATAAATGAAACTCTAGATTAGGTGATTATACACCCTACTTTGGTGCGACCGACTTAGCCATAATGCCTGCCCGATTTATGTCATTTATCGGTTGATGAGGCTAGAAGCTACGCTTTATCATCATACCAGATTCACTTCAAATGCCACATCGTCAAATCCATCAAATCACTGATTTACGTCCTCAACCATACATTATGTGCTAGCTAAAAGAAGTTTCTTCTCCGCTTCCACTCTTGGTACGGTTAGAGAAATCAATATATGTGATCGTCTGGAAATACTCTGTCAGACATCCGTCCATACAAGTCATCCAGGAACAGGATGAACCGAAGGCACTATTCAATACATCCATCTTAGACACTGTTATCTAAGACTTATACAATAGCCCTTGCACTTTACTCCGTCTTCGATTATCTTTGGCACATATGATTCGCAACGCTTATTCCAATACAGAGTGGTTCTTTGGATAATAATCCAACCGGTCTCTCCATATTAACAACGTTAAAATGGTCAAAACTTCGATAGTCTGTGATTTAACCATCAAAGAAAAACAGGTGCGCAAACAACGATATTATTTCCAAATGGAAATTTATATCGATCAAACATCATTCAGCATTTATCTTTTTATTTCATTAATTTACTTATCTCCTGTTTCCCTATATTCAATATTTCTTATTTTCTAAATTTGGAAAATATACGTTATTAACAATGGAAAACATTTCCATTTCTTGTTTTCTTTATTAGAAAAAATTTCCGGTTTCTTGTTTGGAAAACATTTCCAAAGCTTCTTCATTGGACTTAGACAGATGTTCAAACAAACCATCGCGATGCCAACTCAAACCATTTCCTTTAATTACTAAATTCACTTAACCATCCTTTACCATCGAACCTTAACCATTCCTTAGTTAAAAATGAATTCAATCAAGTTGGGGTAATACTACCTCTCAGACCTTAACTGAACAACGTTTCTAACCTTGAAATAGACAAAGTTAACCCTTCTAATTCTTTAACAAGCTTCCTTACGTAACTCTCTTTCAAATCTTTTCTATTCGATAATTCTTTCCTTCGATAAGGTATATTCGATAACTCTATTCAGTTTATTATATTCACTTAACTCTTTTGATTTAACTTTAACTCTATTCACTTAACTCCTATCGAATAAACTATATTCGATAACTCTTTTAATTCTATTTGAATAAACTATATATTCGATTAACTCCTTTTACTCTATTCGAATAAACTATATATTCGATTAACTCCTTTACTCTATTTGAATAAACTATATTCGATTTACTCCTTTTACTTTAACTCTAATCGATTAAACTAACATCGATTAACTCCTTTCGATTAAACTAACATCGATTAACTCCTTTTAACTCGATTAAACTAATATGGATTAACCCCTTTTAACTCGATTAAACTATTCATTTATAAAGATTTACTTTTAGTAACGGTTCTTCACTTTACAAATGATTTCCCTTTTTTAATTCTATTCGTAAATGGTTTTACAAATATCCCCTATTCAATCTCATTTGTAAATGGTTTACAAACATTTCTCTTTCTGATTGATTTGTAAATGGTTGACAAACCTTCCTCGTTCTAATCTATTTGCTAATGGTTTTACACTATTTCCTTTTCAATCCTATTTGTAAATGGTTTACAAATATTTCCTTGTATATCTTTATTTATTCTACTCTAGTTATTTCCTTTTTTCTATTCTATTCATTTTATCAACATTTTTTCCTTTTATAAAACATTATTCGTTTTATAAACATTTCCCCTTTTATTTACTTTCGAAATATCTCCTTTTATAAAATCTATTGATTTTATAAAATCCCTTTATTTCAATATACATTGAAATAATTATTTTTACATCTCAGCGTCTTTTATGATATTTAAAATATCGAATAACAAGGATCAATATCATTCCAACACACATAATCCATCACAGATTATATAACACATCATATATCACAATATATGAAAAACAGTAAAATAAATGTTAAGGAATCCGTCGGATTCCTCTAACCTGTTTCCCTGCATCCACAGATGTTACATAATAAAATCAACATCACTTTAAGTTCCATATGATATATTCTGTTAAATAGAATCAATATAGAAATTCAACTAACTGACTATCAGTTCAATCAAACAGTCAACACACAGTCAATCAACCAACATTTAACAGTTCTAAAAATACAACATGAAATTATAAATTGTTCAGAGTTAGTGAGATTTACTCACTATGGCAGTTCATCGTTAAAGAACGATAAACTGTTGTTTGATCTGAATCAAACAGTTTATTTTTTCCATAATTTCAAATGAGTCTCAATCCACTTCCAGTCAGCTTCATTGGGTAGTGTCCGTCCATACGATCCCAACGCAACTTACGATTCGTTAATCTGATATTGTATGTAGGAGATATGATTTTTACAAGTCGATACACTATTTTAAATTAAATTAGATTATAACTAAAAATTTAAAGTTAAATTTTGGGCTCACCACTTACTCAAGGCACAAACCCGTTTCCTATTTACCAGACCCGCTCTCCCTCCTTTCTTCCCTGACAAAACCGACGGACCACTGCTCCTCTCGTTCAAAACAATTTCTGGTACTTCACTCTCCACGTTTTCACTCTCCTACCAATCATTTTCCAAATGGTTTCCAGCATCGAACTCCTCTTCAAAAACTCCACAACCTCCGGCCACGCACCCTCAACTCGCAAGCCTTCCTCCACCTGCGTCGACAGCAGGTAACCGCGTTCTGAATGGCGGACCGCGACAGTTTTTATTCTCAAAAATCCCAAAAAAATATCCAAATCGAAGCTATCCTCTCCCACAACTCGAATCCATGCTTTAATTCGACTAGAACCCACCCAGTTTACTGAAAGTCGGAGCCCTAGATGGCTGGTTCATTCGTTGGAACCCCCCAACAGTCATCGCACAACCTCAAATTAATACTGAACCGAAGAGAATCCTTCAGAGATGTTCGAGTTTTGATTTATGGTATTTTGTATGATTTTGTTTTGATTTTACAAACCCTCGTTTTTTCTGAAGAGATGAAGAAAAGTGATGGCGGATTTAATTCACTGACTGAGGAATGAGGCATTAGGTTTTAAGAAATGTTAAGGGGGGTATTTATAGGGTTTAGGATTTAGATATTTTTAGTTAGATATTTTTATTTACCTTTTTAATATACGTTTTCGTCTTCTAAAAATTCGTGTGATCACACATGATACCCAAAAATCATGAAACTGGACATGTAGCTACAATTCGACATTACGGTCCCAACAAAACTGGTTTCGTCGAATTCCGACTCCGTATGCTCACACAACGTATTTTTAACTGTCAAAATACTGAATGTTTCTCACTCTAAAATCCCATATGGCCACACACTGACTCTAAAAATCACGAAACTGGAAATCTAACAACTATTTGACATTGCGGATCCAACAAAATTAGTTTCATCGAATTCCGACTTCGTTTGCAAAAGTGGCTATTTTTAATGCTCTAAATAGCCTATTTAAATATATAAATATATTTATATAAAATAGAATTAAATATTTAAAATTAAATATTATCGTCTATATTCACAGTGGAATACTATACAGCTCCAGAATATTCCTATATGAAATTTCTAACTCGATATTCACTTCTGGGTCAACCCAATATTCCATTTATATTGAAATTCCTTTTTAAAATATAAATAATTCCTTTATAAATTATAAAGGAATTCCACAGCGACTTTTCTGAAATTTGATTTGGACGTGAATCAAAATCTACACGACGAAATCCTGATTTTTCTCTTCCACTAGAAAGATATACTCCACCAGCTCCACACATTTCTTGTTTCACAGAAATCCGGCTTAAAACGAATCCGGTACATTAAGTTGAAGTTCGAATCGCCTAATTACGAACTGCAGCGCCATTTCAAGCTTGATTTTAATTATAATATAATTATACGTTCAAACTGTCGTTCAAATAATATATTCGTTATTCTAATTCAATTCCAAGCTGAATTAAATATCACAGATGATCCAGTTCACACCATATCGCCATTTCAGCCAATTCTGTTTATTTCAGAATTAAATATATTATTTAATTTATTATTTTAAATTAAATATTCACCATAATTAAATTCCATGACCATTAAATTCTCTAAACCACCATTTCAATAATTAAATAAATTAATTATAATACCTCTAGCAATGCGGGTCATTACAATAGCCGTGGAACTATCACAATATATTACACTACTGGTGTCGATTTTTCCCATATGGTGATCTCAACTAGCAGGTTTCTTTTGTTCTCTGCTTCTTCACTAGTTGTGGCTAGTGCTATTATCTCAGACTTCATAGTAGACTGAGCCAAAATAGTCTGTTTCTTGGATTTCCAAGAAACAACTCCTCCAGCGATGCTAAATATATAGCCACTGGTCGCTTTAGAATCATCGGATAAAGTTTTCAGTCTGCAATGGAATATCCTTCAAACACAGTTGGAAACTTTTCATAATGCAATCCAAGGTTCATAGTTCGTTTAAGGTATCTCATGACCCTTTCAATAGCATGCCAATGCTCTATACTAGGTCTACTGGTAAACCTGCACAATAATCCCACGACATAGGCAATGTCGGGTTTAATACATTCAGTGGCATACCGAAGGCTGCCAATGATGCTCGCATAATCGGACTGTCTTACACTTTCACCAGCGCTTTTAAATAACTTTACATTGGGATCATATGGTGTACATGAAGGTTTATAGTCAAAGAAATTGTATTTCTTTAGAATCTTCGCAATATAATGAGATTGATCCAAAGAAGGTCCCTTTTCTGACCTAGTAATCTTAATACCAAGGGTTACACTCTCCTCACCTAGATCTTTCATATCAAAATTGGCACGTAATAAAGATTTGACTGTGTTCATGGAAAGGATGTTTGACCCAATAATGAGTGGATCATCCACATAAACAAATATAACAGTACAAATGTCATTCTCAGATTTATAATGAATGCATATGTCACTTTCATTAACTTTAAAACCATGTGAAATTATTAAGTTATCAAAATTTTCAATCCATTGTTTAGGTGCTTATTTTAAACCATATAACGATTTATCTAATTTGCATAATTTATGTTCTTGACCATGTACTACAAATCCTTCAGGTTGGTCCATATAAATTTCTTTGTCTAATTCACCATTTAGAAATGCGTTTTTAACATCCATTTTGTGTATTATTAAATTATGAATTGAAGCAAGTGAGATTAATACCCGAATGGATGTAATTCTAGCTACTAATCGCGCTTTATATTTATCAACAGTACCATCAGGTTTTAATTTCTATTTAAACACCCATTTATAGCCTATCGATTTAAAACTAGGTGGTAAATCAACTAAGTGCCAAGTCTTATTGGATTCTAAAGAATCCATCTCATTATTTATAGCCTCTTGCCAAAAGTCGACATCTAAAGAATATAAGGCCTCTTGGAGGTTTGAGGGATCCTCCTCTATAGAAAAAGCACAAAAATATGAACCAAAATCTTTTACGGATCTTGTCCTTTTACTTCTTACAGGTTTAGTTTCAGAATTTTCATTAAGTTCTGTTCTAACAGACATACTTGAAGTGCCTCCACTATTCCTTAATTTAAAAGGAAATTTTGTTTCATAAAAATTAGCATCATTTGATTCAATTATATTATGTGTATTTAGGTCATAAAATCTGTATGCTTTGCTACTAATAACATAGCCTATAAATACACGATCATATGCTCTACTTGCCAATTTTATTCTCTTATGGTCTGGAATGTGAACTTATACTAAACAAACCCAAGTTCTAAAGTAGGACACATTGGGTTTATAATTCTTTTAAAATTTCATAAGGTGAAATTTTATTTTTAGATTTTGGGATTCTATTCAAAACATAGCATACAGTTAATAATATACCCCCCCCCCCACCCCCCACCAATGTTTCGCTGCACCCGAATTTAATAAATTGGCAACTACTAATTTGTTAAAGGTCCTAATATTTCTTCCAGCTTTATTGTTCCTTTCAGGTGAATAGATTGCAGTTCTCTCATGTACTATACCATGTAATTAAAAAAAATCAGAATTGAAGTAAATTCATATTTTGTTCCTTTATCACTTTAAATTAACGATTATATTAACTGTACTCATTAAAATAACGATTAGATTTCGTTTAAAATAAACGAACGTTTAAATCAACAAATTGATCCAATGTATAAATAATATTCAGCACATAACAAATAATTATCAACCATAGCAAACAAAACAAATCCTGACTAATTATATAAGTGGGTAAAAAACGAGTGAGTTATAGTCACTTTGATCTGTGTTGTATAACCAGACCGTTCCAGTTAATTCCAAACCCGTTCAATTCTATTCTGTTCCATAACGTCGTGCTCGTTAATATGGTCCCAATCTATCTTGAATTGGCCAATTCTAATAAGATATGAATACGTTGTTAATGTTTAAAGTTAACCTCATTTTAATAACTAATTAATTTATAAACCAACTAACTACTTTGTTTTAAATATTAAGGGCCGACTCCTTCATTCACCGCTTCGTACGTTCCAGCTATGTTCCAAATCATGACCGCAATTCCAGAACCTTAGCCTGAACGTTTAAACCCTGCCATGGTTTAAATCTTATGTGATTAATAAAAATTTAAAATTTAATTAATTAACTTCTAAAATAGGTTGCAATAATTACTTCTAAATAAACCACCTTAGGCCATTTGGTTTATGTTACTGAAATTTGGACTTCCTTGTTTTGCATGCCCATGATCTTGCAGCCCATCCTCCTACACATTTCAACCCAAAATCGGCCCATGTCAACTCTCCCTCCAAAGATAAGAACGGATCCGCCTTCACTTTATCCCAAATGCTCTTCATTTTGTCCCATCCAACAAAACATCTATACTGCCAAAAACAAATCGCAGTGCCACCACTCCACCGTTGATCGGAGTTTAATCGGAAACTCCCAAATCAAGCGCCCTAGCCATCTCCTCCCTCGGTTTGAACCTCATCACCCCAAGCCCTACTGTTATCCCGCAGCTCGTCCACAAAGGTCACACTTTTCAGGCGAGAACTTGTCCTCTACGCCACTTTAATTTCCATCAAAACCGATCAGAGTATATATCTCGCTGTCATTTATATGTTTTTTATACTTTGTAGATAAGTGTGTAGAACGAGAGATTTATGGGAAGAAATAATTGAATGGTTTACTTTTGTTCATTACTCCAAGCATGATTAGTTGGGTATTTTCTCTCATGAATTGAGGGAGTTGCGAAGTGAAAAACATCTGGCTTGGGGAAGTATTGCAGGGTATATACGTGAACGGGGTTTTGAGGATAAGAACAATGTATGTTCAGTAGACATAGGAAGCTATGTGTTTTCTCTTCATGTAGTAGTTGTGCATTAGTCTATTGATTTGAGAAGATTGAGGGGGAAAGACGTACTGGGTTGAGAGCATCATACATGTGTTGTCTCCTACCATACGGTCTACGTGCTACTGGGAAGAATAAGTTAGGCATGTTGTTTGTACATGTATACCTGTTGTTGCAAAGTGTTGTCATTCAACATTGATGGCAAGAATTTGTAGAAGTACACATATAATTAATTGATGTTTTGTAATGAGTTCACGCTAGTATTAAAATTTGTTAGATTCGACCTAGCAAAAGATTTTGTACAAGAGTATATGAACGTGAAGCTATTTCTATCTTATTTTACATTTTTCTTTTTCCTATTTATTTGATACTTAGCTTAGTTATTTTTTTGGGCAGAGCCGATGGGTTGAATGGACCCCTACCACTTTTATTAATATGCTAAGATGATTACAAGATACAACAGAGAAGAAAAAATAAAAAAAAAAGAAGAGGGGGCATAAGCATATTAACGCCTAGATACAGGAAAAAGAACACAAAAACACAATAAGAAAAATGCAGCACCATGTGCTCACTGAAATAACCGGGATCATACGTGAACTTAAGGTACTTGATATCGTTCCATATTTCTCTACAAAGGACTTTCTTCCATTAAGTGAAGTTGTTGTGTTGCGTTGGGTTGAAGACTCCCAGGTTATGCTCAGTCCATATAAATTTGATTAACTTCTTTAGAACAAAGGCATTAAGCCTAGTCTTCGGTCTCCTGTTACCATATTTCCTTCACAGAAGTGCCAACTGTCATTGCTGTTGAGTGGAAAATTGCTAATGCCAATCTGAACTAACGTTCCAGTGCAAAGAACTTAGACTTACATGCATTCAAAAAAAAGATGGTGCATGGTTTCATCCTGATTGCCACTGAGAACACAACTAGTTTCCACCATTCCAAAGCGAGTAAGCTTATCCTTTGTTAGAAGAGCATGGTTCACCACCTTCCAAAGCATCAGGTTCTCCTTAGCGCAGCTGTCTCTCTTCCACATAATCCTTTTCCATCTACAATTAAGAAGTAATGACGTACCAATAATAGCATTATATAACGATTTAATGTAGAACTTCTCACCTTGCCATTTCCACATTGTTGTATGCTATGATCCTGAAATCCTGCCGCAAGCTGCAATCCGGTTCTACTAAGCTTAGTTATTGAATAGGTTTGGTTGCATGATTTTTTTGGATTCAGTATTCTCTTTACTTACTTATACTCTCTTTACTTACTTGTACTGTCTGATATCAGTTGCTTTGGATGATTTCTATTTCCTGTTGTATGTTGTTTATTTCCTAGAAAAATCTTATACGTTTGATTATCATTATTCATTTCTTACATATTTAACATATGTTTTGTTTATTTGATCGGTTACGCTTACACTTCGAAATATAATATTCATCATAAGATGATGTTATACTGCTCCATATGTCATACTTGTTTACTTTTATACACGAAGGCCCAAGTATCCTATATTTGCATATATACGTACAAGTAGGGTCTATATATATAAATTATGATAAATAGCTTATAAAATATCGATAAGTTATTAAATAAATTCTGAAACTATTAAATTCAAAAATAATAAATTATTATCGTTAGATATATCCAACTGGAATAGTATATCACTTCAGATTTAATCAATATTGAATTATAACTCAATATCAACCAATTTCGAGTTAACCGATATCTAAATTATATAGAAAACCTTATTAAATTTATTTAATAACCATTATCGTTTATAACCGATTTCCATAATATTTGGAAATTTGAATTGGACATAACTAACAAACTGAAATCTCGATTTTTATTCTTTCTTAGAAAATTATAATCAAATTGATTCAGATGATTCTTGTTTCATAGAGTTCCGACTTAGAATGGATACCGTATATTCAAATGAAATTTCAAATCGTAAATTACGAACTACCGCGACGTTACGCGCTCGTTTATAATTATATATAAATTAATCGCTCAAACTTTGTTTTATAAACAATTTATATATTATAAATTCATTTAAAAATTCCAAACCAATATTTAATGAAATAAAATGAAATAAATATCTGACAACAGAAAGTACAGGACGTTGCATTCCTTCCCCTTAAAAGAATTTCGTCCCCGAAATTACTAAGTAAGCGAAGTGCTCCAATCCCATTAACTTGTCTAAAATCCAATTCATTTTAAATCTAAAACCAATTTATTATTGTTAATAAAAATATTCAAAATTTTCTAACATCTTGCATTCTCGGAAAAATTTGGCTGAGTCTCCCCAGTACGGAGTGACTTCTGCGATATCGCAGGATCAACAAATAAATATACATCGACCCACACGGTCGGAAAATAAAATTCAAACCCAAAAAATTTATTTTCGCGTAGGCGTACCTTATATAAGCATTAATGAGCATACCTTGCTTAGTCTACGTGCAATCTACGTGAAACGACCCAAACTTCCCCGTAAAGGAAAGGTCGGATTGCTTTGAGAACAACGCTCATCAGAACACAAAATAGAAGAACATTTCATTGCTTATTACAACAATTGCATCAGAGTACAAGAATATATCAGAGTATAAATAAATAATATACATTGGACATACAATATCAGAGAGTAAATTACATTTAAATAGCAGCGGAAAAATAATACAAAACACAACTGAAAGAAATACACGGATACAGAACTTTCCGAATATCACTTCAGCTGCAAACCTAGATCCTATGAATATAATATCCGTTAAATCAAAACTACTAGCTGGCCATATGGAAAATATAGGCACCCAGAGTTTAGCTTAAAACAATAAGCTCCAGGTCAGTCACAGGACTGGTGTGAGAACTAAAACAGTTATTAGCTTGACTTTAAAGTTAGGTAAATCACGGGACCACGTCGTATAAAACGGAACAGGTTTACTCCATATGAATCTTAGTTTAAAATAAAACAACGCAATGCTTTTTGGAAAAATGAAGCTATTTTAAGACTCAGGTCCCATCACATAATGCAACGCAAGTCGAAGGATAGAGTTTTCCCTTATAATAGCCAAAAATGCTTAATACGTGAAATTTCATCTTTTACTATTACTATAAGTGAAAAAATAAACTTCGATTATAAATGTATCAATCATAGGCGGCATGGGTGCCGTATATCATGTCGCCATACTAGTTCTACAATCAAACCCACATGATGTCGTATTGGAAGTTGGATTTCTATCTATGAACCAAGGCAAGAGATAGTCCTTACCGAATTCGAGACAACATAGCCTATGTCTCAGGTCTCAGACTCAAATGAGCCCTAGGAAGCGCTAGGGCCGATCATCCATCGATGATTAGTTATACCATAAATTATATGTTAGCCTACCCTATGGGGCATAAAATAATCTGGTCAGTAATGTCGACCAGACCACTATCGATATATATACATCGGAGGCGCCCCTCTATCCATCAAGTAATAATAAGCAACATCCACATGAGTAAAATGCCAAGGCTTGCAAACGCTGACACCCCTCCTAGCTAGAAACTAACATATGTCCATTTCCCTGGGGTCCTTCTCCCGTTTCTGGTTCATACCGGGGTGTGAGGCTCGCCAAGTAACGTTGTACACAAAGCTATGCCTAAAATGGGCTGTGCTTTGATCATCTACCACAAGGCTCTGCTTTTCAACAATAAGCTTTAATCATTTGCATCTTTGCATGTCACATTGTCAATCCATACCATACCATTGATTTCTGTCAATATATACCTCTAAGCTCGTACGTCTCAGAGAAGGGTGTTAAGCAAGAGAATAAATTCTCCGCTAACAAACAGATATATATTTAGCAGAGATCAACGAATACAACATAAAGGAATACAACATCAGACATACCTTCCATTTACAAGTTTATTTTGTGTCTAAACGAAACCGGAGGCACCTTATTCTTCGTCCCATATGTCCAATACAGGAGAGAGGTCCCCGCATATCCGTCGATCTCCAAGTACGTTTGGACGATGACCATTTATTACCTTATCTTGGGTGTATGGCCCAATCAAGACATCAGTAATCATCCAAAAGATGTGAAGAACTCCGGTCTTCAACCACCGTCTTCATCTTCGACTCTTAATCGTCGTAGAAGTTATTCAGAATGGGTTAAACCCTGTCTTTCTGAATAATTCACGTATTTTATAAACAAGTGCTATAAAACCCATCAAACGCCTCATTCCAATTCAGAATATTCTTTTAATAAAATATTCACATTTTTAATCTAATTAAAGATCCATTAAAACTCTAGTTCGGTTTTAATCTAAAAAATCATTACTTAATAATAATTCAAATTTTATAAATTAATCTAATCTATAACGGGGTAGAAGAACAAATGTTATTTTAAAACATTTTTCACGATAGAACCAAATTCATCTTCTTTTCAAAATTGGAATCTACATGGAAATCATAACAGTATATTATCGATATAAATTTCCGTGTCAGACTAATAATATAAATGGAATAACGACAAGGCCTTTTAAATTCCATATATAGTAATAGTCTTCATTCACAAAAGCTCATCTTGATTATTACCAAATTGAATTCCATTCAATTCTATTAAATTGGAAAACTTCACTTTGGATCATTTCCATTCAAATCTTAATAAAAGATTTATAAATTCCAAATTGTATTTTCACTGTAAATCGGGTTAAAGAATGAATGTCGTTAAAAACACCGCTCACAATAAACCCAATTCACATTTCATTTTATTCCAATTACTAAATATAATTGGAAACTCTAATAATCTTAATTAAAAGATTTATTCTTTTCATAGGGGTTTAAGAACAGTGTTATTTAAGACACCATTCACGACAAACCCAAAATTCAATTTGACATTAAATATAAGTGTGACGGCTCGCCCCGCACCAGCCTGCATTTCCTCCGAAGGTGCGCTGTACATATGCCCAACTAGCACGGGACGGTCGTCAGAAGAAAGGAAAGAAGAGAATTGACTAACAAGAAACCTGTAGAATGTCTCACAGCGCATGGAGTAAAATATAATAATAATAACATACTTGACATAAAACAGGTGAGACAGTGCATAAGCTGATAACTAAAATCAATGTCAACATAAGAGCAGCGGAAATCCAAATACAGCTTATTACAATTTTCCAATTTTACTGTCTCTAAACAAAAGAAAGCTAAAGTAGAAGGTACACCACTAATGCCCAAGCAGTGATCTTCAACAACTCAGGGAGAATACTATATATATATTACGTGGAAGCCTCCTGCTCGTCTCCGGATCATCTACCCGTGCATCGCCAGCTAACCTGTCTCTAGTCTGCTCGTGTGAGCACCCAGAGTAATAAGAGGAGACATAAAACTCTGGGTCAGACATAAAGCCTGGTATGAGCGATAAGCATCTAAACAGAACAATAACAGGTATACTAAACCATACCTGAACCTGGACCTGCAACCAAAGAGTTAGTATCACATACCGTACAGTACTCTAAGGTGCCATAATAAATAGTGTAAAGAATACGGGGGTGGGGTGTGCATGTCATAATGAAAGCAAACAAATCATCCATAGCAATCAACCTCACATCTCTCACTCAGTGCGTAAAGCATTCGATGTCGACCACTGTCAATCACTAGACCCATCGAAGTAGTGACGAAATTCGACTTGTACAACTACTGCTACTACCAAGCTTACCACATGGAGCCATGGCCAAATCTTTACAAATGACCCCACTTCATTGGTCTATAGCCCTTTAGTCGTACCTAGGCCACTATGGCCCTAAATCCGTTCACGTACCTCCCATACATAGTGATCCAAAATCATAGACAATTGACTGCCCCTTGGCACACGTCCCGCAGCAAAGCCCAATCATGAAGTGAACTCATCGGTTCCCAACTGGATCCTGAGCTCTAACTTCCCATATTGGACTACCTTTGCATCTCGGGTTATTGGTCAATACTGGGTCGGGTTCTCCTTCTAGCCATCAGTTCGGGTCGGGTCCCCTACTTCAGGTCGGTTCGTAGTCTTCTCCTGTAGCGGTTCGGTTCGGGTCCACAGCGTCGCATCGGTTCGGGTCGGGTGTCCCCCTTCGGGTCGGGTCAGGTGTCCTCCTCCAGTTCATGCTCCTTCTTCGATCAGCTCCCTTGCTCTCCATTTACTCCAATACGATCCTCCTCCTTTAGTCGATCCGATCACTCCGCCTTACTTCCGTCCTAGCCTTTCATCCTTAAGTCGATCCGATCCGAGCCCTTCGTCTTTAAGTTAGTCTGATCCCCAGCTTAACCAACATGGCCTTCCTTTTTGCCAAGCCTCTTATGTGCCAGATTCCGGTTCGGGTCGGGTTCCCTGCCCAGGTCTCTAATCCGATCCGAGCCCATATCCGATCCGATCTGAAACCCTGCACAACTTTCTACAACTTTTTCCAGCAACTTGTTTACGCCATTCGATGACGTTTTCGACAAATCTAACTATACTAATAAATCACAAATCATCCCAAACAGTCATAGCAACCTAGCAAACTAACCACAAACAACAAAACAATGAATTCATATGTCAAAATGGATCAAATATACCCAAAACCCCTTTATTTTCCCTTAAGCATGTTTAAGTAGAACTAATCATAGGGTTAATAGAACTTAATCAAATTGAACCAAATTTCTAACAGAGGTATAAAATATTATTTAATAATTTCTAAACATTTTTCCAGAATTTATTAGTGTATAAATTCGCTAATCTTCACTAATTACCCTTAATTACCGTAATTAGTGTAAAAACTATGCAAATCACTCACCTTTGCCACAAAATAAAACACCAAATCTGAAATACTCTCTGTTTGGGTCGAATTCCTATGTATAGCAGCAGCTCCAACCTTGCTCTGTTGCTATTTGGCCTTGTTTTGATGTAGTTTAGGCTTAATCTTCACTAAAAATGTGTTTTGGAGTGGTTTTAGAGAATGGAAGCCATTACTAAGGTCTCAAGAAGGTTTGTGGCGGCTCAAAACTGAAATGAAAGTGATTTCCTAACCCTAATCAGCCCTCCTATGCCTCTAAACCCGAAATTCCCCTCTGGGCCTAGCTGCTAATCACCCGGTTAAGCCCAATTAAGCTGTTTTTCACCATCTGAAACTTGTTTCAGCCATATCTCCCAAACGGTGAGTCCGTTTGGCTAATTTGACCACTCTACGAATTTGTAAACCATCATCCGGAGCCAATGGAGGTGGTTTTAAGTCAAAATTCCTTTCCAGTCAAAAGTTATGGCCAAAACAATACCAACTAGGGGTAAAATGGTCATTTAAAAATCGGGAAAAATCATGAACATGGGAAATGACCCAAATAGTCGTCTCCCAAAGTTACATGACCATACGACTTCGTATGTGAAAGAAATAAAGATTCTACGGTCCTATGATGCATAGAATACGGGTCGTTACAATAAGGTTCTGAATAGGAATTATATCGGCTTATATTCAATATCAAACTCTGAAATCAACAAACATTGTATTGGGAATAACGATATATATATATATACATATATATATATATATATATCTACCAAATTCCTCACAATATTTGTATAATAACGGAGTCCAACATTGAAATATTCCGAAGATAATTTCCATTCAAATCCATTTCAATATATATAAATATATATTGGAAAATCTTGGTTATTTTAAAACCATTTTCAAATCCAATTTATTTATTTCTAAAAATAATTAAATTATTATTCTAATTAATAGCTAGTTCATTATAATAAAAATATTTTTTTATCCTTTTAAAACTGGAATTTTTCATCAAAAATATTTTCAAATCATTTATTATGATTTTACATAATTTTTCCATGCTTTTAATTATTTTATTATTGCCCATACAATCGGTTTCCAATAACGACCACCGAACCGCATCCATGGCGAGCATTTTCCGAAATTGATTTGGACATATATCCAAATTTACCTGTTAGATCTAGAATCTCTTACATTCGTTGGAAAGCTCTTTTCGATATGAACCCAACGGTTCCGGTTTTAAGAGAATCCGACGGTCGAATCTCCTGTTACATCGATTTGAAGTTAATGGTCGAAATTCACGAACAGTCACTGCGCGGCGCGTTCTATTCAGGCCATTAAATATATATATATATATATATATATATATATATTATATGTATCGTCGATTTCCATTTGAATCGTATTTTATAAGTCGTTTATAAACCCGTTTTAAAATGATTCTAAATTCATTTTTCAATTTCAAATCAAAATTGAATATTTTGTATCTTTATCATATTAAAATGATGATATTTCAAAATATTATATTCTGAAATCGTTTCTTTTCGATATTCATTATTGTTAGACCCAAAAGTGGTTCTAACACCCAAATTGATTAAAAGCAAATAAGATGAGATAAAAATAAAAATGAACACACAGGATTTATAGTGGTTCGGCGAAGAAATGCCTACGTCCACTTATCTTTCACTATATTCACTGATTCAGTTGTAAATACAATGTAATAGTCACTTGATTTCACTCACAACTCGCTTATATTCACTCAATAGATTAAAACAAATAATGAAAGAAGATTTGGATTCTCCGGGAGCAATGGAGTTCGGATTATGGAGGTGGTTGAATTCTTAAAGTGCTGAAAAAAGATCCTTCTCTTTGTCTCCAGACGGGGTATTTATAGGTGTAAATTTGCTTGAAACTTGATCCGGGTCGGGGCCACATGTCGTCCATCCCACTATCTTCGGGTTCGGATGAACTATTAGGTTGACAACGCATCAAAGGAATGGACGTTATGGGTGGGAACTGATCATAGCCGGTCCGGATATCCAGGCGCTTTTGCAGGAGAATAATATGGAACATGGGCTCTGGTCGGAGACGCACAGATAAGGGGTTCGGATCGGGATATCCGATCCAACCCGGATTGGCTTGGATGCAACGCTCTCTTCTTCTCTAATCTACTCCGCTCCGATCCATTTTCGTGGAAAACAGGTGGCTTTCTGATCCAATTGAAATCATGTTGCCCTCCGATCCGATTAGATATACCTTACCAATTTCCTCAGCAGCAATTCACCGATCCGAACAGAGGACTCTATCCGACCCGAACCGATATGTTGCTCTGACCCGACCCGAACAGCTGCTGCTATCCAATCTAGATTGTAGTGTCTTCTCCAATCCGAACCGAAGTCTTCTAATTAAAAATGCTCTTCAATGTCTGGTTTCTTGACTTTGTGTTGCCTAGTTCACAAAGTAGGCTAACACTTTGCCCCCTCAAAGGATGCTTCTGTGGGGAACGGAGCATGCTTTGACTACCATAGCGCAAAAGCTTCATCTTTCCTTTCGAATTCACACGTTAAGTTGTCGTACTTCATCCTGTTCGCTTCGGATTCCGACCCGAACGGATTTCTGGCTTGGGTTCCGACCCGAACAGATCTTCTTCCTCCTGTACTCTGCGATGAACCAGTGGGCCAAGCTGTATTACTGGGCTTTTCAAGCCGGTCCGATCGGGAATACGAATAGTCAGCTTGTTGTTTATATAAATTCACTTCTTCTTTCTTCTTTTCTTTCATTTATTGTTTTCGTTTATCCGAACCGATTCCATATCGAAGCTCCAGCTTTTCCAAGAAACTTCAAAATTTTCGCTTCCGTCTTTGAATCAAACACATAGGTAGTCTTGTAATCTTGAATCCTGTTGCCATAATCGCTTTTAATTTACCTTCACGGTTAATTTGAACGACTTTAACAAAGTAATTGAATAATTCCATCATCGCGCCTTCTTCCTTCCTCCGCCTTCGTCGTCAATGACATCGACGCCATTTCGAAGCGTTGGAGGAAAGTATTGACACTTGAGTACTCAATCTCTCGACTTTAATTAAAGCTTGGAATTTCGAGTTGGGTTCACTATTTAAGAGGAGGAAGAGGAAGAAAACTAAAGAAGGTTGGTTCGGGTAGGGGAACAGTAGGAGGAAAAGAGGAAAAGAGGAAAATTTACAGAGCTGGATCGGGTCGGAGCAATAGGGCCAAGAAATGGGTCTTAAACTGCTTGACCGGGTCGGGTCGGATCTACGAATACAATGAAGGTCACGACTTATGCACTCGGATCGGACCCGATTGGAAAACAAAAGAGAGAATAGGGGTCTGGTTATCCAAGTTAATCCGACCCGCTCCGGGTGTCAATCTCCGAACCGATCCGGATATATCTTTCTGAGCATGGGCCTTCGCTCATCCGATCCGAACCCGTTGTCTGCACCCGAACCGAACACCAGTCAATCTAAAACACAAGCTTTCGTCCAACTATTTAAAAGATATTACTTCCAACTTTACGAACAGTTAGGATAGTGCCTTGCGGACATAAGTGAACATTAAGAACTACTCTGACTATCACTTTCTCTTCAAAGTTTCGTCTTACATTGCTATACTTTTACTTTGCATTTCTCACATTTGCTGCACACATTTTAGTTCACACACATACACAGGGGGGCACGGGATAATTTACTCTAATCCGTGCTATTGCTTCTTCAATAGTTCTATGACAATGAGACCCAGACGCTCTTCCCGACTAGCTGCGAGGAAAGAAGCCCCGGAAACTTCTAACAAAATCACTCTTGAGGATATATCTTCTTCGTCTGATCCAGAATGTGACAGTGAGGGTCCAGACTACGGGGTTGGAAATCGAGAAAGCAACGAGGTGTCTTCGGAGAACGAGGTTTCTCTGGGTTTTGAGGAGGAAGGAGGGATCGGTGACGATCGAGCCCCTGACGAATTTGAATCAGCCATTATATTGGAATCACCTCCAAATTCCGTAGAATCGACAATCGACAACGATCGACTTGTTCGAATTTGCTTAAAGTATGGAACAATGAAAAGGGAGACCCTAGTGCCCTCACGCTCTGACCGTCCCCACAACCCTCCAGAAGGATATATGACGGTCACTCGATTGATGTGCATGGTCGGCGCCATTCCTCCATTCTCTCCTTTCATCGTTGATTTCTTAAGACAAATGCGGATTGCCCCCATGTAGTTGCATCCCAATTCATATGCCTATTTGCACACCTTGTACATAGCATATCGTGAAATCCTAGGCATAGAGCTCACGTTCGATGACGTTCACTTCTTCTATAATTTCAAGCATCGGACTCGAGAGACTCCATCCTTCTGCTACTTTGAATCAGTCCCAAAAAGGAAGATAATCTCTGCACCATTTAGCAGTAAAGCTGGAGATTCCAGACTAGTATGGTTCTACGTAAAGCAACAGCCTGGATGCGCCAGGAGATGGACAAAATCAAGTAAAGCGTTGATTTTCTAAATCCGGACTCTATACACTTGAATCATCACCCTGACCTGTTTTCCTTTTTATTTGCAGTCGACAATCCCAAACAGATATCAGATCAGGTGTTCTTTAATCGGATGCACCGACTTCTTAATGGCGATCAAAAATTCTTGACTATCGACGAGGTCCTTAAAGATGAATACCTTCACTTTCATGGGCTGCTATCCGTTTTTCGTAGCATCGGTCATGGGACGGTCCCTTACGCATACATTCCTCCAGTGGAGATAGTTCCAGAGACAGGAGAAGGCTCGGGAATTCCTACAGTGCCTCTTCAACCTTCACCTTCTCCATCTTCCACACAAGATGATGAATTGGCTAATCTGGCCGAAAAGCATCGTGAAGGGTATATTGCCCCCAAGGAAACTACTTCTCTAGACAAGTCAAAATCCTCCCAAGAGTCGCCACTTCATGCTTCCGAAGGGGATGTTCCTAGTACTGATGAGCACATATTTCAGGGTTTGGGGGATCTCCCCTTACCTGAGACTATATATACTTCAGAGGATTTCAGGAAGGATCCTTTAGTCTTCACCTCTTCTGAAGAAACCACTCCCTCTAAGGCCAAAGAGCCTGCCCGCACTAGTCTAGCTTCAGACTCGGGTTGGTTGGGGGGAAACACACCACTCAGGATACACTTTGCACCACAGCATTAGCATTCATTGCACTTTTTTCTCCATGAATCCATTAATTCTAAACTTCGTTTATTTTATCGTGCAGGTACAATGTCTCGATCCTACTACGATATAAGAGAACTTCGTCGCAGCATGTCCAATCCTCCTCAGGATGTCGAGTATGATCGCCGGGATGATCGTGGTAGGGAGGAGAGAAGACTTTATGATCCCTATCATTCTCGACCCTCACGTTCCCGCTCGCCAGTTCGACCGGAACAAGAGAAATATAAGAGCTATCAAAGCCGCAGGGAGGAGGACAGACCACCATCTAAAGACTCCACTTCCTCCCATGAAAAGCGGAGTAGAGAGAGAACTCCTCCAAAAGAAACCGGGTCTCGAAGTAAGCACAAGGTCCCTGCCACTAAACGACCTAGAACGGACAAAGAGACTACTGAATTCTCTTCTCATAGGGACACCGAATTATCAATTCCCGCTCCTCCCCCACCAGATGCGGGAACCGCAGTCAAGCTGGCATATTTAGAGGAGCAATTTCCCGAGCACTACTTCGAGACTTTGACCTTTCTACCTACCCTTGAACCTATTTCTTCTAATTGGGCAGATGAGGCCAAAGCAAAGATTGATTTGGTGGAAAAACAATATACCGAGATGTTCAAGTATTCATGCAATCTTTCTAGAATCATCCGCACTCTAATCACAAATGCCAATTCAATGCAAAAGACCGCAGAGGAGGACGTTAAGGCCTTAAAAGCTCTAGGAAAAGATTTGGAAGACACTCAAGCTCAGCTAGCGGTCGCTCAAAGGGACGCTTCTAATTTCAAACAACAATTCGAGGACATGCAAAAGCGCTATCACGATTTGCTTGAATCTCATACTCAGGAGCGTTCTGAATTAAAAAAGCAAGCTGACGAGGCCAAGTCAGAAGCTGCTAAGACACGCCTTGCTTATGCTGAGCTTGAGCGAAAAAACGCCGAGTTAGCAAAGAGGAGTGCTGAATTAGAAAAGAAGAAAGCTGACTTGGCTTCAAAGTTGTTGGAGGCAGAGAATAGGGCTGCTCTGGCCGAGGGCAATGTGGAGTGTGCTATTAAATCTGTGGAGGAAGTCCGCAAGCAACTATCAGAGGCGGAGGCTGATATTCAGGGCTTCGGCGAGCTAATGATTGAATTCTTCGCACACATTATTCGTCGTCGAAACATTTCTTGGATCGAGGACTATCCATCCACTCTGGTTCAAGTATGGAATCAAATCGTTGAGTGGGAAAAGGAGGAACTTAAGGTCGATTCCCTCGATGAAGATAAACTGATGGAGAAATACTTGAGAGATGATGAACCGGAGCGCCTAGCTGAAGGGCGCCGCCTCATTGCCGAGGCCATGGAAGAAGAGAGACGGAGGTCTAAACAAAAAACCATTCTCGAAGCTGGTTCCTCTTCTTCTGCTCCTGCAACTCCCGAAGTAGAAGGGTATGATCCCGAAAATCCGGGAATTCCCCGAACAACTCTGCTATCTCCCATTCCTGAAGCAACACCAGAGGCAGTAGCCACCCCCGCAGAAAAGCCTTCGGAAGGTATCCTTACCTTTTCTCCTCAATTTGCCAAGGCTATTTCTACTTTTCGCCACGTGATCAAACAATCGATGAAAGACCCATTGTTTTCGCCTGAGTTGATAACTGTTGCTTCTCATTCTGTAGGTGTTGAATCATCCGTAAAGACAGATGTAGCTCAAGGAGCTGCCGCTGGGACAAAGCCCGCTGAAAGGGCCAAAAAAGGGGAAGACAAGGCTGCTTCTATAGACTTGGGAGAAGGAAGTGAGCCAACTAAGGTTACCACTCCCCATGATGAAGAAATGATAGCAGCTTTAAGGGACGACGGAGGAGACGGGGGGCATGAAGAGGAACCAGAAGTTGCAATAACCGGGGAGTCAAAAAGTGCTGATGACGTTACCTTGGCTGCAATGAAGGCTGACCAAGACAAGCATTTGCAATTAAAGGCCGAAGAACTAGACCCTGAGGTCCTCAAGCCCCTCGCAGTTGTGGATGCGGGTTCAAGGTTAGTTGTTAAGCTCTCAACTAGATCTATTACAGAAGAACTTGCTAAAAAATCTTCTCTTGATTCCAGTGCCCCGCCCTCCGGGAAGAAGTCTACTGGCTCCAGTACCGCATCTTCAGGGAAAAAGAAATCAAAACGAATCTTGACTGAAGCTGAAAAGGAAGCAAAGGATGCGGAGAAAGCCGCCAAGAAATCCAAGGCTCATTCCAAATCTAAATAGTGGATTGCCCTGTATCTTTTTAGCATCTTTGTGAACCAATAATTGCTGCTACAAAAGCAGCTCCTGCACTTTCTTTTTTAGCTATTTCCCTGTACAAATTCATTCATCCATAAATAAAAATAATTCACTTTTTGCAATGTTTATTTGTTAGTAGTTCTGCACTTATGTAAAAATGCATGTCTATAGTTATGAAACGAAGTTGTGGAGGGGGGAAATATGTGTATGCATACATGTCCCCGGTTAATTCCCACAAATTATTTAATGCTTAATCAAGAAATCCGAAAGCTCCCGATTTTCTGACGGGATAGCACTTCCTGTGCCGTCAGTACCTGTCGTTTTTTCTGGCATTTCTTTTATACTCTCCCTCTTTCTCTTGAGAGTTAGAGTTCGAGCTTAGTCATCTGTTTATTCCCCGGTCTTTCAACGGGGAAAGATTTCTTTCTCAGCGCTCAGTCAGAGACGCTTTTATACTCTCTCTCTCTCTGGAGAGTTAGAGTTAGGAGGAGAATCTCTTTTTCAGCGCTCAGTCGGAGACGCTTTTATACTCTCTCTCTCTCTCTGGAGAGTTAGAGTTAGGAATGTCGTTTTCTCATTCTTTTATATCTTATCGCACAAATAGTCGTTGTGCTTCTTTTTATGTCTAAACTGTTTTCAACCTTTTTAGGCTGTGAGTCACCCTGTACTTCTTACCTGCAACAGAATAATTAACAAATGTATATATACATAATGCATAAAGGTAAATAACACACAATATTTTTATAGTGGTTCAGCTAAGTCGTAGCCTACATCCACTTTATAGTCCGTTATTCATATCGTCAGATTTTCCCAAGGCAAGTCGTGCCTTATTACAGAATTCATAAGAAAAATAACACAAAGTACAGTGTTTTTAATCCAAATATCGCATTAAGTGTTGGGCATTCCATGCTCTGGGGACTTCTTCGCCATCCACGGTCGTTAACTTGAAGGTTCCTTTTTCAAGTTTCCGTTGAATGACAAAGGGTCCTTCCCATTTCGGACCAAGGTGAGGGAGGGATGGAAAGACTCTCTTTAGCACCAAATCTCCCGGTTCAAAAGTCCTGAGACGAACTTTTTTGTCATAATAGCGTGCCATCTGACGTCGATGTCTTGCCGCACGCAAATCCGCTTCATCCCTTTTTTCTTCGACTTCATCAAGAGACTCAAGTAAAAGTGCCTGATTTGTCATCGGGTCATAATATGTCACCCTGTGGGAAGGAACTTCTAGTTCAACTGGAATTACAGCTTCTGAGCCAAAGGAGAGAGAGAAAAGGGTATGACCGGTGGCCGTTTTAAATGTTGTTCGATATGCCCACAAAGCTAGAGGCAATTCATCAACCCATCTCGCCTTTGCACGCTCTAACCGTTTCTTGAGGATGGATTTTATTACTTTGTTTATTGCCTCTACTTGCCCGTTTGACTGCGGATAGGCAACTGCAGTATATTGCTTGTCTATCTTATACTTCTGACAGAAATTTCTGAATTCAGTACTATCAAACTGGGTTCCGTTGTCAGTTATAATCGTCCTTGGAATCCCGAACCGGCATATAATATTTCTGACCACAAAACTTATCACCTTTCTTGCTATGATCTTGGTCAAGGGCTCAGCTTCCACCCACTTCGTAAAATAGTCCACAGCCACTATTGCATATTTAGCTCCTCCTTTAGCAATTGGTAGAACTCCAATGATATCAATTCCCCATGTGGCAAATGGCCAAGGACTCACCATTGATTTAAGTTGGGTCGACGGTGCCCTGGGGATTTTGGCGAATCTCTGGCACTTATCGCAGCGTCGTGAATAATCAGCTGCATCTTTATTGATCGTAGGCCAGAAGTATCCGTATCGCAATATTTTCTTTGCTAAAGTTTGACCTCCTGTATGATCTCCACACTCACCTTCGTGTACTTCTCTTAGTACACGCTTGATGTCGTCGTGTGCGATACATCGTAACAGGGGCATAGAAAATCCTTGCCGATAGAGAGTATCATCTTGTATGACATATCTGGTAGCTTTGCGAACTACAGCTCTTTTCTCACTCTTCTTTGATGGGAGTGTCCCATTCTTAAGGAAATTCTTAATTGGAGTCATCCATGACTCCTTCTCTGGTTCTGCTTCAAAAGCGAACTCAATTTTCATTGACTCAAAGCTTGGCGACTCAAACGTTTCAATTGGAATTACTTCAGTCTCTTTTGGATTGTCGGAACTAGCCAGCTTTGCCAGTCTATCCGCTTTCTGGTTTTCAACTCTGGGAATATGTGTTATGTTGTACCGATCTAAGCTATTCAATAGCTCTTTCACTTTCTTGAGGTATGCGATAAGTCGAGGTCCTCGAGCCACGAATTCCTCTCGCACTTGACAAACAACAATTTTAGAGTCACAAAATATGTCCATCATTTTTACTCCGAGGTCTTTAGCAAGCTTCAGCCCGGCGATCAGGGCTTCATATTCTAAGTCATTGTTAGTTGCCGAAAACTCTAATCGCAGGGCGTAATATAACGACCGTCCCTCGGGAGTGACTAAGACAATTCCAGCTCCGGACCTTCGGTCATTCTTGGCTCCATCTGTATATAGTTTCCACGGATTCATCTTTAGTTCGTCCTCGGATTTAACCACTCTGTCATTGATTACTTCCTCCTCTGGAATGGTGAATTCCGCAATAAAGTCTGCTAGGGCTTGCCCCCTGATTGACTTTCGTGGTTGAAAATTCAAATCAAACTGACTTAGTTCTATGTTCCATTTGATCAACCTTCCCAATGCTTCGGGTCTCTGCAATACCTGCCTTAAGGGCTGGTCGGTGTATATGGTTATTGGATGGGCTTGGAAATAGTCACGAAGTTTTCGGGATGCGATCAGGAGGCTGTAAGCGAGCTTCTCAATTTTTGGGTAATTGCGCTCTGCCGCTGCTAATTTCTTACTTACATAATACACCGGCCTTTGTACTTTGTCTTCTTCTCGAACCAGGGCTGTGCTGACAGCGTGAGCCGAGACTGCCAAATAAACAAATAATTCTTCGTGATCTACGGGCTTTGATAAAATTGGCGGTTTCTCTAGCAGTTCCAACAGATTTTGAAAGGCCTCAATACAATCCGGAGTCCACTGGAAGTTCTTCTTTCCCCTTTTTATCAAATCAAAAAACGGAACACATTTATCTGTAGCTTTGGAGATGAATCTACTCAGCGCCGCTACTTTCCCTGCAAGACTTTGGACGTCTTTAATTCTCCTCGGTTCTTCGATGTTTCTAATCGCTGCTATCTGGCTAGGGTTGATTTCAATTCCTCGGGAACTCACAATGAAGCCAAGGAACTTTCCCGATGCCACCCCAAATGAGCATTTCAGAGGATTCAATTTCATCCGGTACTTTCGCAAGATACCAAACATTTCCGCTAAGTCTTGCGTATGGCTGGAAGACTGCTTTGATTTGACAAGCATATCATCCACATAAACTTCCATAGTTTTTCCTATTTGATCATAAAACATTCTATTTACCAAGCGCTGATAAGTAGCTCCAGCGTTTTTTAATCCGAATGGCATTACAACATAACAATATAACCCCAAATTCGTAATGAAGCTCGTATGTTCTTGGTCTGGTACGTGCATAGGAATTTGGTTGTATCCAGAATATGCGTCCATGAAAGAGAGAAGTTCATGACCTGCTGTCGAGTCTACAAGCTGGTCAATCCTGGGAAGTGGGAAACTATCTTTCGGGCAAGCTTTATTTAAATCTGAAAAATCAATGCAAGTCCGCCACTTTCCGTTTGGCTTCTTTACTAAGACGGGATTCGATATCCAGTCGGGATATGTCGAATCTCGAATAAATCCATTCTGCTTCAACTTCTCTACTTCCTCTTTGAGAGCAGCTGACCTCTCTGGGCCCAGCATGCGTCTCTTTTGCTTCACAAGCGGATGCTTCAGATTTACATTCAATTTGTGACTTATAATGGATGGTGATATCCCACACATGTCAGCATGGGTCCAGGCGAATACGTCTAAGTTTGCCTTCAAGAAGTTCGTTAATTCTTTAGCTCGACGTGGATCCAATTGAGAACCAATTTTCAAAACTTTTGTCGGATCAGCTTCATCAATGGGAATTTCCACTGTCGCTTCATTAGGAGTTGCATTCCTAGCCTCTGGTTCCTCGTCTTTTCTGGGATCGAGGTCTTCAGGTGTTCCTTTGGGCAAATCCTTTGGGGTCAATTTCTCTAATTGCTATGCCGAGTCCCCTTTTGAGGGTGACAAGGCATCCTTACTCTCAACGTTAAGTCCTTTCATCAACATCTTTAACTCGACAACATAGCAGGCCCGTCCGGAAACCTGATCCCCTCTCATTACTCCAGTTCCGGCTTCGGTTGGGAACTTAAGTAACAGGCACCAAGGGGCGATACAAACTCTAAATTCAGCGAGGGCAGGTCTCCCCAAAAATGCGTTATAAGGCGAATCTACGTCCAATACTACGAACTGAAGCATTCGCACTCTTCTACGTTCTCCTTGCCCCAGGGTCACGGGCAACTCTATGTATCCCATGGGAGCTGTCGACGCCCCGTTGAAGCCTCTAATCCATCCTTCACAAGGCTTCAGATCTTCGGACTCAAGCTTCATCTGATCAAATGACTTCTTGAACAAAATATTAATGGAACTTCCGTTGTCTACTAATACCTTATGGACCAAGGCCGGCCCAATGGTGGTAGTAATAACCAACGGATCATTGGTGGGTGATTGTATCCCAGTATTGTCTCGGCTTCGAAATACCACGTCGTCAAACATGTCTTCTGTTGTTTTATGGGGGTGACATCTTCCAAATCATCACCTTCATTCACGTCTAGATGCTTGGCAGCATTCACATATTGATCCATTGATCTGAAACTTCGGATTGCCGGGTGAGGTCCGCCTACTATGGAGTTGATGACAATTCCTTTACCTTTCTGCTGCGCTGTAGGCTTGGGAGCAGGTAGGTTCTATTTTGGAGCCTGCTCTCCTTGCCCCCTGTCCCTCGGGGCAACCTTGTACTCATCCAACTTTCCTTCACGCAGCAGCTTCTCAATCACATCCCTCAAATGCCGACATTCATTGGTCGAATGCCCATGAGTTCCGTGAAACAAGCAAAATTTCCCTGTCGCCATTTCTTTCTCGGTCGAATCACGAGGTGGCGGTCTTTTGTACTGTAACACATTGTACGTATCCAGGTAAATATTTTCCAGGGTGTCGTTCAATGGTGTATAATTCTCGTAGTTCTGGAACCGGGGTCTTTTGTTAGGATCACTTCCCCTATTTCTGTTTCTTCTGTTACCGTTTGGACTACGATTATTGTTGTTGTTACCCCCGCTTCCAGCATTGCTGTTTCCACCCTTGTTTCCTACATTTACTTCAACCTTGCCAGAACTTTCCCCAGACTGCTTCACGGCGATATTACTCTGCACATTCTCCTTTGAAGCCGTCTCAGACTTTCTCTTTCGGTTTGCCCTGGCCTCCTCTCGTCTTAGATAAATATCGGCTTTTTCGTAGAATATCTCCCTTGTGGAAGGTGTTTTCCCAGAAAGGTAATCTCCAAATTCAGATTCAGGATCAACTCCTTCCTTCAATGCCATCAGGATAGTGGGCTCGTGCGGGTCACTGACCTCAGTCACAGCTTGATTAAAACGGTCAAGATATGCCCTCAAAGACTCTCCTGGTGCCTGTTTAATTCTCGATAATTCAATAACACTTTTGGACTTTCGGGCATGGAGACGGAACTGGTTCATGAAACGCTCTCTTAGTTCCTTGTAATTTGAAATCGAACGAGGAGGAAGTCGGGTAAACCAGAACAGTGCCACATCTTCTAAGTAGATTGGGAACGCTTTGCACTTCACTTCATCAGGGGCAGCAGCAGCATTCATGAGCCATGAGTACCGCATTAAATGCTGTCCCGGATCAGTCCTTCCGTTGTATTTGTCCATCTGTGGCAAGTTAAAGCGTCGGGGAAATTGGAAGTCGAGGATATCATCGGTGAAGGGAGTATGGCTTCGCTCAATGCCATAATCTTCATTTGTATAATTCCGGCTCTCGGACATGATCTGGCGAACCATTGCCTGTACATCAGCATTAGTTAGGGGCCGCTCAGGTTCCCTGGCCCTAGTATCCGAATTCCTTCTGGGCTCTTGTTCAGGAGATGCCCTTCTTCTTCGAGCTGCCTCTGCTCGATTCCGTTCCCTGCGCTCCCGGTCAATCTCGGGGGGAGGGGACTGGAGTCTTTGCCCCCGAGTGGGGTCATTGTCTCCTAATGCTCGTGCAATATCCTCACGAGATCCCAAAGATCCAAATGTCAGCTGCTCCATGTTCTGAGGTCGTTCGAGTGGCCTTCGTTCACGGGGCTGCTCTTCCTCGGAAGATGAAGATTGATCCACTGGTGTGTGACGAACCAGTGATGGAGTTCTTTGTCGACGGAGTTCACTAATCTCCCGACTCATGAGCCTCATATTTTCCTGCATCATGAGATTAGTGCGCTCGTGAACTTTCATAGCTTCCCTTGTGCTCTCAAGCATGTCAAGCAAGCGCGAGAAATCTCCTTGAGTGATGGGCGCAGATGGATTGACCTGATCACCAACCCTGGTGGCTGGAATCGGAGCATTCGTAGGGACTCGAGTAGAGGTTCCAGCTTCACCAAGGATCGGGTCGGATCGGAGGTAAGAGGTCGGGTCGGTTCGGAGCTGGGGAGCCCGGTCGGATCGGTACGTGGCGAGCAACTCGGGTCGGTTCAGATTGGGGGAATGCACTGCTTCAGAATCTCCTATCCGGATCGGATCGGAGCTCTCCCCCTGCTGGCGGCTCGGATTTCCTGCATTGGTTCTTCCTGCTGCTGAACTCTGCCCCCGAGACCTTGTTACAACAGCATTTTGCTGATCTTCGCCAGCTCCATTTCCTCGAACAGACTGAACTTCCTTGCCTTTTCCTTTGGCCATGAGTCTTTGACAATCACTTCAACAAATATGAAAGAGCGAAAAAACTTAAGGATTAACTTCTTTGAACCCAACGGTCCAAAAAGTAGAAAGAAATCCCGGAAAATGAAGAATTTAGATGATGATTCTCAGTGAAAGCACCAAAATGTTAGACCCAAAAGTGGTTCTAACACCCAAATTGGTTAAAAGCAAATAAGATGAGATAAAAATAAAAATGAACACACAGGATTTATAGTGGTTCGGCGAAGAAATGCCTACGTCCACTTATCTTTCACTATATTCATTGATTCAGTTGTAAATACAATGTAATAGTCACTTGATTTCACTCACAACTCGCTTATATTCACTCAATAGATTAAAACAAATAATGAAAGAAGATTTGGATTCTCCGGGAGCAATGGAGTTCGGATTATGGAGGTGGTTGAATTCTTAAAGTGCTGAAAAAAGATCCTTCTCTTTGTCTCCAGACGGGGTATTTATAGGTGTAAATTTGCTTGAAACTTGATCCGGGTCGGGGCCACATGTCGTCCATCCCACTATCTTCGGGTTCGGATGAACTATTAGGTTGACAACGCATCAAAGGAACGGACGTTATGGGTGGGAACTGATCATAGCCGGTCCGGATATCCAGGCGCTTTTGCAGGAGAATAATATGGAACATGGGCTCTGGTCGGAGACGCACAGATAAGGGGTTCGGATCGGGATATCTGATCCGACCCGGATTGGCTTGGATGCAACGCTCTCTTCTTCTCTAATCTACTCCGATCCATTTTCGTGGCAAACAGGTGGCTTTCTGATCCAATTGAAATCATGTTGCCCTCCGATCCGATTAGATATACCTTACCAATTTCCTCAGCAGCAATTCACCGATCCGAACAGAGGACTCTATCCGACCCGAACCGATATGTTGCTCTGACCCGACCCGAACAGCTGCTGCTATCCAATCTAGATTGTAGTGTCTTCTCCAATCCGAACCGAAGTCTTCTAATTAAAAATGCTCTTCAATGTCTGGTTTCTTGACTTTGTGTTGCCTAGTTCACAAAGTAGGCTAACAATTATAAAATGAATAAAGTCGGTCGATAAACCCGTTCGGGTTAAAATGGCGTTTGCTACTTAATTCGGCTTCATATTTTTATATTTTTAAGTCCATCCAAAATCGGACATCAAAATCATAATTTTATTCTTTACGGAATATTGTTTTAAAATATTCATTATTTTAAAATATTTTTAATGTTTAAAAGATTATTTATTATAAAATATTCTTTATTATAAAATATTCTTTACATTAAAATGTTTTATTACATTACTTACATTAAAAATGTTCTATTACCTTAAAATGGCTCTTTTACATTATAATGATTCTTTTACATTATTTACATTAAAAATGTTCGATTATATTAAAATGATTCTTTTATTTTGTTGACAATTCTATTTCAACAAATTGAATAAAAGTGTTAACTTCATTTTGTTAACAATTCTATTTTAACAAAATGAATTAAAGTGACAACTTCATTTTGTTAACCATTCTATTTTAACAAAATGAATTATCATTTTATTTACAATAATCTAATTCAACAAAATTGACATTTTTGTTTTAACACAAATCTATTTAACAAAAAATTTATTTTTGTTTTAACACAAATCTATTTAACAAGAATGTTATTTTTGTTTTGACTATTTTATTTCAACAAAAAATGATATTTTGGTTTTATTCTATTTCGGCAAAGATGTTAATTTTAATTCTAAAATGTCCTTTTAATTCTAAAATGTTATTTTATTCTAAATGTTATTTTATTCCAAAATGTACTTTTTCATTCTAAAATGTTATTTGATTCTAAAATGTACTTTTTACATTATAATGTTATTTTATCCTAAAATGTACTTTTTACATTATAATGTTATTTTTTCTAAAATGATATTTATTCTAAAATATTGTTTATTATAAAAACATTGTTTATTTCTGAATCAGAATGCGACTCAATCAATTACCATATAATTTCAGTTATATGGATTTCATACTTCACATATAAGCAACAATAATGATAAATAGTCACCAAACAGTCCAATCACATCCAGAGTGAAATTTCCAACTGTGTGAGCGTTAAAATAAATAAATAATGCTCATCACAGACTGTCAATCCATCGATTGACATACAAATAAATATTGGGACTAGTGTATGTCAGATATCATCCCAATACCCGTGTGGGGTTTTCAAACAACAACAGTTTGTTTAAATAAATCATTGGTTAATAAATATAACCAATTCTAATTCAATTTGAATTATTATCCTATTTAACCAATTTAACTGTTTAAATTATAAATAAATATTTATAATTTAATTTCAACAACCAAATTAATGTTAACGTTATTTTAATATGTTAAATATTTCAATATCACAAGCAACACACAATACAGTCAATTTAAATCGTCCATGGTTTGTGATGAGGAAGGTGATCTAACATGTACCGTATACATTTTATAATGATTTCACTAATAAAGATTCATACTGACAATTTTATATGTATTTTTCAGTTATGAAAAATGAATAAATAACTATACAGAAATTTTAGTGAGCAGTTCTCACCTTTGGTTTCCGCTCTTTCATTCTCTTCTGGATGGTTTGAATTCCGCTTTGTTTCCAGACAGTTCCATCGCAATCTGCTTTACGCGGTATATATATATATATATATATATATATTTTAAAAATCATATTTTTAATAATGCTTCATATATTTAAAAATCACATTTTTAATCAATGAAATTTATATTAAAAATCACATTTTCAAATCGCTATATATATATGTCACATTTTCAAACAATGTTATATACCTAAAACAATGCGATTTTTATTTTCTAAAACAATACGATTTCTTTTGTTTACAAAAACAATGCTAATTCTTTTACATACAAAAACAATGCCAATTCTTTTTACATACAAAAACAATGCCTTTTCTTTTTATAAAGTAATGTATATTTTTGCTTTCAAAACAATACTATTTTATTTTTCAATACAATGCTATTTTATTTTAATGTTATTTATGTAATAAAAATCACATTTTATTTTGCAAACCATGTTATTTTCTTTTTATAAAAACAATGATATATTCTTTTTATAAAAACAATGATTATATATTTTTATTTCAAGCTATTTATTTATAAAAATTACATTTTTATAACAATGTAATTATATTGAAAATTCCCATTTTAACACAAAGTTATTTTGTATAAAATCACCTTTTTATTCATGGTATATATATAATTTCAACCACATTCATTATATAGTAAAATAAACTAAATTTAATTAAAGATTTAAAAATAACCTTATTGTTAATCAACCATTCGTCATCAGATCCAAAGGCTTCTGTTTCAGTCCATATTTGTTCCATTACGTAGATCTTTTCTTCGCGATTCCAACGCGCCCGGTTTTGTCAAATTATGTGTTGGTTTGCATAAGTTATGATGGTTTGAACGTTAATTACATTAATAAATTTATTAATTATAAAATTAAATTAATTTTTGTCACTAATCCCATGTTCACCCTTTCTTCCTCGCGTATCCTTTTTTATTGAAAACCACGAACCCATCGCACCATCCAAAGCTCCCACCGCCATTGTCCCATAGGTGACTGCTCATCGATCAGAAATTTCCATGCCAAAGCCCTCGGCTCCCTCATCCTCCACCTGCGATAGCACGCAGTTCGAAACTCCCCTGGCACCAGAAATGTGGTTCAAACATGGCAGTTTTTGGTGGAAAAACCTCCCTATTCACAAAACTATTTCAGATCTTAGCCTTTGACAAGATAGATTACACCATCCTCTACAATACCCGCTTTGAAATCATCTTGAATTGTTGAATGAATTGGTAAAAATTTGAGGAAGAAGTTAGGGACGATTTGGCCATTGATTATGTGGAAGCAGCAGCTATTCTGAGTTGCGAATTGGGGTTTGTTTTGGGGGATGTGCCTTTATATAATATTTTAATATTAATATATTTAATTCTATTAATTACAAAAATACTCGCTTTTTGATACGAACTCCAATTCCAACCAACGACTATCGCCGCTAGAGTAATACCCGCATTCTGGACACAATGAGATATGTTTCGTAAGCCAATTCTAATGTTTGGATCTGTTTTTATCAAAATTAAAATATAAATCAATATATATTTAATTTAAACGCACATTTTAAATTACCGGGGCCACATACTGACTGCGAAAATTCCAGAAAAAATGTTTCTAGTTATGTTTTGACGATACGGTCCTAACAAAAATAATTTCGTTGAATTTGAAGACCGTTTGAAAAATGGCCATTTTCTGGTCGATCCAAATTGACTGAAACTGTAAAAACACGTTTTCTTTTACCACACTCACATATTAATTCCAAAAATTATGAAAATTGGAGTCTAGCAATAATTTCACATTCCGCATCCAGCAAAAGTGGTTTCATTGAAAACGGAGGTCGTTTGCAAAATGGCTATTTTTAATATTAAAAAATATATATGTATATATTCCATAGCAACTATTCTGAATTTTTAAACTGGGCATAACGTTTGATTCCTGTTTTGAAATTTCAATTTTTTAGATTCGTTGGAAAGATATTTTTAAACAGATTTAAATATTTTTGGTTTCGCTTAAATCCGCTTTATTTTGAATCATGTACGTCAAATTGAAATTTGAAATCGAATTTTCAAACTACCGCGCCATTTCGGGCTCGGTTTATAATTAAAATAGATTCATTTATTCTAACTTCTATTTAAATAAAAATTTTAGTTGCTATTATTTAAAATAAATTATGTTAAATATTCAAAATTCATTAAAACAGTTAAAATAAAAATTTTAAATTAGTTCCGATTTTCTGGGTTGTTACACTACTCAACCAAAATTAATCCTCAAAGCCTCCTGGTACATGTACTTAACCCCATTTAACACGTAAGTAACAACTACATGTAATTCTCCAATAATATTTCATTGATTAACAAGTATAACTATACAGATTTTCAAAATCAAACATATAGCATCATTCAGGTGCAAATACAGGGTTGAATAATTCGGTTTCAATTCATATGTGATTCCATCCCAATTTATAATATTGAAATTCATTCCTTATCCTTTAATTCATTGAACTGTTATTAAACCATTAATGAATCATATTCAACCAATTCTACATACAATAAGCAATCAATGCAAAACCAACTTGACCAAATCAATTTAATTTACATCTTATATTAATATATACTTGATTACCTTCATTTTGGTTATCAATCGATTAATATCCGATTGATTTCCATAATTATTATCCACTCTTAACTTCATTCAGCTAAGTTAATTCCAATTCATATTCAATTAACTAATTTATTTTCAAAAATTAGTTTAGTTCTATTTAAAAAACCAAATTCTGATTTTACTTCCAAAAATCATCCAATTCCTCTTCAAATTTTATTTAACTTATTTTTAAGTTAAATTATGATTCATTTTAATTCCAAATTAAAATTCTTATTCACAAATTTCATATGTGAAATCTCTTCGGGTTATATTAAACCATTCAAATTTTTAATCCAATTTGAATTCCATTCAAATCAACCAAACAAATCAATATCTAAATAATTTAATAAAATTATTTTTTTCTATGTAAAAATATAATTTGGGCAAAATTATTTCATTTGCCCTCTTTAGAAAACAATATCGTATTAGTTGCTAGTTCAAAATTGAACCAATCAAATAACAATATACAAAACATTTGTATAAAATCTACAAATACGTGCTCTCATATATATACACTCAACTCAATCTAGGGTATTACTAACCCCATCTCTATTGAGTTACGCCACAGAACCAAGGTTATTACTAAATCTCATGCTCTGATACCACTATAACGGCCCGGAGAATTCGACGCTCGAATTTCGACAATAATACCCGTATCTTTTGCCAAAAATCAAGTATCGAAAACACCAGATAGTTAATAGAAAGATATTAGAGGGTGAGATAAGGAAGAAAGAAATATTAGAATAGAAGTAAAGAAGAAGAACACAACAACATTAGAGTCTCATAGCGACATAAAATATAATATAAAAATAAAACTTTATTGAGAGCTTTGAAATAAAACTTACAATCATCAGAGTACCACATATAGTCAACACATCTGGGCAGTTATAATAATCTATCCTCATATACAACACACAGCGGGATAAACACTAGATATCATACGTCTGAACACCTTCAGCTTGTCTTCGGACTTCATAGCATCTGATATTCTGAACCTGTAAAAACCCGGTCTAACTCGAGCATTACAAACGCTAGATCAGTTTGGTGAACCAAAGTGAGAAAACTCCACTACGCCATAGATGACCTATGCCAACCCCAGAGAAATGACGCAGTAGGTGCCAAAAAGTGTTGGTATAGGCAAAAAATTATCTGTGGCAACACTTTTTTGGGGTTGCCTTTTGTCGCGTTGCCTTAGAGTCAAAGGCAACGACTTTGCTATCCTAAGGTAACATCGCTACAAGTGTTGCTACAGGCACTAAATTTACATAAATGTGGGGCCCACTAAATTCTGAATCCCGGGATCACGGAATCCTGTTGCGCCCCTAAATTCTGTAGCCGGGTTCACGGAATCCTGTTGTGGGGCCCACATTTATGTAAATCTATGGCAACACCATATCATAGCTACAGCAACATTTAACACTGCATACTGCAACATTATATCATAGCCACTGCATCATTATATAAATACTGCAACATAACAGCAATTACCATCACACACTGAAATTAATAAACAACTTTTCATTTCAAATTAATAACCAATAACACAAATACTAGTTAGTCAACTACAGAATAACAAAAAATAGCCAATAAATTCAGTTTTACATAGTACTTACAAACACAGCCAGTACTAAATTCATGTTTACATCAAACTAAAACAGTTTCAAATTGATAAAGCCCGAGCGTCCAGTGCATTCAGTACCTCTCTACTGCCTCCTTCACCTGCAAAATAAAGCAGTTTCAAAAGTCATGCATTTCAGCAAAAGCCTTTAGTACAACTAATGCATTTCAGCACAACCAAAGTCATGCATGCCTCGGCTACAAACTGATGCAATGCCTTATTTACATTGCAACACAAAATGGAAGACATGCATGCCTCAGTTGCATTTCAGCACAAACTATGGCCATAGTATAACTGACTTGCACTTCAGTCTTCAGCACAAAGATATTTCAGCACAAACTATGGCCAGAGTTGCTTTTCAGCACAGAATTGCATTTCACAATCTATGGCTGAGTTGCAAATTGATGCAATGACTCAGCTTGTTCAAAGCATTTACGATATCAAGGAATGCAACAGAATGCCTGAGGCATTAAAAATGTAGACATGCCACAACTCGTTCAGGTACAAACTCAACCATTGCATCAATTACGAACTGACACGATCATTACTGATTGAAGAGAAAATAAAATTCTGTAGTTCATTGCTGAAGCATCAGCCTTGTACATGGTCAGTTACATACGAGCATTGAACTACCAGCCAACCATAAAAATAAGCAAGCGGAAATTGTAAGCGGAAATCTTAGAATTAGACTGATGCTTCAGCAAGCGGAAATTGTAAGAATTCTGAAGCATACCACCACTCAAGCATAAAAATAAGCAAAAATACATACCAGCAGTGTGTGTCTGTATACGTGAAATCAAGAAGCCATGTTTTTCACTTTGCTACGTGGAAGGCGGATTCGTCTTATTGGGACATCATCTCTACACCAACGAACATCAAAATCTTGATTTCTCATTCCATAAGCAGGCTGGATATCATTCAAATCTTCATTTTCATATTCTCTTTCGAGTTCACACCAGTCTTTCGGCAATTTCTTGATAACATTGTGGCACATCTTATCAATTGGATTTGCTATATAAAACACCTGTTTTACCTGTGAAGCCATAACATAAGGATCAGATTTCTGGCACAATCGATTAAAATTGACACGAGTTAGCCCATATAAATCTTTCTCTTCTTGGTACCAGCGACACTTAAATAAAACCACACTAAATTCTCCCCAATAATCTAGTTCTAATATTTCTTCAATTGATCCATAGTAATTAACTTCACCAACCAACGGATTTTGATCTTTCGAACTTGCAAAGCTAGTAGTCAAGGCTGTCAAAAATACACCACTGTTTTGTGTTGTACATTTGTCATCTCTGAACCTTGTATAAAATCTGTATCCATTGCAAGCAGTTGTACTTCTTTTGAAATGTCCTCCTTTTTTCCAACCTCTTCCTTTAACCACTTCCAAAATTCTTCACTGTGTTCTCTCTCTCTTTTATATTTTTTTGATGATGCATGACCATCAATTAAAGCTCGATGTTCGCTAGAATAAAGACCGGGTTAATAAAAGATAGAAACAAATTTGGCTGGATCTATTACTAAAGCTGAAACTGACCATACCGAAAACAATTCTGTATGAATGAGAACATAGCTTAACTACAAATCATGCCTGAAATCTCTGAAAGTGCTGAAACTTGGAATTTACAACTAACACTACGTGAGGCTAGAATCAATAACATGTTTGTAGATTGTTAAAAGAACTGATTTTGCTGGTAAAAGGATGACATCAAAAATTGTTTTTTTAATAGTTGACATCATTTCACATAGAGATAATACTTAACTACTTACTAAAATAAAAATACTTACCGAAGTAAACTCTCTATTTCCTTGTTACCACAATTGAATAGAATGTAACGGTGACATTCCTCCCATTGAGAATTTTTAAGATGAATAGTTTTTCCATCTTTGTTTCTTCTTGTGCCAATAGGATATTCCAGATTTTGTGGACATGTTTCAAATTGCATTTTTCCTGCTCCATCGCCATCTATTCCATTTGACCCATAAGAAGATTCATCTTCATTGTTCTGCATATTTCCACAAGTACGTTGCAACATCTCATCGAGGTTATCTCCAAAAAAAATTCCTGCTTCACAATCCATATTATTATCGCTACTTTCAGGATCTAAACAGGAAACTTCACAAATCCATTTCATGTACAATTCAGATGGACCATTCCAAATCAGATGGTTGTAGACTACTTCTTGACAATGCCACTTGCGATTATGACACTTTTTGCAAGGGCATGTAATTTCATCACCTACCGCAAATCTAGAAAAAGTATTTCGAATAAAAAGTTTCACTCCACTGATGTACCCTTCACTGAATTTAGGAAGTTCTGCCCATAGTTTTTCCTCGTCGTTCATTGAGTGATACCTTAAAGCAGTAAATTAGGCACAAGTAAAGCAGTACATTACGCAACACAACAATCAAATCATAGAAAATTGATACATTGAGTGATACCTGAAGCAGCAGATTAAATCGAAACCCTAACTGAAATCTGAAACCCAAGACGAACCCCAATTGAAGACCTAATTGAACTTGAACGCGAACCTGCCGTACTCGAACCCTAATTAAGCTTGTAAACTTGAACTTTTAGCCCTAATTGAACCTGAGAGAGAGTGTGTGAGAGCTTGAGCAGCGGAGTACTTTGGTAAAGTTTGATTGAAATTTTCAATATTTTTTTAGTTTTCCCCCCTTTGTTTTTGCTTCCCGCCCTAGACATTATTTCACGCGCGGATTGCTAATCTAGACTAAACATTTCTTCACGCGGATCGCTACCTTGGACCGTTGGATCGTGTTGACGTGGATTGATAATTTTATTCACGAGGCTACTGCAACACATGTTGATATATATGCTAACACGTTTAAGTGTGCGTTGCAGTAGACAGAAAACAGCATAGCAATGGCAACATTGTAGCTAGCAACACCATGCATTTTCGTTGTGATAGGCCATCTATAGCGTAGTGCTCGCTAAGTTTATAGGTATCATCCAATTTGATTTTAAAGTCAAAACATTTCTTTTCGGAAGAAAAGGATAATCGTAAGACCAATCCATCAATAAACATGGATGGTTTTTACCTTACAATAAACCAAAACATTTTTGAAATCATATCTTATTCTGATATTTTAATAGTGTCTAAATACAAATAAATAACAATCTAGTGGAACGCTTGCATCTTACGCTGTACATACATAATATGCAATCAAAACTGCGGGTGCTTATTGGAAATTGGGTTTCCAACTATGACAAGGTATGGAACCACATTCCAATAGTGTATCTCTAGAGGGGAATACACTGGGTTCAACAAGAACATCTTGCAACTCAACCACACATTACCAACCACTCATTTCGTTTGAGTGTATCGAATGTATATCACTAACGGTTGGGAGCTACCCACAGTTTCCCGAAAAGGGACAGCATAAAAATAGATTAAAGAAGGAAATATATTTTTTCTAGACAGGTGATTATACACCCTACTTAGGAGCGACCCACTTAGCCATGCTGCCTGCTCGATTTTTGTCATTTCCCGGTTGAAGAGGCTTGAGGTTTAACACTACCTTTTGAACATCACATCGCAATTCACTTTGAATGCCACATCGTCAGATCCATCAAATCACTAATTGACGTTCACAAAAATACTCAGGGAATTAAGCTAAGAGAAGAGTCTTCTCCGCAACCAACAGAGATACGTTTGTGAAAATCAATATATGTGACTCTTAAGAAATACTCTATCATACATCCGTCTATACAAGTCATCCAGGAACATGATGAACCAAAGGTACTCTCCTACTACATCCTAGGTATCACCCTAGAGATCAGTAGCGAGTAGTCCTTGCAAATTCTTAAATTTCAACCACGATAGAACCCCAGTGTATCTCCGCGTCGACTCGGAGATTTTAAGTGGTTCTTCCATTTATGAAGATCAACGGTCCTCGATTGCTTCGTCTCGATCAACATCTGATATCTACCACATTTTCGTGTTGGCTAGTCGGAATGGTATTCGAATATAAATTCGATCCCGGTCTTTCCGTAACAACAATCGTAATTGTCAGATTTGATAGTCGGTTATTTAGCTATCAAATAAACAACCATTCAACCATAAAAATAAAATGAATTTACTGGTTCAGTACTCAACATCACTTGGCTTCTTTTTTAAAAATAATTAACAAATAGTTTTAAAACTTATAAATCTTTCATCGCATTTCACTTCTTATTTAACACAAAATTATTCTTAAAACTAATTCATTTTAATACTTAGGAAAAATCTTATAATCATATCCAATTTTCTGTTCTATTATTATTTTCAAGACATTAGCTACATCATTACTCATCATCTAACATTGGGAAATCAATCTAATTTATCACTCGTAAAACAACATTACGAAATCTATTTTTTGTTTCCTTACTTGAAAACAATAACCGATACTTATTCTTATAGAATAAGCCTATTTCAAAACTCCACTTTTCATTTCCATTTTCCTTGAAAATATCGTTATATTTTCACACAATCTCCTTCTATTTTCCTTGGCTTCGGAAATCTTATTTACATATATTCTCGAGTCCTTTTATTCCCTTTTACTTGGGAAATCATATTATATATACCCAAATCTTTTATTTCCGTTACTTCAACATTCATTAGTCTCCGATCGTAAATTGGTAAGAGAATAATTCCCTAAGTATCAACCCCGAAGACCGAAATTAACATCAGAATTATACTCAGAAAATCACTCTACTCATCCAATCTCCAGTTAGGTTCGAATCCTTATCTTAACTCCTTATCAACTCATATTATTCCATTTCAAATCCCCTCAACCATTTCCACTTTGAAAATCTTGTTCCAATTCCATTCATTTCACTTAATTTCATTATTAAGGCTCGCCCATTTAAAATTGACGTTTTAACTCATCTCTTTTATAAATCTTATTAATAAACTCAGGTTTAATATAAATCCCTTTTTATATCTCGATTTCTTTTTTTACTTAATCCAATTGTTAAGTAAACGTTCATCTTAAGCTATCATATTTGCTTTAAAATCCTTTAATAACTTTATGCACAAAAACTCGGGTTTGAATATAAGGCCCGTTCATAAGCACCTTTCAAAAATTCAATTATACTTCATTCACCGCTTCGTTTGTTCCTTCTTTGTTCCAAATCATGACCGCAATTCCAGAACCTTAGCCAGAACGTTTAAACCCTGTCATGATTTAAATCTTATGTGATCAATAAAAATTTAAAATATAATTAATTAACTTTTAATATAGGTTGCACTAATTACTTGTAAATAAACCACATCAGGCCATTTGTTTTATGTTACTGAAATTTAGCCTTCCTTGTTTTGCATGCCTACGATCTTGCAGCCCATCCTCCTATACATTTTAACCCAAAACCGGCCGACGTCAACTCTCCCTCCAAAGATAAGAATATATCCGCCTTCACTTTATGCCAACTTCTCTTCATTTTATCCCGTCCAACAAAACACCCATACTACCAAAAACAAATCGCAGCGTCGCCACTCCTCCGTTGATCGGAGTACCATCAGAAACCCCCAACTCGAGCGCCCTTGTCAGCTCCTCCCTCAGCTTAAACCTCATTACCCCTAGCCCTACTGTTAGCCCGCAGCTCGTCCCCAAAGGTCACGCCTTTCAGGTGAGATCTCGCCCTCCACGCCACTTTAATTTCCATCAAAGCCAATCAGAGTATATATCTCACAATCCTTTATATATTTGTTGTCAACACTTTGTGAATAAGTGTGTAGAAAGAGAGATTTATGGGAAGAAAGAATTGAATGGCTTACTGTCGTTCATTACTCCATACATGACTGGTTGGATATTTTTGGTCATGAATTGAAGGAGTTGAGAAGTAAAAAAGTATGGCTTAGGAAAGTATTGCAGGGTATATATACATGAACGGGGTTTTGAGGATAAGAACAATGTCTGTTCGGTAGACATAGGCAGCTATGTGTTTTCTCTTCATGTAGTAGTTGTGCATTAGTCTATTGATTTGAGAAGATTGAGGGGGAAGACGTACGGTTGAGAGCTTCATATATGTGTTGTCTCCTACCATAGGGTCAGCGTGCTACTAGGAAGAATAGGTTAGGCATATTGTTTGTACAAGTAGATCCGTTGTTGCAAAGTGCTATCATTTAGCATTAATGGTAGAAATTTGTAGAAGTACACATATAATTAATTGATGCTTTGTAATGAGTTCACGTTAGTATTAAAGTTTGTTAGATTCAGCTTGGCAAAGGATCTTGTATAGGAGTATATGCACGTGAAGCTGTTTCTATCTTATTTTATATTTCTCTTTTTTCCTATTTATTTGATACTTAGCTTAGTTATTGAATAGGTTTGGTTGGATGATTTTCTTAGATTCAGTATTCTCTTTACTTACTTATATTCTTTTTACTTACTTATACTATCTAATGTCAGTTGCTTTGGTTGATTTCTATTTCATGTAGTATGTTGTTTGTTTCCTTGAAAAATCATACACGTTTGATTATCATTATTCATTTCTTACATATTTAACATATGTTTTGTTTATTTGATCGGTTGCGTGTACACTTGGGAATATAATATTCATCATAGGATGATTTTATACTGCTCCATATGTCATACTTGTTTACTTTTATACACGAAGGCCCAAGTGTTCTGTATTTGCATATATACGTACAAGTAGGGTCTATATATATAAATTACGATAAATAGCTTATAAAATATCGACAAATTATTAAATAAATTCTGAAAATATTAAATTCAAAAATAATAAATTATTATCGTTAGATATATCCGACTAGAATAATATATCACTTCAGATTTAATTAATATCGAATTATAACTCAGTATCAACCAATTTTGAGTTAACCGTTATCTAAATTATATAGAAAACCTTATTACATTTATTAAATAAACGTTATCGTTTATAAACAATTTTCATAGCGACTATTTGAAAATTTGAATTGGGCATAACTAACAATCTATAAACTGAAATCTCGATTTTTCTCCTTCATTAGAAAATCAAGTCGATTCAGACGATTCTTGTTTCATAGAATTCCAACTTAGAATGGATTCTGTATATTCAAATGACATTTCAAATCGTAAATTATGAGCTACTACGACGTTACGTGCTCATTTATAATTATATATAAATTAAACGTGCAAACTGTGTTTTATAAACGAATTATATATTATAAATTCATTTATCAATTCCAAACCAATATTTAATAAAATAAAATAAATTAAATATCCGACTATGGAAAATACGGGAAGTTACAAGGCTACTGCATAAGAAAGAAGAGGAAAAGAGCATTTTCATTGTGTCACTATGCAAGATACGCACTGTGCCCTCTTTAGTCATAATAGACTAGTTGAGGACAAAAGTCCGATAGGTCGATCGTCGGATCTCTGCCATATTGGATCCGTTAAGCGCTTAATTTAAAAAGAACTCCACCACCTCGTTGCCCTCTTCCGGGAGGTTGCCCTAGGCGGCCGCTTGACCAGCCTAGCCCTAGAATTGTGTCTGGATCTTCCTCTTTGTAGTAGTTTACTACTCATTAATCAGACTCTTTATCCTACTCATTCCATTTTCCTTTCCCTTACCTTAGTCATGCAAGGAAATAACTACATTAATAAGACCTGGAGCATAGCTAAGAGCTGCAATTTTTTAGTTAGATACGTTTGGATTTGACTGGATGTTTTTTTGTACTTCGAATTATGTTTAGAGGCTGAAGTGTATCAACATTATAACATTCTGATTTCTTATGATATTCCGAAAAGTCTTTAAATCTATGTGATAATTTATATTTCTATCGTTTCATCTTAATCTCTATATGAAACAATTATATCTAAATGACCTCCGCTCTTTGTCATGAATCGATAAGAATATGTAAAATGGTGTGGGGTGTCACATCCTCATGTAGTTTTAACTACATGTAGCAATGCGGTTTCTAACTACATGCAGGCTGCATACAGTCAAAAACTGCATGCATTAATGCTGTCAAAAGCTGCATGCAGTTTTTAATTGTGCGCAGCTTCCACGCAATTTTTAACTGCATGATAGCCATGTAGTAAAAAAAAAAAGGCATGGAAGCTGCATGTAGTTAAAAATTGCATTGGTGCACGTAGTTTTTAACTACTTTATTGCATGCAATTAGAAACAATGTGACAATGAGTTTTGACTGCATAATATCTTTGCAGTTAAAGGTTACATAAACAATATACAGTTTTTAACTTAATACATCTTATGCAGTTAAAAACTACAATATAAAAATACGATTTTTGAAAATTTATTTTAAGTTATCAATAATGGATATGGTTGAAAAGTTTATTTAGTTTATAATTTCATGGTGAAAGCAATTTCTCAATCTGGTTAACATATAAAATGCTATTTTGATTTAAAGATTAATGACTTTTGACTAGTTTTAGAGTTTTGTTAATATTACTCCAAAAACGGATAAAGGGGGTCATATTTATTTTCACTCCATTAAAAATAAAATTGTTAAGGTGGACCAAACACAATGTCAAAATAAATAAAAACACCCGATTTTACCCTCCATTTAAATACACAAAATACGGTAAAAATTGACAATGACATACCGAAACTCAGCACAAAGTTCGGAAATAACATGCCGAAAAATAGATTAATTGAAGAAAAATTAAAATCCTACATATTCGGCGATAGTACATCGAAAAACAAAATTTTATTCGGTGGTCTATTGTCGAATTTTTGTTATTGTCATGGTCTGATGGTTCACCAATTTCGGCAAGTACATGCTATTATAATTGTTTAACTACGGCTCGTTGTCAACGAATATAACGTTTATGGCAGAAAATAGACCTCTATTTTTTTTTAGTAAATCGTTACCTTTCCAGTGATTTTCCAACAAATCCAACATGTCATTTTCTTTTATAAAATAAAGTCATGTTGTCTTCTTTTACAAAGGTAGAAATTTCGTTAGAAATTGGTTGCTTCATGAAAACAGTGATTAATTGTTTACCTTGAGAAGAAGAAGATGATTAGGGTTTAACGAACGCTAAAATGTAATTAGAGTAAAATTTTGGTCTATATTTTACAAATTGTCAAGGGGGCTATGTCAAATGATCCTCCCCATGGTAAATTTTAAAAATAACAAAAAATGTCCTCTTAACCATTTTTGGAGTGGCATTAACAATGCTCTAGTTTTAAACTTTTATATAGAAGTGTGAGAATAACGCTCACTTATAAAGCATTGAGACCTAATTTTGCATAAATTATAATATATAAGGTATTTCGTTCATTTTAAATAGTAATAGGGGTTTGTCGTATGATCCTCCTATTCTTTATCTATGTAATTATTCATTTTCCTTTTCATAATTTAACAAATATTATTCTATGCCACAAATGAAACACATGGGATTTTACTTAACTAACAGGTAAGAAAATCAATAGTTAGATAAGCGTGCAATTTGTGACATGTTAAGATTTTTTTATTAATATGAGTTCCAGTTGTTTTATGCAAGTTTATTTATATTTCAAGTCTTTATACGTAATTTGAGATGTTGCATAATTTAGCACATTAACCAAATCTAATTACGTATTTATTGTGCCATAATTAATTTAAAGAAAAAATTTACAATCATTAGGAAACAATTTGTCATAGACATAGCCGACCCAGAGGGCAGGCCACCAAGCCCTCGGGCTGAGACGGCCCACTGGGCCTTGGGCAAAAAAATGATGTACAAACATGTATAGCGAAGACTATTGTATAAGAAATGCGAGCCTTGCTACTTGCATGATGCAGATGCTAGTCTGGTGGTAAGAGCATCTCCAACAGTGTTACGGGTCGTAACGTTACGGCCCATAACATTACGGGAGATATCTTTGATATCTCCCAACGGGCGCGAGCCGATAAAATCGGCTCGCGCCTGTCCCGAGCCTATATATGGCTCGGGAGGGGGGAGGGGGTTTGTTATATTAGTTTAATTTTAATTTCCTCCTTTTTAATTTCTTTTTAACTCCTTTGTATATACGTTTAAATAACACGGGTTAGTGGACGACCCTAGTTTTAAACTCCTTTATAACTCCTTTTTTACTCCTTCAGGTGCTTAAATGTTTACATTATGAGGATAAGTGGACGACCCTCCTTTTAAACTCCTTTTGAACTCCTTTTTATATATGTGTAAATATCACGGGTTAGTGGACGACCCTAGTTTTAAACTCCTTCGGGTGCTTAAATGTTTACATTATGAGGATAAGTGGACGACCCTCCTTTTAAACTCCTTTTGAACTCCTTTTTATATACGTGTAAATATCACAGGTTAGTGGATGACCCTAGTTTTAAACTCCTTTTTAACTCCTTCGCGTGCTTAAATGTTTACATTATGCAGATAAGTGGACGACCCTCCTTTTAAAATCCTTTTTAACTCCTTCTTACATACGTGTAAAGAGACACTCAAACCAATAAAGAGACGCTCAGACCAATAAAGGATTCCGATAAACATACACTCAAACCAATAAAGAGACACTCAAACCAATAAAGAGACACTCAGACCAATAAACGATTCCAATAAAGAGACACTCAGACCAATAAAGAGACACTCAAACCAATAAAGAGACACTCAGACCAATAAAGGATTCCAATAAAGAGACACTCAAATCAAACCTTATATATAACAGCAACATTGCAGTACATATCTCAAATCAAAACTTACTCAAAATAATAAATGGATTCCAGTTTTACAAAATGTTTACTGGCTTTTGCTAGCGATTCGGAGGAAGATGAAATCCTTCAAGAGGAAGAAGAAGAAATACAAGAAATCCGGGACCTATACCGTGAAGCGTACGGTTCATCGTCCACAACTAGGGGGGATCGGTTCCTGGAAGGAGGTTTATACATCGAAATCATGCTAAATACCACAAGTCTTTGATGCAAGATTACTTCGATGACGATTGCACTTACGGGCCTGATATATTTCGCCGAAGATTCAGGATGCGGAGAAACCTATTTCTTCGGATATTGGCTGGTATTCAAGGTAACAATGATTACTTTAAGTACAAACAAAATGCATCGAAGACACAGGGGTTGTCCGGTGAACAAAAAATGACGGCAGCTATGAGAATGTTAGCTTATGCCACACCAGCCGATGCTTTGGACGATGCATACCGTATAGCAGAGAGCACGGCACTAGAAACACTTGAAACTTTCTGTCAAGCAGTTGTGGACGTCTACGGAGAAGAATACTTACGGTCTCCGAACGAAGCAGATGTAGTGCGAATCAGAGAGATGCACGAAAGCAGGGGTTGGCCGGGAATGTTAGGAAATCTGGACTGTATGCACTGGGAATGGAAGAACTGTCCTAAGGGATTACAAGGTGCGTACAATGGCAAGGAAAGACGACCAACCATCATTTTGGAAGCTGTGGCATCGTACGATCTGTGGATATGGCACGCTTTCTTCGGAATGCCCGGGTCTAATAACGACTTAAATGTTGTAGAAAGATCTCATCTGTTCAATGATCTTGCTCAAGGCCAGGTACCTCCTTTAACATTTACCCTAGGCCAAAATACTTACAACCATGGCTATTACCTAGGTGACGGCATTTACCCGAAATGGAGCACCATAGTTAAAACATGTCCAAATCCATTAACTCCTAAACAAGTCATGTTCGCGGCGATGCAAGAGGGACAAAGGAAAGACGTGGAACGTGCTTTCGGTGTTTTACAATCGAGATTTGCAATGATAAGTAATCCATGTAAGCTGTGGTCTAGGAGAAAGATGTCTACAATCATGTTTGTTTGCATCGTTCTTCACAACATGATTATAAAAGATGAAAGAGATATGGATGAAGAGCAACGCCACTGCGATTACGAGGGTGCTTCGCAACCACCTCCAGTATTCCGACAAAACCAACCAATAACAGAGGAGGATTTCAACATTCATATGAGCCGTCAAGTTATCTACAGAGATGCAGAATTTCATAACCGGCTGCAGAAGGATCTTATGAATCATTTATGGAACCACTACGGCGATACCTAGTTATGAAGAACCATTATCTGAATTTGTGTTTTATTTTATGTTTGTCCGAACTTATCAATCATGTATGCAGTAAAGATGTTGTCATTTTCTATTGTACCAACTCGTTCTCTTGTATTCGTAAGAGTTATTAATCATATATTATTATATATCAATCATGGGTTTGGTTTTGTATATGGTAAAATAAGGTAAAAATAGTTGGGGGAAAAAAAAATAGCCAGGAGCCGATTTTATCGGCTCCTGAAGTCGCGAGCCGATAAAATCGGCTCGCGACATCACGAGCCGATAAAATCGGCTCGCGCGCCCCATTCAGGACTCTGAATTGAGCCCGTAACATTTCCCTTCATATTACACCCCGTAACAACTGTTGGGTGCAAAAATAAGCGAAATTACACCCCTTAACATGAATTTCCTCCACTTTTGGAGTTGCTCTAAGAAAATGATGTACAAACATGTGAGAGTAGGGATTGAATCCCAGCAAGGGCGAATATTATTCATTTTTGTAAAATTTTACATCCTGATTGCATTTGATAATGATTTTGGGTTGGGGCAAAGAAATCAATGGGCCGGCTCCGCTTACAGATTCACAATAAATAAAAATCTTGACCATTTGCCAGATTTAATTAAATCTCATAATCCTCTAAACTTCCCCATTTTAATGCTAGCCATTCAATTCAAATTGAGTGGCCAAGATCTCATTGCCTTCGGCCACACAATGCTACCGTTGTGTCCAGATAATCTTCTTAACGTAACGCCGTTAGTGTCCGTAACAGGTGCATCAGTCTGGTCTCGACGGCACCGTTAGCTGACGCTTGAAATTTTATACGCTGAGCCTTCCGGTTAAAATGAAAAAAAGAAAACAAAAATCAGAAACCAAAACAGAATTCCGCCATTCTCTAGATTTTGCCAAATCCCAAGGTAGCTAGGTGTTTCCAAGATCGTCGTCTGTCATTCATAATTCTTATTCTCTTACCTTTATTTTTTCTCATGGATTGTATGCTAAATTGAGCTTCTTGAGTGTTTAATTGGATCATTTGGAATTCATTGATGAATTTCTGATTTGTGAATTCAGGTTTCTGGAAAAGTGCTTCTGCTACTGTTTTCTCATCGCAGGTAAGAAAATAACGACCTGGGTTGAAATTTTTGAATAAAGATCAAGGTTTTATTTGCATTGGCTAAAACTTTGAAGTTTTAAAGGGTTTTATTATTGGATTGAGAAATCTACTCTAAAAATCAACGATTTTGTATATTTAAATTTTATACGGTTTGGGTGGTGTCGTAGTAAGATTGCATCACCGTCGATAGTATCACTGCTTGATTCCAGACAATCCCTCGGTTTTTTATTGTCATTTGCACCTGCACCCCTTCATTTATATGTTTGTGTGCACCATTTCTCTATTTTCATTTAACAAAAATTTTTCTCCCATATAATCAATGAAGGTGTGAAGAATATTATTTCTCACTGATTGTTCGGTTGGTACTGTTTTAGCATCGTAAGTATCTGAAAAGCTTCTGTTTCTCCATCACTATCCCCTCTTAGCCTTAATCACAAAATTTAATAAAGAACAGTATTTTTCACTTTTAAACAAAATGTAGAATACATGTATTTCGCTTGTTGGTTTCCAGATATGTAACTACCCTTAACAGTTTAACTTTTTTTTGAACGTTTAATTTACCAACTTGAACGTTTCTTTTCATTAACTTGTCACCCAAGAAACTCTGAAATGATGCCGACTTTAGGATTATGTACCGAAGGATTAATTATTACAATGAGTATTAATGTATATTACTAATAAATTGTCCATAAGATGCTCGAGTTTTTATGTTTGCTTGCTGAAATTTTGCAGTATACTTAGTTCAATGTGTCTTTGTGTGTGCGCATGCACTAGTGCGGTGTTTCCTTGTCAGAAAATACATTTAGACTGAAGCAACTATGTAAAAATTGTTCACTGATTTCATAATACACTTGCAGATTGGAATAACATCATCCAGATGAAGAGATTCTTTACCTTCAAGTCTTTGGCCTCAAATAATGCAAATAACGACAACCGAGCTTTGCCTGATCCTAAACTTAGCAAGGCATTTTCAAAGACCGCAGTTGATCAAGTGGATTTTAGTGAAAAGGACACGGGAAATAAAGAACAGTATACTCCATGTCACAAACGGAGTTTTACTCTTGACTCAGTAGAAAATTATAAAGAGGCCACAGATGAAAATTTGAGTTTATCACGCAGATCACCACCTGCTTGTCGAAATCCTTCTTATCAGTAAGTTTTATTTATGCATCTGTATACACTGATAGCTCTTGTTTTTCTGTGTTTTTTTAGCACGATGTAACTGATTGGTTCAATCTTTAGTATGTAGCTTTTACCGTGTTTTCCTTTCTCATTTAATTCACAACAAACATGCTTCTGTTGATATTTTTGACAATAGCTTTATTTTTGTACTATTGAATTGTCTTAACTTTCAGTCCCGGTTTGTTTAGAGTTAGACCAAATTATTGATCATATCATAATTTCTTGAACTAATTCATTTCATTTTTCTTCGAGTCGTCATCAATAATACATGGCTCCCTCTATGCTTTATCTCCTTTTATACTTAATTTGTAAATTTTCTTTGGCTAGTTTCAGTTTCTTAACTACCTACGTGCTGTATACTTTGCTATTAGGCTATTAGATGACAAGTATCAGTATAGAATGTGCATTTTTTTATATGGACTACATACATTACCTACATACATGAGAAATGCGAGAATTACAAGAGATTAGGACATGGTCAAAGATTGCAATGCAACTGATAATAGTTCATTTTCCAGATCAAGAAGAGATATAGGTGCATTGCGACATTACAATGCTGCTGACAGTACCTGCTCTCGTTCATCCAGAAACAATGATCATTCATCAGGTGACTCACGTTGTAGTTCTCCAATTCCACTAAAATGCCGCTCTGCTCGGTTACAGCGTGTTATAGATAGCACCAACACTTTAGATCTTTACATAGACGGAGAGCAGCATGATGTATATCAGAAAGCTGTGTCTACTGCACCTACTTCACCTATTAATAACGCAGAGAACGTCATACAGCAGCCATATAGAGAAGCAAGTGATTTGCATTTGCATAGTCGACCAGAATCGTCCCAAAGAGACATAAGAATGAAATTTGATGCACTACATTCAAAAGAATTTTATAAAGTCAAACACCAGGACAGTAATTCGGAAACCAGTGCCATTGTGGAGGATATATTCATTGATTCATCAGAGCCACATCGAACTTCGCTATCTTCTTGCATCACTCGAAATTATAACAGTAGCGAGAGTTCGTTACCTTATGATAGCTCAAACGTGTCTACTGAAAATGAACAAAGTTGCATATATGAAAAAGGATTTTTCAATTTAAAAATTGATGATCAGCTGCATAAAAAGGTGAAAGATGTTGAACACATGTTGAGTACGGTATCTGAAGAAGACCTTGAATTTGAAAGTGTCCATATGAATGCACTGGTTCAACTGGCAAAAAGTATTGCTGATGATAGAAAAACTTTGGCGTTTGAACTTTCTTCACAGCTAAAGTCTCGACTTGCAGAGAGGGTTTTCACGCGAGAAGCAATAAAAAATGGTAGATTTGAACTTGACATAAGAACTAGAAGACTACAGAAAGAGAAGACTGATTTGCAGTCTAGTTTAGAGAAGGAGCTGGATAGAAGATCGACTGATTGGTCTATGAAGCTCGAAAAGTTTCAGTCTGAAGAAACTCGACTTCGTGAAAGAGTCAGAGAACTTGCAGAGCAAAATGTGTGTTTGCAGAGGGAGATATCTCTGCTGAAAGACAGTGAACAATTGATTAAAAGCAGGACTATGAGTTCAGAGATTCAAATGGAGGACTTATCTTCTAACTTGGAAGAAACAAGAGCAGAGAATCATAATCTTCATCAAGAATTGTTTGAGCTACATGAGCGCTTCAAAGTAGCTGAAGAAAATCTTAAGTCTACACGAGAAAGCTATAAGCTTAGAGAAAATGAGAACAAGGAACTGCATAAAGCGGTAGTAAGATTGCAAAAGACATGTAATGAACAAGAAAAGTCTATTAACGGATTAAGGCAGGCATTTTCTGCTGACCTTGGCAAGAAATGTAATGATAGTTTGATAAGTAGGTTGCAAATGGAGCAAGTGCGATTGACAGCAGTTGAGCACACACTGAGGAAGGAAGTAGAGTCATGTAGAAGTGAATTGGAGCCTTTAAGGCATGAGAATATGCGTCTCTTGAATAGACTGCAAAGTAATAAAACTGGTAAAGGATCTTACTTTTCAATAAAGCTTGAGGAAGAGCTTCGAGACCGAGTGGAATGCTTGCAGAAACAAGGTGCTTCACTGCTGAACGAGCATAGTCAATTTTGCAGCGAAGTGTTAAATCTGATGAAATGCAAGCAATTTGAAGTTGATGATTGCTACACAAATAACGAGTACAGTATTAAATATCAGAGTTTAAAGAGTGGGATTGAGAATTTTAAAAGAAGTTTGTTAGCAGTGGCTAAGGTCTCTGATGAGAAGGCCAATATAGATGTATCAGGTTGTAGGTCACAAGCTACCGAATGTTCAACATCAAACCAGCAATATAAAGATCAACTACCGGAGGTATGATCAACCTTTACTGAACTAAAATTATTTGATCCTTACTGATTCCTAATTGTTAAATCCTTTGTGGTTTACTTTTTTTCTTTTCATTTTTTAAAAACAAAAAATAAAATAGGATGAGTTGGAAATAGAATTGAAGGCAGAATGTTTATTGAGCAAACTATTGAAAGAAAAGCTGTACTCAGAAGAACTAGAAATTGAGCATTTGCAATCAGAGCTTGCATCGTCAGTTTGCACTCATGGCATTCTGCAATCCGAAATACAAAGATTGCAGGATGAACTTTCTTGCCTCACACACAAATTAAAGGATATGGAGATTCAGGTGAATATTTTATTAACATCAGCATAAGTGTTATATATGTATATATTTGTTTATTCTCAGATAATAATAAGTAAGGGGAATTCTGTATGGATCTAAAACATAGGTACAAAATATAACACAAAACATGTTGACCATTAGATCACCCTTGATTTCCTCCTCCTATGATCTACTGGTCCATATTTGTTGTATCAGATTTTGTGTTCGTCCAATAGCCATCCCTCGTTTCTTATGAACATGGTTCATTAATGCCAACAAGCGATCACATAGATTGAATTTGTGACTTTTTATCTTGTGGTCTATATTACTAACCGTTGAGCCAACCTTATTGGCTAAAACCCCCTCATTTTTAACAATATCAACCATAATACCCTTTGTTTTGTTACATTGCCGTTAAATTTTCGACCTTTACTGATTATAATGAAAAGTTGTAAGTTCAATGAGTTGTTTGTGGTTGATCTTTTGTTTTTAAAAATATGTATAATTATGGTGATGATGTTCAGCTTATTTTTCTTCTATAATATGTGTATGATTTTAAAATTTTCTTTTAAGCGTGATTCATTAATGGCAGCAAGTATTGATTTCAAGATTGAACTCATGGTCTTTAATCTCGTAGTATAAATAATCAACCAATCATGTTGATATGTGTGTATGATTATTATTTTATATCCAAAAAACTTTTAACACAGTGTGTAACGTTAGAAAAATAGGGAAACTTTATTTATAGTTCCCCTCACCCCCCCCCCCCCCCCCCCCACTCCAAAACCAAACCCCCAATACACACACACTCTTTTTTTCCATACACAAAAAAAAATGCCAGTTTCAGATTTCGTTACAAAACTTATTATAAAAAATAGGTCTTCTTTTAGCATAATCTATACCTGTGCACTTTGGGTTGCACAAATACAAACTCTATATTTGTATTAGCACAAGTCAAGAGTGCGCAAGTATAAAACGCTCATATAATGAAAAAGATGTTTATTTTTGTAATAAATCTGTAACGATTATAGGAAAGTGTCAATTTTAGATCTCGTTACGAACTTACTATAAAAATATATCTTTTTTTGGCATATTCTATACCTGTGCACTTTGGGTTGGACAAATACAAACTCTATATATATACTTGCACAAGTCAAAAGTGCGCAAGTATAAAACACTCATATAATTAAAAAGATGTCTTTTTTTGTAATAAGTTTGTAATGATGCTTAAAATTGAAATAGGACTTTTTTCGTTGGGCCTATAAATAAACGTGTCCTAAAGTATATGTTCACCTCAAGAAAGCATTTAAAATCTGTAGTATATATGGGATAGGATCAAGGGGCCCCCCAAAAATTAAAGAATTAATATTGAACAATATGCTTCATATGGTTTTTTTTCCCTCTATGTTCAATTATAATTACATTGTCGTGTGTAATTTGGTGAAAAAACATGAGAGCAATATAAATGGGTGGGTGCAAATTTGTATTACTGGATTAATTCTGTGGTTAATAACTAAAACCCCTCATTTTTAACAGTGTCTGTCAATCATAGTGCAATGTTATTTTCTGATACATTTTCATTAAATTATCAGTCTTTTCAAAAAACAAGAAAGTTGTAATCTCATTAGAGTACCTTTCGTTTAAATTATTATCATTATTGTGATGATAGTTAATTTAATTTATCTTCTATTATATATGTGTTTGTATGATTATTATTTTTCAAACCATGAGACTTAATACATTTTGTAATATAGATGGGTGGGTGCATATTTGTATCCATAGGTTATTTTTGTGGTTAACCTCACATTTCTATAACAGTGTCAACCATAATACCCATTTTTTCTTCAATATTTTTGCTTAAATTTCTGTATCTAGTACTGATTGTAGTGGAAAGTCTTAATTCCAGCGAGTTATTTACACTTGACCTTTTGTTGATATTGTTCAATTTTGTTTGCCTATTGTTTTGCAAAACAAGGTTTATTATTATTATTATTATTTTATTTTATTTTGGATGAAAAAAAAAACACTGGAAAAAAAACATGTAGAAGATTTAAACATTGGGACGTTGACGGGGTGTTGAAAACATGTAGAAGATTCATCATTCTTTTTTTTTCCTTGTATGACAATGCACAGTCCGATTATGTTTCTGTTTACTGAACAAACTTTGTATGAATGTACAAAAAATTGTAGATGATGAGTAAAGATGAGAAGATCAACGAACTGCAGCAAGATCTGCAAGAATGCACAAAAGAGCTGACATCAACGCGTAACAAACTGCGGACTGTTTTAGAGGAGAGAGATCATATGTGGGAAGAAGTGAAGAATTCAAAAGAGAATATCATGCTTCTTAACCTTGAGGTAAACTCATTGAAAAAGAAAAATGAAGCCCTCGACGAACATGTCCTAATCAAAGAGGGTGAAATAGCAATATTGAAAGATAGCCTAACTGATCCTCAACCTTTCAATATCGTCTGCAGTCGTGCTAAGTCTGTAGAAGACCTTTGCCTATGACCAGTGATTTTTTCTTTTCTTTTCCTTTTTTTTTCTTTTTCTGTTGTTCTCTCTTTTTGTATAGTTTTGGTACAATATTTACAGTTGATTGAATATATGTTTTCTTTAATCGTATATTGTTGTTTCATTCACATTTATTACATTTGAAATTTAGCATGAAAGTGATGCAAGGTGAAGAAATGATTCTAGTGAACGGCCACAACGATTAGTAGCAGTTTGGCTTCAAATTTATTATTAGTATTACTGTTATTTTTTTTTTTAATTTTTTTTTTTTGGTAATAATACTTTTTAGAAGTCTAGTATTTAGGGGTGTAATTAATCTAGACTGATAGCAATTTATTATAACGATATTTATATATGGTAATTTCCTTTTGTTTTCCACATTTTTAACTATCAGCTTCAGCAATGCTGTTTAAGGAAGCAAAAAGCTAGCCAGGGTGCAAGTGCAAAAAAGCCTATGTAAGAAAATGTTATATTGTTTTTGCTAAAACGTATACATTTTTAGGTACTGTTGTAATTCCTGTTTTGACTCCAATTCACTGTATTAGTGCTGATCAAATGAACGATTCCATCGCAAATTAAAGAAGAGTTCTTCCTTTTCTTTTCTTTTCTGAGAAGTTGGTACATTATGAGTCTTGGGTAGAGTTGGTAACATAGTATTTGCCAATGTAAGTTCGAATCATCCTACATCAAACATTTCGTTATTGCAGACGTGCAAAAGCGACTAGAGTAGAAATGTGGTGTACTATATTGCTCATTCAACTATTAATCAAGCGTCAGCAGTAGCCACCGATGGTTCAGTGAGCTAAAAAACCGAAGACTCAAAATAATCATAGCACATAGAGTATTACACATATATAGTGGAGGTGTCAATTTTGACCCAATCATACATAGAAAATACAGACCATTGATAATTTTTGTATTGTATGAATGATGAAATGTAAAAGGCAATTCAATAGTGTAGATCAAAAGTGTCATTAACCGTATTATCAAATTGTTTTCAATACATGTGCGCATTGAAGTCTAGGGCTATACTGTTACTAATTATAGATTACTAGTCATTAATACAAGGGTTTGGCATGTACAAAAAAGTTCTCTCCATAGTCATAAATATTGTATAAGTAGAAGAAGTGTCTACCAAAATCATCAAAAATCAATATATCAAAATTGACTTACAAATTCGAAAAAGCAGGATAGTAAACTGGAGTCCTTATATTGATAAGTCCATCTTGATACCGATCAGTTTGATTGTTACAGACTTGATTTTTTTTATGTTTCCTTAGCTCCTCTTTTCCTCATTTCTTGACGTTGGGAAATAATTTTAGTGTTTTGATAATAACAAATGTACAACAATATTACTGATAAGATACTCAAGTTACCACAAGTCAACATGTATATAACATCAAGAGATGAAATATAGAGCGTTTGGAAGTACAAATGTTTATGTCTACCTTAAAAACACACAGCTACGAACAAGTATCAAAATTGAAGCAAAGAAAGTTATGAGTGGAGTCTAGGCATTAAAGGGCATATAAAGGAGTTGAAAAATCAACCAGCGCAAAAACAAACACTCGATTGGACCAAAGAATTAAATGTAGAGTATGTCGTTTTATTGAGTTCTTATCGAGTACTTATGATTTAGATTTGTTAGAGCCTTATAGATGATCTTCAAATAACTCCTTTTTTTTTTTTTTGAAAGTTAAGCGCAAATTTTATTAATCATCAAAATATTTACATTACATATATCAGCATATACAAGTATGCCATGATATATAACCATCCTTTTTTATACCTTTCAAAATTACTAATACTCACTCGCTAACCACAAGTGATTACAGAAATCAGATCTATAAATGACGAGAACACACAGTGAGTCTTGGTGAAGATAAATATATATAACACTATGCCGTGGAAAAGTCCAATCCAAGTTGTATGTATGCAAGTCCCGATGTGGTCTCTGTTTGATCCAGTCCTCGGCAACATTCCCCCATTGTGTTTATATTTTTAGAAGAGATTTACAGAGGTAGAATATACGAAGAAACGGTGTAAATCAGAATGGGAGAAGCCACCTATTTCTAGATTCGCAGAGTCAACCTCCGCCTTTAGATTCTAGGTTTTAAATACAGACCGTACACATAGCGCTGAGTCAGCAATGAATGTGGTCACAAAATAGTCCAGGTATGTCTCTCAGAATCCGCCTGGATTTGTAGTGGTTGACCACCTACGTCCTGGGTCAACCCTAGAGTCGACCAAGTTACCTTGGGCCGACCTATGGGTCGACCCGGCTTGAGAGTGGGTCATTCCCAATGGGTCTATTTCCCGCTCTAATTTCCTGCTTGCTCCGTTCAAAATTTCTGGAATTTTTTTTATTTTATATTTAATATAAGTTACTTATACAAACTTTTATTGCCCATAACTTCTTCATACATTGTCCATTTTACGCAAACTTGAGGACTATCTGAATCAGAATTCTGAGACAAACGCAATGGTAATGACGGTTCCACTTAAGTCTGAATATTTAATTAAGTTACTCCCAATTTATTATACTTTAGCATGGTTATAGTGTATTAAATTTTGGATGTTACATTCTCCCCTACTTAAAGGGTTTCGTCCTTGAAATCTCCAAGTTAAGAAGAATGTTACTATCCTAAAATCCACCTACAACCATCTACTCATCCGTCATCCACAGGCATCCATTGTCCTTAAGGATATTATAATGCTTGTATGAAGATATGCAAAGTATTATGTGTTTATGTCCTTATACTAATGCGAAAATCAGGCGGTCGACTGATTCAGTTGACCTCCTTAATGCAATATATGTTTGTGATATGAGTCCAAAATGTATGCAGATAATCCTAGTATAAAACATAAGTTCTATATGTGTGCATAATCATTCATTCAAATGTAACATCCATATGATGATTCACTCATTTTCATCTATAGAAAATCTAAAATGCACGCACATCCATATGTAATATGTAAGCGATTGGGCTGATCTAGTCCCTAGTGTGTGTAAATGCATCCACGAGCAACGTCTAGCAAACACTTGCATCCACTTGCAACCACTTGCAAGCATCAATCATAACATGTTTCAAATACATGTTTCCAAGCATTGGATTCTACCTAAGGATCGAAAGGCTCAAATGATAGGATAAATAAACTCGAATAATAGAAGCAAGTGCAAAGTAAAAGCTTGAAAAAGAAGTCAAGAATGTAATTTCAAGAAGAAAAGGATAAGAAGCGCGAATCCTATCTTCGGGTTCCCAAGTCGCATCTTCGCGGTCTTCTCCCCATTGCACTTTAACCAATCTGATCTCCATGTTACGTAGCTTCTTGATTTTTGATCCAAGGATATGAGTAGGAGTTCGTCTCACTGATGCTTCCTTCACAACTTCTACGTCCTCAAGTGTCCACCATGTAATGGAGACATTTCCTCAAATGGGAAATGTGAAATACATCATGTACGCCTTCTAGTCTGTCTGGTAGCTTGATCCTATACGCAATTTGGTCTATCCTCTCTACAATAGGGAATCGCCCTACGAATCTCGGCGCTAACTTCCCAACCGAGCCAAAGCAAACTACGTTCCATAGAGGTGGCACTTTGATAAAGACCATATCTTCAACTTTGAATTCTAAATCGGTCCTCCTTTTGTCAGCATAATATTTTTTTCTACCTTGAGCGGCTTTCATTCTTCGATGGATAAGATCAATCTTCTCGGAAGTATCTCGAATCATTTTGGTCCAAGTAGAAGTCTGCCCGTAGACTCCCACCAACAAGTTGGTGATCTACAAGGTCGTCCATATAACGCTTCGAAGGGTGCGACGCCCATGCTTTATTGGTAACTGTTGCTGTAGGCGAACTCCAACGAAGGAAGGTGCTCTTCTCAAGTCCCTCCAAAGTCTAGGATACACAGTCTTAGAAGATCCTCAAGAACTTTATTCACCCTCTCAGTCGGTCCATCCGTCTGAGGGTGGTATGTCGTGTTCAAATGTAACTATGTATCTAATGCCTCTTGTAAGCTGTGACGGCCGGGAATTTCGCTCGATCCGAATCAGTCGTTAAACCGATCTAGACCGTTCGAAACCCCTGATCGTTTGAGAACAGGACAAATCAGAACACAAACAGAAGAACATTTCATTGTATATTACAACAATGCATCAGATTACAAGAATATACAGAGTATAAATGAATAAATATTACACAGAAATATCAGAGATTACAATAAATTACATAGCAGCGGAAAATAATACAAAGCGCAACTGAAGGTGATATACGGATACAGAGCTTTCCGAATATCATTCCAGCTGTAAACCAGGATCCTGTGAATATAAATCTGCAAGACCAAAACTACTAGCTGCCCGTGCGGAAAATAGGGGCACCCAGAGTTTAGGTTAAAACAATAAACTCCAGGTCAGTCATGTGACTGGTGTGAGAACTAAATCAGTTATTTAAAACTTTACTTTAAAAGAGAGTGATTCAAGGGACCACGCCGTATAACACGGAACGGGTTTCCTCCCAAGAATACCAGTGCATAGAACAAACAACGCAATGCTTTTTCGAAAAATGAAGCTATTATAAGACCCAGGTCCCATCACACAATGCAACGCAAGCCGGAGGATAGGGTTTTCCCTTATAATAGCCAAACATGCTTGGTACGTTTTAAACAAATCATTTGATACTATAATAAGTGTATAGTGTCAAAACAGTTTCAATCATAAATATAAATCATAGACGGCATGGGTACCATATATCATGTCGCCATACTAGTTCTACAATTAAAACCGCAATACACGTATTGGAAATTGGATTTCCGTCATGAGTCGAGGCAAGGGGCAAGCTCCTCTCCGCGTTCGAGACACTCTAGCAAATGTCTCAGGGTTACGCACTCTGGGCAACCCCGGATGCGGCTGGGCCGGTCCTCACTTACGTTAGAGGATTGGCAATTCCTGAACACACGTTTCCCAGTCCTTACAGACCTATAATCGAGGCGCCTCATTCCAACAACCACAAAGGTGAAAAGTATATAAATGTCAGGGCTGGTAAGTCACTGACACCACCAAAGCTAGAAAGAAACGTCGTGCTCTCCCAGCGGTCCGTATCCCATTTTTAACTCATACCGAGGTGTGAGGCTCGCGAATTCACGTTATACACAAAGCTGCCACGTAGGCCGTGCTTTGATCATCAACCACAAGACTTTGCTTTTCAACAGAAGCCTTGATCATTGCATCTTAGCGTGCCACACGGGCAATTTATGCCATGCGATTGATATCTATCGATATATAACCTCTAAGCTCGTATGTATCAGAGAAGGGCGTTAAGCAAGAGAATAAATTCTCCGCCGCCAAACAGATATATATTTAACAGAAATCAATCAACATAGAATAAAATCCAATGTCAGACACACAATCCATTTACAAGTCCGTTCTGGGTCTGAACGAAACCGGAGGCACTTTCCTCGCATATCCATCCATCTCCAAGTACGTCTGGACGACCACCAACTATTTCCATCCTCTTGGGTGTACTGCCCAATCAGGATCGTCGGTAATTATCCAAACGATGTGAAGACTTCTGGTCTTCGACCACCGTCTTCATCTTCGAATTATCGTCGAATCGGTTATTCAGAATGGGTATAAACCCGGACTTTCCGAACAACCAGCGTATATTTAAAACAGATGTTACACAAACACAACATACGCCTCATTCCAATTCTGAATATTCTGTTATTTAAATATTCGCATCCTTTTGGGAGAGGTTCCCATTAATTTTATCCAAGATAAATTCTTTAAAATTTATCCTTTAATCTTCCTTTGGATGTCGTTTCAAACCAAATTATGGTTTTCTAAACTAGTCGAGATTAGCGAACCACAACGAAGTAATTATTTATTTTATTTCCCAATCCCAACCTATTCATCCCATGAAGCAAAACTGGTAATACTCCATATCTAACAACGTGGTGTTATCGGTAAATTTAATTACCATTTCACGTTCAAATCTAATTAAAGATTTAACTATCGCTTTGGAGCAAAACTGGCGATACTCCATTCTCGCTCATTTCTAAATTTGATAATTTAGATTATAGATTTACATTTCAATCCAATTACAGATTCATTAAAACTCCTTTTACTGGGTTAAAGAACTAGGTGTTATTTAAAACACAGTTCACGACAAACCCAAATCACATTCTATTTATCGTCGGGTTAAAGAACTAGTGTTATTTAAAACACCGTTCATGATAAACCCATTTCTAGTCCAATCAAATATATTAGAAACTCCGATTATTTAAAACCCCTTTTTAAATCTAATTTATTTATTTAAAAATAATTGGGTTTTAAATTTAGTTCAAGATTAGTTCATTTCGATAAAAAAAAACCATTTTTATCTTTTCAAATATGGAGTTTTTCACCCCAATTTTTCCCAAATCATTTCTTATGATTTTACTCAAATTATTACTATTTTTAATAATTTTATTAAGGCCCGTACAATCGATTTCCATCAATGGCCATCGAACTGCACTTATAGCGACCTTTTCTGAATTTGATTTGGACGTCTCTCCAAATCCAACCGTTAGATTTCAAATTTCTAATGTTCGTTAGAAAGCTCTTTTCGATACGAACCCAACGGTTCCGATTTTAGGAGAATCCGACGGTCGGATCTCCCGTAATGTCCGTTTGAAATAAATGGTCGAAATTCGCGAACTGCCGCGGCGCGGCGCGTTCTATTCAGGCCATTATATTATATATATAATATATATAATATATATTTCGTCGATTTCTATTTAAAACGAATTATATAAATAGTTTTAAAATTCGTTTCAAAAGCAATTTCAACTTCCTTTTCAATTCACATCAAAATTGAATTCTTCTTTATAAATTCATTTTAAAAAAATTCATTTCTATTCAATTCAATTTGAATTCATTTCAATTTGCTTTCGATTCAATTTGAATTCGTTTTCAATTCAATCCAATTTCAAAGTCGTTTTCTATTCGATTCAATTCAAATTGGTTTTCTATTCGATTCAATTCAGATTGGTTTTCTATTCGATTAAATTCAGATTGGTTTTCTATTCGATTCAATTCGAAATCGTTATATATTCAATTCATTTCGAAATCGTTATATATTCAATTCATTTCGAAATCGTTATATATTCAATTCATTTCGAAATCGTTATATATTCAATTCATTTCGAAATCGTTATATATTCAATTCATTTCGAAATCGTTATATATTCAATTCATTTCGAAATCGTTATATATTCAATTCATTTCGAAATCGTTATATATTCAGTTCATTTCGAAATCGCTATATATTCAGTTCATTTCGAAATCGCTATATATTCAGTTCATTTCGAAATCGCTATATATTCAGTTCATTTCGAAATCGCTATATATTCAATTCATTTCGAAATCGCTATATATTCAATTCATTTCGAAATCGCTATATATTCAATTCATTTCGAAATCGCTATATATTCAATTCATTTCGAAATCGCTATATATTCAATTCATTTCGAAATCGCTATATATTCAATTCATTTCGAAATCGCTATATATTCAATTCATTTCGAAATCGCTATATATTCAATTCATTTCGAAATCGCTATATATTCAATTCATTTCGAAATCGCTATATATTCAATTCATTTCGAAATCGTTATATATTCCATTCATTTCGAAATCGTTATATATTCAATTCATTTCGAAATCGTTATATATTCAATTCATTTCGAAATCGTTATATATTCAATTCATTTCGAAATCGCTATATATTCAATTCATTTCGAAATCGTTATATATCCAATTCATTTTGAATTCGTTATATATTCAATTCATTTCGAAATCGTTATATATTCAATTCATTTCGAAATCGTTATATATTCAATTCATTTCGAAATCGTTATATATTCAATTCATTACGAAATCGTTATATATTCAATTCATTTCGAAATCGCTATATATTCAATTCATTTCGAAATTGCTATATATTCAATTCATTTCGAAATCGCTATATATTCAATTCATTTCGAAATCGTTATATATTCAATTCATTTCGTAATGAATAAAATCGATATAAATATCGTTTACGTCAAAATGGCGTCAATCTAATCAACACGGCTTCATAAATTTCTATTTTCAAATATTCTATTTCAAATATTTCTTTTTCAAAATAGTTGTTATTATCAAAATATTTCGTTCAACACATGACCAATCTCAATGGATGAGTACTGTCAACACATGAACCTTTATTTTATATTGATAAAGATGTAAATTTTATTACTAAAATATTTCGTTCAACACATGACCAATCTCAATGGATGAGTACTGTCAACACATGAACCTTTATTTTATATTGTTCTTTATTTTCTAAATTGGAATGAGGCCCAATCAATCACCATATAATGTTAATTATATGGATTCCATACAACAAATGTATATAATAGCAACGATAGATAATCAACCATCAACCAAGGTGCACTACACTGTATAAGCATCAAATATAGATATCTAACGCTTATAACAGCCTGTCAATCAATCGATCGACATATTTAATCAATCAGGATGAGTGAACTTCATATTTCATCCCAACACCCGTGTGGGGTTTTCAAACAATCAAACACAGATTTTAGTTGTGTAGTTGGGCGATGTGTAAAATTTATCGACCCAATCAATGTCTTTCAAATAGGTGTACATAAACAAACCGTCCGGTTTGTAAATGAATATTTTATTTTATTCACTTCACGTTAAAATTTATATTTTTAACGATAAAACATTTTATTTTAACTTATGAATTTCGATTCAGTTCATTCTTTAAATAAAATGATATTTTTATTTTTCTAACATATTTTAGAAATTTCGGCGGCATAACGGCACGATACTAGAAACGGGACGAGGCCTAGCCTTATCCCCGGTCTAGTGAAGGCCCACGCCATTCACACATCAATCAAATTCACCAAACAACCAAATTCAAATCAAATCATCTAACTAATTTATGCAACCAAACAAACAAGTCCATGGTCTGTGGACGATTGTGTCGGGTGCTACTAAGCACCATCTGCATCCTAGTATATATATATAAATAGAAATGAAATTGAAAGGTGAGAAATTCTCACAGATAGCTATCCAATCATCTTGACTCTTCATTTTTAGAAGTCTTCACCGTTCTCGCCTTTTGTCGCTTTCGTTGCCCGTATTTACTACATATGAAAAAAAATCACACATTTTTTATTTTGATGTCTTTAAAATAAAAATCACATTTTTTATTTATTCACCTTCAATTTTAAAAATCATATTTTTATAATTGCTTCATACCTTTTAAAAATCAAATTTTTACTATGTTATTCAATATATAAAAATCGACTTTTTATACCTCTACTATATAGATAAAAATTATAATTTCACATCGATGTTCATATAGTAAAGATTATATTTTTATCACACTATTCTTCATATAAAGATTTCGCCTTTTCAAAAACAAAGTTTATATTTTCCTCGAAGTAAAAATCATATTTTACTACTCTACTCATTTTAAAAATATCGTCTTTTCACTTTTAAAAATATCGTCTTTTCACTTTTAAAAATATCGTCTTTTCACTTTTAAAAATATAAAAATCATATTTTTTATTCTTCTACATAATAAAGATTATATTTTTAATACTTTAAAAATATAAAAATCATATTTTTATCTTTTCTATATCATAAAAATTATATTTTTATTCTGCTATTTATATATATAAATCTCCAATCAAATTTCTATACGCTATTTACACATATAAAAACAGTAAATAAATAAAACGTAAATAAATAAATAAAAATAACTCACTGCTTGCAAATAAAGGGGATCGGGGAAGTGGCGGCATCGGGCTGTAGAGGGGGTGGCGACCTGAACGGTGGTGAAGCAGGGGCGGCGATGTCAGCACAGGGGGGGGGGGGGGGCGATCGATCCTCGATGGTGGCGAAGGAGGCTCTGTGGAGTGGCGGCAGTTCTGAGGGATATCGAGTTCGGGGTCGGAGGCAGCAGTGGCGTCGAATTAGGGCTGAATGATTTGGGGGTTCCACGTGAGAGAAGGAGGAGCGAAGGGAGGGGAAGAGGGTGGGGGTTCGACGAGGTGGGGAAGGCGTTGAACGTCGCGGTGATCGATGGGGGGGGGGGGCGTCCATCGCCTGTCGCCATTTTTTTTTCCTGTTAAAGTCGATAAAAGGATTTGGGGGGGGGGGCAGAACGGAAAAAGGGGGAGAAAGAATTTTAATTTTTAATTAATTTAATTATTTTATTTTTCAAAAAGTTGACTTTTACATACGACCTCTAAACGAGGCCCACCACCTGTCGTCCATAGCGTTTTACCCCCATTCCGAACACAATGGGATATGTATCGTAGGTTGATTTGATCGTTTGAATCAGTTTCCGTTAAATTTACATTTAAATCACTATATTGAATTCTAAACGTACATTTCAAATTACCGGGGTCACATACTAACTAGAAAAATTTCAGAAAAATATTTTCTAGCTTCGTATTGACGATACGGTCCTAACAAAACTAGTTTCGTCGAATTCTGAGACCGTTTGAAAAATGGTCATTTTCCAGTCGATTAAAATCAACTGAAACGGTAAACGCGTTTTCTTTTGCCACGCTCACATATTGATTCGAAAGATTATGAAATTTAAAACCTAGCAATAACTTAACATCACGGACCCAACAAAAGTGGTTTCGTCGAAATCCGAGGTCGTTTGCAAAATTCCCATTTTTAAGGGCCTGAATTCCATAGCGACTATTCAGAATTTTCAACTGGACATATCTTTTGATTCCCGCTATGAAATTTTGATTTGTCGGATTTGTTGGGAAGATATTATCAATTAGATCCTAATGTTTTTGATTTCGCTAAAATCCGGATTGTTTTGCACCCGGTACATTCAATTGAAGTTTGAAATCGAATTATCGAACTACCGCGCCATTTCCAATTCTATTTATAATTATATATAAATATTTATATTCTAACGACGACGTATATAATATATACGTTCGAATTATATTCAAAATAAATTTATCGTCGATATTATTTAAAATAATTCATTTTAAATATTCGAAATTCGCTAAAATTGCCGAAATAAAATTTTTAAACTGACCCAGATTTTCCGGGTTATTACAATCTCCCCCACTTAAAACTTTTCGTCCCCGAAAAGGAACAAAGTCGAAAGTGGTTTGATTAATCAGCTCTACGCTCGATTTGGCTTCCATTCTCCAACTTTTCAGTTTCTGAGAATTTTCAAATTTTCAAAAATTTGGCTAACACCCTAAATTTTCGAAAAATTTCGCCATAACCTCCCCTGCACCGGGAGCATCGGGGAATTTCAAATAGCTTCCCCGGTCCTTCTAATCTCAAAAAGAAAAAAGAAAAAGCCAAGCGGCTAGCCAATAGGCTCATAAAATCATCATCACCCAAACAAAACAGTAAATTATGTAGTAAACATGTACCTATTTGTCGGGCAAACAAATTTTATTCTTCGACTCTAGCCTCCTTGCTATGACCTGTTCAATGTAAGTATATGTATATGCAAGCAAATGCGACCAATTTTCGATACAACTCAATATTTGATGCAATTAGGCATAATGGTTCAAAATTTATCCAACAAATAAACAAACAACACAAACATCAATCAATTAGTGAAATAGAGTTTCAAATTCATAATTTGATACATATACAAAAAATCATGTTTTTGATGCCAATTCACAACAATGTGTTCTAGCTATATAAGTTTTGGTTCTCACACCACTCCAATGGAAATATATAGAAAATCACACCTTCGTCACTCGAATATAAATTCTGACGACGAGTACTCAACCATCAGAATCATCTTCGGGCCACTAGAGCATGATTCTATATCTATCCAGTATATTAAAACTTCGAATATACGTTCATGACGCGTATATGCAAAATCTTTATATACTCGATTGTCCATATTCAAAATAAATAAATAATCAAATACGTAGAATTGATTTAAATTTCAAAACAAAAATTGTTTTCATTTGAAAAATATACTCTTCACACTCGTTCTAGGATACTACTGATCCTATCTCTAACGAGTCATTCTAATTGGATATTACTAATCCAATATCTGATGAATTCTTTCGTATGGTTCTAATGTGTCTTGTTCTCGAGCTCTGTAAACCAAAGCACTGATACCAAATGTGACGGCCGGGAATTTCGCTCGATCCGAATCAGTCGTTAAACCGATCTAGACCGTTCGAAACCCCTGATCGTTTGAGAACAGGACAAATCAGAACACAAACAGAAGAACATTTCATTGTATATTACAACAATGCATCAAATTACAAGAATATACAGAGTATAAATGAATAAATATTACACAGAAATATCAGAGATTACAATAAATTACATAGCAGCGGAAAATAATACAAAGCGCAACTGAAGGTGATATACGGATACAGAGCTTTCCGAATATCATTCCAGCTGTAAACCAGGATCCTGTGAATATAAATCTGCAAGACCAAAACTACTAGCTGCCCGTGCGGAAAATAGGGGCACCCAGAGTTTAGGTTAAAACAATAAACTCCAGGTTAGTCATGTGATTGGTGTGAGAACTAAAACAGTTATTTAAAACTTTACTTTAAAAGAGAGTGATTCAAGGGACCACGCCGTATAACATGGAACGGGTTTCCTCCCAAGAATACCAGTGCATAGAACAAACAACGCAATGCTTTTTCGAAAAATGAAGCTATTATAAGACCCAGGTCCCATCACACAATGCAACGCAAGCCGGAGGATAGGGTTTTCCCTTATAATAGCCAAACATGCTTGGTACGTTTTAAACAAATCATTTGATACTATAATAAGTGTATAGTGTCAAAACAGTTTCAATCATAAATATAAATCATAGACGACATGGGTACCATATATCATGTCGCCATACTAGTTCTACAATTAAAACCGCAATACACGTATTGGAAATTGGATTTCCGTCATGAGTCGAGGCAAGGGGCAAACTCCTCTCCGCGTTCGAGACACTCTAGCAAATGTCTCAGGGTTACGCACTCTGGGCAACCCCGGATGCGGCTGGGCCGGTCCTTACTTACGTTAGAGGATTGGCAATTCTTGAACACACGTTTCCCGGTCCTTACAGACCTATAATCGAGGCGCCTCATTTCAACAACCACAAAGGTGAAAAGTATATAAATGTCAGGGCTGGTAAGTCACTGACACCACCAAAGCTAGAAAGAAACGTCGTGCTCTCCCAGCGGTCCGTATCCCGTTTTTAACTCATACCGAGGTGTGAGGCTCGCGAATTCACGTTATACACAAAGCTGCCACGTAGGCCGTGCTTTGATCATCAACCACAAGACTTTGCTTTTCAACAGAAGCCTTGATCATTGCATCTTAGCGTGCCACATGGGCAATTTATGCCATGCGATTGATATCTATCGATATATAACCTCTAAGCTCGTATGTCTCAGAGAAGGGCGTTAAGTAAGAGAATAAATTCTCTGCCGCCAAACAGATATATATTTAACAGAAATCAATCAACATAGAATAAAATCCAATGTCAGACACACAATCCATTTACAAGTCCGTTCTCGGTCTGAACGAAACCGGAGGCACTTTCCTCGCATATCCATCCATCTCCAAGTACGTCTGGACGACCACCAACTATTTCCATCCTCTTGGGTGTACTGCCCAATCAGGATCGTCAGTAATTATCCAAACGATGTGAAGACTTCTGGTCTTCGACCACCGTCTTCATCTTCGACTTATCGTCGAATCGGTTATTCAGAATGGGTATAAACCCGGACTTTCCGAACAACCCGCGTATATTTAAAACAGATGTTACACAAACACAACATACGCCTCATTCCAATTCTGAATATTCTGTTATTTAAATATTCGCATCCTTTTGGGAGAGGTTCCCATTAATTTTATCCAAGATAAATTCTTTAAAATTTATCCTTTAATCTTCCTTTGGATGTCGTTTCAAACCAAATTATGGTTTTCTAAACTAGTCGAGATTAGCGAACCACAACGAAGTAATTATTTATTTTATTTCCCAATCCCAACCTATTCATCCCATGAAGCAAAACTGGTAATACTCCATATCTAACAACGTGGTGTTATCGGTAAATTTAATTACCATTTCACGTTCAAATCTAATTAAAGATTTAACTATCGCTTTGGAGCAAAACTGGCGATACTCCATTCTCGCTCATTTCTAAATTTGATAATTTAGATTATAGATTTACATTTCAATCCAATTACAGATTCATTAAAACTCCTTTTACTGGGTTAAAGAACTAGGTGTTATTTAAAACACAGTTCACGACAAACCCAAATCACATTCTATTTATCGTCGGGTTAAAGAACTAGTGTTATTTAAAACACCGTTCACGATAAACCCATTTCTAATCCAATCAAATATATTAGAAACTCCGATTATTTAAAACCCCTTTTTAAATCTAATTTATTTATTTAAAAATAATTGGGTTTTAAATTTAGTTCAAGATTAGTTCATTTCGATAAAAAAAAACCATTTTTATCTTTTCAAATATGGAGTTTTTCACCCCAATTTTTCCCAAATCATTTCTTATGATTTTACACAAATTATTACTATTTTTAATAATTTTATTAAGGCACGTACAATCGATTTCCATCAACGGCCATCGAACTGCACTTATAGCGACCTTTTCTGAATTTGATTTGGACGTCTCTCCAAATCCAACCGTTAGATTTCAAATTTCTAATGTTCGTTAGAAAGCTCTTTTCGATACGAACCCAACGGTTCCGATTTTAGGAGAATCCGACGGTCGGATCTCTCGTAATGTCCGTTTGAAATAAATGGTCGAAATTCGCGAACTGCCGCGGCGCGGCGCGTTCTATTCAGGCCATTATATTATATATATAATATATATAATATATATTTCGTCGATTTCTATTTAAAACGAATTATATAAATAGTTTTAAAATTCGTTTCAAAAGCAATTTCAACTTCCTTTTCAATTCACATCAAAATTGAATTCTTCTTTATAAATTCATTTTAAAAAAATTCATTTCTATTCAATTCAATTTGAATTCATTTCAATTTGCTTTCGATTCAATTTGAATTCGTTTTCAATTCAATCCAATTTCAAAGTCGTTTTCTATTCGATTCAATTCAAATTGGTTTTCTATTCGATTCAATTCAGATTGGTTTTCTATTCGATTAAATTCAGATTGGTTTTCTATTCGATTCAATTCGAAATCGTTATATATTCAATTCATTTCGAAATCGTTATATATTCAGTTCATTTCGAAATCGTTATATATTCAATTCATTTCGAAATCGTTATATATTCAATTCATTTCGAAATCGTTATATATTCAATTCATTTCGAAATCGCTATATATTCAATTCATTTCGAAATCGCTATATATTCAATTCATTTCGAAATCGTTATATATTCAATTCATTTCGAAATCGTTATATATTCAATTCATTTCGAAATCGCTATATATTCAATTCATTTCGAAATCGCTATATATTCAATTCATTTCGAAATCGTTATATATTCCATTCATTTCGAAATCGTTATATATTCAATTCATTTCGAAATCGTTATATATTCAATTCATTTCGAAATCGTTATATATTCAATTCATTTCGAAATCGCTATATATTCAATTCATTTCGAAATCGTTATATATCCAATTCATTTTGAATTCGTTATATATTCAATTCATTTCGAAATCGTTATATATTCAATTCATTTCGAAATCGTTATATATTCAATTCATTTCGAAATCGTTATATATTCAATTCATTACGAAATCGTTATATATTCAATTCATTTCGAAATCGCTATATATTCAATTCATTTCGAAATTGCTATATATTCAATTCATTTCGAAATCGCTATATATTCAATTCATTTCGAAATCGTTATATATTCAATTCATTTCGTAATGAATAAAATCGATATAAATATCGTTTACGTCAAAATGGCGTCAATCTAATCAACACGGCTTCATAAATTTCTATTTTCAAATATTCTATTTCAAATATTTCTTTTTCAAAATAGTTGTTATTATCAAAATATTTCGTTCAACACATGACCAATCTCAATGGATGAGTACTGTCAACACATGAACCTTTATTTTATATTGATAAAGATGTAAATTTTATTACTAAAATATTTCGTTCAACACATGACCAATCTCAATGGATGAGTACTGTCAACACATGAACCTTTATTTTATATTGTTCTTTATTTTCTAAATTGGAATGAGGCCCAATCAATCACCATATAATGTTAATTATATGGATTCCATACAACAAATGTATATAATAGCAACGATAGATAATCAACCATCAACCAAGGTGCACTACACTGTATAAGCATCAAATATAGATATCTAACGCTTATAACAGCCTGTCAATCAATCGATCGACATATTTAATCAATCAGGATGAGTGAACTTCATATTTCATCCCAAAACCCGTGTGGGGTTTTCAAACAATCAAACACAGATTTTAGTTGTGCAGTTGGGCGATGTGTAAAATTTATCGACCCAATCAATGTCTTTCAAATAGGTGTACATAAACAAACCGTCCGGTTTGTAAATGAATATTTTATTTTATTCACTTCACGTTAAAATTTATATTTTTAACGACAAAACATTTTATTTTAACTTATGAATTTCGATTCAGTTCATTCTTTAAATAAAATGATATTTTTATTTTTCTAACATATTTTAGAAAATTTCGGCGGCATAACGGCACGATACTAGAAACGGGACGAGGGCTAGCCTTATCCCCGGTCTAGTGAAGGCCCACGCCATTCACACATCAATCAAATTCACCAAACAACCAAATTCAAATCAAATCATCTAACTAATTTATGCAACCAAACAAACAAGTCCATGGTCTGTGGACGATTATGTCGGGTGCTACTAAGCACCGTCTGCATCCTAGTATATATATATAAAAATAGAAATGAAATTGAAAGGTGAGAAATTCTCACAGATAGCTATCCAATCATCTTGACTCTTCATTTTTAGAAGTCTTCACCGTTCTCGCCTTTTGTCGCTTTCGTTGCCCGTATTTACTAAATATGAAAAAAAATCACACATTTTTTATTTTGATGTCTTTAAAATAAAAATCACATTTTTATTTATTCACCTTCAATTTTAAAAATCATATTTTTATAATTGCTTCATACCTTTTAAAAATCAAATTTTTACTATGTTATTCAATATATAAAAATCGACTTTTTATACCTCTACTATATAGATAAAAATTATAATTTCACATCGATGTTCATATAGTAAAGATTATATTTTTATCACGCTATTCTTCATATAAAGATTTCGCCTTTTCAAAAACAAAGTTTATATTTTCCTCGAAGTAAAAATCATATTTTACTTCTCTACTCATTTTAAAAATATCGTCTTTTCACTTTTAAAAATATCGTCTTTTCACTTTTAAAAATATAAAAATCATATTTTTTATTCTTCTACATAATAAAGATTATATTTTTAATACTTTGAAAATATAAAAATCATATTTTTATCTTTTCTATATCATAAAAATTATATTTTTATTATGCTATTTATATATATAAATCTCCAATCAAATTTCTATACGCTATTTACACATATAAAAACAGTAAATAAATAAAACGTAAATAAATAAATAAAAATAACTCACTGCTTGCAAATAAAGGGGATCGGGGAAGTGGCGGCATCGGGCTGTAGAGGGGGTGGCGACCTGAACGGTGGTGAAGCAGGGGCGGCGATGTCAGCACAGGGGGGGGGGGGGGCGATCGATCCTCGATGGTGGCGAAGGAGGCTCTGTGGAGTGGCGGCAGTTCTGAGGGATATCGGGTTCGGGGTCGGAGGCAGCAGTGGCGTCGAATTAGGGCTGAACGATTTGGGGGTTCCACGTGAGAGAAGGAGGAGCGAAGGGAGGGGAAGAGGGTGGGGGTTCGACGAGGTGGGGAAGGCGTTGAACGTCGCGGTGATCGATGGGGGGGGGGGGGGGGCGCGTCCATCGCCTGTCGCCATTTTTTTCTTCTTCTGTTAAAGTCGATAAAAGGATTTGGGGGGGGGGGCAGAACGGAAAAAGGGGGAGAAAGAATTTTAATTTTTAATTAATTTAATTATTTTATTTTTCAAAAAGTTGACTTTTACATACGACCTCTAAACGAGGCCCACCGCCTGTCGTCCATAGCGTTTTACCCCCATTCCGAACACAATGGGATATGTATCGTAGGTTGATTTGATCGTTTGAATCAGTTTCCGTTAAATTTACATTTAAATCACTATATTGAATTCTAAACGTACATTTCAAATTACCGGGGTCACATACTAACTAGAAAAATTCCATAAAAATATTTTCTAGCTTCGTATTGACGATACGGTCCTAACAAAACTAGTTTCATCGAATTCTGAGACCGTTTGAAAAATGGCCATTTTCCAGTCGATTAAAATCCACTGAAACTGTCAAACGCGTTTTCTTTTGCCACGCTCACATATTGATTCGAAAGATTATGAAATTTAAAACCTAGCAATAACTTAACATCACGGACCCAACAAAAGTGGTTTCGTCGAAATCCGAGGTCGTTTGCAAAATTCCCATTTTTAAGGGCCTGAATTCCATAGCGACTATTCAGAATTTTCAACTGGACATATCTTTTGATTCCCGCTATGAAATTTTGATTTGTCGGATTTGTTGGGAAGATTTTATCAATTATATCCTAATGTTTTTGATTTCGCTAAAATCCGGATTGTTTTGCACCCGGTACATTCAATTGAAGTTTGAAATCGAATTATCGAACTACCGCGCCATTTCCAATTCTATTTATAATTATATATAAATATTTATATTCTAACGACGACGTATATAATATATACGTTCGAATTATATTCAAAATAAATTTATCGTCGATATTATTTAAAATAATTCATTTTAAATATTCGAAATTCGCTAAAATTGCCGAAATAAAATTTTTAAACTGGCCCAGATTTTCTGGGTTATTACATAAGCTCTTCCTGAACTCACTAGTAAAGATGGGGTTGTTGTCACTTACTATAATGGATGGTACGCCATGCAATCGAACTACCTCTCGTAGATATACTGATGCCAACCAAGCCGCCATCCTCTTACTCTTAACATGAATAAAATGAGCGCTTTTCGTAAGTTTATCCATTATCACCCAAATGCTAATATTTTCTATCCTTGATCGGAGAAATCCATCAATGAAATCCATATACACTCTCCCACTTCCAATTTGGGACATCTAAGGGATAAAGCAATAAGTTGGGTTTCTTTTGTTCAGCCTGTACTCTTTGGCAAGTCAAACATCGAGCTACAAATTCTGCCATGTCTTTCTTCAGCCAGTCTAAAAGAAAACCATCTTCATGTCTTTCCTCTACCAAGCCTGTCCAAGATGTCTGAAATTTACGGTCCTCCATCTGCATAGATCCGATACGCTCCAATAGAGTAGGTTGTACCTCCAATGATGCTAATAATCTTAAAGTGAAATCCGTAGATGGATTAAAATTAAAGGTTGAGATGTACTCCAAGCTTCGCCTTTCAATGAATAGAGGACTCAAAGTCATCCTCTACCTCCTCAGTGCGTCCGCCACTACATTACCCTTGGCTGGGGTATAAGTTATCTCGAAGCCGTAGGATGCTAGGAACTCCATCCACCAATGTTGCCTTAGGTTGAGATCCTTCTGTGCGAACAAGTACTTGAGTGACTTATGATCCGTATATAGCTCAAATATTCCTCCAAGTAGATAGTGTCGGCAGGACTTCAATGCAAACACTATAGCAGCCAACTCTAGATCATGGGTACGGCAGTTCTTATCATGAGCCCTTAATTGTCTACTACCATAACATGCAACCCTTCCCTCTTGCATCAGAATGGCACTAAGTCCTATGCCACAAGCATCTGTGTAGACCGTGAACATCTTACTTCCATCTGGGAGAGTCAAAACTAGGGCCGTTGTCAGAGCCCTTTTCAATCTCTGAAAGACATCCTCATAATCGATGCTCTACGAAAAGCCAAGTTCTTCTTCGTTAATCGGGTAAGCGGGGATGATACTCTTGCAAAGTCCTTGATAAACTTTCTATAATAGCCCACCAACCCTAAAAAACTTCTCACCTCCTTTGCATTCTTTGGAGCCCTCCAATCTTGAATTGCAACGACTTTTATGGGGTTTATTACTATCCCGTCCTTGGAAACCACATGCCCTAGGAATCTTACTTCCTTCCTCCAAAAGTGACACTTAGAAAACTTTGCCTTGAGTTGATGTGACCTGAGAGTACATAGAACCTCTCTTAAGTGTTGGGCATGCTCCTCCTCATTCATTGAAAAGACCAGAATGTCATCCACGAAGACCACCACATACATGTTCAGAAACTCCCTAAACACCCTACTCATCAAGTCCATAAAATAGGCAAGTGCATTGGTTAGCCCGAAAGGCATAACAAACCTTTCGAAGAAGCCGTTTGGAGTTCTGAATGTTGTCTTATCAATGTTGTCCTCTTCCACCCTCAACTAATGAAAACCCGTGGCTAGATCCATTTGCAAGAAAACTAATGCGCCTACTAACTGATCGAACATGTCGTCAGTTCTCGATAGCAGGTGCATATCTTTCATAGTAAGCTTATTCAACTCCCTATAATCCACATATAGACGAAGTGAGCCATCTTCCTTAGTTGCAAAGATGACTGGAGATCCCCACTCTTAAATGCTTCGCTTAATAAAACCTTTCTTGAATAGCTCTTCTACTTGCTCGCTAAGCTCCCTCATTTCCCTAGGAGACATGTGGCGCACTAGTAGAGAAACTGGCTTTGCATTCTCTTCCAAGTAAATCTGGAAGTCTATTTCACGCCTTGGATGTAGCCCCTTAACCTCCTCAAGCACATCCAGGTAGTCTCTAACTATGGGCACACATCGCAAGTCGTCAACAAAAGTATCAAGTGGTTCTAGAAAATTAAGCATCACTGACCCTCGTGGGTCATAGGAAATTTCGAGAGTCCTACCATGATAAGTATGAAGTCTAACCACTCTCTTTTTGCAATCAAGGATGACACTATACATGACTAGCCAATATATGCCTAGAATCAAACCATAGCCCATAAAGCCCAACAAGTATGCGTCGCATTCAAATTCGATGCCCAAGATAGAAATTCTCAAATCCCTACTCATCATAGATAAATGAGCCGATCCTCCTATCGGGTTTGAGACCACTACAGGTTCAGAGGCTATACTAGTATTAAGGTGCAGATTATCTACTAGAGAACTGAATATAATTGAATGTGAAGCGCCAGAATAAAAAAGGGTACGAAGAGGATAGTCAAAAAGGGAAATCAAATCTTCAACCGTTACTTTCCTACCTCGATCAGGTCCAGTTGATTCCAAAGCATGCACTTGTCCAGAAGTTCCTCCCCCTTGTCCTTGCTTGTTGGGGGCATTTCTTACTAAAGTGTCCTACTTGTCGACAATTAAAGCAGGCTCCTTTTATCTTTCTGCAGTATTTTACAAAATGACCCATAGCTCTGCAACCATGACACTTAATATCCTTCTTGATTTGAGCCTTGTCAGGCTTTTCGCCTTTCTCTTTCTTTTTCTTTCCTTGCCTGGGCCACCATTTCTGTTTTTCACCCTTAGCTTGAGTCTCCTCCGTCTTAGTATCTTTCTTCTCTTCTTTGTCATCTCCGTGCATAAGAGCCATATCAACCAGCCTTTCAAACATCGCCCCCATCGGTATGTGAAATAAAATGCGTCCTTGGAGAGGTTAGTTCAACCCTCTCGCAAATCTAAGCCCCTTCTTGTGGGGCATATTCACCAAGTCTAGTCTAAACCTTCCCAGTTGATTGAACTTGTTCACGTAATCCTTAACAATCATGTCCCCTTTCTTTAAATCCAAGAATCTCTCCATTTGTAATCCCCCTTCTGACTGAGATAAGAATTTCTCCTTGAATCTATGCCTGAAATCATCCTAAGTAGTTACTGGTTGTCCAGATTGCGTTACTTCCCACCAGTAGGAAGCCTAATCCTTAAGTTGCCATGCAACCAATTTTATCTTCCTTCGGTCGTCGATCTCGAAATGTCTAAACAAGTTCTCCATCTCTTGTATCCATTTACGTGCTTCAATAAAGCTTTTGGTACCACAAAATGGTTTTCCTCCCATAGCACAGAAGTCTTTGCACAACTTAGAAAAGTTATCTATTTGTGGAGGTGGAGCAAAAACAGTTGCAGCTGGGGTAGGAGCAACCCCTTGACCTCCGGCAGATGCAGTAGCCTCAAGATACCTACGGAACCATGTCGGTAGCGGAATACCCTAGGGAAGATTAGGTGCCCCTGACATGCTGAAAAGAAAAGAAAAAAGATTCAACAAGAGATCGAGAGATTATTGACTATAGCTTAAGGGGATATATTTTTCAAAAATAGATTTTTACTTGAAAATACATTGCTTTTAAAACCAATTTGTTTTTAAAAACTCTGATCTTGTAACCTTCAGCTCTGATACCAAATGTGACACCCCACGCCCGATAATGTCACTCTTAGGAGAATTTAAGTTTCGTGAAGCGCAGTAGGTAATCATTACATAGAATTCACAAGATAGATAAAATAAGCAGTGGAAAATTTTTGAACTTCATTATTAAAAATAAAGCATAGTCTCACAAATACATTAAAACTAGTTACAATTAGCAAACTGACTCAAATCTGTCTTACAAAACATCTCATGAAATAAAATACTAGAGTACATAAAATCATATCCCTCACCATAAGCCATACTAAAGTAGAGAGCAAGTCAAAACAATACATCTCAAGAAATCCAAGTCCAAGCGGTAAGAGAAATCCTAGTCACAATTGAGTGCTTCCACTCCGAGGACCTGGGGCGAGGGGGGAAGGGAGAAAGAGGCGAAAGAAAAAGGGTCAAACATAAAGTCTGATGAGTTCCAATGATTTACAAATGTGCATAAAATAGAAATGTCAAGACAGGAAAATAAGACTGGATGAGAAAGGTACAATGTTAAATAAGGTAACATGTAAACTAAGAAGAATAATATGATGGACAAGAGTAACAGGAATAAACTATGATCGAGTAATGCTTCACATTTATATCTAAAGCAGATAATGTCTGCACCGATACTAGTTTAACAAGTTCAACAGAATTACATATCGGCAGGATTAACAGTAGGATTAAATAGCAGGATTAGGCGTACCCTAATTACATAACCATATTAGGCGTTAACCTAATTACACAACAGCAGGATTACGTGTACCATAATTACTACTAAAGCGATCGACACCCTACTACGTAAATACCCTGTGTTAGCCACGACAGTAGGGTGTATCACTCCCTAACCCAACAACTATATAACATAGACCTATTTACTGATGTTACATCATTTTATCTTCCCTAGTCGGACCCACGCACGCTCATGACTCCACCGAAACACTCCCGTACCTACCCCCATCTGAACCTCTTACTATCCAGTTCAGTAAAGCATGCCCTGACCCCTACCTAGTGCGAGGCCCCCTCTAATAAGATACCAACATGGATACTAAATGATATGGGTTCCAAAAAGCAGATTGGCACAAGCTAAACCCCTAAGCTTGTACCCCCAAAACTAGGATTTAAGAGTCCCCAAACCCGATACAACAGTAAGCGAGGGACCTCTTGGCTTATTAATATTCATGTTTAATCTATCAGGTTTAGGTTTACTAATAAGCGTGGTTATAATTATTACATGTAGTTATGTGTACAACCCTTCCCTAAAACACTTGCCCAGATGTATACAATACCCACCACATTTCAGTTTATTAACCTACATCTGGTACTTACCCTATTCTTAACATGTCATTCACTTAATGTCCGTTTTAAGTCAAATTTAACATGTTCATTCCATATGCATATTATTTATCAACTATATTCCCGAATTACGGCATATATGGCACTTCAAGAAATTTGACCTTTACCTAACAATATTTTACCTACCAATAAATATGGATAGGTAAAGAGAACCTTTATGTACCAATATTCAATAGAAAAATTTATTGGTAGGTAAATATTGTAAATGTTAAAAAATTGTTAAAGGATGATTATCTACCAATAATTATAGGTAGGTAAAAATGTATTATCTACACATATACAGAAGGAGAAGTTTTTTTGGTGATTATCCTACATTTTTCTCATATAAATTTAAACTTTCATTAAAAATAATGCTAATTCGTGTGATGATGTGTCAAAAAAGTACATTCTAACAAATTTTTTTTTTTTTTGAATTGAAGATTTCGTTTACACATCCTAGCAATGTTTTTTGTAAAATAATTTCTTTATTAATTATTAAAAATTATTTTGAAATATATTGGTTAATGTATTGAAAACAATAATTAAATTGTAAATAATTAATATTAAATAATTATTCGTTAGCAACTTATCATACATTGTTAATTTTTTCCAAACAATTGATTAACTTTAATTTTTTCTAAAATGTGTCACAATTTAATGCTAATATGTCATCGTTTGAAATGACTAAAACATATTTTGTCTAGTTTATTGCAGGGACACAATCTATACCATCCTCTCCGGTTATAAATTTAACAACTTATTTTAAATCAAATCTAACGGTACAAATCTCAATCCACGTGATCTCTTTTGTAGCCTTAATCCATATAGTCTCTTTTGATTCGCCACAATGTAAACCACAAAAACTTCCACCACCAATAAATACCAATAATCTTGATGACAACTATTTATTATAATTGCTATGTTTACATCTCTTTCTAAAACAAGCAAGACATTTTTTACTTTAAAATTTAATTGATTTTTTTCTCTTTCTAAAAACATGTTTCATGCAATACCCCCAATAACCATATTTTTTTACCTTTTTTTCACATATGAAATATGCACAATAACAACAGAATAAAAAAATAATAATGCTGTGGGCATCTGATAAATTTGCATCTGAGTATTTTGTGGGCCAAGTTAGTATATTTTCTAGCTCCAGCTCCAAAATAACTGCCCGAATCAATTACATTCATGCATATAAGGAATATATTCAATGATATACGGAAAAGATTCATGCATATTAGGGAATTAATTACATTCATATGTATCCTGTTAGACAAATTCTATTCACACACCAAAAATCGCTTAACATACACCGTTAATTTCCTACAAAAATCAATTACTAAAATACCTTTTTTTTCTTAATTTCTTTTTTGAACTTTTTCATATAATCCATCATACTAACCTTAAAATAAATGAAATTTGATCTAAACTACATATTTGAATGAAAAATTAATGCATTATTTTATCACAAAACATAAAATTTCAATTAAGGCAACAATAAAACTAATTGCTATAAGATAAAAAAAACTAGAAGCTTAAAAATTCACAATATTAATGATAAAATAATAGTTCAATTTGTTAAATTCAACTTTCTAAATTTAAGTAAGTGAGTTTTGAGTTTGAAAGGGATGGGACAAAGAAGATGAAAATAAGACAATTTTGTAAAAAAACATGGCATATGTAAAGCAATATTTGATGTTTAATGGATTATTATATTTTTCGGTGCATATTTAGCAATCTTTGGTGTAGAAATAGAATTGCCATCCTCTTATTCTTCTTTTCTTTTATTCTCCGCTATTCTTACACATGGTATTTGGATAATATAATATACACTCAATTCCATTTTGATATTAGATCTATATTTATAGACATATGAATCAATTTCATCTTGTTTGTATATATATATATATATATATATATATATATATATATCAGGAGTTTGTGTTAATTAACGAACGTCTTTTTCTTTAATTCCTTTTCCATTTATTTCATACTTGTTTTGTTAAAACATGATTGACATTTGCCTTGCTTAACGTTTGTGTTAATTTATCAAGAGTTACCATTTAACGTTTATATGAAATAAATGGTAATAATTTATACATGGTAGACTCTATACTTGATATAAATGGCAACATATTAACGTTTGTGTTAATTAATTACATACTTGTATAAATTAATTGTAGTTGATTAACATTAATTAACGTTAATTTTTACATGGTAGCATTTATAAATGGTAACATTTGTATAAATTTATTTATTTAATGAATGGTTAACATTACATGATACCATGTTAATTTACGTTAATTTACATATTAAATGGTACCATGTTAATTTACATATAAATTAACATAAATTAATATGGCACCATTTATTACATGATAACATATTATTTGTATAAATGTTTACATGGTAGCATTTATTAACGTTAATAATAACTTACATGAGACAACTCGAACTTCCCCATAAAGGAAAGCCCGGATTGCTATGAGAACAAGACGAATCAGAACACAAACAAAAGAACATTTCATTGCTTATTACAACAGTTCCATCAGAATACAAGAATATACAGAGTATGAATAAAAATTACACATTTGATGAATATCAGAGAATTAAGTTTACAATGCAGCGGAAAATAATACAAAACACAACTGAAAGGAATATACGGATACAGTGCTTTCCGAATATCATTCCAGCTGTAAACCAGGATCCGGATAATATGAATATTCAAAACCCAACTACTAGCTGCCCGTGTGGAAAATAAGGGCACCCAGAGTTTAGGTTAAAACAATAAACTCCAGGTCATTCATGTGACTGGTGTGAGAACTAAAAAAGTTATTAATCTGATTTTTAAAGTTAAGTATATTGAGGGACCAAGCCGTATAACACGGAACGGGTTTACCCCCAAGAATACCAGTGCAAAAAACAAACAGCGCAATGCTAAATTAAAACAATGAAGCTATTATAAGACTCAAGTCCCATCACACAATGCAACGCAAGCCGGAGGATAGAGTTTTACCTTATAATAGCCAAATATGTTTGGTACATGAAATTTCATCTTTTATTATTACTATAAGTGAAGAAATCAACTTCAAATATAAATGTATCAATCATAGACGGCATAATGCCCCATCCCACTATGTCGCCATATTAGACTCTACAATCAAAACCGAAATGTCACGTATTGGAAGTTGGATTTCCGTTTGTGAACCAAGGCAAGGGATCGTCCTTACCGCTTCGAGATGCTCTAGCCCGTGCCTCAGGCAAGTGCACAGACAAGCCTTGGATCATCAGGGCCGGTCAACTGGATGTGGATTAAAATGCCTGAACACTGCGTTTCCCCGCCCTATGGGGCTTCAATCTAGTCTGTATAAAGACCATACCATCCATCGGCTCTGCAGAGACCAATATAACCGATGCACCTCGCTATCCATCATTCACATAAGTAAAACGCCTGGGCGTGCAAAACCCAGACACCACTCCTAACTAGAAGGAAACACATGCCCTCCCTGAAGTCCTCTCCCGTTTCTGGTTCACACCGAGGTGTGAGGCTCGCGAATTAACGCTCACAAAGCTATGCTATATTAAAGCTGTGCTTTGATCATCAACCACAAGACTCTGCTTTTCAACAGAAGCCTTGATCATTTGCATCTCAGCATGCCACACAGGCAATTCACGCTATGCAACCGATGTCTATCAATCACATAGAATGAAATCTGATGTCAGACACACATCCATTTACATGTTCGTTCTGGGTCTGAACGAAACTGGAGGCACCTTATTCCTCGTTCCGTATGTCCAATACAGGAGAGAAGTCCTCGCATATCCGGTCAATCTCCAAATACGTCTGGACGATCACCAGTTATTACCTTGTCTTGGGTGTATGTAACAACCCGAAAATCTGGGCCAGTTTAAATTTTTTTATTTTGGCAATTATAGCGAATTTTGAATATTTAAAATGAATTATTTTAAATAATATCGACGAGAAATTTATTTTGAATAGAATTCGATGTATATATCATATACGTCGTCGTGAGAATATATATAATATTTATTTATAAATATAAATAGAATTGAAAATGGCGCGGTAGTTCGATAATTCGATTTCAAACTTCAATTGAATGTACCGGGTGCAAAACAATCCGGATTTTAGTGAAACCAAAAACATTAGGATCTAATTGATAATATCTTTCCAACGAATCCGGGAAATCAAGATTTCATAACGAGAATCAAAAGATATGTCCAGTTGAAAATTCTGAATAGTCGCTATGGAATTTAGGCCCTTAAAAATGGGAATTTTGCAAACGACCTCGGATTTCGACGAAACCAGTTTTGTTGGATCCGCAGTGTTAAATTATTGCTAGGTTTCAAATTTCATAATTTTTCGAATCAATATGTGAGCGTGGAAAAGGAAAACGCGTTTGACCAGTTTTAGTTGATTTTAATCGACTGGAAATTGGCCATTTTTCAAACGGTCTCCGAATTCGACGAAACTAGTTTTGTTAGGACCGTATCGTCAATATGAAGCTAGAAAATATTTTTCGAGAATTTTTAGAGTTAGTATGTGTGAAGACCCGCAACTTCCCCGTAAAGGAAAGCGACGGATAGTTCGAGAACAAACCACAGCAGAACGCATACAGAAGAACATTTCATTGTATATTACAACAATGCATCAGATTACAAGAATATATAGAGTATAAATGAATATTACACAGAAATATCAGAGATTTAAATTACATTTAAATACATAGCAGCGGAAAATAATACAATACACAACTAGAATGAGATATACGGATACAAAGCTTTCCGGATATCGTTCCAGCTGTAAACCAGGATCCTGTGAATATAAATCTGCAAAACCCAAAACTACTAGCTGCCCATGTCAAAATAAGGGCACCCAGAGTTTAGGTTAAAACAATAAACTCCAGGTCAGTCATGTGACTGGTGTGAGAACTAAAACAGTTATTAATCTTTATTTTAAATCATTAGGTAAATCAAGGGACCACGCCGTATAATACGGAACGGGTTTCCTCCCAAGAATACCAGTGCATGAAACAAACAGCGCAATGCTAAATAAAGAAAAATGAAGCTGTTATAAGACCCAGGTCCCATCACACAATGCAACGCAGTCGAGGATAGGGTTTTCCCTTATAACAGCCAAAGGATGCTTGATACGTTTTAAAACAAATCATTTGATACTATTATAAGTGTATAAAACAACTTCAAATCATAAGTATCAATCATAGGCGGCATGAGCGTCCCATGCCACTATGTCGCCATATATAGGTTTACAAATAAAACCGCAAATGTCACGTATTTGGAAATTGGATTTCCATCTATGAACCGAGGCAAAAGATAGTCCTCAACCGATTCGAGACGCTCTAGCCCGCCCCTCAGGAACAGCCGCAACTGCCCCTTGGATCGTCAGGGCCGGTCCACACGGAGTGGATTATTATGCCTGAACAATACGTCTCCCCACCCTATGGGGTGTAAGTCTGGTCCGTCAGCCGACCAGAATGCATTCGGCCGAAACCGATATAACCGAGGCGCCTCGCAACAGCAACAACCACATAAGTCAAACTCGTCAGGGCGTGTAAAACCACTGACGCCACTTCTAGCTAGAAAGAAACGCAAGTCCTCCCTGAGGTCCGTCTCCCGTTTTTGGTTCATACCTGGTGTGAAACACGCGAGGTAAACGTTACACAAAGCTACGCCACAAAGGCCGTGCTTTGATCATCACCACAAGACTTTGCTTTTCAACAGAAGCCTTGATCATTTGCATCTTAGCATGCCACACAGGCAAACCATCCTATGCAACCGATATCAGTCACACAGAATGAAATCCGATGTCAGACACACAGTCCATTTACAAGTCCGTTCTGGGTCTGAACGAAACCGGAGGCACCTAGTACCCCGCATATCCATCGATCTCCAAGTACGTCTGGACGATCACCAACTGTTTCCATCTTCTTGGGTGTACAGCCCAATCAAGATCATCAGTTATCACCCAAACGACGTGAAGACTTCCGGTCTTCGACCATCGTCTTCATCTTCGACTTATCGTCGTATCAGTTATTCAGAATGGGATAAACCCGGTCTTTCCGAATAACTCACGTATATATTATAAAAGTGTTACACAAACACAACATACGCCTCATTCCAATTCATTAGTCACTAACCGTAAATTAATCAAGAGAATAATTCCCCAAATATTAACCCCGAAGGCCGAAACCAACATCAGATCAATATCCAGAAAACCATTCTGCTTGGCTAACCGACAGTTAGTTTCTAAATTTCACATTCAAATCTAATTAAAGATTTAACTATCGCCTGGAGCAAAACTGGTGATACTCCATTCTCGATCTTTTCAATCTAATTAAAGATTCATTAAAACTCCACTTAGTTTTAATCTGTGACTGGGTTAAAGAATCAGTGTCATCTAAAAACACGGTTCGCGATAAACCCAAAGTCACATTCCATTAATTATCGGGTTAAAGAACGAGTGTTATTTAAAACACTGTTCACGATAAACCCAAAAATCATTCCATTAATTATCGGGTTAAAGAACGAGTGTTATTTAAAACACTGTTCACGATAAACCCAAAAATCAATATCAATTCAATTCCAATTAAATATCATTTAATTGGTACACTTCATTAAATCTAAATAAAAAGATTTAATCTTTTCTCAACTGGGTTCAAGAACAGTGTTAGTGAAGACACCATTCACGACAAACCCAAATCACATTCGATATTCAATACAAGGCTCTGAATAGAAAATACATCGGCTTATATTCAATATCGAATTCTACGACTAACAAATGTCGTATTGGAAATAACGATACAAATATATATCTTTCAAATTTCCATAACAACACCTGTAATATCACGAATTCCAATATCGAAATATTCCGAAGACAATTTCGATTTAAATCCACTCCAATGCAATCATTGGAAATTTTGGTTATTTTCAAAACCCTTTTCGAATTCAATTTATTTATTTAAAAATAAATAGAATTATAATTCTAGTTCAAAACTAGTTCATTTCGATAAAAATCTATTTTTATCTTTTCAAATATGGAGTTTTTCATCCCAAATCTTCACAAATCATTTCTTATGATTTTACATAAATTATTACTATTTTTAATAATTTTATCAAGGCCCGTACAGTCGATTTCCATCAACGGCCATCGAACTGCACTTACAGCGACCTTTTTCAAATTTGATTTGGACATAATTCCAAATCCAACCGTTAGATTTCAAATTTCTAACATTCGTTAGAAAGCTCTTTTCGATACGAACCCAACGGTTCTGGTTTTAGGAGAATCCGACGGTCGGATCTCCCGTAATGTCCGTTTGAAATAAATGGTCGAAATTCGCGAACTGCCGCGGCGCGGCGCGTTCTATTCAGGCCATTATATTATATATATAATATATATAATATATATTTCGTCGATTTCTATTCAAAACGAATTATATAAATAGTTTTAAAATCGTTTCAAAACCTATTTCAACTTCCATTTCAATTCAAAGAAAAATTGAATTCTTCCTTATAAATTCGTTTTAAAATTCATTTCTATTCAATTCAAATTTCAATTCAGTTTGAATTCATATTCAATTCAATTCATTTCGAAATCGTTTTCAATTCAATTCAGTTCGAAATCGCTTTCAATTCAATTCATTTCGAATTCGTTTTCAATTCAATTCATTTCGAAATCGTTTTCAATTCAATTCATTTCGAAATCGTTTTCAATTCAATTCATTTCGAATTCGTTTTCAATTCAATTCATTTTGAATTCGTTTTCAATTCAATTCATTTCGAAATCGTTTTCAATTCAATTCATTTCGAATTCGTTTTCAATTCAATTCATTTCGAAATCGTTTTCAATTCAATTCATTTCGAATTCGTTTTCAATTCAATTCATTTCGAAATCGTTTTCAATTCAATTCATTTCGAAATCGTTTTCAATTCAATTCATTTCGAAATCGTTTTCAATTCAATTCATTTTGAATTCGTTTTCAATTCAATTCATTTCGAAATCGATAAAATCGATATAAATATCGTTCTCGTCAAAATGGCGTCAATCTAATCAACACGGCTTCATATATTCCTTTATTTTCAAATATTCTATTTCAAATATTTCTTTTTCAAAACTGGAATGAGGCCCAATCAATTACCATATAAAATTAATTATATGGATTTTCATACAACACATGTATATAATAGCATTGAAAATAATCAACCATCAACCAAAGTGCACTACACTGTATAAGCATCAAATATAGATATTCAACGCTTACAACAGCATGTCAATCAATCGATCGACATATTTAATCAATCAGGATGAGTGAACTTCAAATTTCATCCTAACACCCGTGTGGGGTTTCAAACAATCAAACACATATTTTATTTGTGCAGTTAGGCGATGTGTAAAATTTATCGACCCAATCAATGTCATTCAAATAAGTGTACATAAACAAACCATCTGGTTTGTAAATGAATATTTATTTTATTCACTTTCACTATATTCATATTCACGTTAAAAATTGTATTTTTAACGATAAAACATTTTATTCTATCATATGAATTTCTATTATTCATTTACACAATAAAATGATATTTTTATTTTCTAACATATTTTAGAAAATTTCGGCGGCATAACGGCACGATACTAGAAACGGGACAAGGCCTAGCCTAATCCCCGGTCTAGTGAAGGCCCACGCCATTCACTCATCAATCAAATCAATTTCATTTTGCAAACCACAAAATTTGGAGTAAGAGTCTAACCTAGTCTTACTCCTTCGCCTTATAACGGCGCACGTCTAATCCTAACCAATTTATCGATTCGATTTTTCACACCACAAACCACATTCAAACCAATATCTCGATCAATCACCAAACAATCCAAACAAACAAGTCCATGGTATGTGGACGGGTGTCGGGTGCTTCTAATAAGCACCGTCTGCATCCTAGTATATATATATATAACTAGAAATATAAATTGAAAGGTGAGAAATTCTCACTTATAGCTATCCTAGCTCCACGGCACTTCATTTGCAGAAGTCTTCGTCGTTTCGCCTTTTTGTCACCTTCGTTGCCCAAGGCCACTATATATATAAAAAAAAAAAATCGAATTTTTATTTCAAAGTTCCATATATAAAAATCGAATTTTTAGTTCAAAGTTCAATATATAAAAATCGAATTTTTAGTTCAAAGTTCAATATATAAAAATCGAATTTTTAGTTCAAAGTTCAATATATAAAAATCGAATTTTTAGTTCAAAGTTCAATATATAAAAATCGAATTTTTAGTTCAAAGTTCAATATATAAAAATCGAATTTTTAGTTCAAAGTTCAATATATAAAAATCGAATTTTTAGTTCAAAGTTCAATATATAAAAATCGAATTTTTAGTTCAAAGTTCAATATATAAAAATCGAATTTTTAGTTCAAAGTTCAATATATAAAAATCGAATTTTTAGTTCAAAGTTCAATATATAAAAATCGAATTTTTAGTTCAAAGTTCAATATATAAAAATCGAATTTTTATATTCTCCATTATATTTTCAAAAGTGATGTCTTTTTATTTTCAAATCAAGATTGCTTGTATTTTTGAATCAATGACCATTTCAGTTTCTTTTCTTTTTAACAATGTAAAAATCAAATTTTTAAAATATAGATTTCACCTTTATAAAAATAAAGTTTTCGCTTTTATAAAAATCACCACTTTATTTCAATGTATATAAAATAAAAATCAGATTTTTATTTCGCTACATATACAAAGATGATATCTTTATATTCTCTATCCTATAAAGATTATATTTTTAATACTTTAAAAAAATATAAAAATCATATTTTTACTTCACATTCATATCGATAAAAATCTAATCTATTTCATTTTCAAAATCTAATCTTTTTGACATATGAATTTCTATTTTTACTTCAATGCCCTATACATATAAAAATAAAAATTCTTTTCTATTAAAAATCTAAACTATATACTATATAAAATAAAAATCTAGCTTCAGCTTTTAAAGTAGATAAAACTCAGTTTTAAAAATAAAACAAATTCAGTTTTTTTTCATTTTTAAATCAAAATCAGTTTTAACATTTTTAAATCTAAAATCAGTTTAACATTTTTAAATCTAAAATCAGTTTAACATTTCTGTTTTTAAATCTAAAAAAAAAAAACAGTTTTTAAAATTAATTAAAATCAGTTTTCTAAAACTTGAAAATAAAATAGCAAAGCCAAAAACAAAAACAAAAACTTACAGATGGGGGGGGGGGGGGGTTCTGCTGATCGTCGGAGGCTCCTGGCTTCGAGGCGGCGGCACAGGCTCGCTGGCCAGGGTCGCGGAGGCGTCGAACGATTTGGGGGGGGGGGGGCGTCTCGTCTTCGTCGAGGAGGGCAGGGGTGGGGCCTTCGCGCCAGGCGCCAGTCGAGGGGAGGGGTCTTCTGTCGTCGCGGTGGCCAAGGTGAGGCTGGAGGGAGGTGGGTCGGTGGAGGGTTCGGGCGGCGGTAGGCTGTCGCCATCGCGCGATGGCTTTCCCCCTTTTTTTTTTTTTTATTTTATTTAAGAACTGAAATTGAAACGGGGGGGGCCAGAAGAAATAAAGGAGAGTAAGGAATATTTTTTTTTTTTTTTTTTTGTATTATTTTATTTATTTAATTATTTAAAGGTTGACTTTCACATACGACCTCAAAACGAGGTCCACCGCCTGTCGCCCATAGCGTTTCCCCCCCATTCCGAACACAATGGGATATGTATCGCAAGCTGATTTGACCGTTTCGATCAGTTTCCTTTGAATTTACATTTAAATCACTTTATTGAATTTTAAACGTACGTTTCAAATTACCGGGGTCACATACTAACTAGAAAAATTCCATAAAAATATTTTCTAGCTTCGTATTGACGATACGGTCCTAACAAAACTAGTTTCGTCGAATTCTGAGACCGTTAGAAAAATGGCCAATTTCCAGTCGATTAAAATCAACTGAAATGGTTAAAACACGTTTTCCTTTGCCACGCTCACATATTGACTCGAAAAATTATGAAATTTGAAACCTAGCGATAACTTGACACTGCGGATCCAACAAAAGTGGTTTCGTCGAAATCCGAGGTCATTTGCAAAATGTCCATTTTTAAGGGCCTGAATTCCATAGCGACTATTCAGAATTTTCAACTGGACATAACTTTTGATTCCCGCTACTAACTTTTGATTTTTCGGATTCGTTGGAAAGATATTCACTATTAGATTCCATTATTTTTGGTTTCACTAAAATCCGGATTGTTTTGCACCCGGTACATTCAATTGAAGTTTGAAATCGAATTATCGAACTACCGCGCCATTTTTAATTCTATTTATAATTATATATAAATATTTATATTCTAACGGCGACGCGTATAATATATACGTTCGAATTCTATTCAAAATAAGTTTCTCGTCGATATTATTTAAAATAATTCATTTTAAATAATCAAAATTCGCTAAAATTGCCAAAATAAAAATTTTAAACTGGCCCAGATTTTCCGGGTTGTTACAATCTCCCCCACTTAAAACTTTTCGTCCCCGAAAAGGAACAAAGTCGAAAGTGGTTTGATAATTCAACTCTACATTCGATTTGGCTTCCGTTCTCCAACTTTTCAGTTTCTGAGAATTTTCAAAGTTTCAAAAATTTGGCTAACACCCTAAATTTTCGAAAAATTTCGCCATAACCTCCCCTGCAATGGGAGCATCGGGAAATTTCAAATAGCTTCCCCGGTCCTTCAGATCTCAAAAAGAAAAAGAAAAAGCCAAGCGGCTAGCCAATAGGCTCATAAAATCATCATCACCCAAACAAAACAGGAAATTATGTAGTAAACATGTACCTATTTGTCGGGCAAACAAATTTTATTCTCTGCTCTAGCCTCCTTGCTATGACCTGTTCAATGATATATATGTATATGCAAGCAAATGCAACCAATTTTCAATACAATTCAATATTTGTTTCAAATGAACTAAGTGGTCCAAATTTTAATTATTCAAACAATAATCAAACAATACAACCATCAATCAATTAGTGAATTAGCTTTTCAAATTCATAATTTTGATATATATAAAGAAAATCATGTTTTGATGCCAAATCACAACAATGTATTCTAGCTATATATAAGTTTTGGTTCTCACACCAGTCTAATGGAAATATATAGAAAATCACACCTTCGAAACTCGAATACCAATTCTGATGATGTCTAGACTATCATCAGAATCGTCTCCGGGCGACTAGAGTGTGACTCTATATCTATCCAGTATATTAAAACTTCGAATACACGCGGATCAGACGTATACGCAAAATCTATATATACTGGACTGTCCAACTCAATATAAATAGATAATCAAATACGAATAATTGCTTTAAATTTTCAAAACAAAAATTGTTTTTATTTGAAAAATATACTCTTCACACTCGTTCTAGGATACTACTGATCCTATCTCTAACGAGTCATTCTAATTGGATATTACTAATCCAATATCTGATGAATCCTTTCGTATGTTTCTAATGTGTCTTGTTCTCTAGCTTTGTAAACCAAAGCTCTGATACCAACTGTGAAGACCCGCAACTTCCCCGTAAAGGAAAGCGACGGATAGTTCGAGAACAAACCACAGCAGAACGCATACAGAAGAACATTTCATTGTATATTACAACAATGCATCAGATTACAAGAATATATAGAGTATAAATGAATATTACACAGAAATATCAGAGATTTAAATTACATTTAAATACATAGCAGCGGAAAATAATACAATACACAACTAGAATGAGATATACGGATACAAAGCTTTCCGGATATCGTTCCAGCTGTAAACCAGGATCCTGTGAATATAAATCTGCAAAACCCAAAACTACTATGTGACGGCAAAGAATTTCGCTCGGTCTGAACCAGTCGCTAAACCGACTCAGACCGTTCGAAACGCCCTATCGTTTGAGAACACGACAAAACAGAACGCATACAGAAGAACGTTTCATTGTATATTACAACAATGCATCAGATTACAAGAATATACAGAGTATAAATGAATATTACACAGAAATATCAGAGATTTAAATTACATTTAAATACATAGCAGCGGAAAATAATACAATACACAACTAGAAGAGATATACGGATACAAAGCTTTCCGGATATCGTTCCAGCTGTAAACCAGGATCCTGTGAATATAAATCTGCAAAACCGAAACTACTAGCTGCCCGTGTCAAAATAAGGGCACCCAGAGTTTAGGTTAAAACAATAAACTCCAGGTCAGTCATGTGACTGGTGTGAGAACTAAAACAGTTATTAATCTTTATTTTAAAAGTTAGGTAAATCAAGGGACCACGCCGTATAACACGGAACGGGTTTTCTCCCAAGAATACCAGTGCATAAAACAAACAGCGCAATGCTAAATAAAGAAAGATGAAGCTGTTATAAGACCCAGGTCCTATCACACAATGCAACGCAAGCCGGGGGATAGGGTTTTCCCTTATAACAGCCAAAGAATGCTTGATACGTTTAAAACAAATCATTTGATACTATAATAAGTGCATAGTGCATAAAACAACTTCAAATCATAAGTATCAATCATAGGCGGCATGAACGGCCCATATCACTATGTCGCCATATATAAGTTTACAATCAAAACCGCAAATGTCGTATTTGGAAATTGGATTTCCGTCTATGAACCGAGGCAAAAGATAGTCCTCAACCGATTCGAGACAATCTAGCCCATGTCTCAGGAACAGAACGCATCGTCCCTTGGAGCGACAGGGCCGGTCCACCGATGTGGATTAAGAATGCCTGAACAATACGTTTCCCCGCCCTTTGGGGCGTAAATGAGCCAACCAAATGACTCCATCGGTTCGAGAACGACCGATCAATCCGAGGCGCCTCGCAACAGCAACAACCACATAAGTCAAACTCGTCAGGGCGTGTAAAACCACTGACGCCACTTTTTATCTAGAAGGAAACGCATGCCCTCCCTGAGGTCCGTCTCCCGTTTTTGGTTCATACCTGGTGTGAAACACGCGAGGTAAACGTTACACAAAGCTACGCCACAAAGGCCGTGCTTTGATCATCACCACAAGACTTTGCTTTTCAACAGAAGCCTTGATCATTTGCATCTTAGCATGCCACACAGGCATACCATCCTATGCAACCGATATCAGTCACACAGAATGAAATCCGATGTCAGACACACAGTCCATTTACAAGTCCGTTCTGGGTCTGAACGAAACCGGAGGCACCTAGTACCCCGCATATCCTTCGATCTCCAAGTACGTCTGGACGATCACCAACTGTTTCCATCTTCTTGGGTGTACAGCCCAATCAAGATCATCAGCTATCACCCAAACGACGTGAAGACTTCCGGTCTTCGACCATCGTCTTCATCTTCGACTTATCGTCGTATCAGTTATTCAGAATGGGATAAACCCGGTCTTTCCGAATAACTCGCGTATATATTATAAAAGTGTTACACAAACACAACATACGCCTCATTCCAATTCATTAGTCACTAACCGTAAATTAATCAAGAGAATAATTCCCCAAATATTAACCCCGAAGGCCGAAACCAACATCAGATCAATATCCAGAAAACCATTCTGCTTGGCTAACCGCCAGTTAGTTTCTAAATTTCACATTCAAATCTAATTAAAGATTTAACTATCGCCTGGAGCAAAACTGGTGATACTCCATTCTCGATCTTTTCAATCTAATTAAAGATTCATTAAAACTCCACTTAGTTTTAATCTGTGACTGGGTTAAAGAATCAGTGTCATTTAAAACACGGTTCACGATAAACCCAAAGTCACATCCCATTAATTATCGGGTTAAAGAACAAGTGTTATTTAAAACACTGTTCACGATAAACCCAAAAATCAATATCAATTCAATTCCAATTAAATATCATTTAATTGGTACACTTCATTAAATCTAAATAAAAAGATTTAATCTTTTCTCAACTGGGTTCAAGAACAGTGTTAGTGAAGACACCATTCACGACAAACCCAAATCACATTCGATATTCAATACAAGGCTCTGAATAGAAACTATATCGGCCTATATTCAATATCAAATTCTACGATTAACAAATGTCGTATTGGAAATAACGATATACATATATATCTTTCAAATTTCCATAACAACACCTGTAATATCACGAATTCCAACATCGAAATATTCCGAAGACAATTTCGATTCAAATCCACTCCAATGCAATCATTGGAAATTTTGGTTATTTTCAAAACCATTTCAAATTCAATTTATTTATTTAAAAATAAATAGAATTATAATTCTAGTTCAAAACTAGTTCATTTCGATAAAAATCTATTTTTATCTTTTCAAATATGGAGTTTTTCATCCCAAACTTTCACAAATCATTTCTTATGATTTTACACAAATTATTACTATTTTTAATAATTTTATCAAGGCCCGTACGGTCGATTTCCATTAACGGCCATCGAACTGCACTTACAGCGACCTTTTTCGAATTTGATTTGGACGTATCTCCAAATCCAACCGTTAGATTTCAAATTTCTAACATTCATTAGAAAGCTCTTTTCGATACGAACCCAACGGTTCCGGTTTTAGGAGAATCCGACGGTCGGATCTCCCGTAATGTCCGTTTGAAACAAATGATCGAAATTCGCGAACTGCCGCAGCGCGGCGCGTTCTATTCAGGCCATTATATTATATATATAATATATATAATATATATTTCGTCGATTACTATTTAAAACGAATTATATAAATGGTTTTAAATTCGTTTCAAAAGCAATTTCAACTTCCTTTTCAATTCAAATCAAAATTGAATTCTTCTTTATAAATTCGTTTCAAAATTCATTTCTATTCAATTCAAATTTCAATTCAATTTGAATTCATTTCAATTCGCTTTCAATTCCATTTGAATTCGTTTTCAATTCAATTCATTTCGAAATCGTTTTAAAATTCAATTCATTTCGAAATCGTTTTCAATTCAATTCATTTCGAAATCGTTTTCAATTCAATTCATTTCGAAATCGTTTTCAATTCAATTCATTTCGAAATCGTTTTCAATTCAATTTATTTCGAAATCGCTTTCAATTCAATTTGAATTCGTTTTCAATTCATTTCGAAATCGTTTTCAATTCAATTTATTTCGAAATCGTTTTCAATTCAATTCATTTCGAAATCGTTTTCAATTCAATTTATTTCGAAATCGTTTTCAATTCAATTCATTTCGAAATCGTTTTCAATTCAATTTATTTCGAAATCGTTTTCAATTCAATTCATTTCGAAATCGTTTTCAATTCAATTCATTTCGAAATCGTTTTCAATTCAATTCATTTCGAAATCGTTTTCAATTCAATTCATTTCGAAATCGTTTTCAATTCAATTCATTTCGAAATCGTTTTCAATTCAATTCATTTCGAAATCGTTTTCAATTCAATTCATTTCGAAATCGTTTTCAATTCAATTCATTTCGAAATCGTTTTCAATTCAATTCATTTCGAAATCGTTTTCAATTCAATTCATTTCAAAATATTCGATTTCGAAATCACGTTTCAATATTCATTTTAAAATGAATAAAATCGATATAAATATCGTTCACGTCAAAATGGCGTCAATCTAATCCTCACGGCTTCACATATTTCTATTTTCAAATATTCTATTTCAAATATTTCTATTTCAAATATTTCTATTTCAAATATTTCTATTTCAAATATTTCTATTTCAAATATTTCTATTTCAAATATTTCTATTTTTCTCGAAACTGGAATGAGGCCCAATCAATTACCATATAATGTTAATTATATGGATTTTCTACAACACATGTATATATCAACAACGATGAATAATCAACCATCAACCAAAGTGCACTACACTGTATAAGCATCAAATATAGACATTTAACGCTTATAGCAGCTTGTCAATCAATCGATCGACATATTTAATAAATCAGGATGAGTGAACTTCAAATTTCATCCTAACACCCGTGTGGGGTTTCAAACAATCAAACACATATTTTATTTGTGCAGTTAGGCGATGTGTAAAATTTATCGACCCAATCAACGTCATTCAAATAGGTGTACATAAACAAACCGTCTGGTTTGTAAATGAATATTTATTTATTCACATTCACGTTAAAAATTATATTTTTAACGATAACACATTTTATTTTAACATATGAATTTATATTCAGTTCATTCGTTAAATAAAATGCTAATTTTATTTTTCTAACTTATTTTAGAAAATTTCGGCGGCATAACGGCACGATACTAGAAACGGGACAAGGCCTAGCCTTATCCCCGGTCTAGTGAAGGCCCACGCCATTCACACATCAATCAAATCAATTCGTTATGCAAACCACAAACTTTGGAGTAAGGGTCTAACCTAGCCTTACTCCTTCGCCTTATAACGGCGCACGTCTAATCCTAACCAATTTATCGATTCGATTTTTCACACCACAAACCACATTCAAACCAATATCACAATCAATCACCAAACAGTCAAACAAACAAGTCCATGGTCTGTGGACGGGTGTCGGGTGCTACTAAGCACCGTCTGCATCCTAGTATATATATAACTAGAAAAATAAATTGAAAGGTGAGAAATTCTCACTTATAGCTATCCTAGCTTCACGGCACTTCCTTGATAGAAATCTTCATCGCTATCCCATCCTCGTCGTCTTCGTTGCCCATAGCCACTACATATGTAAAAATCGAATTTTTACTTCGTTATTCAATTTATAAAAACCGAATTTTTATTTCAAAGTTCAATATATAAAAATCGAATTTTTATTCGTTATTCAATATATAAAAATTCCATTTTTCTATCGTTATTCAATATATAAAAATCTCGCCTTTTTAACTATAAAGATTTTACCTTTTTCAAAAATAAAGATTTGATTTTTATAGTTCCTACTAGGCAAAGATTATATTTTGACATCATCTATATAGTAAAGACTATATTTTTAATATTTTAAAAATATAAAGATCATATTTTTAATTCTTTAAAAATATAAAAATCATATTTTTATTACTTCATATATTTAAAAATCGAATTTTTATCTCTATATCACTTCATATGAAAAGTTCAATCTTCTCTGTCGCTTCATATATAAAATAAAAATCTAATCTTTTTATTCTCTACATATAAAAATCATAGCTTTTTAAATTAAAATAAACAAGTTTTATGTTTAAAATAAATATGTTTTCAGTTTTTTTTAATCTAATTAAAATTCAGTTTAATAATCTTTTTCAAATCAGTTTTATAATCTAATTAAAATTCAGTTTAATAATCTAAAAAGAAATCAGTTTTATAATCTTTAAAAATTCAGTTTATAATTTCTAAAAAAAAAAAATCAGTTTTCATATAAAATAAAATAAAACAGTTTTCATATCCTTTATAAAAATTAACGGATAAATGAAAATAAATAAATAAAAAAAAAAACAAAACTTACAGTGTTCGTAAAAAAAGAAGAAGAAGGGATGTTCGCCTGAGCCGCGTCGAAGGTGCCAGGTGGGGCTGAGCAGTCGGAGGTCACTCCAGGGGCGCGCAGGTGGGTCGGATGGGGGAGGGGGGGGTCGCCGACTGATTGGTGGTGGGAGGGTGGTCTCGACGTCGGTTTAGGGGAAATGGGCTAGGGCGTCGCGGTTTTGTGGGGGTCTGAGAAGAGAGAGAGAGAGAGGAGTTGGAGGAGAGGTGGCGGTTGACTAGCGGTGGGCGCGAGGGGGTCGATGTTGGCGGTGGCGGCTGGGGAGAATCGGCGATGTCTTCTGGGTTTTTTTTTTTTTTTTTTTTTTTTTTATTTTGAAATGAAATAGAAACGGGGGGGGGGGGGCCAGAAATATAAAGGAGGAAGAGATTTTTTTTTTTTTATTTATTTATTTAATTATTAAAAGTTGACTTTCACATACGACCTCTAAACGAGGCCCACCGCCTGACGTCTATAGCGTTTTACCCCCATTCCGAACACAATGGGATATGTACCGCAAGCTGATTCGATCGTCTCGATAAGTTTCCTTTGAATTTACATTTAAATCACTATATTGAATTTTAAACGTACATTTCTAATTACCTGGGCCACATACTGACTCGAAAAATTCCAGAAAAAATATTTTCTAGCTTCGTATTGACGATACGGTCCTAACAAAACTAGTTTCGTCGAATTCTGAGACCGTTAGAAAAATGACCAATTTCCAGTTGATTAAAATCAACTGAAATGGTCAAAACACGTTTTCCTTTGCCACGCTCACATATTGATTCGAAAAATTATGAAATTTGAAACCTAGCAATAACTTTACATCCCGGACCCAACAAAACTGGTTTCGTCGGAATCCGAGGTCGTTTGCAAAATGTCCATTTTTAAGGGCCTGAATTCCATAGCGACTATTCAGAATTTTCAACTGGACATATCTTTTGATTCCCGCTACGAACTTTGGATTTTTCGGATTCGTTGGAAAGATATTCACTATTAGATTCCATTATTTTTGGTTTCACTAAAATCCGGATTGTTTTGCACCCGGTACATTCAATTGAAGTTTGAAATCGAATTATCGAACTACCGCGCCATTTTCAATTCCTTTTATATTTATATATAATTATTTATATTCTAACGACGACGCGTATAATATATACGTTCGATTTATATTCAAAATAAATTTATTGTCGATATTATTTAAAATAATTCATTTTAAATAATCAAAACTCGCTAAAATTGCCAAAATAAAAATTTTAAACTGGCCCAGATTTTCCGGGTTGTTACAATCTCCCCCACTTAAAACTTTTCGTCCCCGAAAAGGAACAAAGTCGAAAGTGGTTTGATTATCAACTCTACGATCGGTCAGGCTTCCGTTCTCCAACTTTTCAGTTTCTGAGCATTTTCAAAATTTCAAAAATTTGGCTAACTCCCTAAATTTTCGAAAAATTTCGCCATAACCTCCCCTGCAATGGGAGCATCGGGGAATTTCAAATAGCTTCCCCGGTCCTTCAGATCTCAAAAAGAAAAAGAAAAAGCCAAGCGGCTAGCCAATAGGCTCACAAAATCATCATCACCCAAACAAAACAGGAAATTATGTAGTAAACATGTACCTATTTGTCGGGCAAACAAATTTTATTCTCTGGCTCTAGCCTCCTTGCTATGACCTGTTCAATATAAGTATATGTATATGCAAGAAAATGCAACCAAATTCCAATACAATTCAATATTTGGTTATATTAGGCATAATGGTTCAAAATTTGCAAACAAATAAACAAACAACACAAACATCAATCAATTAGTGAATTTAACGTTTCAAATTCATAATTTTGATATATATACTGAAAATCTTGTTTTTGATGCCAATTCACAACAAAGTGTTCTAGCTATATAAGATTTGGTTCTCACACCAGTCTAATGGAAATATATAGATATCACACTTTCGTTACTCGAAAATAATTGCTGGTGATGGTATACTTCATCATCAGGACCATGTCCGGGCGACTAGAGTGCGACTCTATATCTATCCAATATATTAAAACTTCGAATACACGCGGATCAGACGTATACGCAAAATCTATATATACTGGATTGTCCACATCAATATAAATAAATAATCAAATACGAATAATTGATTTTAATTTTCAAAACAAAAATGTTTTCATTTGAAAAATATACTCTTCACACTCGTTCTAGGATACTACTGATCCTATCTCTAACGAGTCATTCTAATTGGATATTACTAATCCAATATCTGATGAATTCTTTCGTATGGTTCTAACGTGTCTTGTTCTCTAGCTTTGTAAACCAAAGCTCTGATACCAACTGTGACGGCAAATCAAGGGACCACGCCGTATAACACGGAACGGGTTTCCTCCCAAGAATACCAGTGCATAAAACAAACAGCGCAATGCTAAATAAAGAAAGATGAAGCTGTTATAAGACCCAGGTCCTATCACACAATGCAACGCAAGCCGGGGGATAGGGTTTTCCCTTATAACAGCCAAAGAATGCTTGATACGTTTAAAACAAATCATTTGATACTATAATAAGTGCATAGTGCATAAAACAACTTCAAATCATAAGTATCAATCATAGGCGGCATGAACGGCCCATATCACTATGTCGCCATATATAAGTTTACAATCAAAACCGCAAATGTCGTATTTGGAAATTGGATTTCCGTCTATGAACCGAGGCAAAAGATAGTCCTCAACCGATTCGAGACAATCTAGCCCATGTCTCAGGAACAGAACGCATCGTCCCTTGGAGCGACAGGGCCGGTCCACCGATGTGGATTAAGAATGCCTGAACAATACGTTTCCCCGCCCTTTGGGGCGTAAATGAGCCAACCAAATGACTCCATCGGTTCGAGAACGACCGATCAATCCGAGGCGCCTCGCAACAGCAACAACCACATAAGTCAAACTCGTCAGGGCGTGTAAAACCACTGACGCCACTTTTTATCTAGAAGGAAACGCATGCCCTCCCTGAGGTCCGTCTCCCGTTTTTGGTTCATACCTGGTGTGAAACACGCGAGGTAAACGTTACACAAAGCTACGCCACAAAGGCCGTGCTTTGATCATCACCACAAGACTTTGCTTTTCAACAGAAGCCTTGATCATTTGCATCTTAGCATGCCACACAGGCATACCATCCTATGCAACCGATATCAGTCACACAGAATGAAATCCGATGTCAGACACACAGTCCATTTACAAGTCCGTTCTGGGTCTGAACGAAACCGGAGGCACCTAGTACCCCGCATATCCTTCGATCTCCAAGTACGTCTGGACGATCACCAACTGTTTCCATCTTCTTGGGTGTACAGCCCAATCAAGATCATCAGCTATCACCCAAACGACGTGAAGACTTCCGGTCTTCGACCATCGTCTTCATCTTCGACTTATCGTCGTATCAGTTATTCAGAATGGGATAAACCCGGTCTTTCCGAATAACTCGCGTATATATTATAAAAGTGTTACACAAACACAACATACGCCTCATTCCAATTCATTAGTCACTAACCGTAAATTAATCAAGAGAATAATTCCCCAAATATTAACCCCGAAGGCCGAAACCAACATCAGATCAATATCCAGAAAACCATTCTGCTTGGCTAACCGCCAGTTAGTTTCTAAATTTCACATTCAAATCTAATTAAAGATTTAACTATCGCCTGGAGCAAAACTGGTGATACTCCATTCTCGATCTTTTCAATCTAATTAAAGATTCATTAAAACTCCACTTAGTTTTAATCTGTGACTGGGTTAAAGAATCAGTGTCATTTAAAACACGGTTCACGATAAACCCAAAGTCACATCCCATTAATTATCGGGTTAAAGAACAAGTGTTATTTAAAACACTGTTCACGATAAACCCAAAAATCAATATCAATTCAATTCCAATTAAATATCATTTAATTGGTACACTTCATTAAATCTAAATAAAAAGATTTAATCTTTTCTCAACTGGGTTCAAGAACAGTGTTAGTGAAGACACCATTCACGACAAACCCAAATCACATTCGATATTCAATACAAGGCTCTGAATAGAAACTATATCGGCCTATATTCAATATCAAATTCTACGATTAACAAATGTCGTATTGGAAATAACGATATACATATATATCTTTCAAATTTCCATAACAACACCTGTAATATCACGAATTCCAACATCGAAATATTCCGAAGACAATTTCGATTCAAATCCACTCCAATGCAATCATTGGAAATTTTGGTTATTTTCAAAACCATTTCAAATTCAATTTATTTATTTAAAAATAAATAGAATTATAATTCTAGTTCAAAACTAGTTCATTTCGATAAAAATCTATTTTTATCTTTTCAAATATGGAGTTTTTCATCCCAAACTTTCACAAATCATTTCTTATGATTTTACACAAATTATTACTATTTTTAATAATTTTATCAAGGCCCGTACGGTCGATTTCCATTAACGGCCATCGAACTGCACTTACAGCGACCTTTTTCGAATTTGATTTGGACGTATCTCCAAATCCAACCGTTAGATTTCAAATTTCTAACATTCATTAGAAAGCTCTTTTCGATACGAACCCAACGGTTCCGGTTTTAGGAGAATCCGACGGTCGGATCTCCCGTAATGTCCGTTTGAAACAAATGATCGAAATTCGCGAACTGCCGCAGCGCGGCGCGTTCTATTCAGGCCATTATATTATATATATAATATATATAATATATATTTCGTCGATTACTATTTAAAACGAATTATATAAATGGTTTTAAATTCGTTTCAAAAGCAATTTCAACTTCCTTTTCAATTCAAATCAAAATTGAATTCTTCTTTATAAATTCGTTTCAAAATTCATTTCTATTCAATTCAAATTTCAATTCAATTTGAATTCATTTCAATTCGCTTTCAATTCCATTTGAATTCGTTTTCAATTCAATTCATTTCGAAATCGTTTTAAAATTCAATTCATTTCGAAATCGTTTTCAATTCAATTCATTTCGAAATCGTTTTCAATTCAATTCATTTCGAAATCGTTTTCAATTCAATTCATTTCGAAATCGTTTTCAATTCAATTTATTTCGAAATCGCTTTCAATTCAATTTGAATTCGTTTTCAATTCATTTCGAAATCGTTTTCAATTCAATTTATTTCGAAATCGTTTTCAATTCAATTCATTTCGAAATCGTTTTCAATTCAATTTATTTCGAAATCGTTTTCAATTCAATTCATTTCGAAATCGTTTTCAATTCAATTTATTTCGAAATCGTTTTCAATTCAATTCATTTCGAAATCGTTTTCAATTCAATTCATTTCGAAATCGTTTTCAATTCAATTCATTTCGAAATCGTTTTCAATTCAATTCATTTCGAAATCGTTTTCAATTCAATTCATTTCGAAATCGTTTTCAATTCAATTCATTTCGAAATCGTTTTCAATTCAATTCATTTCGAAATCGTTTTCAATTCAATTCATTTCGAAATCGTTTTCAATTCAATTCATTTCGAAATCGTTTTCAATTCAATTCATTTCAAAATATTCGATTTCGAAATCACGTTTCAATATTCATTTTAAAATGAATAAAATCGATATAAATATCGTTCACGTCAAAATGGCGTCAATCTAATCCTCACGGCTTCACATATTTCTATTTTCAAATATTCTATTTCAAATATTTCTATTTCAAATATTTCTATTTCAAATATTTCTATTTCAAATATTTCTATTTCAAATATTTCTATTTCAAATATTTCTATTTTTCTCGAAACTGGAATGAGGCCCAATCAATTACCATATAATGTTAATTATATGGATTTTCTACAACACATGTATATATCAACAACGATGAATAATCAACCATCAACCAAAGTGCACTACACTGTATAAGCATCAAATATAGACATTTAACGCTTATAGCAGCTTGTCAATCAATCGATCGACATATTTAATAAATCAGGATGAGTGAACTTCAAATTTCATCCTAACACCCGTGTGGGGTTTCAAACAATCAAACACATATTTTATTTGTGCAGTTAGGCGATGTGTAAAATTTATCGACCCAATCAACGTCATTCAAATAGGTGTACATAAACAAACCGTCTGGTTTGTAAATGAATATTTATTTATTCACATTCACGTTAAAAATTATATTTTTAACGATAACACATTTTATTTTAACATATGAATTTATATTCAGTTCATTCGTTAAATAAAATGCTAATTTTATTTTTCTAACTTATTTTAGAAAATTTCGGCGGCATAACGGCACGATACTAGAAACGGGACAAGGCCTAGCCTTATCCCCGGTCTAGTGAAGGCCCACGCCATTCACACATCAATCAAATCAATTCGTTATGCAAACCACAAACTTTGGAGTAAGGGTCTAACCTAGCCTTACTCCTTCGCCTTATAACGGCGCACGTCTAATCCTAACCAATTTATCGATTCGATTTTTCACACCACAAACCACATTCAAACCAATATCACAATCAATCACCAAACAGTCAAACAAACAAGTCCATGGTCTGTGGACGGGTGTCGGGTGCTACTAAGCACCGTCTGCATCCTAGTATATATATAACTAGAAAAATAAATTGAAAGGTGAGAAATTCTCACTTATAGCTATCCTAGCTTCACGGCACTTCCTTGATAGAAATCTTCATCGCTATCCCATCCTCGTCGTCTTCGTTGCCCATAGCCACTACATATGTAAAAATCGAATTTTTACTTCGTTATTCAATTTATAAAAACCGAATTTTTATTTCAAAGTTCAATATATAAAAATCGAATTTTTATTCGTTATTCAATATATAAAAATTCCATTTTTCTATCGTTATTCAATATATAAAAATCTCGCCTTTTTAACTATAAAGATTTTACCTTTTTCAAAAATAAAGATTTGATTTTTATAGTTCCTACTAGGCAAAGATTATATTTTGACATCATCTATATAGTAAAGACTATATTTTTAATATTTTAAAAATATAAAGATCATATTTTTAATTCTTTAAAAATATAAAAATCATATTTTTATTACTTCATATATTTAAAAATCGAATTTTTATCTCTATATCACTTCATATGAAAAGTTCAATCTTCTCTGTCGCTTCATATATAAAATAAAAATCTAATCTTTTTATTCTCTACATATAAAAATCATAGCTTTTTAAATTAAAATAAACAAGTTTTATGTTTAAAATAAATATGTTTTCAGTTTTTTTTAATCTAATTAAAATTCAGTTTAATAATCTTTTTCAAATCAGTTTTATAATCTAATTAAAATTCAGTTTAATAATCTAAAAAGAAATCAGTTTTATAATCTTTAAAAATTCAGTTTATAATTTCTAAAAAAAAAAAATCAGTTTTCATATAAAATAAAATAAAACAGTTTTCATATCCTTTATAAAAATTAACGGATAAATGAAAATAAATAAATAAAAAAAAAACAAAACTTACAGTGTTCGTAAAAAAAGAAGAAGAAGGGATGTTCGCCTGAGCCGCGTCGAAGGTGCCAGGTGGGGCTGAGCAGTCGGAGGTCACTCCAGGGGCGCGCAGGTGGGTCGGATGGGGGAGGGGGGGGTCGCCGACTGATTGGTGGTGGGAGGGTGGTCTCGACGTCGGTTTAGGGGAAATGGGCTAGGGCGTCGCGGTTTTGTGGGGGTCTGAGAAGAGAGAGAGAGAGAGGAGTTGGAGGAGAGGTGGCGGTTGACTAGCGGTGGGCGCGAGGGGGTCGATGTTGGCGGTGGCGGCTGGGGAGAATCGGCGATGTCTTCTGGGTTTTTTTTTTTTTTTTTTTTTTTTTTATTTTGAAATGAAATAGAAACGGGGGGGGGGGCCAGAAATATAAAGGAGGAAGAGATTTTTTTTTTTTTATTTATTTATTTAATTATTAAAAGTTGACTTTCACATACGACCTCTAAACGAGGCCCACCGCCTGACGTCTATAGCGTTTTACCCCCATTCCGAACACAATGGGATATGTACCGCAAGCTGATTCGATCGTCTCGATAAGTTTCCTTTGAATTTACATTTAAATCACTATATTGAATTTTAAACGTACATTTCTAATTACCTGGGCCACATACTGACTCGAAAAATTCCAGAAAAAATATTTTCTAGCTTCGTATTGACGATACGGTCCTAACAAAACTAGTTTCGTCGAATTCTGAGACCGTTAGAAAAATGACCAATTTCCAGTTGATTAAAATCAACTGAAATGGTCAAAACACGTTTTCCTTTGCCACGCTCACATATTGATTCGAAAAATTATGAAATTTGAAACCTAGCAATAACTTTACATCCCGGACCCAACAAAACTGGTTTCGTCGGAATCCGAGGTCGTTTGCAAAATGTCCATTTTTAAGGGCCTGAATTCCATAGCGACTATTCAGAATTTTCAACTGGACATATCTTTTGATTCCCGCTACGAACTTTGGATTTTTCGGATTCGTTGGAAAGATATTCACTATTAGATTCCATTATTTTTGGTTTCACTAAAATCCGGATTGTTTTGCACCCGGTACATTCAATTGAAGTTTGAAATCGAATTATCGAACTACCGCGCCATTTTCAATTCCTTTTATATTTATATATAATTATTTATATTCTAACGACGACGCGTATAATATATACGTTCGATTTATATTCAAAATAAATTTATTGTCGATATTATTTAAAATAATTCATTTTAAATAATCAAAACTCGCTAAAATTGCCAAAATAAAAATTTTAAACTGGCCCAGATTTTCCGGGTTGTTACATACTAGCTGCCCATGTCAAAATAAGGGCACCCAGAGTTTAGGTTAAAACAATAAACTCCAGGTCAGTCATGTGACTGGTGTGAGAACTAAAACAGTTATTAATCTTTATTTTAAATCATTAGGTAAATCAAGGGACCACGCCGTATAATACGGAACGGGTTTCCTCCCAAGAATACCAGTGCATGAAACAAACAGCGCAATGCTAAATAAAGAAAAATGAAGCTGTTATAAGACCCAGGTCCCATCACACAATGCAACGCAGTCGAGGATAGGGTTTTCCCTTATAACAGCCAAAGGATGCTTGATACGTTTTAAAACAAATCATTTGATACTATTATAAGTGTATAAAACAACTTCAAATCATAAGTATCAATCATAGGCGGCATGAGCGTCCCATGCCACTATGTCGCCATATATAGGTTTACAAATAAAACCGCAAATGTCACGTATTTGGAAATTGGATTTCCATCTATGAACCGAGGCAAAAGATAGTCCTCAACCGATTCGAGACGCTCTAGCCCGCCCCTCAGGAACAGCCGCAACTGCCCCTTGGATCGTCAGGGCCGGTCCACACGGAGTGGATTATTATGCCTGAACAATACGTCTCCCCACCCTATGGGGTGTAAGTCTGGTCCGTCAGCCGACCAGAATGCATTCGGCCGAAACCGATATAACCGAGGCGCCTCGCAACAGCAACAACCACATAAGTCAAACTCGTCAGGGCGTGTAAAACCACTGACGCCACTTCTAGCTAGAAAGAAACGCAAGTCCTCCCTGAGGTCCGTCTCCCGTTTTTGGTTCATACCTGGTGTGAAACACGCGAGGTAAACGTTACACAAAGCTACGCCACAAAGGCCGTGCTTTGATCATCACCACAAGACTTTGCTTTTCAACAGAAGCCTTGATCATTTGCATCTTAGCATGCCACACAGGCAAACCATCCTATGCAACCGATATCAGTCACACAGAATGAAATCCGATGTCAGACACACAGTCCATTTACAAGTCCGTTCTGGGTCTGAACGAAACCGGAGGCACCTAGTACCCCGCATATCCATCGATCTCCAAGTACGTCTGGACGATCACCAACTGTTTCCATCTTCTTGGGTGTACAGCCCAATCAAGATCATCAGTTATCACCCAAACGACGTGAAGACTTCCGGTCTTCGACCATCGTCTTCATCTTCGACTTATCGTCGTATCAGTTATTCAGAATGGGATAAACCCGGTCTTTCCGAATAACTCACGTATATATTATAAAAGTGTTACACAAACACAACATACGCCTCATTCCAATTCATTAGTCACTAACCGTAAATTAATCAAGAGAATAATTCCCCAAATATTAACCCCGAAGGCCGAAACCAACATCAGATCAATATCCAGAAAACCATTCTGCTTGGCTAACCGACAGTTAGTTTCTAAATTTCACATTCAAATCTAATTAAAGATTTAACTATCGCCTGGAGCAAAACTGGTGATACTCCATTCTCGATCTTTTCAATCTAATTAAAGATTCATTAAAACTCCACTTAGTTTTAATCTGTGACTGGGTTAAAGAATCAGTGTCATCTAAAAACACGGTTCGCGATAAACCCAAAGTCACATTCCATTAATTATCGGGTTAAAGAACGAGTGTTATTTAAAACACTGTTCACGATAAACCCAAAAATCATTCCATTAATTATCGGGTTAAAGAACGAGTGTTATTTAAAACACTGTTCACGATAAACCCAAAAATCAATATCAATTCAATTCCAATTAAATATCATTTAATTGGTACACTTCATTAAATCTAAATAAAAAGATTTAATCTTTTCTCAACTGGGTTCAAGAACAGTGTTAGTGAAGACACCATTCACGACAAACCCAAATCACATTCGATATTCAATACAAGGCTCTGAATAGAAAATACATCGGCTTATATTCAATATCGAATTCTACGACTAACAAATGTCGTATTGGAAATAACGATACAAATATATATCTTTCAAATTTCCATAACAACACCTGTAATATCACGAATTCCAATATCGAAATATTCCGAAGACAATTTCGATTTAAATCCACTCCAATGCAATCATTGGAAATTTTGGTTATTTTCAAAACCCTTTTCGAATTCAATTTATTTATTTAAAAATAAATAGAATTATAATTCTAGTTCAAAACTAGTTCATTTCGATAAAAATCTATTTTTATCTTTTCAAATATGGAGTTTTTCATCCCAAATCTTCACAAATCATTTCTTATGATTTTACATAAATTATTACTATTTTTAATAATTTTATCAAGGCCCGTACAGTCGATTTCCATCAACGGCCATCGAACTGCACTTACAGCGACCTTTTTCAAATTTGATTTGGACATAATTCCAAATCCAACCGTTAGATTTCAAATTTCTAACATTCGTTAGAAAGCTCTTTTCGATACGAACCCAACGGTTCTGGTTTTAGGAGAATCCGACGGTCGGATCTCCCGTAATGTCCGTTTGAAATAAATGGTCGAAATTCGCGAACTGCCGCGGCGCGGCGCGTTCTATTCAGGCCATTATATTATATATATAATATATATAATATATATTTCGTCGATTTCTATTCAAAACGAATTATATAAATAGTTTTAAAATCGTTTCAAAACCTATTTCAACTTCCATTTCAATTCAAAGAAAAATTGAATTCTTCCTTATAAATTCGTTTTAAAATTCATTTCTATTCAATTCAAATTTCAATTCAGTTTGAATTCATATTCAATTCAATTCATTTCGAAATCGTTTTCAATTCAATTCAGTTCGAAATCGCTTTCAATTCAATTCATTTCGAATTCGTTTTCAATTCAATTCATTTCGAAATCGTTTTCAATTCAATTCATTTCGAAATCGTTTTCAATTCAATTCATTTCGAATTCGTTTTCAATTCAATTCATTTTGAATTCGTTTTCAATTCAATTCATTTCGAAATCGTTTTCAATTCAATTCATTTCGAATTCGTTTTCAATTCAATTCATTTCGAAATCGTTTTCAATTCAATTCATTTCGAATTCGTTTTCAATTCAATTCATTTCGAAATCGTTTTCAATTCAATTCATTTCGAAATCGTTTTCAATTCAATTCATTTCGAAATCGTTTTCAATTCAATTCATTTTGAATTCGTTTTCAATTCAATTCATTTCGAAATCGATAAAATCGATATAAATATCGTTCTCGTCAAAATGGCGTCAATCTAATCAACACGGCTTCATATATTCCTTTATTTTCAAATATTCTATTTCAAATATTTCTTTTTCAAAACTGGAATGAGGCCCAATCAATTACCATATAAAATTAATTATATGGATTTTCATACAACACATGTATATAATAGCATTGAAAATAATCAACCATCAACCAAAGTGCACTACACTGTATAAGCATCAAATATAGATATTCAACGCTTACAACAGCATGTCAATCAATCGATCGACATATTTAATCAATCAGGATGAGTGAACTTCAAATTTCATCCTAACACCCGTGTGGGGTTTCAAACAATCAAACACATATTTTATTTGTGCAGTTAGGCGATGTGTAAAATTTATCGACCCAATCAATGTCATTCAAATAAGTGTACATAAACAAACCATCTGGTTTGTAAATGAATATTTATTTTATTCACTTTCACTATATTCATATTCACGTTAAAAATTGTATTTTTAACGATAAAACATTTTATTCTATCATATGAATTTCTATTATTCATTTACACAATAAAATGATATTTTTATTTTCTAACATATTTTAGAAAATTTCGGCGGCATAACGGCACGATACTAGAAACGGGACAAGGCCTAGCCTAATCCCCGGTCTAGTGAAGGCCCACGCCATTCACTCATCAATCAAATCAATTTCATTTTGCAAACCACAAAATTTGGAGTAAGAGTCTAACCTAGTCTTACTCCTTCGCCTTATAACGGCGCACGTCTAATCCTAACCAATTTATCGATTCGATTTTTCACACCACAAACCACATTCAAACCAATATCTCGATCAATCACCAAACAATCCAAACAAACAAGTCCATGGTATGTGGACGGGTGTCGGGTGCTTCTAATAAGCACCGTCTGCATCCTAGTATATATATATATAACTAGAAATATAAATTGAAAGGTGAGAAATTCTCACTTATAGCTATCCTAGCTCCACGGCACTTCATTTGCAGAAGTCTTCGTCGTTTCGCCTTTTTGTCACCTTCGTTGCCCAAGGCCACTATATATATAAAAAAAAAAATCGAATTTTTATTTCAAAGTTCCATATATAAAAATCGAATTTTTAGTTCAAAGTTCAATATATAAAAATCGAATTTTTAGTTCAAAGTTCAATATATAAAAATCGAATTTTTAGTTCAAAGTTCAATATATAAAAATCGAATTTTTAGTTCAAAGTTCAATATATAAAAATCGAATTTTTAGTTCAAAGTTCAATATATAAAAATCGAATTTTTAGTTCAAAGTTCAATATATAAAAATCGAATTTTTAGTTCAAAGTTCAATATATAAAAATCGAATTTTTAGTTCAAAGTTCAATATATAAAAATCGAATTTTTAGTTCAAAGTTCAATATATAAAAATCGAATTTTTAGTTCAAAGTTCAATATATAAAAATCGAATTTTTAGTTCAAAGTTCAATATATAAAAATCGAATTTTTATATTCTCCATTATATTTTCAAAAGTGATGTCTTTTTATTTTCAAATCAAGATTGCTTGTATTTTTGAATCAATGACCATTTCAGTTTCTTTTCTTTTTAACAATGTAAAAATCAAATTTTTAAAATATAGATTTCACCTTTATAAAAATAAAGTTTTCGCTTTTATAAAAATCACCACTTTATTTCAATGTATATAAAATAAAAATCAGATTTTTATTTCGCTACATATACAAAGATGATATCTTTATATTCTCTATCCTATAAAGATTATATTTTTAATACTTTAAAAAAATATAAAAATCATATTTTTACTTCACATTCATATCGATAAAAATCTAATCTATTTCATTTTCAAAATCTAATCTTTTTGACATATGAATTTCTATTTTTACTTCAATGCCCTATACATATAAAAATAAAAATTCTTTTCTATTAAAAATCTAAACTATATACTATATAAAATAAAAATCTAGCTTCAGCTTTTAAAGTAGATAAAACTCAGTTTTAAAAATAAAACAAATTCAGTTTTTTTTCATTTTTAAATCAAAATCAGTTTTAACATTTTTAAATCTAAAATCAGTTTAACATTTTTAAATCTAAAATCAGTTTAACATTTCTGTTTTTAAATCTAAAAAAAAAAAACAGTTTTTAAAATTAATTAAAATCAGTTTTCTAAAACTTGAAAATAAAATAGCAAAGCCAAAAACAAAAACAAAAACTTACAGATGGGGGGGGGGGGGTTCTGCTGATCGTCGGAGGCTCCTGGCTTCGAGGCGGCGGCACAGGCTCGCTGGCCAGGGTCGCGGAGGCGTCGAACGATTTGGGGGGGGGGGGGGCGTCTCGTCTTCGTCGAGGAGGGCAGGGGTGGGGCCTTCGCGCCAGGCGCCAGTCGAGGGGAGGGGTCTTCTGTCGTCGCGGTGGCCAAGGTGAGGCTGGAGGGAGGTGGGTCGGTGGAGGGTTCGGGCGGCGGTAGGCTGTCGCCATCGCGCGATGGCTTTCCCCCTTTTTTTTTTTTTATTTTATTTAAGAACTGAAATTGAAACGGGGGGGGCCAGAAGAAATAAAGGAGAGTAAGGAATATTTTTTTTTTTTTTTTTTTGTATTATTTTATTTATTTAATTATTTAAAGGTTGACTTTCACATACGACCTCAAAACGAGGTCCACCGCCTGTCGCCCATAGCGTTTCCCCCCCATTCCGAACACAATGGGATATGTATCGCAAGCTGATTTGACCGTTTCGATCAGTTTCCTTTGAATTTACATTTAAATCACTTTATTGAATTTTAAACGTACGTTTCAAATTACCGGGGTCACATACTAACTAGAAAAATTCCATAAAAATATTTTCTAGCTTCGTATTGACGATACGGTCCTAACAAAACTAGTTTCGTCGAATTCTGAGACCGTTAGAAAAATGGCCAATTTCCAGTCGATTAAAATCAACTGAAATGGTTAAAACACGTTTTCCTTTGCCACGCTCACATATTGACTCGAAAAATTATGAAATTTGAAACCTAGCGATAACTTGACACTGCGGATCCAACAAAAGTGGTTTCGTCGAAATCCGAGGTCATTTGCAAAATGTCCATTTTTAAGGGCCTGAATTCCATAGCGACTATTCAGAATTTTCAACTGGACATAACTTTTGATTCCCGCTACTAACTTTTGATTTTTCGGATTCGTTGGAAAGATATTCACTATTAGATTCCATTATTTTTGGTTTCACTAAAATCCGGATTGTTTTGCACCCGGTACATTCAATTGAAGTTTGAAATCGAATTATCGAACTACCGCGCCATTTTTAATTCTATTTATAATTATATATAAATATTTATATTCTAACGGCGACGCGTATAATATATACGTTCGAATTCTATTCAAAATAAGTTTCTCGTCGATATTATTTAAAATAATTCATTTTAAATAATCAAAATTCGCTAAAATTGCCAAAATAAAAATTTTAAACTGGCCCAGATTTTCCGGGTTGTTACAGTATGTGACCCCGGTAATTTGAAATGTACGTTTAAAATTCAATATAGTGATTTAAATGTAAATTCAATGGAAACTGATTGTAACTATTGAATCAGCTTGCGATACGTATCCCATTGTGTTCGTAATGGGGGTAAAACGTTAGGGACGACAGGCGGTGAGCCTCGTTTTGAAGTCGAAAATAAAAGTTGCTTTTTGTGGAAAATTAAATAAAAAAAACCTTTTCTCCCCCGTTAACCTGCTCTGGCCCCCCTCTCTCCTTTTAATCGAAACAGAAATTCACAGATAATAAAAAAAAAAGACGGACGGAGCCCCCCTCGCGCGATCGACGCCGCCACCCTCGAAGCCCCTGCCGCCGCCGCATCTTCCCCTCCTCGTCAGATCGGAGAGCCCCCACCTCGAAGAGCCGCCTGCCGCGCGTCGCCCCTCCAACGAAGACCGCCACCGCCTTTCCCTCAGCCCCCCTATCGCGACCTCCCCCCTGACCTCGCATCAGACCCCCCCTCGCCGCAGTCCACCATCGGAGCCCCCCCCAGTGGCGCCGACCTCGCATAAACCCCCCTCTGTAAGTTCGCTGATTTTTTTTTATGATTATTTTTACTTTAAAACTGATTTTTTTATTTTACTTTAAAACTGATTTTTATAAATTTAGATTAGAAAGAAAATACGATTTTAATTGAATATAAAGTTTAGATATTTATTCGTATAAAGAATATATTCTTATTCATATGAAATGTAAATGAGTAATCATAAAGATTAGATTTTTAATGATGTAAAAGTTAGATTTTTATATTTAGAAAGGTTTGATTTTTTGTATGCTAAGAAGATTAAAAATGTGATTTTTATATAGTAGAAATAATAAAGATGTGATCTTTATAGATGTAGCCATGTAAAAATATGTTTTATTCATGTAGGGTAATAAAAATATAATTTTTATTATAATACTAGCGAGATAAAGATAGAATTTTATCCATATGGAGTGATTGTAAAAATATAATTTTTATATATTGAACATCGAAGTAAAAATATGATTTTTATATATTGAACATCGAAGTAAAAATAGGATTTTTATATATTGAATAGCGAAGTAAAAATTCGATTTTTATATATTGAATAGCGAAGTAAAAATTCGATTTTTATATATGTAGTGGCTACGGGCAACGAAGATGACGAAGATGCGATAGCAATGAAGATTTCTATCAATGAAGTGCCGTGGAGCTAGGATAGCTATCTGTGAGAATTTCTCACCTTTCAATTTCTTTTCTAGTTATATATATATACTAGGATGCAGAGGTGCTTAGTAGCACCCGACACAATCGTCCATAGACCATGGACTTGTTTGTTTGGTTGCAAAAATTAATTTGATGACTTGATTTGAATTGGTTGTTTGGTGAATTTGATTGATGTGTGAATGGCGTGGGCCTTCACTAGACTGGGGATAAGGCTAGGCCTCGTCCCGTTTCTAGTATCGTGCCGTTATGCCGCCGAAATTTTCTAAAATATGTTAGAAAAATAAAAATATCATTTTATTTAAAGAATGAACTGAATAGAAATTCATATGTTGGAATAAAATGTTTTTATCGTTAAAAATATAATTTTTAACGTGAAGTGAATAAAATAAAATATTCATTTACAAACCGAACGGTTTGTTTATGTACACCTATTTGAAGGACATTGATTGGGTCGATAAATTTTACACATCGCCCAACTGCACAACTAAAATCTGTGTTGGATTGTTTGAAAACCCACACGGGTGTTAGGATGAAATTTGAAGTTCACTCATCCTGATTGATTAAATATGTCGATCGATTGATTGACAGGCTGTTATAAGTGTTAGATATCTATATTTGATGCTTATACAGTGTAGTGCACTTTGGTTGATGGTTGATTATTTTTCAATGCTATTATATGTGTGTAATGTATGAAAATCCATATAATTAACTTTATATGGTGATTGATTGGGCCTCATTCCAATTTAGAAAATAAAGAATAATATAAAATAAAGGTTCATGTGTTGACAGTACTCATCCATTGAGATTGGTCATGTGTTGAACGAAACATTTTAGTAATAAAATTTACATCTTTATCAATATAAAATAAAGGTTCATGTGTTGACAATACTCATCCATTGAGATTGGTCATGTGTTGAACGAAACATTTTAGTAATAAAATTTACATCTTTATCAATATAAAATAAAGGTTCATGTGTTGACAGTACTCATCCATTGAGATTGGTCATGTGTTGAACGAAATATTTTGATAATAACAACTATTTTGAAAAAGAAATATTTGAAATAAAATATTTGAAAATATCAATATATGAAGCCGTGTTGATTAGATTGACGCCATTTTGACGTGAACGATATTTATATCGATTTTATTCATTTTAAAATGCATATTGAAAAGTGATTTCTAAAACGCATGTTTTGAAACGATTTCGAAATGAATTGAATATATAACGATTTCGAAATGAATTGAATATATATCGATTTCAAAATGAATTGAATATATAACGATTTCGAAATGAATTGAATATATAACGATTTCGAAATCAATTGAATATATAACGATTTCGTAATGAATTGAATATACAATGAATTCGAATTGAATGGGAAACGAATTTGATTTCTATTGAATAGCAAACGAAAACGAATTCGAATTTAATTGAATATATAACGAATTTGAATTGAATTGAATGTAAAACCAATTCGAATTGAATTGAAAACGAATTCGAATTGAATTGGAAACAAATTGAAATGAATTCAAATTGAGTTGAAATTTGAATTGAATAAAAATGAATTTTAAAACGAATTTATAAAGAAGAAATCAATTTTGATTTGAATTGAAATGGAAGTTAAAATTGCTTTTGAAACAAATTTAAAACTATTTATATAATTCGTTTTAAATAGTAATCGACGATATATATATATTATATATATTATATATATAATATAATGGCCTGAATAGAACGCGCCGCGCCGCGGCAGTTCGTGAATTTCGACCATTTATTTCAAACGGACATTACGGGAGATCCGACCGTCGGATTCTCCTAAAACCTGAACCGTTGGGTTCGTATCGAAAAGAGCTTTCTAACGAATATTAGAAATTAGAAATCTAACGGTTGGATTTGGAATTATGTCCAAATCAAATTTGAAAAAGGTCGCTATAAGTGCAGTTCGATGGCCGTTGATGGAAATCGACTGTACGGGCCTTGATAAAATTATTAAAAATAGTAATAATTTGTGTAAAATCATAAGAAATGATTTAGAAAGAATTGGGATGAAAAACTCCATATTTGAAAAGATAAAAATAGATTTTTATCGAAATGAACTAGTTTTGAACTAGAATTATAATTCTATTTATTTTTAAATAAATAAATTGAATTTGAAAAAGGGTTTTAAAAATAACCAGAATTTCCAATGATTGCATTGGAATGGATTTGAATCGAAATTGTCTTCGGAATATTTCGATGTCGGATTTCGTGATTATACAGATGTTGTTATGGAAATTTGAAAGATATAGATATATATATCATTATTTCCAATACGATATCTGTTTGTCGTAGAATTTGATATTGAATATAAGCCGATATATTTTCTATTTAGAGCCTTGTATTTAATATCAAATGTGATTTGGGTTTGTCGTAATGGTGTCTTCATTAACACTGTTCTTGAACCTAGTTGAGGAAAGATTAAATCTTTTTATTTAGATTTAATGAAGTGTACCAATTAAATGATATTTAATTGGGATTGAATTGGTATTGATTTTTGGGTTTATCGTGAACAGTGTTTTAAATAACACTTGTTCTTTAACCCGATAATTAATGGAATGTGATTTTGGGTTTATCGTGAACCGTGTTTTAAATGACACTGATTCTTTAACCCAGTCGAAGATTAAAACTAAGTGGAGTTTTAATGAATCTTTAATTAGATTGAAATGATCGAGAATGGAGTATCACCAATTTTGCTCCAGGCGATAGTTAAATCTTTAATTAGATTTGAACGTGAAATGGTAATTGAATTTACCGATAACACCGTGGTGTTGGATATGAAGTACTACCAGTTTTACATCATGGGATGAATAGGTTGGGATTGGGAAATTAAAACAATGATTACTTCGGTAAGGTTCGCTAATCCCGACTAGTTTTGAATTGATATTCAAAAATAGATTAAAGAAGAAATTCAAGAAATTTATCTTGGATAAATTTAATGGGAACCCTTCCCTATGAATGTGAAATTTAGAAACTAACTGTCGGTTAGCCAAGTAGAATGGTTTTCTAAATATTGATCTGATGTTGGTTTCGGCCTTCGGGGTTAATATTTGGGGAATTATTCTCTTGACTAATTTACGGTTAGTGACTGATGAATTGGAATGAGGCGTATGTTGTTTGTGTAACACTTATTTAAAATATACGCGAGTTATTTGGAAAGACCGGGTTTATCCCATTCTGAATAACTGATACGACGATAAGTCGAAGATGAAGACGGTGGTCGAAGACCAGAAGTCTTCACGTCGTTTGGGTAATTACTGATGATCTTGATTGGGCTGTACACCCAAGAAGATGGAAACAGTTAGTGATCGTCCAGACGTACTTGGAGATCGATGGATACGCGGGGTACTAGGTGCCTCCGGTTTCGTTTAGACCCAGAACGGACTTGTAAATGGACTGTGTGTCTGACATTGGATTTTAGTCCGTGTGATTGATCTCTATTAAATATATATCTGTTTGGCGGCGGAGAATTTATTCTCTTGCTTAACGCCCTTCTCTGAGACGTACGAGCTCAGGGGTTATATATTGATGGATATCAAACGCATGGAGTGAATTGCCTGTGTGGCATGCCTAAGTGGCAATTGATCGAGGCTTCTGTTGAAAAGCAAAGTCTTGTGGTGATGATCAAAGCACGGCCTTTGTGGCGTAGCTTTGTGTAACGTTTACTTCGCGAGTTTCACACCCGGTATGAACCAAAAACGGGAGACGGACCTCAGGGAGGGCATGCGTTTCTTTCTAGTTAGAAGCGGCGTCAGTGGTTTTACACGCCCTGACGAGTTTGACTTATGTGGTTGTTGCTGTTGCGAGGCGCCTCGGTTTGATCGGACGATCCGGGTCCGATGGAGTCGTTCGTTGGCTCATTTACGCCCCATAGGGCGGGGGAACGCATGTTCAGGGTTTAAGTTTAATCCACATCGGTGGACCGGCCCTGTCGCTCCAAGGTCACTCGAGCTCTGACCTGTGGCTCGGGCTAGAGAGTCACGAATCGGTTGAGGACTATCTTTTGCCTCGGTTCATAGATGGAAACCCAATTTCCAAATACGTGACTTTGCGATTTTGATTGTATAACCTATATATGGCGACATAGCGGTATGGGGCATTCATGCCGCCTATGATTGATATTTATGATTTGAAGTTGTTTTATACACTATGCACTTATAATAGTATCAAATGATTTGTTTTAAACGTATCAAGCATTCTTTGGCTGTTATAAGGGAAAACCCTATCCTCGGCTGCGTTGCATTGTGTGATGGGACCTGGGTCTTATAATAGCTTCATTTTTCTTTATTTAGCATTGCGCTGTTGTTTTACGCACTGGTATTCTTGGGAGGAAACCCGTTCCGTGTTATATGGCGTGGTCCCTTGATTTACCTAACTTTAAAAATAAAGATTAACTGTTTTAGTTCTCACACCAGTCACATGACTGACCTGGAGTTTATTGTTTTAACCTAAACTCTGGGTGCCCTTATTTTGACACGGGCAGCTAGTAGTTTTGGTTTTGCAGATTTATATTCACAGGATCCTGGTTTACAGCTGGAATGATATCCGGAAAGCTTTGTATCCGTATATCTCTTCTAGTTATGCATTGTATTATTTTCCGCTGCTATGTATTTAAATGTAATTTAAATCTCTGATATTTCTATGTAATATTCATTTATACTCTGTATATTCTTGTATTCTGATGCATTGTTGTAATACACAATGAAATGTTCTTTCGTATGCGTTTTGTTGTGGTTTGTTCTCGAACTATCCGACACTTTCCTTTACGGGGAAGTTACGGGTTTTCACAGTGTACCGCCCAATCAAGACATCAGTAATCATCCAAACGATGTGAAGACCTCCGGTCTTCAACCACCGTCTTTGTCGTCGATTCATCGCCGATTTAGTTATTCAGAATGGGATAAACCCGGTCTTTCCGAATAACTCGCGTATATAATAAACAAGTGTTATAAAAACACAACATACGCCTCATTCCAATTTAGAATATTATTTTATTTAAATATTCATATCCTTTGGGAAAGGTTCCCATTAATTTTATCGAAGATAAATTCTTTAATCTTCCTTTGGATATCAATTCGAACCAAATTATGGTTTATCCAAACTAGTCGGGATTAGCAAACCTTACCGAAGTAATCATTTGTTTTAATTTCCCAATCCTAACCTATTCATCCATGATGCAAAAATGGTGATACTTCATATCTAACACCACAGTGTTATCATTAAAATTAATTACCATTTCACGTTCAAATCAAATTAAAGATTTAACTATTGCCTGGAACAAAACTGGTGATACTCCTTTCTCGATCATTTCTTGAATTTGATAATTTTAGTTATCAAATTCACCTTTCCATCTATTTAAAGATTCATTAAAACTCTAATTCAGTTTTAATTTCCAAAAACCATTACTTAATGATTATTTAAATTTAAGAAATTAATATTATCTTTAACTGGGTTAAAGAACTAATGTCATTTAAAACACAGCTCACGATAAACCCCAAACCTCGTTCCATTTACAATGGAATTTTCATGGAAAACAGATATATATATATATATATATATATATAATCGATATAAACTCCCATATCCAGCCAATAATATAAATAAAATAAAAGCAAAGCCTTTTAAATTCCATATATATTAACAATATTCCTCTATAGAAGCTGAAACGACCCGCAACTTCCCCGTAAAGGAAAGCGCCGGATAGTTCGAGAACAAACCACAACAGAACGCATACTAAAGAACATTTCATTGTATATTACAACAATGCATCAGATTACAAGAATATACAGAGTATAAATGAATATTACACAGAAATATCAGAGATTTAAATTACATTTAAATACATCGCAGCGGAAAAATAATACAATACACAACTAGAATGAGATATACGGATACAAAGCTTTCCGGATATCGTTCCAGCTGTAAACCAGGATCCTGTGAATATAAATCTGCAAAACCAAAACTACTAGCTGCCCGTGCGGAAATTAGGGGCACCCAGAGTTTAGGTTAAAACAATAAACTCCAGGTCAGTCATGTGACTGGTGTGAGAACTAAAACAGTTAATCTTTATTTCAAAGTTAGGTAAATCAAGGGACCACGCCGTATAACACGGAACGGGTTTCCTCCCAAGAATACCAGTGCAAAAAACAAACAGCGCAATGCTAAATAAAGAAAAATGAAGCTGTTATAAGACCCAGGTCCTATCACACAATGCAACGCAAGCCGGGGGATAGGGTTTTCCCTTATAACAGCCAAAGAATGCTTGATACGTTTAAAACAAATCATTTGATACTATTATAAGTGCATAGTGTATAGAACAACTTCAAATCATAAGTATCAATCATAGGCGGCATGGGTACCATATATCATGTCGCCATATATAGGTTTACAAATAAAACCGCAAATGTCACGTATTTGGAAATTGGATTTCCATCTATGAACCGAGGCAAAAGATAGTCCTCAACCGATTCGAGACGCTCTAGCCCGTGTCTCAGGCAAGTACTCAGTCAAGCCTTTGGATCGTCAGGGCCGGTCCACCGATGTGGATTAAACTTAAACCCTGAACACTACGTCTCCCCACCCTATGGGGTGTAAGTCTGGTCCGTCTGCCGACCAGAATGCATCGGCCGAAACCGATATAACCGAGGCGCCTCGCAACAGCAACAACCACATAAGTCAAACTCGTCAGGGCGTGTAAAACCACTGACGCCACTTCTAACTAGAAAGAAACGCAAGTCCTCCCTGAGGTCCGTCTCCCGTTTTTGGTTCACAACCGGGGTGCGAGGCTCGCGAATTCACGTTACACAAAGCTGTGCCACACAGGCTGTGCTTTGATCATCACCACAAGACTTTGCTTTTCAACAGAAGCCTCGATCAATTGCCACTTAGGCATGCCACACAGGCAATTCACTCCATGCGTTTGATATCCATCAATATATAACCCCTGAGCTCGTACGTCTCAGAGAAGGGCGTTAAGCAAGAGAATAAATTCTCCGCCGCCAGACAGATATATATTTAATAGAGATCAATCACACAGACTAAAATCCAATGTCAGACACACAGTCCATTTACAAGTCCGTTCTGGGTCTGAACGAAACCGGAGGCACCTAGTACCTCGCATATCCATTGATCTCCAAGTACGTCTGGACGATCACAAACTGTTTCCATCTTCTTGGGTGTACAGCCCAATCAAGATCATCAGTAATCACCCAAACGACGTGAAGACTTCCGGTCTTCGACCATCGTCTTCATCTTCGACACCACGTCGAATCAGTTATTCAGAATGGGATAAACCCGGTCTTTCTGAATAACTCGCGTATATATTATAAAAGTGTTACACAAACACAACATACGCCTCATTCCAATTCAGAATATTCTTTTATTCAAATATTCCTATACTTTGGGAAAAATTCCCATTAATTTTATCCAAGATAAATTCTTTGAATTTATGTTTTAATCTCCTTTGAATATCAATTCAAACTAGTCGGGATTAGCGAACCACACCGAAGTAATCATTTATTTTATTTCCCAATCCCAACCTATTCATCCCATGAAGTAAAACTGGTAGTACTTCATATCTAACACCAGAGTGTTATCGGTAATTCAATTACCATTTCACGTTCAAATCTAATTAAAGATTCAACTATCGCCTGGAGTAAAACTGGTGATACTCCATTCTCGATCTTTTCAATCTAATTAAAGATTCATTAAAACTCCACTTAGTTTTAATCTTTGACTGGGTTAAAGAATCAGTGTCATTTAAAGCACAGTTCACGATAAACCCAAAGTCACATCCCATTGATTATCGGGTTAAAGAACGAGTGTTATTTAAAACACTGTCCACGATAAACCCAAAAATCAATATCAATTCACTCCAATTAAATATCATTCAATTGGTACACTTCATTAAATCTAAATAAAAGATTTAATCTTTTCACAACTGGGTTCAAGAACAGTGTTAGTGAAGACACCATTCACGACAAACCCAAATCACATTTGATATTCAATACAAGGCTCTGAATAGAAAATATATCGGCTTATATTCAATATCAAATTCTACGATTAACAAATGTCGTATTGAAATAACGATATAAATGTATATCTTTCAAATTCCCATAACAACATCTGTATAATCACGAATTTCAACATCGAAATATTCCGAAGACAATTTCGATTCAAATCCACTCCAATGCAATCATTGGAAATTCTGGTTATTTTCAAAACCCTTTTCAAATTCAATTTATTTATTTAAAAATAAATAGAATTATAATTCTAGTTCAAAACTAGTTCATTTTGATAAAAATCTATTTTTATCTTTTCAAATATGGAGTTTTTCATCCCAAATCTTCATAAATCATTTCTTATGATTTTACATAAATTATTATTATTTTTAATAATTTTATCAAGGCCCGTACAGTCGATTTCCATCAATGGCCATCGAACTGCACTTACAGCGACCTTTTTCAAATTTGATTTGGACATAATTCCAAATCCAACCGTTAGATTTCAAATTTCTAACATTCGCTAGAAAGCTCTTTTCGATACGAACCCAACGGTTCCGGTTTTAGGAGAATCCGACGGTCGGATCTCCCGCAACGTCCGTTTGAAATAAATGGTCGAAATTCACGAACTGCCACGGCGCGGCGCGTTCTATTCAGGCCATTATATTATATATATAATATATATAATATATATATCGTCGATTTCTATTTAAAACGAATTATATAAATAGTTTTGAATTCGTTTCAAAAATCTATTTCAACTTCCATTTCAATTCAAAACAAAATTGAATTCTTCTTTATAGATTCGTTTCAAAATTCATTTCTATTCAATTCAAATTTCAATTCAATTTGAATTCATTTCAATTCACTTTCAATTCAATTCGAATTCGTTTTCAATTCAATTCATTTCGAAATCACATTCAATTCAATTCACTTTGAATTCATTTTCAATTCAATTCATTTCGAAATCACTTTCAATTCAATTCACTTTGAATTCGTTTTCAATTCAATTCATTTCGAAATCACTTTCAATTCAATTCACTTTGAATTCGTTTTCAATTCAATTCATTTCGAAATCACTTTCAATTCAATTCACTTTGAATTCGTTTTCAATTCAATTCATTTCGAAATCACTTTCAATTCAATTCACTTTGAATTCGTTTTCAATTCAATTCATTTCGAAATCACTTTCAATTCAATTCACTTTGAATTCGTTTTCAATTCAATTCATTTCGAAATCACTTTCAATTCAATTCACTTTGAATTCGTTTTCAATTCAATTCATTTCGAAATCACTTTCAATTCAATTCACTTTGAATTCGTTTTCAATTCAATTCATTTCGAAATCACTTTAAAATTGATATAAATATCGTTCACGTCAAAATGGCGTCAATCTAATCAACACGGCTTCATAAATTTCTATTTTCAAATATTCTATTTCAAATATTTCTTTTTCAAAACTGGAATGAGGCCCAATCAATTACCATATAAAATTAATTATATGGATTTGCATACAACACATGTATATAATAGCATTGAAAATAATCAACCATCAACCAAAGTGCACTACACTGTATAAGCATCTAATATATATATTCAACGCTTATAACAGTCTGTCAATCAATCGATCGACATATTTAATCAATCAGGATGAGTGAACTTCAAATTTCATCCCAACACCCGTGTGGGGTTTCAAACAATCAAACACAGATTTTATTTGTGCAATTGGGCGATGTGTAAAATTTATCGACCCAATCAATATCAGTCAAATCAGTGTATATACAAACAAATCGGCCGATTTGTTTATAACTATTCATTTATTCACATTCACGTTAAAAATTATATTTTTAACGATATAACATTTTATTTCAATCTATGAATTTCTATTCAATTCATTTACACAATAAAATGATATTTTTATTTTCTAACACATTTTAGAAAATTTCGGCGGCATAACGGCACGATACTAGAAACGGGACAAGGCCTAGCCTTATCCCCGGTCTAGTGAAGGCCCACGCCATTCACACATCAATCATATCAATTTCATTTCACCAAACTATTCAAATCAACCCAAACAATCTAACTAACAACACAGCCAAACAAACAAGTCCATGGTCTGTGGACGATTGTGTCGGGTGCTACTAAGCACCGTCTGCATCCTAGTATATATATATAACTAGAAAAGAAATAGAAAGGTGAGAAATTCTCACATATAGCTATCCTAGCTCCACGGCACTTCATTTGCAGAAGTCTTCATCGCTCTCGCATCTTCGTCATCCTCGTTGTCCTCTTTCACTACATATGTAAAAATCGAATTTTTACTTCGCTATTCAATATATAAAAATCGAATTTTTATTTCAAAGTTCAATATATAAAAATCGAATTTTTATTTCAAAGTTCAATATATAAAAATCGAATTTTTATTTCAAAGTTCAATATATAAAAATCGAATTTTTATTTCAAAGTTCAATATATAAAAATCGAATTTTTCTTTTGATGTTCCATATATAAAAATCATATTTTTCTATCGAAGTTCAATATATAAAAATTCTATTTTTCTATTCACTACTATGTTGTATAGATAAAAATTATATTTTTATCACGCTATTTTCCATATAAAGATTTCGCCTTTTCTAAAATAAAGATTTCGCCTTTTCTAAAATAAAGGTTTCGCCTTTTCTAAAATAAAGGTTTCGCCTTTTCTAAAATAAAGGTTTCACCTTTTCTAAAATAAAGGTTTCGCCTTTTCTAAAATAAAGGTTTCACCTTTTCTAATATAAAGGTTTCGCCTTTTCTAAAATAAAGGTTTCACCTTTTCTAATTTAAAGATTTCATTTTTATTTTAAATCACATTTTTTTTATTTCGAAGTTCAATAGATAATGATCACATTTTTCTCCTACTCCATAGTAAATATCATTTTAATTTCAACGCTATAAAAATAAATAAAAACCAAATCTTTACTATATTAAAAATCAAACTTTTCTAATTTAAAAATCAAACTTTTCTAAGTTAAAAATCAAACCTATTTCTAATTAAAAAATCAAACTTATTTCTAATTTAAAAATATATATAAAAACAGAAAAGGAATTTAAATAAACACTTACCGAGAAAAAAGGAAGAGTGGGGGGGGGGGGGGGGCTGATCGGCGTTGCTTGCTGCGGAGGGGGTGTTGGAGGCTTGGGCAGGCGGCGGGGTGCTCTCGATTAGGAGGAGGAGGAGGCGGAGGAAAAGGGGAAACGGGGCGCGGTTTCTAAAGCGGAGAAGGGAGGATGAGGGAGACGATGAAGGAGGAGGAGCAGGGGCTCTAGGAGGGGGTGCGACGTCGGTCAGGGGGGGGGGGGGGGGGAGAACGTCGGCGGCTCCGTCGAAGGGTTAGGGCAGCTCGATTTTTTTTTTTTTATTTCGTTTTGTCTGAATGATCAACCGGGGAGGGAGGAAAGGTTTTAAAGGAATTTATATATTTTAATAATATTATAATATTTAATTCGTTCCTTACTTGTTTTAATTTACGAACCCCAATCGAGACCCAACGCCTGTCGTCCCTAGTGTATTACCCTCATTCCGAACACAATGGGATATGTTTCATAGCCCAATTCGGCTGTTACGCTAAGTTTCCATTGAATTTAAAATATAAATCTTTTCATATTTAATTTAAACGCACATTTCAATTTATCGGGGTCACATACGGACTCTAAAAATTCTACAAAAATTATTTCTAGCTTCCTATTGACGATACGGTCCTAACAAAACTAATTTCGTCGAATTCTGAGACCGTTTGAAAAATGGCCAATTTCCAGTCGATTAAAATCAACTGAAACTGGTCAAACGCGTTTTCCTTTGCCACGCTCACATATTGATTCGAAAAATTATGAAATTCGGAATCTAGCAATAATTCGACATCACGGACCCAACAAAAGTGGTTTCGTCGAAATCCGAGGTCATTTGCAAAATGTCCATTTTTAAGGGCCTGAATTCCATAGCGACTATTCAGAATTTTCAACTGGACATATCATATCATTTATAAAGTGAAATCTCAGTTTGTTAACTTCGTTGGAAAGATATCGTCAATTAGATCCTAATGTTTTTGGTTTCACTAAAATCCGGATTGTTTTGCACCCGGTACATTCAATTGAAGTTTGAAATCGAATTATCGAACTACCGCGCCATTTTCAATTCTATTTATAATTATATATAAATATTTATATTCTAACAACGACATATATAATATATACGTTCGATTTATATTCAAAATAAATTTCTCGTCGATATTATTTAAAATAATTCATTTTAAATAATCAAAATTCGCTAAAATCGCCAAAATAAAAATTTCAATCTGGCTCGCATTTTACGGGTTGTTACAATCTCCCCCACTTAAAACTTTTCGTCCCCGAAAAGGAACAAAGTCGAAAGTGGTTTGATCATTCAACTCTACGTTCGATCAGGCTTCTATTCTCCAACTCTTTAGTTTCTGAGAATTTTCTAAAATCTCAAAAATTTGGCTAACACCCTAAATTTTTGAAAAATTTCGCCATAACCTCCCCTGCACCGGGAGCATCGGGGAATTTCAAATAGCTTCCCCGGTCCTTCAGATCTCAAAAAGAAAAAGAAAAAGCCAAGCGGCTAGCCAATAGGCTCACAAAATCATCATCACCCAAACAAAACAGGAAATTATGTAGTAAACATGTACCTATTTGTCGGGCAAACAAATTTTATTCTCTGCTCTAGCCTCCTTGCTATGACCTGTTCAATGATATACATGTATATGCAAGCACATGCGACCAATTTTCAATATAACTCAATATTTGATGCTATTAGGCATAATGGTTCAAAATTAGCAAACAAATGAACAAACAACACAAACATCAATCAATTAGTGAATTAGAGTTTCAAATTCATAATTTTGATATATATATAAGAAAATCATGTTTTTGATGCCAAATCACAACAATAAGCCCTATCTAATTTTGGTTCTCACACCAGTCAATAGGAAATATATAGAAATCACACCTTCGGAGCACGAACATAAATATTGATGATGCCATGGTCATTATCAACATCATCTCCGGGCGACTAGGGTGTGATGCTATATCTATCCAATATATTAAAACTTCGAATACACGCTAGCCAGGCGCATACGCAAAAATCTTTATATTTTGGATTGTCCTAATCAATATAAATAGATAATCAAATACGATTAAGTGATTTAGATTTTCAAAACAAAATTGGTTTTCATTTTCAAAATATACTCTTCACACTCGTTCTAGGATACTACTGGTCCTATCTCTAACGAGTCATTCCCATTGGATATTACTAACCCAATATCCGATGAATTCTTTCGTATGGTTCTAATGTGCCTTGTTCTCTGAGCTTTGTAAACCAAAGCTCTGATACCAAATGAAACGACCCGCAACTTCCCCGTAAAGGAAAGCGCCGGATAGTTCGAGAACAAACCACAACAGAACGCATACTAAAGAACATTTCATTGTATATTACAATAATGCATCAGATTACAAGAATATACAGAGTATAAATGAATATTACACAGAAATATCAGAGATTTAAATTACATTTAAATACATCGCAGCGGAAAAATAATACAATACACAACTAGAATGAGATATACGGATACAAAGCTTTCCGGATATCGTTCCAGCTGTAAACCAGGATCCTGTGAATATAAATCTGCAAAACCAAAACTACTAGCTGCCCGTGCGGAAATTAGGGGCACCCAGAGTTTAGGTTAAAACAATAAACTCCAGGTCAGTCATGTGACTGGTGTGAGAACTAAAACAGTTAATCTTTATTTCAAAGTTAGGTAAATCAAGGGACCACGCCGTATAACACGGAACGGGTTTCCTCCCAAGAATACCAGTGCAAAAAACAAACAGCGCAATGCTAAATAAAGAAAAATGAAGCTGTTATAAGACCCAGGTCCTATCACACAATGCAACGCAAGCCGGGGGATAGGGTTTTCCCTTATAACAGCCAAAGAATGCTTGATACGTTTAAAACAAATCATTTGATACTATTATAAGTGCATAGTGTATAGAACAACTTCAAATCATAAGTATCAATCATAGGCGGCATGGGTACCATATATCATGTCGCCATATATAGGTTTACAAATAAAACCGCAAATGTCACGTATTTGGAAATTGGATTTCCATCTATGAACCGAGGCAAAAGATAGTCCTCAACCGATTCGAGACGCTCTAGCCCGTGTCTCAGGCAAGTACTCAGTCAAGCCTTTGGATCGTCAGGGCCGGTCCACCGATGTGGATTAAACTTAAACCCTGAACACTACGTCTCCCCACCCTATGGGGTGTAAGTCTGGTCCGTCTGCCGACCAGAATGCATCGACCGAAACCGATATAACCGAGGCGCCTCGCAACAGCAACAACCACATAAGTCAAACTCGTCAGGGCGTGTAAAACCACTGACGCCACTTCTAACTAGAAAGAAACGCAAGTCCTCCCTGAGGTCCGTCTCCCGTTTTTGGTTCACAACCGGGGTGCGAGGCTCGCGAATTCACGTTACACAAAGCTGTGCCACACAGGCTGTGCTTTGATCATCACCACAAGACTTTGCTTTTCAACAGAAGCCTCGATCAATTGCCACTTAGGCATGCCACACAGGCAATTCACTCCATGCGTTTGATATCCATCAATATATAACCCCTGAGCTCGTACGTCTCAGAGAAGGGCGTTAAGCAAGAGAATAAATTCTCCGCCGCCAGACAGATATATATTTAATAGAGATCAATCACACAGACTAAAATCCAATGTCAGACACACAGTCCATTTACAAGTCCGTTCTGGGTCTGAACGAAACCGGAGGCACCTAGTACCTCGCATATCCATCGATCTCCAAGTACGTCTGGACGATCACAAACTGTTTCCATCTTCTTGGGTGTACAGCCCAATCAAGATCATCAGTAATCACCCAAACGATGTGAAGACTTCCGGTCTTCGACCATCGTCTTCATCTTCGACACCACGTCGAATCAGTTATTCAGAATGGGATAAACCCGGTCTTTCTGAATAACTCGCGTATATATTATAAAAGTGTTACACAAACACAACATACGCCTCATTCCAATTCAGAATATTCTTTTATTCAAATATTCCTATACTTTGGGAAAAATTCCCATTAATTTTATCCAAGATAAATTCTTTGAATTTATGTTTTAATCTCCTTTGAATATCAATTCAAACTAGTCGGGATTAGCGAACCACACCGAAGTAATCATTTATTTTATTTCCCAATCCCAACCTATTCATCCCATGAAGTAAAACTGGTAGTACTTCATATCTAACACCACAGTGTTATCGGTAATTCAATTACCATTTCACGTTCAAATCTAATTAAAGATTCAACTATCGCCTGGAGTAAAACTGGTGATACTCCATTCTCGATCTTTTCAATCTAATTAAAGATTCATTAAAACTCCACTTAGTTTTAATCTTTGACTGGGTTAAAGAATCAGTGTCATTTAAAGCACAGTTCACGATAAACCCAAAGTCACATCCCATTGATTATCGGGTTAAAGAACGAGTGTTATTTAAAACACTGTCCACGATAAACCCAAAAATCAATATCAATTCACTCCAATTAAATATCATTCAATTGGTACACTTCATTAAATCTAAATAAAAGATTTAATCTTTTCACAACTGGGTTCAAGAACAGTGTTAGTGAAGACACCATTCACGACAAACCCAAATCACATTTGATATTCAATACAAGGCTCTGAATAGAAAATATATCGGCTTATATTCAATATCAAATTCTACGATTAACAAATGTCGTATTGAAATAACGATATAAATGTATATCTTTCAAATTCCCATAACAACATCTGTATAATCACGAATTTCAACATCGAAATATTCCGAAGACAATTTCGATTCAAATCCACTCCAATGCAATCATTGGAAATTCTGGTTATTTTCAAAACCCTTTTCAAATTCAATTTATTTATTTAAAAATAAATAGAATTATAATTCTAGTTCAAAACTAGTTCATTTTGATAAAAATCTATTTTTATCTTTTCAAATATGGAGTTTTTCATCCCAAATCTTCACAAATCATTTCTTATGATTTTACACAAATTATTACTATTTTTAATAATTTTATCAAGGCCCGTACAGTCGATTTCCATCAATGGCCATCGAACTGCACTTACAGCGACCTTTTTCAAATTTGATTTGGACATAATTCCAAATCCAACCGTTAGATTTCAAATTTCTAACATTCGCTAGAAAGCTCTTTTCGATACGAACCCAACGGTTCCGGTTTTAGGAGAATCCGACGGTCGGATCTCCCGCAACGTCCGCTTGAAATAAATGGTCGAAATTCACGAACTGCCGCGGCGCGGCGCGTTCTATTCAGGCCATTATATTATATATATAATATATATAATATATATATCATCGATTTCTATTTAAAACGAATTATATAAATAGTTTTGAATTCGTTTCAAAAATCTATTTCAACTTCCATTTCAATTCAAAACAAAATTGAATTCTTCTTTATAGATTCGTTTCAAAATTCATTTCTATTCAATTCAAATTTCAATTCAATTTGAATTCATTTCAATTCACTTTCAATTCAATTCGAATTCGTTTTCAATTCAATTCATTTCGAAATCACTTTCAATTCAATTCACTTTGAATTCGTTTTCAATTCAATTCATTTCGAAATCACTTTCAATTCAATTCACTTTGAATTCGTTTTCAATTCAATTCATTTCGAAATCACTTTCAATTCAATTCACTTTGAATTCGTTTTCAATTCAATTCATTTCGAAATCACTTTCAATTCAATTCACTTTGAATTCGTTTTCAATTCAATTCATTTCGAAATCACTTTCAATTCAATTCACTTTGAATTCGTTTTCAATTCAATTCATTTCGAAATCACTTTCAATTCAATTCACTTTGAATTCGTTTTCAATTCAATTCATTTCGAAATCACTTTCAATTCAATTCACTTTGAATTCGTTTTCAATTCAATTCATTTCGAAATCACTTTAAAATTGATATAAATATCGTTCACGTCAAAATGGCGTCAATCTAATCAACACGGCTTCATAAATTTCTATTTTCAAATATTCTATTTCAAATATTTCTTTTTCAAAACTGGAATGAGGCCCAATCAATTACCATATAAAATTAATTATATGGATTTGCATACAACACATGTATATAATAGCATTGAAAATAATCAACCATCAACCAAAGTGCACTACACTGTATAAGCATCAAATATATATATTCAACGCTTATAACAGTCTGTCAATCAATCGATCGACATATTTAATCAATCAGGATGAGTGAACTTCAAATTTCATCCCAACACCCGTGTGGGGTTTCAAACAATCAAATACAGATTTTATTTGTGCAATTGGGCGATGTGTAAAATTTATCGACCCAATCAATATCAGTCAAATCAGTGTATATACAAACAAATCGGCCGATTTGTTTATAACTATTCATTTATTCACATTCACGTTAAAAATTATATTTTTAACGATAAAACATTTTATTTCAATCTATGAATTTCTATTCATTTCATTTACACAATAAAATGATATTTTTATTTTCTAACACATTTTAGAAAATTTCGGCGGCATAACGGCACGATACTAGAAACGGGACAAGGCCTAGCCTTATCCCCGGTCTAGTGAAGGCCCACGCCATTCACACATCAATCATATCAATTTCATTTCACCAAACTATTCAAATCAACCCAAACAATCTAACTAACAACACAGCCAAACAAACAAGTCCATGGTCTGTGGACGATTGTGTCGGGTGCTACTAAGCACCGTCTGCATCCTAGTATATATATATAACTAGAAAAGAAATAGAAAGGTGAGAAATTCTCACATATAGCTATCCTAGCTCCACGGCACTTCATTTGCAGAAGTCTTCATCGCTCTCGCATCTTCGTCATCCTCGTTGTCCTCTTTCACTACATATGTAAAAATCGAATTTTTACTTCGCTATTCAATATATAAAAATCGAATTTTTATTTCAAAGTTCAATATATAAAAATCGAATTTTTATTTCAAAGTTCAATATATAAAAATCGAATTTTTATTTCAAAGTTCAATATATAAAAATCGAATTTTTATTTCAAAGTTCAATATATAAAAATCGAATTTTTCTTTTGATGTTCCATATATAAAAATCATATTTTTCTATCGAAGTTCAATATATAAAAATTCTATTTTTCTATTCACTACTATGTTGTATAGATAAAAATTATATTTTTATCACGCTATTTTCCATATAAAGATTTCGCCTTTTCTAAAATAAAGATTTCGCCTTTTCTAAAATAAAGGTTTCGCCTTTTCTAAAATAAAGGTTTCGCCTTTTCTAAAATAAAGGTTTCACCTTTTCTAAAATAAAGGTTTCGCCTTTTCTAAAATAAAGGTTTCACCTTTTCTAATATAAAGGTTTCGCCTTTTCTAAAATAAAGGTTTCACCTTTTCTAATTTAAAGATTTCATTTTTATTTTAAATCACATTTTTTTTTATTTCGAAGTTCAATAGATAATGATCACATTTTTCTCCTACTCCATAGTAAATATCATTTTAATTTCAACGCTATAAAAATAAATAAAAACCAAATCTTTACTATATTAAAAATCAAACTTTTCTAATTTAAAAATCAAACTTTTCTAAGTTAAAAATCAAACCTATTTCTAATTAAAAAATCAAACTTGTTTCTAATTTAAAAATATATATAAAAACAGAAAAGGAATTTAAATAAACACTTACCGAGAAAAAAGGAAGAGGGGGGGCTGATCGGCGTTGCTTGCTGCGGAGGGGGTGTTGGAGGCTTGGGCAGGCGGCGGGGTGCTCTCGATTAGGAGGAGGAGGAGGCGGAGGAAAATGGGAAACGGGGCGCGGTTTCTGAAGCGGAGAAGGGAGGATGAGGGAGACGATGAAGGAGGAGGAGCAGGGGCTCTAGGAGGGGGTGCGACGTCGGTCAGGGGGGGGGGGGAGAACGTCGGCGGCTCCGTCAAAGGGTTAGGGCAGCTCGATTTTTTTTTTATTTCATTTTGTCTGAATGATCAACCGGGGAGGGAGGAAAGGTTTTAAAGGAATTTATATATTTTAATAATATTATAATATTTAATTCGTTCCTTACTTGTTTTAATTTACGAACCCCAATCGAGACCCAACGCCTGTCGTCCCTAGTGTATTACCCTCATTCCGAACACAATGGGATATGTTTCATAGCCCAATTCGGCTGTTACGCTAAGTTTCCATTGAATTTAAAATATAAATCTTTTCATATTTAATTTAAACGCACATTTCAATTTATCGGGGTCACATACGGACTCTAAAAATTCTACAAAAATTATTTCTAGCTTCCTATTGACGATACGGTCCTAACAAAACTAATTTCGTCGAATTCTGAGACCGTTTGAAAAATGGCCAATTTCCAGTCGATTAAAATCAACTGAAACTGGTCAAACGCGTTTTCCTTTGCCACGCTCACATATTGATTCAAAAAATTATGAAATTCGGAATCTAGCAATAATTCGACATCACGGACCCAACAAAAGTGGTTTCGTCGAAATCCGAGGTCATTTGCAAAATGTCCATTTTTAAGGGCCTGAATTCCATAGCGACTATTCAGAATTTTCAACTGGACATATCATATCATTTATAAAGTGAAATCTCAGTTTGTTAACTTCGTTGGAAAGATATCGTCAATTAGATCCTAATGTTTTTGGTTTCACTAAAATCCGGATTGTTTTGCACCCGGTACATTCAATTGAAGTTTGAAATCGAATTATCGAACTACCGCGCCATTTTCAATTCTATTTATAATTATATATAAATATTTATATTCTAACGACGACGTATATAATATATACGTTCGATTTATATTCAAAATAAATTTCTCGTCGATATTATTTAAAATAATTCATTTTAAATAATCAAAATTCGCTAAAATCGCCAAAATAAAAATTTCAAACTGGCTCGCATTTTACGGGTTGTTACAGAAGCTCACTTTGATTAGTAGCAAATTGAATTCCATTCAATTCCAATTTAATATATTAAATTGGAAAACTTTACTTTGGAAAATCTCCTTTAAATCTTAACAAAAGATTTATAGATTCCAAATCACATTTCACTGTAAATCGGATTAAAGAATGAATGTCGCTAAAAACACAGTTCACAATAAATCCAATTCACATTCCAGTTTATTCCAATTATTAAATATAATTGGAAACTCTAAAAATCTTAATTAAAAGATTTATTCTCTTCACATAGGGTTCAAGAACAGTGTGACTGAAGACACCGTTCACGACAAACCCGAAATCCTATTTATATTAAATACAAGGCTATGAATAGAAAATATATCGGCTTATATTCAATATCAAATACTACAACCAACAAATATCATATTGGAAATAACGATATAAATGTATATTTTAAATTTCTATAACAATATCTGTATAATCACGATATCCAACATCGAAATATTCCAAAGACAATTTCGATTCAAATCCACTCCAACTTATATATTGGAAATCCTGGTTATTTTTAAAACCATTTCAATTCCAATTTATTTATTTAAAAATATTGGATTATAATTCTAGTTAATAACTAGTTCATTTCGATAAAAATCTATTTTTATCTTTTCAAATATGGAAATTTTCATCCCAATTCTTTCCAAATCAATTCTTATGATTTTACACTAATTATTGATATTTTTAATAATTTTATCAAGGCCCGTACAGTCGATTTCCATAAACGGCCATCGAACTGCACTTACAGTGACTTTTTCCAAATTTGATTTGGAAATAATTCCAAATCCAACCGTTAGATTTCAAATCTCTAATATTCTTAGAAAGCACTTTTCGATACAAACCCAACGGTTCCCGTTTTAGGAGAATCTGACGGTCGGATCTCCAGTAATGTCCATTCGAAGTCAATGATCGAAATTCGCGAACTGCCGCAGCGCTGCGCGTTCTATTCAGGCCATTATATATATATATATATATTATATAATATATGTTTCATCGATTTTCATTTAAAAAGTATTTTATAAATCGTTTTAAATTCGATTTCAAAACGATTTCAACTTCCTATTCAATTTCAAATCAAAATTGAATATTCCATATCGTTAATATATAAATGATAATAAAACATTAGATTTTGTAATCAATTCCTTTTCGATATTCATTATAAAAATGAATAAAATCGATATAAATATCGTTCACGTCAAAATGGTGTTAATCTAATCAACACCGCCATATATATTGAAATATATTCGTGTCCATCCTAAATCGGACATCAAAATGAGAATTCGATCTTTTATGGAATATCATTTTAAAATACTCGTTATCTTAAAATATTCGTTATTTTAAAATATTCATTCTTTCTGAACTGGAATCAGACACAGTCAATTACCATATAATGTTAATATATGGATTTCATACAACACATATACACAACGACAATTAAACGTAGTCAACCATCGTCCAGAGTGCATTCTACACTACATAAGAATTAAATATAAATATTTAACGCTTACAAAGCTTGTCAACCAATCGATTGACATACAACTAAATATTTGGGATTAGTGTACGTCAAATATCATCCCAATACCCGTGTGGGGTTTCAATCAACAAAAAATGTATTTTATTTGTCCAGTTGGGCGATGTGTAAAATTTATCGTCCCAATCAATATCGGTCAAATGTGCGTACATAAACAAATCGTCCGATTTGTTTATGAATATTTATTTTATTCATATACACGTTAAAAATTATATTTTTAACTATCAAATATTTATTCCATTCCACATCACACAATCAATTTTCACAACACAATCAAACAAACAAGTCGTTCATGGTCTATGGACGACGGGGAACAGTTCATATATGCAGTTAAAAATAAACAACTGTATAAGAAAATTATAGTCATGATTTCTCACCTTTGCGATCCACTCCTCCAATTCATTTTTGAACGGTTCGGATCTCGTTTTGATTTCAATCTGATCCACCGCCACCAGTTTCACGCAGCTAATTATTAAAAATCACATTTTTATACTGTTACTTCATACATAAAAATCATATTTTTATGTCGATGTTTATATTATAAAAATTATATTTTTATAATTTAGTTTTCCTTAATTTATAACGCTAATTCTTATATAAAAATCGTATTTTTATTTAAAGAGAATTTATATAAAAATCACATTTTTGTTTCGCTATATATAGAAAAATATAATCTTTTTACTTCTACTTCATATCTAAAAATCTATATTTTTAACACGATGTTATTTATATACTAATCACATTTCACTACATATATAAAAATTATATTTTTATCTTTGCTATGAGTATGTAAAAATTTCAATTTTATCTTTGCTATGAATATATAAAATTATATTTTTATTTCTAAACGATATATATAAAAAACCATTTTTTTATTTGTTCTATATACTTTTAAAGATCATACTTTTAAAACAAAACTAGTTTTACTTTCTCTAAAACATGAAATTTTATATTATTAAAATCTTAGCTTTTCGTTATAAAAATCCAAGCGTTTACACAAAATAAAAATTCAAGCTTTTAACAACCCGAAATTTAACAACATGTTAAATCAAGAATCAAGGCAGAATTAAATTATAAAATCTGAATCAAATAAAACGGGCTGTGCCATTGCGTTTGCCTCGGAAAAATACGCGAAATAGAGTCCGAGTTTTTGAAAATCGGAGTCCGTATGACCAAGATATGGCCTCGCGAAGTTTCACGAAAAATTCAAATTCAAAACAGATTCGAATTTCAGAAAATCAGAAGTGGCGGGAAAATTCCCGCCAGACCCAGGGGGGTCGACCTAGGGGTCGACTGGGGAGTCGAACTCACCCCCAGGTCGACTGGGGAGTCGACCTGGGGGTCGACCTGCCTGGTCGGACCCAGGCAGCCTGGTGCGCCTGCTTTGCTGTTTGGCTCGGTTTTGGAGGCTTGTGACGATTTTTGAGGGCTTGGATCTATCCTAGGGTTAATCTAACGGCCTAAACTACTCCTAATCTCTATAAAAAGACCCTAAGCCTACCCTAAACCCCTCATAAATCACTCTTGGCACGAAGTGCTGCCCAAATGCCAAGTGATCATGGCCTCCCTCCCCAAATTCAAGAGCCTATGCATTCAAACTAGATCCAAGACGAAGGTGCAAGCTTGCTACACCAAATAGAGGCCAAATCAACGTTGCTATGCGAGTTCCATGACGGTTCTTCGACAAAGGAGCCACCTTTCTTTGTCACAACGATGCATACTCCTTCCCTAAGCCTCGCTATGTAAGTTCTAGCTACTTCTAGATCTAAAAGGTAGTTTTGATCATGGCATGGAATAAAATGTGGTTAAACATGAATGTTATAACCTATGCGAGCCTAGTTTGCTCCTTTATCATGAACATATGACTTTGGGTTATGTTTTAGCGATTAAACCATGTTATTCATGTTGCATTGGACTTAGTTTTCCATGCAAGATTGGACCTTTACTTGTAGTATGATAGCATGAACACTTAGAGCCACTTTGACTTGTGAAATAGTTGCATAAATTGGACTTGGGGGCTTATGCATGTAAATAAAACCAACCCCCTTATGATATCATGTTTATGTAAGGTCAAATCCCGTTATGACAACATGCAAGTTTGTGAGCAAATTTCCTATGATAATATGCAAGTTTGTGGCCAAATCCTATATGACATTATGCATGCTTATGGCCAATCCCTATATGACACTATCATGCATGTTTTAAGGCCAAACCCCCTTATGATACCATGCATGTTTGGAGCCAATCCCTTTTGTGGCATCGTGCATGTTTTGGGGTCTATATGTAGCCATAGTATACCTACTATGTTGACTAGCTTTCACTCAAGTGAAAACACGATTTTGGGGTAGTTAGATAAACATGAACATGACGCGAAATCTTGACGTGAATATTACATGAAAACTTGACTTGAAGTTACATGTGAACACGACATGTAAGTTGAACCAAAATGGGGGCATGACACGTGGGGTAAACATGGAACTTGAACTAGACATGGGAGGGTTGTAAGTGTAATATGACACTAGACCAAACATGAAAGTGGCCAACTCGAGATTGGGTTGAGTTTGTAGCATAAATCTACCCGGACCCGCCCGGCTTAACTAGTGGCTACAAACAATAGGACCCAATGTGAGAAGTTGGTCATGTCGCGCTTAAGACCCGAGGTTAGACTGAGTTGTGGTGTAAAACTACCTGGACCCGCCCGACTTAACTAGTAACCACAACAAGGTCTAATGTGAGAGGTTGAGAGTGCATTAATTAAATTAATGCCACATGATAAGGTTAAGTAAATTTGACTAATGACACTTAACCGATATGACACGAATGGGTAGGTTAAGTTAAACCGGACTTGGTTCCTTAATAACACTTAACCATGCAAGACAATTAGGGGATGGGGTTAAGTAATTTACGCTTAACTAATCCGACCTGGTAATTAGATGGGGTTAAGTAACCTTCACTTAACTAATCTAAACATGGTAATTAGATGGGGTTAAGTAACTTAGACTTAACTAATATAAACATGGTAATTAGATGGGGTTAAGTAACCTACACTTAACTAATCTAAACACGGTAATTAGATGTGGTTAAGTAACCTATACTTAACTAATCTAAACACGGTAATTCGATGGGGTTAAGTTAAACACTTAACCAATCTAAACTTGGAAATTCAATGAGGTTAAGTAACCAATACTTAACCAATTTAACATGATAATCTAATGGGGTTAAGTAACTTATACTTAACCAATTATACGTGATGATTGGATGAGGTTAAGTAACCTTTACTTAACCAATCTAATAGGTGGACCTGGTAGGGTTAAGTCACAAGACCTTTTAATTTAGGCTTAACCATTGTATACGATTAGTGGATGGGGGTTAAGTTAACCTATACTTAACCAATCCGACTCGATAATCTGATGGGATTAAGATAATCTATGCTTAATCAATCTAACATGATAATCTGATAGGGTTAAGACAAATAAATACTTAACCAGTTTGACTTGATAAGGTTAAGTCATGGGCTTCTTGGTACACTTAACCAACCTGTAGGGCTAAGCCTTGAACTTGAGTACTTAGCCGATCTTGACATGATTCGTAGACAGGTTAAGTCATGAACTTGGAAAACAACACTTAACCCATTTGACAAAACCCTAGCTCAGGGGACTAGGTTGGAAATCGTAGTTAACAAGGATAATGGAAAGAGGAGCTAAGTGGTAAACCTTAGTTAAGGGTAACTAAGTAATAATTCTTAGCTAAGGACATGAGACTAGTTCATAAAGAGATGAGTAACCTGGTACGGTAGGTCATCGCTTAGTATACGAAAGGGAGCAAGTTATCTGACTAGGATAAAAGCTCCAGCGAACTAGGGTGACGAAGCGGAAGCTTCGAGGAACGTGAGGGTACTCTTGGTATCCCTCTGTGAGGTGGCAAGTGGTCCATGAAACCCGGCCTCACAGGGGTTAAGGTCTGCGGTAGAAGAGCCAAGAGTATGCCTTGGTTGCTATACGAGCGACCTAAAGACTGGGATGGATTAGCGTGGAGTCGACGACACTTGATTTTTCCCCGGGATAGCAAGTCGCCGACTACCTACCATCTTTAGTCAATCGTGTACGTACGGAAAGGCAGGGAACTCCCAAGAGACCATATACTAGCTATCAAGTTATGGGTGAGGTTGGCTATCTGGAAATGGGCATCGATGGGCCTAGTGTAGTTCTCATACATGATTTTTCTTGGATTGCCTTTCAGTAGTTGAGGGAGGGGTCACGTGGGACCATAGCCACGGGTACAAAAACAGACCTTGATATCTGCATCAGCAGACGACTTAAATCTCCCGACCGAGTTCCGTATTTCTTGATTTGCCCTGGCACGGAACTCGGATGGCACATTGAGGAACATGTGCGTCTAGACATGGAAAACGATTCACGATACATACGCGGGATAAAGGGCGCGGTTGACGGGTGGCATAATCCCTAGTGGCCCTAGGTGGCTGAACCCAAACCGAGACACGGAAACGTTCATTAGGTAGCATAATCCCTAGTGGTCCTAGGCGGCATAAATCCTAAGTGAACACGCGATAGTTCATGGTAAGGAAACATAACTAGATCAAGGGTAGAAGTCCAAAAATAACCTCAGGGATAAAACGTTTACATGGGAAAGCCCGTATGGCCTACGGCAAAGGACTGAACTTATACGTGGAAAGAAACATACAAGTTGTGAAAACCTACATATGCTATATATTAGGTTGACATGGACCATTACATGACATTGGGTAAGGGACATTCATAGTTAACACCTGACGCGGGTTGGGATACTAGTACGAGAGGTGCATAGCAAATATACATGTTAGAACCAGGAGAAATATACATGATAGATACCGTGGGATGTTATACAGGGTAGATACCTTGGGATAGTATACTTGATAGAAACCTGACGATGTGATACCTTGATTTATCATGACACCGTAGTTTATCATGATATCTTAGTTTACCTTGCTACAGTAGTTCAGCCTGGTACCCTGGTTTAGTTTACCTATCTTGTAGTCCTCCTTATGTTTACTTTCAGTTTATGCATGTCATGTTACCTTTACCTGTTTTTATACTGGAAGTTGATAGGACTTACCAGTCTTTATGACTGACCCCGTTTTCTTTCGCCTCTTTGTCTTCCGTTTCCCCCCAGGTTTCAGGGAGGAAATGCTGTTGTTAGTTCGGACTTCTTCTGTTTGAAGGTCATCACGCATGGCTTGGACTTTTCTTGGCTATGGCTACTTTACTGTTTTACTTGGGGAATAATTCATGAATTGGTTTTATTCTTCTTTATTATTGCAAGACAGGTTTTGATGTATTCTGATGTAAACGGCTTTAGACCTTATTTTATAAGGAAATGAAATTTGTTTTACTTCCGCTGTTTTATATATGTTCTGTCTTGTAATATTTTTGTGCATGTTTACCTCGATAATGCTTCACCAAACCTAGTGCATTCCCTTTGTGAGTGACCCTAGCGGAGGTGGGGTGTTACAAAGCTTTTACATAAATAAAAATTCAAACTTTTATGTAAATAAAGATCATAAAAACTCACTTTTAATCACCGTTGTCTTCCGATTCGAACGGAGGGAGGAGCTCGCGGGGTGGAGGGTTTTTAAGTCGCAGGGCGGCCCACAGATCAGAGTTGGGTGGCGGGCAGGGTAGCGCTGGTCGTAGGTGAGCGGTAGGGGTGGCTTCGGCAGGGGAGGGCGCGACACTGGCGGTTTGTAGATTTGGGGTATTAGGGCACCACGATTTGAAAGGGGGAAAGGGGAGGCGGCGGATGCTATGGCGGTGGGCGTAGGCTGGAGCAGTGGGAGGTGGCGTGGGAACGGCGGCGGAAGGTGGGGCGCGTCTGGGACAAGCTCGGGTTTTTTTATATTTATTTTTTCTTTCTGATTTGGTCAACGAGAGAGGGGGGATAAAGGAGAAAGGGAGATTAATATAGTTATATAATTTTATTTAATTATTTAATTAAATTTCAAAAGTTACTTTTTCGTTCGATCTCTAAATCGAACCCGACAACTGTCACCCCTAGCTAATTACCCATATCCCGAACACAATGGGATATGTCCGGTAAGCTAATTTGACTATTTCGATCAGTTTTCATCAAAATCAAAATGTAAATTTATATATTCAATTTGAACGCACATTTCAATTTACCAGAGTTATATACGAACTCCAAAAATTCCAAAAAAATTATTTCTAGCTTTGTATTGACGATACGGTCCTAATAAAACTAATTTCATTAAATTTGAAGATCGTTTGAAAAATGGCCATTTTCTGGTCGATCCAAATTGATTGAAACTGTTAAAACACGTTTCCTTTTGCCATGCTCACATATTGATCCCAAAAATTATGAATTTTGGAATCTAGCAATATTTTGACATTCCGGATCCAACAAAAGTGGTTTCGTCGAAAACAGAGGTCGTTTGAAAATTGCTATTTTCAAGGGCTATATTTCCATATCGACTATTCTGAATTTTCAATTGGGCATAATTTTTTATTCCCACTATGGAATTTCAATTTTTCGGATTCATTGGAAAGATATTTTCAAACAGATTCAAATATTTCTGGTTTCACTAAAATCTGGTTTATTTTGAATCCTGTACATTCATTTGAAATTTGAAATCGAATTTTCTAACTACCGCGCCATTTCCAATTTATTTTATAATTAAAATAAATATTTATATTCTAACTTCAATTAAAATTAATATATACGTTCTAATTCTATTCAAAATAAATTTCTAGTCATTATTATTTAAAATAAATCATTTTAAATATCAAAAATTCATTTAAATTGCCAAAATAAAATTTTTAAATTAGTTCTGATTTGTCAGGTTGTTACAATACACTTGTATAAATTAAGTTAATCAACTGCATACTTGTATAAATTAACGTAATTAACATGTTACCATTTAATGTTAGTTAACGTTAAAACAAGTACGGAATAAATGATAACATATTAACATTTGCGTTAATTTATTTCATACTTGTATATATTAACGTAAATATGTTACCATTTAATATGTGATTCATACCAATGTTAATTAATTCTCATATATTTGTTTCATTTTTAATGCTAATTTAATCTGATTTGATGGCGAAATCAACTTTAATTTACGAAATTTTATGTTATAAATGTTCCAATCTCATAACCAATCCTTTTGAACAATGGACATGGTCGTTTCTTTTGTTCAAATTTCAAAAGGGTACAAAATCTTGTACTCAGTTTCAATTATAAGGTTTGGGTAAATACTCTGTTCCGCAGCTCATGGAGTTTCACTATTTATTTTTTTTGGGTATTTATTTTCTATGGAAAATATGTTTTTTTACTGCCAAACAATATGTCGAATGAAATGATTAAATTTGGGTCATTTTTAATGCAAGCTTCTCTTTTCTCAGCTGTAGAACTCCTCTCCTCGATGACAGGGCTATTTGTTGTGTCAGGGAATGGGATGTTTTTCTGTTGGTTATTGACCATGCTCTCCCTTGGTATGTTGGTTGCAGGTCATATATTATCAATCAAAATTGATTTTTTTAACGTGGTTTGTTGCATGAAGCATAAAATTAATAATCGTAATTTGGCAGAAACTGCCGTTGTTCAAATGTAGGTGTGTGCGTATATATATATATACACACACACACACACACTCGTTTGACCCTATCCAGAAAAATGATGAGAAACAGCCCAACTTACTGAGGTAAATAAAATGTAAATCAAATTTATATTTGCGAATTAAATTGTTTTTTTCAATTTACTGATCTATTTTATTATGACAGGTACGACAGGCCACTGGACAAATTCTAGAGCAAGAAGCCGATGACCAAAACTAGAGTGAGAGTGTGAGTGATTGTGTACATGTATATGAGTGATTGATTATGTAGTAGGAGCCATTGTATATGAGTGAAATGTAGCAAGGAAGTATATGTATAAGTGAATGTGTAATAGTAAGGAAACAGTATTAAGTGTAATAAATATTTATTTGAATAAATATTTGTTATTTGTTTAGAAATAAATTTTGTGCAAATATTCAATTCTTGTAAATATTTATTTATAGTAAATAATGCCATGTGGCCTAAAAAATGATGTCATATGCACTAATCAAATGATGACACATAGATAAATTATTGTTTGACACATGAACCAACCATTAAATGCCAAGTGTCGGCATTAATATATATGACATGTGCATACTACTACAATGACCATGTCAGCAGCCATGTAGGATGACACATGTAACAACCCGTGTAACACCCCGTATTTTCTGTGATCGTATAAGTAACAAATCAGAGAATAATTAAATTATAAAATAAGAATCAAGGGAAACGAGTTGCGCCATTGCGTTCGTCTCGGAATTATGCATGAATTCGAGTCCGAGTTTTCAAAAATCGGAGTTCGTATGACCAAGTTATGATGCTCAGGAGTTTCAGGAATTTGAATAGAATAAAACAGCTCGAAAATAAAGCCAGAAATTTGATATTCAAACCCAGAGAATGCTGGCGGGAAAATTCCCGCCCATATACCCAGGTCGACTGGGGAGTCGACCCCCCCAACCAGGTCGACTGGGGAGTCGACTAGGGTGTCAACCTCCCCATGACTAGGTCGACTGGGGAGTCGACCTGGGGGTCGACCTGCTCCCGAAACCCAGTTTTTGAACCTGGTTCATTCTGATGTATCCGGTCTCGTTTTCTGTCTAGATTCGTCTGCCTAATCCTATATAAACAGCCCCCCAGCCTCATTTTCTCTACACAATTTCATTCTGTCTATACTCTGTCTCTATTCTAAATAAAAAATAAAAATGGCATCGCTACTCTACTGGAATCAAAACTTGGACTGATGCATTTTCTTCTAACCTGAATAGAATTAAAAGCTAAATCAAATCTCATATCAAAGTTTAGAGCTACAACAACAATTAAAGAGGAGTAATTCAGCATTTCTACATCAACAACAGTTTATTATCCTTTCTTAAAACCACGAAAGGCAAGTACAGTTATTTTCCGTTATAAACGTTAATTATGATTGTGACATGAATTGTAAATCTGAATCCGAGGTTATGTCTGTTCTGTTCTGTTTAGATCTATCTTATTCTGTATCTCTTTCTTCTATTCTATAGCCAGGCTACTACGAGCCTGCGCCAAATCTCATAAGAGATTAACGCACGAACGCTAAATTTTGGGACAAATAATGAATAATGCATAATTGGACATGAAACTATTGCCTATGACTATGATTCATGACTATGGGACTATTGCCTGTGACTATGATTCATGCCTATGAGACTATTGCCTATGACTATGATTCACGCCTATGAGGCTATTGCCTATGACATTGAATAAGAAACTATTGTGATTATTCGCCCATGACTATTGTGGTTAGTTGCCTATAACTATTGTAGTTAGTTTCTTATTCCTATTCCCTTAATGATGTTGGATCTCATATTTAGTATGTAACTTTGCTAGTTTATTCCCATTCACCGTTATGTACATCGAGCCTAATGGGGCCATTATCATTGTATTTAGTTCATTATTGCATGCCTATTCTTTCTTGTGCTTATCCCCTATTCCTTTTGCTAGGGCCATTTCATGAGTACTTAGAGAACTTATGGAAACATGTTATACGGGGATTGGGCGTAGCTTAATTAAGTTAATTTGGCATAATAAATATGTTGGCATAATTTGAATTGGCTATAATAGTGAATGATTAGCATGTATATCAGTCTTGGACATAAATGGTGAACTAGAATATTAAATCTAGTTTTGACATGAACTGTAAATGGGAATATTAAGGCTAAGATTTGGGGGCATATATTGTATTATGAGTTATGACCTTGATTTGGGCATGTAAGTTTAGACTAAATTTATGATTAGGCAAGATATGTAAATAGAGTTTTAGATATATAATCTGCTAAATCTGTTATCTGCTAAATCCGTTAAATTGCCTAATCCGTTATCTGCTAAATCTGTTGAATTGCCTAAACTGCTGAATCTGTTATCTGCTAAATCTGTTGAATCGCTTAAACTGCTAGATCTGCTACCTGTTGGATTGTCTTATCTGTTGAAAACTAGATAATGGTAATCTGGGTATGGAAATTCGTAGGCTCAACCTAAGATTTAGTAAAACATGGAGATTTGATAAATCTGTTGTATCCTATGAAGAAGTTCAATCTGTTAAATAAACAGAATTAGTCTGATATCTGAAAATCTGTATTGGAATGAATTGGCTATGACACGAGGTTAGGCTCTGTTTGCGGTAGAAGCCTGCCCGGTACCAACCGGCTTAACCAGAGACCGCAAACTGTCAGTCTAATGTGAGAGGTCGTAGGCATAACTAAAATATGCTTAGACACGAGGTTAGGTCTGGGTTGTGGTAGAAGTCTGCCCGGAACCGCCCGGCATATCCAGCGGCCACAGGCTACCGACCTAATGTGAGAGGTCTGTGCATTAATATTTAATTAATGCAAATCTGGGATAAGTATGATGTCTAAAAAGTTTTGGGTAAATAGGGTTAAACCAACTGGACTGATGAATTAATAAACCTGTTTCGTGAATCTGTAGGCCCAGTACAAAGTTAGACAATCTGTAAGTCTGTACATCTGATCCGTTAGTCTGAAAACTTGTCTGATCTGTGAACTAGGTGATCTGAACTCTGTATTTCTGAACTTGTAAACAAGTTAATCTGAAATCTGTTAGTCTGGGGACACAAGGTTAGGAGGGAAATTACTTGTATCATCTGTTGTTTTGGACCCATATTAGTCAGTAACCCTTTCTGGTATCAAAACTTCGACCCAACAGCAGGTAGGGTCCGGGCACGCTTACTGAACTAATTATAAGCGGTTCATTCTAATAATGGCGCGGGGTGTTGATGGTGCGTTCCAACCGGGTCATGTGCGTGCATGGATCCCGGTCTGCCTTTGAGGATGTAAGACACGTGACATTTGTAAATAGGTCTGTGTCATTTAAAGGTTGCCACTTTGGGGAGTGATACACCCTTTTATGGGGCATGCACAAGGTATTTATGTATTAGGGAGCCAATCGCTTGGGGTAGGGTTTTAGGGTACACTTAGTTCTGTCTGTTTTTGTTGGTACCGTCTGTTTTTGTTGGGTGGTAACACCTGTCTGTTTCTGCGTGGTACATCTGTTCGGGTGGTAAAGGCCCATTTACTAGTGTACACCTAATTCTACATTCTGTTTCCGTAGGGATTAATCTGTTTCTGTTTCTGTATCTTCTGTTTGCGTGGTAAAGGCCCATTATTAGCATTCTGTTTTTGTCCGTTTCTGTTGGGGTGGTAAAGGCCCATTACTAGCATTCTCTTATGTGGAAATTATTCTGTTCCTGTTTCTGTTTCAGTTTAAACATTGGGGTGACACCTATCCTGTTATACTAGTATTAGTGCAGAGAGGTGAAAAGTAGTAGCTTACATCATTCTGTTCTTTTTTTGTTTAACCTAAGTATATCTACTACTCCTGTTACTGTTATCTCGCATCCAGTTTTATTTTCATGTCATAATTATTATTATCTTTTCATATGCTGAAAGCCACTGGACTTGCCAGACTTTATGTCTGACCTTGCTTGTTTTCGCCCTTTTTTCTTCCGTTCCCCCCCAGGTTTGTAGGGTGGAAATCTAGGAGCTTGATTCGGATCTTCTCTGCTTGAAGTATCATCTGGCTTTGGCATGGCAGCTTATGTTGGCGATTATGATTTTAAAAAAAACTATGCATTCTGAAGGCTTTTGTACAAGACTAATATTTTGTACTTGAATTCAGATATTGTGATTTGAAAGGATGTAACCAAACTTACTTCGGTTTCTGTTGTAATAAAGCTATAAATTTTTCAAGTACTGTTTTATCTATCTTATAAGCTTCTGTTCTGTCTACTAAAACGTTCCATCAAAGTTAAGGCATTCCCTTTGTGAGTTACCTTAACGGAGGTGGGGTGTTACAACCCGGAAAATCAGAACCAATTTAAAAATTTTGTTTCGGCTATTTTAATGGATTTTGAATATTTAAAATGATTTATTTCAAATAATAACGATTTAAAATTTATTTAAATCGAAGTTAGAACGTATATATTTATTTTAATTATATAACGAGCCTGTAATGGCGTAGTAGTTTGAAAATTTGATTTCAAATTTTAAATGAATGTATATGATTCAAAATAAATCATATTTCAGTAAAACCAGAAATATTTGAATCTGTATAACGCAATATCTTTCTAATGAATGTGAAAAATCAAGATTTCATAACGGGAATAAAAAGTTATGCCCAGTTTAAAATTAGAAATAGTCGCTATGGAATTTAATGTAATATATAGCCCTTATAAATAGCCATTTTGCAAATGACCTTCGTTTTTGACAAAACCACTTTGGTTAGATCTAGAATGTCAAATTATTGCAAGATTCCAATTTTCATAATTTTTTGAATTAATATGTGAGCGTAGCAAAAGAAAACGTGTTTTGCCAATTTCAGTCAAATTAGATCGACCAGAAACGGGCCATTTTTAAAACGGTCTCCAAATGCGATGAAATTAATTTTGTTAGGACCGTATCATCAAACCATAGCTAGACTTAATTTTCGGGAATTTTTGGAGTTAGTAGGTAAATTAAAATGTACGATCAAATTTAATAATTAAATGTTTTATATTTTAATTTTAAGAAAAATGGGCTGAAACGATCAAATGTGCTGATGAGGCCTAGTCCATTGTGTCCGGAATGGGAGTAATTAGCTAGGAGCGACAGTCGTTGGGCCTTGTTTGGAGTCCGGACCGATAAACAAATAATTTGTAAATTAAAATTATATTAAATAATATATATATTAAAATCCGAAAAACCCTTGTCATTATTTTCAGAAACCCGTATACCCTAAGAATTGATGGCGACTACAGCTCCCTTCTTCTTCCTCAAATAACTCCCCATCCATGCAATAAAATCAAACCATTCTTTAGAGTAATTTGTAGAGGATCTTCCCAGCTTTACATCCATATCAGTCTTGTCCTCTATCATCGAGAATTGGAAGAGATCTGCTGTCATGAACCGGCGCCGCGTCGACTAGGTTTCCGTCGCCACCTGGAGCTCAAGTTCGACGAGAGCCACCTCGCACGAAAGCCCTCTCATAAGCGCAGGCCGTGGCAACCACCAATCGCCCTATAGCTTCATGGGTTAATCAAAAAATCCAACCCTAGTTTTGAATAATACTGAAGGTTAGCGGCAGTTATATTTAAAACTATTTTCAACAATTTAAAGTGTTGCAAATCTAGTTATATTTATAAAAATCATATCTTTTTGATACGATAATGAAATTCGATGAAACAGAAAGCATTGTGATCATGACAACTTCTTCTACACTCTTGAAGAGACTGGATAATTTTTGGAGCTTTCTACAATTTTAGAAGTAATAAAAGGCAACATGAGCAATCTGAATTCAATAATAAATAAAATTATATTAGGTTGCAGGCAGAGTTTAGTAACTCCCGACATTGTCGTCCACAGACCATGAATTGTGATGTGAAATTGATTGTGATTGATTATGGTTGAAACGAAATTGGTTGTGATTGTGGTAAATTCACAGTGTTGTGAAAGTGAATTGTATAAAAAAACCTTGTATCGAAGCGAGGTCTAGAATAACAGAGGAGCCGTACTATGGACGGTTCCGGTTTTGATTACCCTGTTGTTATAATGCCGAATTTTTTTGAGATATTCATGTTTTGAAATAGAATTGTTCGAACAATAAAAATCACATTTTTATTGTATGAATAGAAAATATGAAAATGATCGTTAATTGAAATATAAAATTTGTTAAACAATAAAAATCACATTTTTATTATTTATATAGAATATGTAAAAAATTCATGTTTTGAAAATAAATTGGTTAAAAAATAAAAATCTCATTTTTATTGTATATATATAAAATATGAAAACGTTCATGTTTGAATTAAAATGGTTAAACAATAAAAATCACATTTTTATTGCAGGAATGATTCATTAAAAAGATTCATTGTTTGAAAATATGTTGTAACATTAAAAATTACATTTTTAATGTAAAGAATGATTCATTGAAAAGAATGTAAAGAATGATTCATTACAAAGATTCATTGTTGGAAAATATGTTGTAACATTAAAAATTACATTTTTAATGTAAAGAATGATTCATTAAAAATATTCATTGTTTGAAAATATGTTGTAACATTAAAAATTACATTTTTAATGTAATGACCCAGACTTTTATTGATTGATCGTAAGTATCGTATTTACAAATACGAGTTGAAATTCATATTTTTAATATTTTAAAACATATCAAAAGATTTAATAGCATTTCTTTTACCTGTGTAACAACACTCGTATAATAGCATTTTTGTCATAGCATTTAATAAGATTCATTTTTTTTTTCAATTCTCAGAAGATTGCATGGATTTGATAACGTTTGTTTAAATTCATTTATTCATGTAGAAAGAATAACATTTTCACATAGAAGAAGTTTAAATGCCATTTTTATTTACTTTGTTTATTTTATTATTAAAAGGGTAAAATCCTTATGTTTATTTTAGCAAAATTCTTGTTTTTAAAAAAATGAAGCACTTGAAAATAAAAACATGCCAAACACAATTTTGTCAAAGCAAGTTTGAATAAAAACAAGACCATTTCATGTTCACATGAACATGAACACAAAGCATGAAAATAACATTTCTTTACAAGCATGTTTTCAATTATGTATATATATGTATTCAAGCAAAACAATCTACACTAGAAATAAACTAGCATATAGGGTCTAGGATTTAGCATGGCAAATCATGTTATATTTATCATTTTCAGTTTAAATCTTTTCTTTTCCTTTCCTTGAGATTTTCTGAAATTTCCTTTCCTTTTTATCTTTCTCATAACATGTTACCTTTGTCAATGAAACATGTACTAGAGATCTTCCAAATCCTATGCATTTAAACCATACATTAGCCTACACTAGAACCACATTAGAATAATGGATGTGAAAGTTTGTACATTGCACATGGCAAATCCTTTTTGTTTCAAACATTTTCAGATTTTAAAATCTTTCATGTTTGCTTTTTCTGAATCTTTCCTCCTTCATTTTTCCCAAAAACACTTTCATTTTGTCAAAATACATGTAAAAAAAGATCACAAAATCTTGTACTTTTATACATGGTTCTTCACTACCCTAGATGAGGCCATTAGAAATGATTTTTTTCCAAGATTTTTCTAATGCTAAAAATGACCTGGCCGTGAGCTAAAAACTGTGCAGAAATTTTCAGATTTTTAATACCTTGAAGGCCAAGGTATAGTGATTGAATGGGTTAGGTTAAATCAATGTTTGACATGTGAAAAATATAGCTTGAAAGCTCAGTGAACTCTGAACATTTATGGTACTAAGGTGATCACAATATCTTGTGTAAACCAAGGAAGAGGATTGAGAAATCATAGTAGTACACAGCACAATTAATGTGCTATTTCATTGAAGGCCAATGAGGAGTATTTTGTACATTGCCTAGGGGTTTAGGAGGTGATGGCTAGGCTGAGAATGCCAGGTGAGAGTTGCAAAGATTTTGAGAGAGAAAGTGGTGGTTTGTTTGGTCTTTCAATTGTCAAGTTAGAAAGCTGTTTTGTTACTTCACATCAAACATTTAATGCCCCAATATTTTAACCATTTCCTACACTATATAAGGACCTATACATGTACACATTACACTCACACAAACACAGCAAGTTCAAAGATTTTTAGCAAGGAAAATCAAGGAGTTTTTAAGGCTTATAAGTGAGTAAACCTTTCCAGATTTTCCCTGTTCTTTTTCTGTGTTGGACTGGAAACTTGTATGGCTGTTGGATGCTTTGGTTTGCTGAGTATAAACTTGTTTGAATCACCTCTTACTTAATCACAAAGTAAAGTAGGTATTTGGTTTAATTGGTTTTCATACTTTTGTGTTAAAACTTCCCATGACAGGTAACAAACCTGGTTATTGATTTCCAGTTTTTAGAAGAAAAAAACTTATGATCATGGGTTAGTACACTCAAGTAAATGGCTGTAGGGTGATATCAGAGTAAGATACTACCACTATAACACAACCAAACCATATTTAAACCAAAGAGGAAGTAAACCATATTAAAACCATCCTATTGCCTAAGACCGAAAACTAACAGGAAGCTCTCTGTTTAACCAAATTTTCAAAATTCGTATAAAATCCAATTGAATATATAAATGGAATCATGATATCAAACCATGATTTTTAAGTAAATTTCATGATTTAAATGTTATGAAATTCGTAAAAAAAGCTTGATGATCAGAAAATGAATTCCGATCAATCTCCGGCGATCAAGGAAGTCAGAGCTCGCGGCTCAAGGAGGAATGCAGCGTTTAGACTGTTGAATCATAGGAAAAATATAAGAAGATTTTTCAAATTCCTAATTTTCGTAAACAAGATGAATTTAGGTCAAATGGGTTCCTTTTACTGGCCGTTGTTCACATCGGAACTGCATCGCGACGGCAAGGGTCGAAGGGTGCGCACCTTGGGGAAATGGAAGATGAAGGTCTCGGTCAAGTCTGACCAAAGCCTGGTAGCGAACGGTGATGGGGACGTGGCGGTTGGAGGTGATTCTCGGATCGTGGTATAAGTTAAGGGGTCAGTGGAGCTACTGTATTTTGCTACAGGGATCGGTTGGACTTTTGGGTGATGTCAGCATGTTTAGGAGGTGAAGCTGGGCTTGTGGGTGGTGGCGCGACAATGTTCTGGTGAGGGAAGCCGGTGTGCACGTGCACAGGACTGAGAAGAGGACATCGAAGGAGACACTGTAATTTAGTGGGTGATCAGACAAAAATCATGACAGCAATCAATGTGGTACTTTGGTTTTTTTGAGTGACTTGGTACTTATGAAAACCGCATGGAAAAGGGGCTGATCAAGGCCAGAAACCAGGATAAACTGATGTAGCACTTTAAGCTTTGGTACTTTGGTTTAGAATGAGGTTTTAACTCTAGTTTTAAAACCAAAAATCCAAGGTTTAAATAAATTATAATTTAAATTATAATGGGAATTAATATAATATAAATAACATTTATATTTTCAATTTGTCAAGTCGAGAAAAGAGAGTGAATCAGGAATCAAATGCAGTTCATCAGACGCTGGAGATGAAGTTTCATCGTGAAATACAGAAGTTTAATTAATTATAAATTTAGTTTATAATTAAAATAAGGATTTAATTCTAATAATAAATATTTGAAGTCTAATGAAAGCAAAAATGGAAATAGTTATAAACACTAGGATTTTCCAGTTTAAACTATAAATCTGAATTTCCTGCCACAGATAAATACTGTTCTACGTGGTATAAAATAAGAACTGTATTTTAATCATGTTTAGGTAATTTAAAATGAGAAAATGAATATTTAAATGAAATAGCATTTTTTTACTAGAGAAGGAGAAGAAGAAAGAAGTGGATCAGGATTGAAATACGGTTTTGTTAAAACTGAAAATTTAAATGCTGAAGCGGAAATTTTAAATTAAATTTAAGTTAATTTAATTTAAAGGAGAATTAGAAATGATTTTCTAAACGAAAAATTCAGATGGAAGTCAACAAAAAGAAAATCGATCAACGATGAAAGATCAGATATTGTTTTGACCAAAATTGAGACGTCAGCACAAAAGCTGTAAAATTATTAAATTATAAATTTATTTTATAATTTAAGTTGGAATTTAATTTCTACTAAGTTGTCTAAGTTTTAGACAAGGAAAAGAAGTCGTATGTGACACATACGACGAGTTTCGTCGGTCTTAAACGGTAATTTATATTTTCCCGGTGCCAGTAAATGATTTTATACAGCTCTGCAAATTTGTAAAATAAAAACGATGTTTGAAATCATGATTAGAGAAATTTAAAAATAATTTTATTTAAATTTTTGTATAGAAAGAAGAAGTGAATCTGTTTTGTCGAGATCTGGAAATGAAATACAGAAGCTAAGATTCAAATTAAATTTTAATTTAATTTATAACTAGAATTTGAAAGGGTTTTCAAATAAAAATATTCAAACCTTAAAGTCAACAGAAAGGAAGCTGATCAAGTATAGAAGATCAGATATGATTTGACAGGATTCGAGAAGTTAGCACAGAAACGTAATTTTTGTTAAATTATAAACTTGGTTTATAATTTAGATTAGAATTTATCTTCTAATGAAAATATTTAAACTGTGAAGTCAAAGAAAGGACAAACCATATTCTTACACTAGAAGTGTCTGCCAACTGGATTTACTGATATAAGAAAATGGTTATATATATTGTTCTGCATTGGATAAGAGCTGTATTTTCCTTATTCATGTCAGATAAATTGGAAAAAAGATTTATTTCCATTTGTATAAGAAATAGATCAAGAGTAAAAGGATATTTGACGAGAGGAATTCAAAGTGTAAGAACTATAAAAAAGAAATTATAAATCAAAAATTTAATTCAGTTATGGATATTCAAATCCAGAAGAGATTATGAGAAATGATTTTCTCAAGAATAATGTACTTATTCATGTTTAGAATTTACGAACAAAATAGAAAGAAAAGCCGTGTGTGACGCACGTAGTAAGATTGGCTGTTTTGAAAAGATGATCAAAATGCCAGATATAGGCAAGATGATCGTATACTGTTTGATTTGATTGTAATTATCTATGCAGATTAGATTATAGTCATGATAGATTAATGATTTAAAAAGGAAGTTGTTCGTTAATCATTTCAAAGAGACCGGAATGACATTCCACTTTGAATTGATTATACATTGCGTGTCAGAGATTATCGAAGATAATGGAAGATGGCGATATACAAGGACTATTTTTGAATAGTGCCTTCGGTTTGTCCAATCCCAGGACAACTTGTATGGACGAATGTCTGACAAAGTAATTTTAACTGGTCACGTACGTTGATCTTTCCAAACGTATTTATATTGTGGCAGAGAAATTCGTTTCTTTATGCTTTATACCTATAATTTATTTTTGGGGAAGTCAATTAGTGATTGGGAAGTTTTGACGATGTGTCATTCAAAGAAAATAAAGAGATGATGACCAAGCGTAAGTCTAGCCTCAAGCCTCACACCCAGGAAATGACAAAAATCGGGCAGGCAACATGGCTATGTGGGTCTCTCCCATTAGGGTGTATTGTCACCATCTGGAGAATGTCCATATTTGTTACTTCTTTCATTTCTGTATCTCCTGGGGAATTTCGGTGGTTGCGACAAAAAACCGAAAGGTGACAATATATTCGAAACACTCAAGGGAAATGAGTGGTCGGTCATGTGTGGGCCGGGTTGTAAGAAGTTCTTGTTGAACCCAGTGTATTTGTCTCTAGAGATACACGATCGGAAGGTGGTTCCATACCTTGTCATAGTTGGAAATCCAATTTCCATAAGCGCCAAGCGATTTGTATTTGTATACTATATAGGAGAATATGAGATGCAAGCATTCTTCTAGATTCTAAATTATTTGTGAAAGACTTATATGATAATATCTGATTTCAAGTATACAAAGTGTTTTGATCTCATAAGGTAAAAACCTGTTCCGTATTTACGGCGTGGCCTTATGAGATATTTTTATTTGTTTTAAAATGTTTACTCATACCAGTCCCCTGACTGACCCGGAGTTTATTTTTCTGTGTTTTCCTTTAAACTTTTGGGTATTCATAACGCTTGTTATGAATAGACAAGTGAATCAGGATTTGGATAAACCTGTGAAGCTGGACGAAGATCTTTCGGTGTGCTAGTCCACCTACCTACTGTATAATTATAAGTCTATCAGTTGATCGTCAGTGATATGTATAAATAATGATGTACTATGAATGGGTTGTATCACTAGCCCTATGGTGTTTTGATGTAATATTTTCCGCTGTGTAATATTATGAAGTATTATCTTTTAAAAATTCCGCTGTGAGATTCTGATGTTTTCTGTTATTTTATCTTCTATCTTTTCTTATTCTTATTAATGGCACGATTTCCGATGTGTTCGAAAGTTGGGTCGTTACAGTTGGTCTCAGAGCTTAGGTTGCTGATTACCTAGGCTTTGGGTGAGTGTGAGAGAGCGTATTTTTATATAAAATTTAAAATGAATTTAAATCACCTTGGATGATATACCTAAGTTAGTTATATCCAATCAAGTCTGGATTGACGACCTGTTATATTTAGGCGATTAAGATGCGTAACCGAGGACGAAGAGGTCGAGCTAGAGGATCATCCACTGTTACTGGTCATAATACTGGATCTCAGGATCAAGGATAAACTGGGGAAGAGGTTGTACCAGTCCGACAGGGTAAAAAGAGTTAATTAACTAGGGTCAGCCTCAAGATAAATTAAATATGGTTACATTAAATTAGAATAATATCCATTCATATTGATACCATAAATCAAGTTAAAATTTTAAATTGAATTAAAATTTGATTTCCTGAAATTAAGTCTGGACTCAGGTATTAGTGATACGAACTCAGGAAAAAGGTGAACTGCTCGATTTATGAAATTAAATCATATTTTTGAGTCCCGAGATGTAGAAAGTTAACGGGTATTATGGAGAATACTTAACAGAGTTAAGAGGATTGACTGGTGAGTTAAAAAGGAATTTGGACAGATGCATGTACTTGAGCATGATTTATTCAAATCAATAAAGTGAATAAGGCCTGAGATCTATTTTCCAAATAGAAGCAAGTGCATTTGGAAATTGATGAGAATTTGAGAATGGAATTCAAGAAGTAGTAATGCAAGAATGAAATGTTTTTCTTATCATAGTAACAGATATATCCTGTTATGGAAATAGCTGTTAAGAATAAATTTTTATTGATAAGTGTCGATAACTATAAACTACTACTTACAAATTTCGGGGACGAAATTTTTATAAGGGGGGTAGAATGTAATGACCCAGACTTTTATTGATTGATCGTAAGTATCGTATTTACAAATACGAGTTGAAATTCATATTTTTAATATTTTAAAACATATCAAAAGATTTAATAACATTTCTTTTACCTGTGTTACAGCACTCGTATAATAGCATTTATGTCACAGCATTTAATAAGATTCATTTTTTTTTCAATTCTTAGAAGATAGCATGGATTTGATAACGTTTGTTTAAATTCATTTATTCATGTAGAAAGAATAACATTTTCACATAGCAAAAGTTTAAATGCCATTTTTATTTACTTTGTTTATTTTATTTTTAAAGGGGTAAAATCCTTATGTTTATTTTAGCAAAATTCTTGTTTTTACAAAAATGAAGCACTTGAAAATAAAAACATGCCAAACACAATTTTGTCAAAGCAAGTTTGAAAAAAAAACAAGACCATTTCATGTTCACATGAACATGAACACAAAGCATGAAAATAACATTTCTTTACAAGCATGTTTTCAATTATGTATATATATGTATTCAAGCAAAACAATCTACACTAGAAATAAACTAGCATAGAGGATCTAGGATTTAGCATGGCAAATCATTTTATATTTACCATTTTCAGTTTAAATATTTTCTTTTCCTTTCCTGGAGATTTTCTGAAATTTCCTTTCCTTTTTATCTTTCCTAAAACATGTTACCTTTGTCAATGAAACATGTACTAGAGATCTTCCAAATCCTATGCATTTAAACCATACATTAGCCTACACTAGAACCACATTAGAATAATGGATGTGAAAGCTTGTACATTGCACTTGGCAAATCCTTTTTGTTTCAAACATTTTCAGATTTTAAAATCTTTCATGTTTGCCTTTTCTGAATCTTTACTCCTTCATTCTTCCCAAAAACACTTTCATTTTTTCAAAATACATGTACAAAAAGATCACAAAATCTTGTACTATTATACATGGTTCTTCACTACCCTAGATGAGGCCATTAGAAATGATTTTTTTCCAAGATTTTTCTAATGCTAAAAATGACCTGGTCGTGAGCTAAAAACTATGCAGAAATTTCCAGATTTTTAATACCTTGAAGGCCAAGGTATAGTGATTGAATGGGTTAGGTTAAATCAATGTTTGACATGTGAAAAATATAGCTTGAAAGCTCAGTGAACTCTGAACATTTATGGTACTAAGGTGATCATAATATCTTGTGTAAACCAAGGAAGAGGATTGAGAAATCATAGTAGTACACAACACAATTAATGTGCTATTTCATTGAAGGCCAATGAGGAGTATTTTGTACATTGCCTAGGGGTTTAGGAGGTGATGGCTAGGCTGAGAATGCCAGGTGAGAGTTGTGAGAGTTGCAAAGATTTTGAGAGAGAAAGTGGTGGTTTGTTTGGTCTTTCAATTGTCAAGTTAGAAAGCTGTTTTGTTACTTCACATCAAACATTTAATGCCCCAATATTTTAACCATTTCCTACACTATATAAGGACCTACACATGTATACATTACACTCACACAAACACAGCAAGTTCAAAGGTTTTTAGCAAGGAAAAGCAAGGAGTTTTTAAGGCTTATAAGTGAGTAAACCTTTCCAGATTTTTCCTGTTCTTTTTCTGTGTTGGACTGGAAACTTGTATGGCTATTGGATGCTTTGGTTTACTGAGTATAAACTTGTTTGAATCACCTCTTACTTAATAACAAAGTAAAGTAGGTAGTTGGTTTAATTGGTTTTCATACTTTTGTGTTAAAACTTCCCTTGACAGGTAACAAACCTGGTTATTGATTTCCAGTTTTTAGAAAAAAGATTTTTTTTTTATGATCATGGTTTAGTACACTCAAGTAAACGGCTTTAGGGTGATGTCAGAGTAAGATACTACCACTATAACCCATCCAAACCATGTTTAAACCAAAGAGGAAGTAAACCATATTAAAACCATCATATTGCCTAAGACCGAAAACTAACAGGAAGCTCTCTGTTTAACCAAATTTTCAAAATTCGAATAAAATCCAATTGAATATATAAATGGAATCATGATATCAAACCATGATTTTTAAGTAAATTTCATGATTTAAATGATATGAAATTCGGAAAAAGCTAGATGATCAGAAAATGAATTCCGATCATTCTCCGGCGATCAAGGAAGTCAGAGCTCGCGGCGCAAGGAGGAATACAGCGTTTAGACTGTTGAATCATAGGAAAAATATAAGAAGATATTTCAAATTCCTAATTTTCGTAAACAAGTTGAATTTAGGTCAAATGGATTCCTTTTATTGGCCGTTGTTCACATCAGAACTGCATCGCGACGGCAAGGGTCAGAGGGTGCGCACCTTGGGGAAGTGGAAGAGGAAGGTCTCGGTCAGGTCTGACCAATGCCTGGTAGCGAACGGCGATGGGGACGTGGCGGTTGGAGGTGATTCTCTGATCGTGGTATAAGTTAAGGGGTCAGTGGAGCTACTGTATTTTGCTACAGGGATCAATTGGACTTTTGGGTGATGTCAGCATGTTGAGGAGGTGAAGCTGGGCTTGTGGGTGGTGGCGCGACAACGTTCTGGTGAGGGAAGCCGGTGTGCACGTGCACAGGACTGAGAAGAGGACATCGAAGGAGACACTGTGATTTAGTGGGTGATCAGGCAAAAATCACGACAGCAATCAATGTGGTACTTTGGTTTTTTTGAGTGACTTGGTACTTATGAAAACCGCATGGAAAAGGGGCTGATCAAGGCCAGAAACCAGGATAAACTGATGTGGCACTTTAAGCTTTGGTACTTTGGTTTAGAATGAGGTTTTAACTCTAGTTTTATAATCAAAAATCCAAGGTTTAAATAAATTATAATTTAAATTATAATGGGAATTAATAAAATATAAGTAACATTTATATTTTCAAATTGTCAAGTCGAGAAAAGAGAGTGAATCAGGAATCAAATGCAGTTCATCAGACGCTGGAGATGAAGTTTTGTCGTGAAATACAGAAGTTTAATTAATTATAAATTTAGTTTATAATAAAATAAGGATTTAATACTAATAATAAATATTTGAAGTCTAATGAAAGCAAAAATGGAAATAGTTGTAAACACTAGGATTTTCTAGTGTAAACTATAAATCTGAATTTTCTGCCACAGATAAATACTGTTCTGCATGGTATAAAATAAGAACTGTATTTTAATCATGTTTAGGTAATTTAAAATGAGAAAATGAATATTTAAATGAAATAGCATTTTTTTTACAAGAGAAGGAGAAGAAGAAAGAAGTGGATCAGGATTGAAATACAGTTTTGTTAAAACTGAAAATTTAAATGCTGAAGCGGAAATTTTAAATTAAATATAAGTTAATTTAATTTAAAGGAGAATTAGAAATGATTTTCTAAACGAAAAATTCAGATGGAAGTCAACAAAAAGAAAATCGTTCAACGATGAAAGATCAGATATTGTTTTGACCAAAATTGAGACGACAGCACAGAAGCTGTAAAATTATTAAATTATAAATTTATTTTATAATTTAAGTTGGAATTTAATTTCTACTAAGTTGTCTAAGTTTTAGACAAGGAAAAGAAGTTGTATGTGACACATACGACGAGTTTTGTTGGTCTTAAACGATAATTAATATTTTCCCAGTACCAGTAAATGATTTTATACAGCTCTGCAAATTTGTAAAATAAAAACGATGTTTGAAATCATGAGTAGTGAAATTTAAAAAGAATTTTATTTAAATTTCTGTATAGAAAGAAGAAGTGAATCTGTTTTGTCGAGATCTGGAAATGAAATACAGAAGCTAAGATTCAAATTAAATTTTAATTTAATTTATAACTAGAATTTGAAAGGGTTTTCAAATAAAAATATTCAAACCTTAAAGTCAACAGAAAGGAAGCTGATCAAGTATAGAAGATCAGATATGATTTGACAGGATTCGAGAAGTTAGCACAGAAACGTAATTTCTGTTAAATTATAAACCTGGTTTATAATTTAGATTAGAATTTATCTTCTAATGAAAATATTTAAACTGTGAAGTCAAAGAAAGGACAAACCATATTCTTACACTAGAAGTGTCTGCCAACTGGATTTACTGATATAAGAAAATGGTTATATATATTGTTCTACATTGGATAAGAGCTGTATTTTCCTTATTCATGTCAGATAAATTGGAAAAAAGATTTATTTCCATTTGTATAAGAAATAGATCAAGAGTAAAAGGATATTTGATGAGAGGAATTCAAAGTGTAAGAACTGTAAAAAAGAAATTATAAATCAAAAATTTAATCCAGTTATGGATATTCAGATCCAGAAGTGATTATGAGAAATGATTTTCTCAAGAATAATGTACTTATTCATTTTTAGAGTTGACGAACAAAATAGAAAGAAAAGCCGTGTGCGACGCACGTAGTAAGATTGACTGTTTTGAAAAGATGATCAAAATGCCAGATATAGGCAAGATGATCGTATACTGTTTGATTTGACTGTAATTATCTATGTAGATTAGATTATAGTCATGATAAATTAATGATTTAAAAAGGAAGTTGTTCGTTAATCATTTCAAAGAGACCGGAATGACATTCCACTTTGAATTGATTATACGTTGCGCGTCAGAGATTATCGAAGATAATGGAAGATGGCGATATACAAGGGCTATTTTTGAATAGTGCCTTCAGTTTGTCCAATCCCAGGACAACTTGTATGGACGAATTTCTGACAAAGTAATTCTAACTGGTCACGTACGTTGATCTTTCCAAACGTATTTATATGGTGGCAGAGAAATTCGTTTCTTTATGCTTTATACCTATAATTTATTTTTGGGGAAGTCAATTAGTGATTGGGAAGTTTTGACGATGTGGCATTCAAAGAAAATAAAGAGATGATGACCAAGCGTAAGTCTAGCCTCAAGCCTCACACCCAGGAAATGACAAAAATCGGGCAAGCAACATGGCTATGTGGGTCGCTCCCATTAGGGTGTATTGTCACCATCTAGAGAATGTCCATATTTGTTACTTCTTTCATTTCTGTATCTCCCGGGGAATTTCGGTGGTCGTGACAAAAAGCTGAAAGGTGACGATATATTCGATACACTCAAGAGAGTGGTCGGTCATGTGTGGGCCGGGTTGCAAGAAGTTCTTGTTGAACCCAGTGTATTTGTCACTAGAGATACATGATCGGAAGGTGGTTCGATACCTTGTCATAGTTAGAAATCCAATTTCCATAAGCGCCAAGCGATTTGTATTTGTATACTATATAGGAGAATGTGAGATGCAAGCATTCTTCTAGATTCTAAATTATTTGTGAAAGACTTATATGATAATATCTGATTTCAAGTATACAAAGTGTTTTGATCTCATAAGGTAAAAACTCGTTCCGTATTTACGACGTGGTCTTATGAGATATTTTTTTTGTTTTAAACTGTTTACTCATACCAGTCCCCTGACTGACCCGGAGTTTATTTTTCTTTGTTTTCCCTTAAACTCTTGGGTACTCATAACGCTTGTTATGAATAGACAAGTGAATCAGGATTTGGATAAACCTGTGAAGCTGGACGAAAATCTTTCGGTGTGCTGGTCCACCTACCTACTGTATAATTATAAGTCTATCAGTTGATCGTAAGTGATATGTATAACTAATGATGTATTATGAATGGGTTGTATCACTAGCCCTATGGTGTTCTGATGTAATATTTTCCGCTGTGTAATATTATGAAGTATTATCTTTTAAAAATTCCGCTGTGAGATTTTGATGTTTTCTATGATTTTATCTTCTATCTTTTCTTATTCTTATTAATGGCACGACTTCCGATGTGTTCGAAAGTTGGGTCGTTACATTTAATGTAAAGAATGATTCATTAAAAAGATTCATTGTTTGAAAATATGTTGTAACATTAAAAATTGCATTTTTAATGTAAAGAAAGATTTCATTGTTTGAAAATATGTTGTAACATCAAAAATTACATTTTTAATGTAAAGAATGATTCATTAAAAAGATTCAATGTTTGAAAATATGTTGTAACATTAAAAATTACATTTTTAATGTAAAGAATGATCCATAGAAAAGATTCATTATTTGAAAATATGTTGTAACATTAAAAATTACATTTTTAATGTAAAGAATGGTTCATTAAAAATATTCATTTTTGATAAAAATGTTTTTTTTGCAATTAAAATCACATTTTTTATGTAAATAGGAATCATTAAAAATATTCATTGTTTGGTGAAAATGTTTTTACATAAAAAATTACATTTTTAATGTAAGGAGTCATTAAAAAGATTCAAGTTAGAAAAATATGTTTTGTTAGATCAAAACATTAATCATTGAAATGTTAGCAAAGTAAGAAAAAGAACCATGTGTTAAAATATATTTTTGTTGGATAAAAATATTCTTTTTAACAAGTGTATGAAGTGTTAAAAATTGTTTAAAGAATAAATAATTTGAAATCGTCAAACAAATTATATATATATACATATAAATTAAAATAAAACGAATCGCGTGTAGTAGTTCGGGGTTTGGAATCGTAACTTTAAACGATTATACTGAAAGATTCGACCGTCGGATTTTCCCGCAACCGGAACCTTTGGGTTCGCTTTGGAAAGATCTTTCCAACGATATAAAATTTGTTAAGATCTAGTGGTTAGATTTTGAGAAATGTGTAATCCAAATTTTAATAAAAACAATGTCAGGGCCGCGTAATGTCCTGAAGTGTCGTTTAATTAAAATGGGATATTTTATGTAGATAAAAATAGCGATAAATCATTATAAAATATTATAAACGATATGGAATGAAATGAATTGATTTGAATTACATATACTCGCGAATTATTTGAAAAGGCCGAGTTAATTCTCATTTCAAATAATTGATCGACGATTAGAAGTTGATGATTTGAAGACGGTGGTTGAAGACCGGCAATCTTCACATCGAATTGATGACTACTGATGCCTTTGATTGGAGTTGATGCCTTGAAAGGGTTACAGTGGTAGTTGTTCGGTCATACTTGTTGATTGTCCAGATATGCGAGAGCCTCTCTTCTGTATTGGACAAATGGAACGAGGAATAAGGTGTCTCCGGTTTCGTTCAGACCCAGAACGTGCTTGTAAATTGATGTATGTCTGACATTGGATTTTATTCTGTGCTGATTGATTTCTATTAAATATATATCTTCTTGGTGGCAGAGAATTTATTCTCTTGTTTAACACCCTTCTCTGAGATGTACAAGCTTAGAGATTATATATTGATAGACATCAGTCGTATGGCGTGAATTGTCAATGTGCCATGCCAAGATGCAAATGATCAAGGCTTTGGTTGAAAAGCAGAGCCTTGTGGTTGATGATCAAAGCACAACTTTAATTAGCATAGCTTTGTGTATAGCGTTGATTCGCGAGCCTCACACCCCGGTATGAACCAGAAACAGGAGAGGACTGTAGGGAGGACATGCTTTCTTTCTAGCTAGGAGTGGTGTCATGGTATGAAGCCCAGTCATTTTTACTTATGTGGATGATGGAATGAGGCGCCTCGGATTTGAGTCCCTAGTGGCTCTTGATTTACGCTCCATAGGGCGGGGAAACGTATTGTTCAGGAATTGCCAATCCACTAAAGTAATTATGGACCGGTCGCTCCAAGGGACGATGCGTTCTGTTACTGAGACATGGGCTAGATTGTCTCGAATTCGGTAAAGACGATCCCTTGCCTTGGTTCATAATGGAAATCCAATTTCCAATACGACACCGTGCGGTTTTGAATGTAACCCTATATATGGAGACATAGTATATGGTAGTTATGCCGTTTATAATTGATACATTATGATTGAAATGTTTGTGAAACATATATGCACTAATAATAATGTCAAATCTAATTTATACGTATCAGGCATATTTTGGCCATTATAAGGTAAAACTCTATCCTCCGGTTTGCGTTGCATTGTGTGATGGGACTTGAGTCTTATAATGACTTCATTTTTCTAAAAAGTATTGTGTTTTTTAAATGATTTACATTGTTTATAAACTGGAAATCCAATGGAGTAAACCCGTTTCGCGTTAGCGGTATGGTCCTATGATTAGCCTTGCTATTAAATAGGTTAGGTAGATTTCTCATACCAGTCCCATGACCGACTCGTAGTTTGTTTCACTTTGCAAACTCGGGTGCCCTCTTTTCCCTATGGGCAGCCTTGTATTCAGGTTTTAGCAAACTCATTCTGGATAGCTATGGAGCTGAAGACGAATTCTATCATTTCTATTATGCTGTTCAGACTTCATTTAGTATGTTATGTTTGATTCCGTTGCAGACATTTTATATTAAACTAAAACTGTATTATGTACTAAGTATGATCCTGTTATGCTGTGTAACTCTGATATCAATATTATTTTTAGTGCAAATTTGATGTACTTCATCTGGTGTAATTCTATAATTCTATTCTGATGTTATTATTTATGTGTTATGTTCCAATGATTATCCTTGCTTCCGTGGCATGGGGGTTTGGGGTTATCGCAGTTGGTATTATAGCTAATGGTTAAACTTAGCTCCGGAATATAACGTATTAACAAACTCGTCAGAAAAAGAATCAGTAGTATTCTAAGACGTGTGTCTCATTATAGATAGGATCAGTAGTGTCCTAGAATGAGTATGGCAGAATAAAATACAGACCACATAGACGCATTTACATTTAAATATATGTCTCTGTGATTTACAATATCTTTTCTATTGGCCTGACTCTTTGTCTGCTATTTGCTGACATAGTAGAAAATGAGTGGCAGAAATAGAAGAATTAATTCTATGGTTCAACAATCTAATGAGCCAATCATGCTCCTACAAATAGAACCAGATCTAGAAGCTCTAGTAAAGAAGTATCGTAAACTAAGTGGAGTACTATTCTTGGGCAAAGAGTCCGTTATTGAAACACAAGCATGAATGCATTCTTCTAAGAGAATTTTTGAAGGCTTAAAGTTGAGAGATGATCAGAAAAGATTAATAGCATCTTGGGCACTCAAAGACGAAGCTTTAATCTAGTGGGAAACTGTTACTAAGAAAAATCTAGAAGGTAATATTACCTGCGATAGATTTAAAGAAATGTCCACAGAAAAGTTTATTCCTCTAGAAGCAACTGAGCGGCTATATGATGTGTTTTACAATCTGAAACAAGGAGATATGACCATCCAGGAATATCATAATAAATTCAATGAACTTTCTCGCTTTGCCCCAGAACTAATTCGAGATCCTATAAGGATGACTCTGAGATTTATCAATGGACTTCAAAAGAAATACGAAGGTAAAGTAACTGCGCATGTGAATCTTCCTTTTTATAAGTTGATACAAATGGTTTGTCGCTATGAGAGTCTTAATAAGCAAGGTGTTTTGGAAGATGAAGACGAAGACAATTCTAGCAGCAAAAGGAAGTTTGAAACTGATAGCCCTGAGCAAGTAAAAGCCTGAGGTCAGTAAGAAGCCTAAAGATGATAAGAAAGGGGTTAAATCTAAGAAAGAACCTTTAACGACTGTCACATACAATAAGTGTAATAAGCAAGGGCATTTGCTAAGGAATTGCAAATCTTTGAAGTAACAAAAGAACATAGGATCTAAATCCAATAAAAGGTTCCAAGATAGAAGGGGATGCAATAATTGCCATCAGACTGGTCATCTTGCCAAAGATTGCCAACTTTTAAAAAGGACCAAAGTGGCTCAAGTCAATAAAGTGGCAGAAGCTCTGTCATCCCCGACTAGTGAGGAAAGGCGAGATGTTTTGGAAAGCACTCTTACTGTCAACAATATTCCGGTTAAAGTATTGTTTGATACTGGCGCTTCATGAAGTTTTATTTCAAGTATTATGGTCGAGAAATTGAATTTAAAACAGAGGTGTCTCAAAGAATCCATTAGTATTCATAATCCGATTGGGGGTTCCCTCGTTCTTAGGTGGTATTGCAGAGTGCCCATCTCCTATTCCCAATATCGTTTTTCATTTGATTTGATTGTTATGTGTTAGCCTGCTTTGTGACCAGGCTACCCAAAGCAATGATCATGTTGACACACCTCTCGGTAAATGCTGTCTGATATGGAATCTCTGGATAACATCGCTCTCTGGCATTGGAAGCATCGTCAGAAGACACAAGGCAGTTTGGTCAAAATCACAACATCAGTATAAACTGGCCCGAAACCCCTATCAAATGACCTCATTTGGATCTATTCACCTCATATACTCGTAGCCCTTTGAATTAGCTTCAGTTTGAGCTTTGGTTTGGCTCAATTGGACTTACGGTTTGAAAGTTACGCCCATTTCCGTGAACGAGTGTAAGCTGGCATATGACCGCGATCCGATCCGCCCTTGCCTACGCGATCCGATCCGCCCTTGCCTATGCGATCCGATCCGCCCTTGCCTACGCGATCCGATCCGACCCGTTCGCGGTGCGTACCGTGACCACGATCCAATCCCATTAGCACGATCCGACCACCGAACCTGCAGATAAGCGCACTGTTTTGACCTATTCTTAAGGCTATTCCTGCTCCTACTTTCATGGATCGCCTGCCACGTGTCCTACCACGACCCAGTCCTCCCAGGAACTTTCCTACAGCTATAAATACACCTTCAAATGGCATTTTCAGGGGACTTTTGGCATCTCCTTGTCCATGGCTGCCATGGCCAACACTTCTCCATGAATAACCACCATCTTCCTCAATAAATTCAATGGATTCGGAGAGAATTATTCATTGAATTCAAGTGATTGAAAGACAATATTCATTGTAATTGTAATCTATGAGTGAAATGAGAAAATATGAAGTGGACGTAGGCTTGCTAACGCCGAACCACTATAAAAATCCTGTTGTCTTGCTTTTCTCTTATTTTTTTAGTTATTTCTTCATATCCTACGCTCTAAATACGATAATTTGGGTGTTAGGACCATTTTTTGGTCTAACATTATGAATCTTACTGGATTTGATATTATACTTGGATTAGATTGATTGACCAAGTATGCAGCCGAATTTAAGTGTGCTGAAAGAATTGTTAGGGCGAAGACCAAGTTTAAAAGCTATATAACGATACCATGCATAAGCTCAGATTCAGATAGAAGAGGTATTTTGGTCTGCTTTAGAAGTTACTCCCACTGCTATTGAAGATATTCCTATCATAAAAAATTATGTGGATGTGTTTGAAGAAGCACGGAGAGAAATTGACTTCAAGATTGATTTAGCTCCAAATGCAAGGCCAGTTGTGCATCTTATTCGAAGAATGACATGGAAAGAGAAAGAAGAATTGAGTAATCAAACTCGATTGCTTTTATGGAAAGGTCTGATCAGGCCTAGCTTTTCGAATTGTGGTGCAACAGTAGTGTTTGTTCCAAAGTCAGACGGTGCTCTCAGATTGTGTGTGGATTACCGAGACCTCAATAAGCAGACACTAAAGAATAAATATCCGTTACCGCGTATTGATGATTTATTAGATTGCTTGAATGGAGCACAAGTATTTTCTAGAATGGACCTAGCTACAGGTTTCCATCAATTGTGTATTGCTGAAGAGTGTGTTCCTTTGACAGCTTTCAGAGGTCCAGACATATTTTATGAGTGGTTAGTAATGCCGTTCGGCTTATGTAACGCTCCTGCCTACTTTGTCGATTTAATGAATCGGGTATTCCGCGATGTCTTGAATAAATTTGTGCTGGTTTTCATTGACGACATCATAATCTTCTCTAAGTCAACAACCGAGCATGATAATCATTTGAAAAAAGTTTTGGAAATCCTGAGAAAGAACGTTTTAAAATCCAAATTTTCTTAATGCATACTCTGGCAAAAAGAAGTGAAGTTCCTCGGTCATGTAGTATCAAAGGAAGGAATTTCAGTGGATCCAAGTAAGATCACAGCCATTTGTGATTGGAAGCAGCCTAGCATGCCTACAGAAGTCAGAAGTTTTCTAGGATTGGCTGGCTATTATCGGAAATTCATTAAAGATTTTTCGAAGCTATCTTTTCCACTAACAAAACTTACCAAGAAGCATACAAGGTTTAATTGGACGCCTGAATGTGAGGTAGCTTTCCAAGAGCTGAAATTAAGGTTAATTACTGCTCCAACATTGACTATTATTGATGGTAATGAAGATTTGACAGTCTATACAGATGCTTCCCTTGAAGGTGTTGGTCCGGTATTAATGCAAAGAGGCAAAGTAGTTGCTTATGCTAGCCTTCAGTTGAAACCGCATGAGAAGAGATATCCTACTCATGATCTTGAGTTGGTAGCCGTCATGTTCACTTTGAAAATATGGAGGCACAATCTTTTGGGTGAGAAGTTCGAATTATATACAAATTATAAGTCAGTGAAGTATTTTTCACCCACAAAGACTTGAATTTGAGGCAGCAGCGTTGGTTAGAATTTCTTGCGGCATACGATCTTGATATTTTGTATACTCCAGGGAAAGCCAATGTTGTAGCAGATGCGCTTAGCAGAAAGAATGCCATTATTACTAATCTCATTATTACGCCTTCATTAATTGACAAAATCTATGCTCTCCAGAAAGATGATGAATTTATTCAAAGGATTAGTAAAAGAGTTCGGGAAGGCGAACCATCAGTTTCCAGATTGATAACAAAGGAGTTATGAGGTAATTAGGCCGAATTTGTGTTCCGAATATTCCCGAGCTCAGAAGAGAAGTAATGGATGAATGTCACAAGTCCAAGCTTAGTATTCATCTAGGGGTGAGTAAGATGTATCATGATCTCAAGCATACGTTCTGGTGGAGATCTATGAAAAGAGACATTTCCATTTATGTTAGCAGTTGTTCTACTTGCCAACAAGCCAAGAGTGATCAGCAAAAACTAGCAGGATTGTTACGGCCACTAGAGGTTCCAAATTGGAAGTGAGATCAAATCTCTATGGATTTCATTGATGGCTTGCCTCAAACCAGGAAAGGTAATGATAGTATATGGGTGATCGTACATCATTTCACGAAGACCGCCCATTTTATTCCTGTCAGATCTATTAGAATAACTCAAAGTCTGACAAAAAATTATTTCAAAGAAATTGTCAGACTACATGGAGTTCCCAGTAGTACTGTTAGTGATCGTGATCCGATATTCTCTAGTAAATTCTGGGAAGCTTTCCAAGAGGAGCTAGGGACAAAGTTAAATCTGAGCACCGCATATCATCCTCAAACCGGTGGCCAGACTGAGAGGGTGAACTATATATTAGAAGACTTGTTACGCGCATGTATTCTTGATTTTGGCGGATCATGGGAAGATCACTTGCATTTGGTTGAGTTTTCATATAATAACATTTACCAAGCAAGCTTACAAATGTCACCATTCGAAGCATTGTATGGCAGACTGTGTAGAACTCCCGCATGTTGGGTAGAACTAGGCAATCAACTAGTATTGGGTCCCGAAATGATCCGAGAAGCATCGGATAAAGTCGATTTCATTAAGAAGCGACTTCAGACAGCTCAGAGCCGACAAAAGAGTTATGCAGATTCGAGAAGAAGGGATTTAGAATTTGCTGTTGGTGATTATGTGTACTTGAGAGTTTTCCCATTGAGAGGAGTAGACCATTTCGGGAAGGCCGAGAAGTTGGTACCAAGATTCATTGGTCCATTTCCTATTCTCGAAAGGATTGGAACTATCGCTTACAGGGTTCAGTTACCTAACTGGTTGCTAGGAATACATGATGTATTTCACGCTTCTCAACTTCGAAAGCATGTGCATAATCCAGATTTGGTTGTGGAAGAAGCAACGCAACAAGATTTGGAAATTACTCCAAGCTTAGCAGTGAGAAGAGAACAGTAAAGATTATTGGCAAAGAAACTAGAGTTCCGAGAAACAAAAAGATACGTCTAGTCAAAGTGCAGTGGAGCGGAGATCCTAGAAACTGTACATGGGAGACAGAAGACAGTATTAAGCAAGCTCATCCCAAGTGCAGAGTGGATATCTCTGATTAGCTTTGGTGCAAGGTACATTTACAATATTTTACATTTCTGTTTTTTTTCCTACTTTACTGTTGTTTCCTTTTCGGGGACGAAAAGTTTTTAAGTGAGGGGGAGACTGTAACAACCCAGAAAATCGAAACCAATTTAATTTTTTTGTTTTGGCTATTTTAATGGATTTTGGATATTTAGAATAATTTATTTTAAATAATAATGATTTAAAATTTATTTAAATCAAAGTTAGAACGTATATATTTATTTTAATTATATAACGAGCCTGAAATGGCGCTGTAGTTTGGAAATTTGATTTCTAATTTTAAATGAATGTACATGATTCAAAATAAATCAGATTTCAGTAAAACTAGAAATATTTGAATTTGTTTAACAATATCTTTCTAACGTATGTGAAAAATCCAGATTTCATAACGAGAATAAAAAGTTATGTCTAGTTTAAAATTAGAAATAGTCGCTATGGAATTTAATATAATATATAGCCCTTATAAATAGCCATTTTGCAAACAACCTCCGTTTTCGATGAAACCACTTTGGTTGGATCCGGAATGTCAAATTATTGCAAGATTCCAATTTTTAGAATTAATATGCGAGCATGACAATAGAAATCGTGTTTTGTCAATTTTAATCAAATTGGATCGACCAGAAAAGGGACATTTTTCAAACGGTGTCCAAATTCGATGAAATTAATTTTGTTAGGACCGTATCGTCAAAACATAGTTTGATTTATTTTTTGAGAATTTTTGGAGTCAGTATATGGCCTCGGTGAATTAAAATGTACGATCAAATTTATTAATTAAATGTTTTATATTTTAATTTTAAGAAAAACGGACTAAAACGATTAAATGGGCTAATGAGACCTAGTCCATTGTGTCCGGAATGGGGGTAATTAGCTAGGAGCGACAGTCGTTGGGCCTCGTTTGGAGTCCGGACCAATAAACAAATAATTTGTAAATTAAAATTATATTAAATAATATACATACATACATACATATATATATATATATATATATATTAAATTCTAAAATACTCTTGTCGTTATCTTCAGAAACCCGTATACCCTAAGAATTGATGGCGGCTACAGCTCCCTTCTTCTTCCTCAAATAACTCCCCATCCACGCAATAAAATCAAACCATTCTTTTGAGTAATTTGTACAGGATCTTCCCAGCTTTACATCCATACCGGTCTCATCCCCTATCATCGAGAATTGGAGGAGATCCGCTGTCACGAATAGGCTCCGCGTCGACCGGGTTTCCGCCGCCACCTAGAGCACGAGTTTGATGAGAGCCACCTCGCCGGAAAGCCCTCTCGTAGGCGCAGGCCGTGGCAACCCCCGATCGCCCTATAGCTTCATGGATTAATCAAAAAATCCAACTCTAGTTTTAAATAATAATAAAGGTTAGCGGCAAGTATATTTAAAACCGTTTTCAACAATTAAAAGCATTGCAAATCTGATTATATTTATAAAAACCATATCTTTTTGATACGATAACGAAATTTAATGAAACAGGAAGCATTGTGACCGTGACAACGTCTTCTACATTCTAGAAGAGACTGGAGAATTTTTGGATCTTTCTACAATTTTAGAATGAATAAAAAGCAATGTGAGAAATCTGAATTCAAAAATAAAATAAATTATATTAGGTTGCAGTCGGAGTTTAGTAACTCCCGACACCGTCGTCCATAGACCATGGACGACTTGATTGTATTGTGATGTGAAATTGATTATGATTGTGTGTGATTGATTGTGGTTGAAACGAAATTGGTTGTGATTGTTGTAAATTCACAGTGTTGTGAAAATGAATTGTATAAAAAAAACCTTGTATCGAAGCGAGGCCTAGAATAGCAGAGGAGCCGTACTAGGGATGGTGCCGGTTTTGATTACCCTGCCGTTATAATACCGAAATTTTCTGAAATATTCATGTGTTGAAATATTCATGTTTTGAAATAGAATTGTTCGAATAATAAAAATCACATTTTTATTGTATGAATAGAAAATATGAAAATGATCATTATTTGAAATATATAATTTGTTAAACAATAAAAATCACATTTTAATTATTTATATAGAATATGCAAAATATTCATGTTTTGAAAATAAATTGGTAAAACAATAAACATCTCATTTTTATTGTATATAAATAAAACATGAAAATGTTCATGTTTGAATTAAAATGGTTAAACAATAAAAATCACATTTTTATTGTAGGAATCATTAATTAAAAAGATTCATTATTTGAAAATATGTTGTAACATTAAAAATTGCATTTTTAATGTAAAGAATGATTTATTAAAAAGATTCATTGTTGGAAAATATGTTTTAACATTAAATATTACATTTTTATGTCAAGAATGATTCATAAAAAAAATTTATTGTTGGAAAATATGTTGTAACATTAAAAATTACATTTTTAATGTAAAGAATGATTCATTAAAAATATTCATTATTTGAAAATATGTTGTAAAATTAAAAATTACATTTTAAATGTAAAGAATGATTCATTAAAAAGATTCATAGTTTGAAAATACATTGTAACATTAAAAATTACATTTTTAATGTAAAGAATGATTCATTAAAAAGATTTATTATTTGAAAATATGTTGTAACATAAAAAATTACATTTTTAATGTAAAGAATGATTCATTAAAAAGATTCATTGTTTGAAAATATGTTGTAACATTAAGAATTACATTTTTAATGTAAAGAATGATTCATTAAAAATATTCATTGTTTGAAAATATGTTGTAACATTAAAAATTACATTTTTAATGTAAAGAATGATTCACTAAAAAGATTCATTGTTTTAAAATATGTTGTAACATTAAAAATTACAGTTCTAATGTAAAGAATAATTCATTAAAAAGATTCATTATTTGAAAATATGTTGAAACATTAAAAATTGAATTTTTAATGTAAAGAATGGTTCATTAAAAATATTCATTTTTGATAAAAATGATTTTTTTTTGCAATAAAAATCACATTTTTTATGTAAGTAGGAATCGTTAAAAATATTCATTGTTTGATGAAAATGTTTTTACATAAAAAATTACATTTTTAATGTATGAAGGAGTCATTAAAAAGAGTTAAGTTTGACAGAAATGTTTTTACATTAAAAAATTACATTATTAATGTGAGGAGTCATTAAAAAGATTCAAGTTAGAAAAATATGTTTTGTTATATCAAAACATTAATCATTGACATGTTAGCAAAGTTAAAAAATGAACCATGTAAAATATATTTTTGTTAGATAACAATATTCTTTTTAACATGTGTATGAAGTGTACAAAATTATTTAAAGAATAAATAATTTGAAATCATCGAATGAATTATATATATATATATATATATAAATATATATATATAAATTAAAATAAAACAAATCGCGCGTGGTAGTTCGCAATTTGGAATCGTAAATTTAAACGATTATACTGAAAGATCCGACCGTCGGATTTTCTCGAAACTGGAACCGTTGGATTCGTTTTGGAAAGTTCTTTCCAAAAGATATAAAATTTTCTAAGATCCAACGGTTAGATTTTGAGAAATGTGTAATTCAAATTTTAATAAAAACAGCGGCAGGGCCGCGTAATGTCCTGAAGCATCGTTTAATTAAAATGGGCTATTTTATATAAATAAGAATAGCGATAAATCATTATAAAATATTATAAACGATATGGAATGAAAATAATTGATTTGAATTATATATATTCGCGAATAATATGAGAAGGCCGAGTTAACTCTCATTTCAAATAATTGATCGACGATTAGAAGTTGAAGATTTGAAGACGGTGGTTGAAGATCGACGATCTTCACATCAAATGGGCGGCTACTGATGCCTTTGATTGGAGTTGCTGCCTTGAAAGGTTTATAGTGGTAGTTGTCTGGACGTACTTGTTGATTGTCCGAATATGCGAGAGCCTCTCTTTTGTATTGGACATATGGAACGAGGAATAAGATTTCTTCGGTTTCGTTCAGACCCATAACGGGCTTGTAAATAGATGTATGTCTGACATTGGATTTAATTTTGTGCTGATTGATTTCTATTAAATATATATCTGCTTGGTGGTGGAGAATTTATTCTCTTGCTTAACACCCTTCTCTGAGACGTACAAGCTCAGAGGTTATATATTGATAGACATCAGTCGTATGGCGTGAATTGTCAGTGTGGCCTGCCATGATGCAAATGATCAAGGCATTTTTTGAAAAGCAGAGCCTTGTGGATGATGATCAAAGCATAACTTTAATTAACATAGCTTTGTGTATAGTGGTTATTCGCGAGCCTCACACCTCGGTATGAACCAGAAACGGGAGGGGACAGCAGGGAGGACATGCATTTCTTTCTAGCTTGGAGTGGTGTCATGGTATGGAGCTGTAACGACCCGCAAATCCGTGCTATCTGAGTTGACTAAATACACCACACGTCCAACCCAAATAACACAGAAATACGACTCATTATTAGAAAGAAGTTAGAAGGTGAGAAATAGGAAGAAAGAAATATTAGAATAGAAGAAAAACGAAGATCACAACTCACAGCGGAACGAATAAAATATATTATATAACATAACTTTTGAAATACAATCTGTAACTTTATATACATACCATCATCAGAGCACAACAGCCATTTCTGGAACAGTTATAAACACCTGTTTCCAGATACAAACAAGGTCTACAGCGGAATATATGATAGTCTATAGCTAACTGGTGAAGCCTCCTGCGTCCAGCTCCTTCAAATGAATCTGTGAAATCCCGACTACTTGACTGCCCGTACAAATTTGGGCACCCAAGAGTTTAGGGAAAACAAAACAAAATAAACTCTGGGTCAGTCATGGGACTGGTGTGAGTAAACTCCAACCACTTGTTTAACTTTCAAAACCCTTTTCGAAAGAAAAGATAATAGTAAGACCAGCCCACACATAAACACGGACGGTTTTACCTTACTATAACCCAAAACACTTTGATACGAAAATCCAGTGATATTATAATAATGTCTACATCAAGTAAATAACCAAATAGTAGAACGCTTGCATCTCACGCTCCACATATATTATACAATCAAAACTCGCATGGCGCTTATTGGAGATTGGATTTCCAACATGACAAGGTATGGAACCACCTTCCGACTGTGTATCTCTAGAGAGGAATACACTGGGTTCAACAAGAACATCTTGCAACCCGGCCCACACATGACCGACCACTCATTTCGCTTGAGTGTATCGAATGTATATCACCAACGGTTGGACTCAAACCACCGTTTCCCGAATGGGCAGAATCGATAGATTTAGAAACAAAAGGAATTTCTCTAGATAGGTGATTATACACCCTAATGGGTGCGACCCACATAGCCATGCTGCCTGCCCGATTTTTGTCCTTTCCCGGTTGTTGAGGCCTGAGGCTACGCATACTTACCATTCATTGATAACACAATCACTTTGAATGCCACATCGTCAGATCCGTTAATCACTAGTTGAGTTTGCACAAATATTCTGGATATTATGCTAAGGGATAAATCCGTTGCAACCATATATATTCATACAGACCAACCCATTTGATCATTGGAAATACTCTGTCAGACATTCGTCCATTTACGTTCGTTCTGGGACTGAACGAAACCGAAGGCACAATTTCTATAAATAGAAAAAACCCTTGCACTTCACTCCGTCTTCAATATATTCAGCATACTTGGTTCGCAACGCTTATGCCGATACGGAGTGGTTCTTCGGATAATAATCCAACCGGTCTCTCCATATTGACAACGATGGTCAAAAACTTCGATAGTCTGTGTTTTAACTATCGAATAAAAACAAGTGTTCAATCAACATATCAACAAATCACTGGGCTCTTTAATTAATATTTCATTAATTAAACCTCTTCTCCATTCCACTATCAATATTTGTTATCCAAATATTTCAAAAATCATCTTGCCTCTTTTCGCTATTTTTGATTTCGTTTCCTTGTCGAATTCTATATATCGATATATAGATTTCTAATTGTCAAATTTCTTAAAAATATTCTAACTCCTTAAATTCCCGGAAAAATTCGCCATAACCTCCCCTGTATCGGGAGCATCGGGAAATTTCAAATAACATCCCGGTATCTTCTAATCTCAAAAAGAAAAGGAAGAAGCCAAGCGGCTAGCCGATACGGCGCATAAAACCTCATATATGAATTAAACATGTACCTTTTTGTCGAGCATTACGTTTATAAACTCCATATACCTCATCCCATACCTGTCTAACACCTGTTCACCTGTTTCCAATCCAATTCAACTCAATCCATTCGTTTGAATTAAATTTTGAATCGTTTGAATTCAGTTTCGCTCAATTATTCTTTAATTAGCCTTTTTGCCTATTTACTTCTTGGTTTGAACATAACATGTTCAAATAAAATATTTAACTCGTTCATAACCAAATTGAATTTCAATTTCAATTCTAGTTCTCTTTTCTATTTCGAATATAAATTCTCAAATCGAATTCACTTATTTAAAGCTCAATATTCCTTCGAAATCTCATTAACCAATTACTATTCGAATTAGTTAATTCTATTCAATAATCAAAAATCTAATTCCTGTTTCAAAGATCAATTCATTACTCCACTTGAGTTCACATATATTTTAAAACTAGAATCTGAAATTTTCTAAATAGAAATTCGGATTTTATTTGCTTAAAATCCTTTTATAATATTAAATAAACCATTATGGTTTTAAAACGATTCTGGCGCTGTTTTTCTGAAAATTTGCTTTTGACATAACTCAAAATCTATACGACGAAATCCAGATTTTCCTCTTTCATTAGAAAACTATTATCAAACCGGTCCTGACGTTTCTTGTTTCGAAGAATTCCGACTTCAATTGCGTTCTGTATATTCAATTGAAGTTCGAATCGCTATTTTACGAACTGCAGCGCTGCGGCGAGTTCGTTTTAATTATATTTATAAATATAAACCTTTAAACTTCTAAACTTCTTTAAAATGAATTCAATTCCATTAGCTCTATTTAAATCCCTTGATTCAAATTCAAATCTCACTTTTATTTGAATTCTAAATTCAAATTCCAATTCCTTTTCTATTTGATATTCAAATTCAATATTTGAATTTCTATTATTCAAATTCATTTGAATTCCCTTGAATTCAAATTCCATTACAACACTATTTGGATTTCCTATTTTGAAATCCTATTTAAATCCTACTTTGAAATCCTACTTTCAAAGTTTATTTCAATTTCTATTTTCAAATTCGATATTCAAATCTCTATTTGAATTTCTATATTCAATTCCATGTTCAAATTCAATACTTGAATTTCTATTTCAAATCTCTATTCAAATTTCATATTTCAATTCTATTCAAATCTCTATTCAAATTTCACATTTCAATTCTTCTTTTGAAATTCTATATTTCAAATCTTATTCGATTTTTCTTTGAAATTCTATATTTCAAATTCTATTTTGAAATTTTACATTCAAATTTCTATTTGAATTTCTTTATTTGAATTCCTTCGAATTCAAATTATATTTTAATTCCTTGAATTCAAATTCTACTTTTCATTCTAATCTCGTCTATTCAAATTCTATTTGAACTTCTTATTTGAATTTCTAATATTCAATCTCCTTTAAAAATTCAAACATTTAATTCCCTTTTAAAATTCAAATGTTATGCTCAAATTTCATTTGAGTCATATTTTTAAAATTTTCATTTCAAATCCTATTTTGAAATTCCATTTCAAATTCCAATTCCATGCTTGTATTCTTATTTCTGAATTGTCAAATGATAATTCTTTTCACTTCATTTATAACTTCGTTATAAAGAACTATTTATAAACTTCGTTTAAAAAAAGCACTACTTGTTTTTATTTTTCAAAACCAAGTCTTATATTTTATTTCCATTTAAAATTCAAATTCTATTTAAAAATAGAAATTTTCCTTTTTAAATTTCCAATATCTTTTTTTTACGATATTTTTTAAATATCATTACTTAAGCCCAGTGATATTTAAACACACAAAGCAACCAATTATTATTTTTTCTAACACATCATATATAACAATATATATGCAAACAAATAAACAAACAGATAATATATTTTTGAGGAATCCAGTTGGATTCCTCCAACCTGTTTTCCTGCATCCACAGATGTTAGCACATAAATAATACCAATTCTGCTTCGTGGCAGAATATCGCGGTATAGAAGGTCATCCACTAATCATAGCGTGGGGCGTATAGGGTAATCATCCGCTATGAAACTGCGGGCATCCGCTAATGAGACTGCGGGAATCCAACCAACCAATCAACCCAATATATATATATATATATATAGCCTAAATAACTAATATATATATAAAACAACCAGAAATCATTCACACAAGCAACAAACAATTATTTTTAATGAAATAAAAATAATTAAAATAAAAGGTGAGTGAGATTTACTCACCGTGATTTCCTTTGCTGAATGTCTCGTGGAGATTCAGATCTTACGGCTTCGAATCGCCTCGAATGAGTTTTATCGTGCTCCTATGAATATTTATTTAACGATCAATATTTCAATTTACGCATAAATAAATGTCTTATATATATATTTCCATTTTCTCATTTAATTAAATCATCAAATTGTTTTAATTAAATATCCAACTTCTATTTATTTATCTTGAGTTTGAAATCTAAATCAAACTAATATGGTTTAAATCAAAGAATCAAAACTAACTAATTTATTTGCTATAAGCTAATTATATAAATTTATTTGCTTTTTATATAAACTAAATTCTTGATAAAATTTTAATTTAGAAATAAATAAAATTACCTTATGCCCTTCTTTTCTGAATTCACCCTAGGAACTCAATCCCTAGCCCTTTACTTGTTGACCACCATTCTTTGCTGACCCGTCCATCCACTGATCTCACAGCCTCCACCTTTGACGAAACCCCAAACAACTTTACCAAATTCCTCCAATCGAAAATCGCGAGCACCTTCTAGCATACCAAACCCTGTCCCCTAGCTCGACAAACACCAGTTCGAGCTTCCCAATGGGCACCGCACCAGAACCCTTCCTCCCAAGCACCATCATCGATCGCTCTTCATCAGTACAAAACTGTCATCGCCAAATCTTAATTCGCATCCTCCTGTCGTCGCAACTGTTTCCCCCCATTCGAATACATGCGCCCCTCCAGCTCGAGTCGAGCTTCCAGTTTCAATCGCGATTTCAAGCTGCGATACCCCCTTTTTTTTTTTTTTTTTTCTTTTAGCAGAGGATCGCGATTTGATTGAAAAAAATGAAAAGGGGAAGACTAGAAATTGCTTTTCGGATTTGAGTCTGAAAGTATATGAAAGCTCGGTCCATTTATATAAGCGTTGAGGGCAAAACAGAGAGTACAAGTCCATTAAATCCTTGCTTTACTTTGCCGGGAAGGAGGAAGACAATATGTGCTGCTCGAAGAATTAGGCTGCGATGTTATGTTTTAGGGTAGCGAAAAACGTAGGTCGGCTGATGTTTTATTGTGATTTGATTTAATTCCAATTAAATAACTAAAATATCTCGCGGTCTCTCACTCGAAATCCCCGAACTGCCATTTAATTGTACCGATCAACTTCCCCAACGTCATTCGCAACTCTGCACTCGACGGAACAAGTTCTGAAATTTAATTCGACTGTATAGAGGAAATAACAATTTAAATTGGCATTTTAAATTGAACTTGATTTAAAATATAATTCGATTTCAAACAATTAAATTTATCGATAATAAATTATTATTGTCGTTCTAATTCAAATAGAATTTATATCAGTCGACTGAACTATTTTGATTCAGTGTTACACTGGTAATTCAATTATTACTATTATGATAATTAAATATATTCGATATTAAATCATATATCGATAATTAAATTGACAAATCCAATATAAAATTCATTTATATTATGAATTCAATATTTAAAACCATACTAAATATTTAAAACAAACTGTTCAAAAATCCGGGTCGTTACATTCTTCCCCCCTTAAAATAATTTCGTCCTCGAAATTGCTAAGATAGGAAAAAGGGTACAAATCCATTTCTTTTCAACATCTCACTTATGTTGAAACTCAACTCCTCATATTTCAATAAATTAACTCCAACCAAAACTTTTGGTCTTCACACATTAAATTCGAATGATCTACGATCAATCCATTTATATCCACTCTATGTTCTATTAAACCAATTCAAATTGATTTAAATTAATTCATTCACTTCGACCCATTTAACTAGCTTAAGTTAAATTCCAATTCCAGAATCCAAATCCCTGGGTTTTCATTTCAAATTCTTCTGAAATCACATAAATATATATACATATATTTATTTCCATCTTAAATTCAAAACACTTGAATTTTCAAATCAATTTGTTTTCTTTCAAACAAATTTCCATCAAAAACTTTTTCTAAGGTAGCAATTCATCACTTAGAAATTCGGAAATGAACACTGATGAAGTTGCAATCATCATCAGAATAATTTCCCAGCCACTGAAGTGAGTTCAGTGCTTTATTATTTCAAAATTCATCTAAAATAATTTCCTTTCAAATCCTTCTAAAACAAATCTATATTAATTTAATATACTTTTGAAAAATATTTTTTAACTTCCCAGGATTTTGAATTCTCAATTCTGGTTTGAATTTAATTCTAATTCATCTCATTTGTATATTTAATTCCTATACAGATTCTACTCTGGTTATAAATAACCATTTTAAATTTATAATCTCATTTGATTATAATCCTAACAATCAACACATCCATATATTATAATAATTTCAAAAATTATTCTTTCTATATCAAAATAAAATTTTTGGGTAAAATTGTTTCATTTACCCTCTTTAAAACAATACTGTGTCGAATTTCTCTGTTTAAGTGTTTAGAAATTCCTATCGATTTCGTGGCGTCCCACAATTCGACCAGAATTCATAAACTACTCAACAGACAAGCCAACACAATATAAAACAATTTTTATATCAATTTACAAATACGCTCTCTCGTATCTATACACTCAACTCATTCTAGGGTACTACTGACCCTATCTCTAATGAGCACATGCCACACAAGCCTAGGTGTTCGCTCAACCTATGCTCTGATACCAACTGTAACGACCCGCAAATCCGTGCTATCTGAGTTGACTAAATACACCACACGTCCAACCCAAATAACACAGAAATACGACTCATTATTAGAAAGAAGTTAGAAGGTGAGAAATAGGAAGAAAGAAATATTAGAATAGAAGAAAAACGAAGATCACAACTCACAGCGGAACGAATAAAATATATTATATAACATAACTTTTGAAATACAATCTGTAACTTTATATACATACCATCATCAGAGCACAACAGCCATTTCTGGAACAGTTATAAACACCTGTTTCCAGATACAAACAAGGTCTACAGCGGAATATATGATAGTCTATAGCTAACTGGTGAAGCCTCCTGCGTCCAGCTCCTTCAAATGAATCTGTGAAATCCCGACTACTTGACTGCCCGTACAAATTTGGGCACCCAAGAGTTTAGGGAAAACAAAACAAAATAAACTCTGGGTCAGTCATGGGACTGGTGTGAGTAAACTCCAACCACTTGTTTAACTTTCAAAACCCTTTTCGAAAGAAAAGATAATAGTAAGACCAGCCCACACATAAACACGGACGGTTTTACCTTACTATAACCCAAAACACTTTGATACGAAAATCCAGTGATATTATAATAATGTCTACATCAAGTAAATAACCAAATAGTAGAACGCTTGCATCTCACGCTCCACATATATTATACAATCAAAACTCGCATGGCGCTTATTGGAGATTGGATTTCCAACATGACAAGGTATGGAACCACCTTCCGACTGTGTATCTCTAGAGAGGAATACACTGGGTTCAACAAGAACATCTTGCAACCCGGCCCACACATGACCGACCACTCATTTCGCTTGAGTGTATCGAATGTATATCACCAACGGTTGGACTCAAACCACCGTTTCCCGAATGGGCAGAATCGATAGATTTAGAAACAAAAGGAATTTCTCTAGATAGGTGATTATACACCCTAATGGGTGCGACCCACATAGCCATGCTGCCTGCCCGATTTTTGTCCTTTCCCGGTTGTTGAGGCCTGAGGCTACGCATACTTACCATTCATTGATAACACAATCACTTTGAATGCCACATCGTCAGATCCGTTAATCACTAGTTGAGTTTGCACAAATATTCTGGATATTATGCTAAGGGATAAATCCGTTGCAACCATATATATTCATACAGACCAACCCATTTGATCATTGGAAATACTCTGTCAGACATTCGTCCATTTACGTTCGTTCTGGGACTGAACGAAACCGAAGGCACAATTTCTATAAATAGAAAAAACCCTTGCACTTCACTCCGTCTTCAATATATTCAGCATACTTGGTTCGCAACGCTTATGCCGATACGGAGTGGTTCTTCGGATAATAATCCAACCGGTCTCTCCATATTGACAACGATGGTCAAAAACTTCGATAGTCTGTGTTTTAACTATCGAATAAAAACAAGTGTTCAATCAACATATCAACAAATCACTGGGCTCTTTAATTAATATTTCATTAATTAAACCTCTTCTCCATTCCACTATCAATATTTGTTATCCAAATATTTCAAAAATCATCTTGCCTCTTTTCGCTATTTTTGATTTCGTTTCCTTGTCGAATTCTATATATCGATATATAGATTTCTAATTGTCAAATTTCTTAAAAATATTCTAACTCCTTAAATTCCCGGAAAAATTCGCCATAACCTCCCCTGTATCGGGAGCATCGGGAAATTTCAAATAACATCCCGGTATCTTCTAATCTCAAAAAGAAAAGGAAGAAGCCAAGCGGCTAGCCGATACGGCGCATAAAACCTCATATATGAATTAAACATGTACCTTTTTGTCGAGCATTACGTTTATAAACTCCATATACCTCATCCCATACCTGTCTAACACCTGTTCACCTGTTTCCAATCCAATTCAACTCAATCCATTCGTTTGAATTAAATTTTGAATCGTTTGAATTCAGTTTCGCTCAATTATTCTTTAATTAGCCTTTTTGCCTATTTACTTCTTGGTTTGAACATAACATGTTCAAATAAAATATTTAACTCGTTCATAACCAAATTGAATTTCAATTTCAATTCTAGTTCTCTTTTCTATTTCGAATATAAATTCTCAAATCGAATTCACTTATTTAAAGCTCAATATTCCTTCGAAATCTCATTAACCAATTACTATTCGAATTAGTTAATTCTATTCAATAATCAAAAATCTAATTCCTGTTTCAAAGATCAATTCATTACTCCACTTGAGTTCACATATATTTTAAAACTAGAATCTGAAATTTTCTAAATAGAAATTCGGATTTTATTTGCTTAAAATCCTTTTATAATATTAAATAAACCATTATGGTTTTAAAACGATTCTAGCGCTGTTTTTCTGAAAATTTGCTTTTGACATAACTCAAAATCTATACGACGAAATCCAGATTTTCCTCTTTCATTAGAAAACTATTATCAAACCGGTCCTGACGTTTCTTGTTTCGAAGAATTCCGACTTCAATTGCGTTCTGTATATTCAATTGAAGTTCGAATCGCTATTTTACGAACTGCAGCGCTGCGGCGAGTTCGTTTTAATTATATTTATAAATATAAACCTTTAAACTTCTAAACTTCTTTAAAATGAATTCAATTCCATTAGCTCTATTTAAATCCCTTGATTCAAATTCAAATCTCACTTTTATTTGAATTCTAAATTCAAATTCCAATTCCTTTTCTATTTGATATTCAAATTCAATATTTGAATTTCTATTATTCAAATTCATTTGAATTCCCTTGAATTCAAATTCCATTACAACACTATTTGGATTTCCTATTTTGAAATCCTATTTAAATCCTACTTTGAAATCCTACTTTCAAAGTTTATTTCAATTTCTATTTTCAAATTCGATATTCAAATCTCTATTTGAATTTCTATATTCAATTCCATGTTCAAATTCAATACTTGAATTTCTATTTCAAATCTCTATTCAAATTTCATATTTCAATTCTATTCAAATCTCTATTCAAATTTCACATTTCAATTCTTCTTTTGAAATTCTATATTTCAAATCTTATTCGATTTTTCTTTGAAATTCTATATTTCAAATTCTATTTTGAAATTTTACATTCAAATTTCTATTTGAATTTCTTTATTTGAATTCCTTCGAATTCAAATTATATTTTAATTCCTTGAATTCAAATTCTACTTTTCATTCTAATCTCGTCTATTCAAATTCTATTTGAACTTCTTATTTGAATTTCTAATATTCAATCTCCTTTAAAAATTCAAACATTTAATTCCCTTTTAAAATTCAAATGTTATGCTCAAATTTCATTTGAGTCATATTTTTAAAATTTTCATTTCAAATCCTATTTTGAAATTCCATTTCAAATTCCAATTCCATGCTTGTATTCTTATTTCTGAATTGTCAAATGATAATTCTTTTCACTTCATTTATAACTTCGTTATAAAGAACTATTTATAAACTTCGTTTAAAAAAAGCACTACTTGTTTTTATTTTTCAAAACCAAGTCTTATATTTTATTTCCATTTAAAATTCAAATTCTATTTAAAAATAGAATTTTTCCTTTTTAAATTTCCAATATCTTTTTTTTACGATATTTTTTAAATATCATTACTTAAGCCCAGTGATATTTAAACACACAAAGCAACCAATTATTATTTTTTCTAACACATCATATATAACAATATATATGCAAACAAATAAACAAACAGATAATATATTTTTGAGGAATCCAGTTGGATTCCTCCAACCTGTTTTCCTGCATCCACAGATGTTAGCACATAAATAATACCAATTCTGCTTCGTGGCAGAATATCGCGGTATAGAAGGTCATCCACTAATCATAGCGTGGGGCGTATAGGGTAATCATCCGCTATGAAACTGCGGGCATCCGCTAATGAGACTGCGGGAATCCAACCAACCAATCAACCCAATATATATATATATAGCCTAAATAACTAATATATATATAAAACAACCAGAAATCATTCACACAAGCAACAAACAATTATTTTTAATGAAATAAAAATAATTAAAATAAAAGGTGAGTGAGATTTACTCACCGTGATTTCCTTTGCTGAATGTCTCGTGGAGATTCAGATCTTACGGCTTCGAATCGCCTCGAATGAGTTTTATCGTGCTCCTATGAATATTTATTTAACGATCAATATTTCAATTTACGCATAAATAAATGTCTTATATATATATTTCCATTTTCTCATTTAATTAAATCATCAAATTGTTTTAATTAAATATCCAACTTCTATTTATTTATCTTGAGTTTGAAATCTAAATCAAACTAATATGGTTTAAATCAAAGAATCAAAACTAACTAATTTATTTGCTATAAGCTAATTATATAAATTTATTTGCTTTTTATATAAACTAAATTCTTGATAAAATTTTAATTTAGAAATAAATAAAATTACCTTATGCCCTTCTTTTCTGAATTCACCCTAGGAACTCAATCCCTAGCCCTTTACTTGTTGACCACCATTCTTTGCTGACCCGTCCATCCACTGATCTCACAGCCTCCACCTTTGACGAAACCCCAAACAACTTTACCAAATTCCTCCAATCGAAAATCGCGAGCACCTTCTAGCATACCAAACCCTGTCCCCTAGCTCGACAAACACCAGTTCGAGCTTCCCAATGGGCACCGCACCAGAACCCTTCCTCCCAAGCACCATCATCGATCGCTCTTCATCAGTACAAAACTGTCATCGCCAAATCTTAATTCGCATCCTCCTGTCGTCGCAACTGTTTCCCCCCATTCGAATACATGCGCCCCTCCAGCTCGAGTCGAGCTTCCAGTTTCAATCGCGATTTCAAGCTGCGATACCCCCTTTTTTTTTTTTTTTTTTTTTCTTTTAGCAGAGGATCGCGATTTGATTGAAAAAAATGAAAAGGGGAAGACTAGAAATTGCTTTTCGGATTTGAGTCTGAAAGTATATGAAAGCTCGGTCCATTTATATAAGCGTTGAGGGCAAAACAGAGAGTACAAGTCCATTAAATCCTTGCTTTACTTTGCCGGGAAGGAGGAAGACAATATGTGCTGCTCGAAGAATTAGGCTGCGATGTTATGTTTTAGGGTAGCGAAAAACGTAGGTCGGCTGATGTTTTATTGTGATTTGATTTAATTCCAATTAAATAACTAAAATATCTCGCGGTCTCTCACTCGAAATCCCCGAACTGCCATTTAATTGTACCGATCAACTTCCCCAACGTCATTCGCAACTCTGCACTCGACGGAACAAGTTCTGAAATTTAATTCGACTGTATAGAGGAAATAACAATTTAAATTGGCATTTTAAATTGAACTTGATTTAAAATATAATTCGATTTCAAACAATTAAATTTATCGATAATAAATTATTATTGTCGTTCTAATTCAAATAGAATTTATATCAGTCGACTGAACTATTTTGATTCAGTGTTACACTGGTAATTCAATTATTACTATTATGATAATTAAATATATTCGATATTAAATCATATATCGATAATTAAATTGACAAATCCAATATAAAATTCATTTATATTATGAATTCAATATTTAAAACCATACTAAATATTTAAAACAAACTGTTCAAAAATCCGGGTCGTTACAGGAGCCCAGACATTTTTACTTATGTGGATGATGGAATGAAGCGTCTCAGATTTGAGTCCCTAGTGGCTCTTGATTTACGCCCCATAGGGGGGAAACGTATTGTTCAGGAATTGCAAATCCACTGAAGTAATTGTGGACCGGCCCTGCTGCTCCAAGGGACGATGCGTTCTGTTCCTGAGACATGTGCTAGATTGTCTCCAATCCGGTAAGGATGTTCCCTTGCCTTGGTTCGTGATGGAAATACAAAATCCAATACGTCACCATGCGGTTTTGATTGTAAACCTATATATGGCGACATAATATACGGTATTTATGCAGTCTATGATTGATACATTATGATTAAAATGTTTTTGAAACATATATGTACTAATAATAATATCAAATCTGCTTTATACGTATCAAGCATATTTTGGCCATTATAAGGTAAAACTTTATCCTCCGGCTTGCGTTGCATTGTGTGATGGGACTTGAGTCTTATAATGGCTTCATTTTTCTAAAAAGCATTGCATTGTTTAAATGATTTACTTTGTTTATGCACTGACAATCCAATGGAGTAAACCCGTTCCGCGTTAGCGGCGTGGTCCTGTGATTAGTCTTAATATTAATTAGGTTTAGTAGATTTCTCATGCCATTCCCATGACTGACTCGTAGTTTGTTTCACTTTGCAAACTAGGGTGCCCTCTTTTCCATACGGGAAGCCTTGTATTCAGGTTTTAGCAGCCTCATTTTGGATTTCTATGGAGCTGAAGACTGATTCTATCATTTCTATTATGCTGTTAAGACTTTATTTAGTATATTATGTTTGATTCCGCTACAGACATTTTATATTAAACTGAAACTGTATTATGTACTAAGTATGATCCTGTTATGTTGTGTAACTCTGTTGTTAATATTATTTCCAATGTAACTTTGATGTACTTTATCTGGTGCAATTCTATGATTCTGTTCTGTTGTTATTGTTTATGTGTTATATTCCAATGATTATCCTTGCTTCCGTGGCATAGGGGTTTGGGGTTATCAGAACACATCATCAACCATGTCAACTGCCATGTAGAATGGCACATCATCAAACACATCAGCTGATAACTCATTATTTGAGTCATAACTTAGTGGGGTCCATTGATTCTTTTACCTACCAATATCAATAAGTATAGGTAAAAACCCTTTCTCTACTAAACTTTACCTACCAATTCAATATTGGCAGCTAAAATATATCACCCACCAATATGTTAGTTTTACCTACGCTTACAATTGGTAGGTAAAGACCTATTTTCTTGTAGTGTAGGTTTATGCATATTACCGATTTCTACCAAGTTATAGTAATATATACACATTATCTCTTTTTATCAGTTTACAACGAGCCTAAGCATGTGTATATTATCCTTTTTTCCCAAATTACAATCACACAGTCCCAATTTAATAATATTCCTGGATTCCTCTTTTTATATCATTCATTACTGCCCTAATTATACACACACTCTAATCGGGTATAGCCTAGGCTTCCAAAGGCCTAGGCTTGGAATAAAATATAAAGGGAAAACAGAGGAAGGAGAATAGAATCAAATTACATAGGCATATAGGCAAGACTAGAAATAAGCATAAAACACGGAAAATGTGAAAAGGGAGATTAATACATATAACTTGTCAATTATCCAACATCACAGGCATATGTTTACTTATTTTAACGGCATAGGTGATTAACAGTGAAAACATGTATAACATCTATTTTACTAACGCTGTAGATCCTAACCATTTTTCTTTAACTGTGATGTTTAAAGTCTAAGAAATCAGATCTATAAATGATGGGAGCTCACAGTGAGTCCAAGTGACGATAAATATATATAGCACTATGCCGTGGAAAAGTCCAATCCAAGTTGTATGTATGCAAGCCCTGATGTTGTCTCTGTTTGATCCAGTCCTCAGTAGCATTCCCCATTATGTGTTTATATTTTTAGAAGAGATTTACAGAGGTAGAAGATACGAAGAAATGGTGTAATCAGAATGGCAGAAACCACCTATTTATAGATTCACATAATCTACCTCAGCCTTTAGATTCTAGGTTTTAAATCCAAACCATACACATAGCGCTGAGTCAGCAATGAATGTGGTCACAAAATAGTCCAGATACGTCACTCAGAATCTGCACATATCTGTTATGGATCGACTCACTACCCCCTAGGTTGACCCTAGGGTCGAACCCGCTACCTTGGTTCGACCTACGAGTCGACTTGGGCTGAGAGTGGGTAGTTCCCAACGGGTCTATTTCCCGCTTGCTCTGTTCGAAATTTCTAGAATTTATTTTATTTTATATTTACATATAAGCTACTTATGTGTATACAAACTAATATTTCCCATAACTTCTTCATCGTTGTCCGTTTTACGCAAACTTGTGGCCTATTTGAACCAGAATTCCGAGACGAACACAACAATAATGCTGGTTCCACTTAAGTCTGAATACTTAATTAAGTTACTCCCGGTTTATTATCTTTTAACATGGTTATAGTGTATTTATTTTGGGGTGTTATAGAAAGTAAGGCACATAAGTACTTTATGAAATGATGGTGTTGAAAGGAGGGCATCAGGTGGAAAGTAACATGTAAGAAAGGAGGTGAGGTGGCATGAAGTTAAAGGAAGGGATGGGTGTAGACTAAGGTTAGTTTGGTAATTTGAGATTTTCATTTTATATAAAAGTGATTTCTTATTTCCCTTTCCCACTTTCATTTTACTTTTTTATTCTTTTATAACTTCTTCTTCTTCCTCCAAGCTTTTTAAAGAAGTTCAATGTCTTCTTAGATTTCAAAATTTAATTTTCAATGGTTTTGAAAACTCAAATTTTTTGAGCTCTTGCATTTTCAAATCTTAAGAACTTGTACTATTATTTTCCGTTTCACTCAGATTTTACCCTATTTTGTTTCAGCTATAACTCTCTGTTAAAAGGTACAAATTAAGATTTTCTTCTTTATAAACTCAAGAGCTTTGAGTTGAATACAATTTTTCTTTTAATCTTTTGATGGTTTTAAGTGTACTATACAAAAAGTTTAATTTCTTCAGGTGGATTTTCTGATCCAGTTTTTAAGGTTCGAAAATGATGCTTGCTGTTTTGGTCATATCTCACTCAAAAGTAAATGAAATCTTGTTTTTTTTTTAAAATAGTAGAGGAAAGAAAATGAAAAAACTTTTTATGAAAACCTTCTCAAATTTCATCATTTTCAGACTTAAAATTCAGTTTGAAAAAGGTTACTTTTCGAGTTTTGTTTTTGTAAATTTATTGAGAACCTTCTATGAAAACCTTTTCAAATTTCATCATTTTCAGACTTAAAATTCAGTTTGAAAAAGGTTACTTTTCGAGTTTTGTTTTTGTAAATTTATTGATATTTCAAGTCCTTAAAACCCTCTTACATCTCTTAAGCCAAGCCGTTTTAGCCATGAAGCCTTCAAACTTCATATTTTCTTAGAGAATTGCATATACCAGAGTTGTTTGAATTTTTGTTGAAGTTGGATTTGATTTGTATGCTTAAGTTATTAAAGCTCACAGCTTTACATTTAAAGTTTGATATTTTAACTATTAAATTTATCATGTTAGTGAATTGATATATGGTTGGATCCTTTCTTTATTATGGTTATGTATGTTATAAACATCATGTTGTGTTATATGCTTAGAATTTTATAACCTTTATGTGGTTGATAACTTGGAATCCATGGTTGAAAGCATGCTGTGTTTTTTAAATCAAAACCATTTTAAAGTTTCAAACATCGTTTTTCCTTTTTTATAAACATTTGTTTTATGTTTATAAAGGTTAGTAAGCTTCCTTTAGCATGTTTCAAAAGGAAGGTTTAAAATTAAAATATTGAAGTTATGGATTTTATAGCGATAATCGCTGTAAGTGCAATTCATGAAAATGAACTATTTGCTTTAAGTAAGTTTGTTTTCAACTTAAGTAAGTTTGTTTTCAACTTAAGTAAGTTTTGAAAACATTTTAAAAACTAATTTGAAATGTAAGTAACTATTATTATTTAATTACTTAATTATTTTATTAATTATAATTATATGGAACGTTTAGTACTTAATTACCATGTAATTAAGTAATTTTTACTTAAGTTTTAATCAAGTAATTTTGATATTAATTTGTTTAATTAATGAAAGTTTATTATTATGTGATGATTTTAAAACAAGGATTAAGTATGATTGATTACTTAATTAAGATTATTTAAATTATTAGTTTATTTAATAAGGGTTTTAAATAATTAATTGTTATTAGTTAAGTTAAGTTTAAGTTAAAAATTAATTAAAGTTTGTTTAATTAGTAACTGTTATTTAATAAATTATTTAATAACGAATAATAATTATTCAATTATTCTTTAAGGGTAATTAATATATGATTATTATTTTGTAGATTAAATAAATGTTTAATTATTTATTTAAAAGAGTTTAATTACTTGATAATTAATTCAAATATTGATTATGGATTAAGTTATTTAAAATATTAATTAATTATTATTTAAAGGTTTAAAAAATTGTTTAATAATAAGTTAAATTTGAATGACTTATTTTACAAGGATGTTTTAAGGCATGTTTACTCCAAGAGATCTCTTTTTCAATTACCTTCAAGCAGCCTTTTTGATTAGGAATTAAATGACATTTGTTTGGCAGAACAAAACACCATTCTTCCATTAATATGATTGATTGAATTATATGAACACTAGTTAACATAATCAAACCTTGTTCTGTTACTAAAACTGAATTGACCTCGGACATTCATTATACACGACAAATCATCCTCCTGTTACTATGTTATTGTTACGGATGTGTTTATGGTTTATATGTATTGACATGTTATATATTGAACGATATTTGCGGACATCTTTTAGTATAATACATCCTCATTCTACTATAACTTGGTTGTTAATTATATTAGAAATATACTAGTAGAATACATTCCCATTCTACCATCACCTAGTTATTGATTATGTTGACATCATTTAAGTAGAACCAAGATCGAGTCTGCTATATTGTTAACTTAGACATCTATATGGCAATACCAATCACTGTCTTCCATTATCAATTTAATACTTCCTTTATAGTGATTAACTGTTTATTAGTTGATTCTTTAAACATATTTGGTTGTATGTGAATACCTATATTATAACTTGGAAAAGTTAAACTCATTTCAAATGAGGACCTTTGGAAATTTCTATGTCTTCTTTTAAAATTTGAAAATATATGAATTCTTTCTAAATAAGCTAGTACGGCCAGTATTTCACTTCATGATTTTAACTCGTCTTAGTCCTTAAGCAATGATTTTAAAAAGGAATTTTCAAAGAAGTTTATATGAGTTTAACAAAAAAATTTGTTTTGATTATTATATTATAATTAATTATGGTTTGGAGTTCAATAAAATGATTCATAGACCTTTATTAAAAGAATTAATATGGATTATCAAATTAGTTATTTATAAAATAACTAAAGATCATTTACTTTAATTTATTTCATAGGATAAGAGTGTTATTGAGTCAAGGTCTGAGAGGGAATAAAATACCCTAACTTGTTTTGCTTCATTGTTATCCGAGAATTTGTATGTATTTTAGTCGATAGTTGATGATTTATAATTCGATATTTACAAAGGAGTTTTGAAATGTTGATTTTATAAAGGCAGTTTACAGTTGACTTTTGATATTTTTAAATAAAGTTTATAAAAGAATTTTATTTTAACTTGGCTTTACAAATAATGAATTTTGTTTAAAATAAGATACTTTATAAAAGTAACCGAGATTTGCATCTCTCATATTTGATCTTCTTAGAAATGGTGGTATGGATATTTATTTGCACTTACGCTGGAGGAATACGGTTTGAGATTATTCTTATATTCGCTTTCTTTTTAAAATCATTTGTCTTTTTAAGTAAGCTTTAGAAAATAAGAATGCTTTTAGAATATATTTATTAATAAAATAAGTTATGAATATTTTTTTTAAGCATTGAAAATATATTGATTATCTTGTAAACTTAGGTAGGTAAGACGAGTATAAAAATAACTTAATAAATATTCTTAAGAGCTTGTTTTATAAATGAAAGATTCATTTTACGAGGCTTAATAAGTATCATAGGTGAATAAATCTTGTTATTGGTTAGTTGTTTGTTTATTTAATAGTCAAATAACCGACTACCAAATCTAGCCATTTTAACTCTGGAAATTTAATGGTAAGGAGACCCGTTTTCATAAATGGTTAAGAGTTGAACTCCGTACTTATGTATTGTCAGTTTATTCCTAAAAATAACGAAAGTTCAGTTTTTTGGAAATTATCGATTGTTGTTTTGAAGAGATCGGGATCGGGCCTATTTGCTTGAAAACCACTTTAATCGGCTGATGCGTTTCGAATTGGAAACCTTTTAAAGATGATTGAAGATGGAGTTTTTTAGTTTCGTTTAGGCCCAGAATGAACATGCATGGGTGAATGCTAGCATTACATAACTTTGGAAGGAAATGTTAGCATTCCAAGATATTCTTCTATTTATAAGGTAAACGTAACCTTTAGCCTCATCACTCGGTAAATGTATAAAGCAGGGAAAAGCCGCAAGGCTTTGTGGATCGCTCTCCCGTTAGGATGTGATCATTCCATATATAGAGTTGATTTTCCTTTGTAATCTTCGGGGGCATAATGGTTATTTATCAACCGGGGTGATCATATTTGATGTAATCCAGTTTTTAAGGATGGTTCCGGTCTTGATTTGCTGAGGTGCAAATTAACGCAGCCTCCCGTACGTTTTATCTAGATATATATGAATTCGGTTGGTAGACCCTTACCCTTTCATAGTTGGAATCCATTCTCCAATACGAACTTCCGATATTCATTGTATCCCAATTATGTTGGAATGTGAGATGCAAACATTCCGACTATTTTAATATGTTTACTTTTGGAATTGTAGGCATTATTATAATATCAGTGGGTGTTTAATATTAAAATATTTTGGTTATCGTAAGGTAAAAACTCATCCATGTTTATGTGCGACATGGTCTTACAAGATACCTTTGATTTCAAATGATTTCAAAGATAAAATAAAACAAGTTCTTTATGATTTGAGTTTACTCACGCTAGTTTTCTAGCCTAACCTGGGTGTTATTTTGTGATAATGCTCGGGTCAGGTCAATCATTTTTGTCATGTTAGCTTTGGTTCTTTGGAGCTTAGGAGAGGAGCTGAAGGGAAACACACACTTCCGCATTTTAGTTTAAATTCCTGCTATGTGTATTTTTGTGTTTAGCTTTGAGTATGCGTAAGGAAAGGTTGTTATAACTGTCTAGATTGTTATAGTTTTGCATTGCACTTTGATATGTACTTTAAAGTTTTTTCTTTTGTCAAGACTTTTGTTATATTATAAATCTTCCTTTGCGTTGTAAAATTTCATTCGATCTCTTTCTTTCTCCCCAAATGAACCATCTTTCAAACAACTAAATGATTGACATAGGAACACCGAGGATGTATTCAGTGTCGTATTTAGAGGTAAGAAAGGTAGTCCATCACAGGGTTTAATTTGTTTGATAATTAAAAGTAGAATTGTTGAACTATATGCAAGTAAAATTTCAAGGCTTTTACACCTTTGTAACTAGTTGAAAACTTGCCTCTAACCCTGAATCGAAGTATATTTTACTCTAGTTGTTGTACTTTTATATCGTGCTAATATTTTCTGAACAAACATTTAATTTCCAGGAAAATATTCGAAGTCCATGTAAATCAAAGCTAACTTGACTTCAATGTAATGACTCAAATGATGCCATTTCTATACTAGTATGGTAACTATTACTATAGGAAAACTCAACTAAATGCAAATGATCCTCCTATGAGCAAAGAAAATATTGAATTCAAGTATTAGAAAATCATTAAGTACCTTGTTGACTCTCTTTGCCTACCCATCCATTTGTGGGTACTAAGCAGCAATCGTCTTCAGCTTGGTACCCAAACCTTCTTTAGACTCTTTCTGAACTCAATAATGCATATGGAATCCCTATCACTAACTATACTACTAGCAATCCCATGAGGTCTAACTATATTCTTCATGAATAACTTGGATAACATGGGTGCCATCCTGGTTGATTAATGTTAGATCAAAATTTGGACCTAACACCCAAATCGTTCTGATTCTTAAAGAATTATAACTGGAGAATGAAGAAAAAGCAGAGAACACACAGAATTTATAGTGGTTTGGCGTTAACGAGGCTACGTCCACTTTATATGTTATCGATTATACTTTGAATGCTGGTACAATCAATGATTTCTCTCAAGCTCACTTTTACAATTGTGATTTCTCTCGGTAATCTCGAAATAAAACTGATAAGAAATGGTGGTATGACAGTAATGGTGGAATCAGTGCTTAATACTGCCAAAAGATCCTGAAAAATGCCAAGCTCTGGGCTATTTATAGCTGATTTTGTTAGGCGGATCGCGGTCACACGTGGCACAAATCCCGAGAATATCGGATCGTATCGCAGCTTGATGAAGAATCAGTCAAATTAGCCGTTGTGGACAGGTGTCGCGATCCCCTTGAATACCGGATCGAGCAAAGGGGGAGAATCAGTCAAAGTGACAGTTGGGGACACATGTCGCTGGATCCGTGCATCTCGGATCGCCGAAGATTAGCTCGTGCTTGAACGGGTCAGAGGCTTCGCTGTGCATCAGGTGATCGGATTGGTCTATGCTGGGTAGTAGTGTATGTACGGATCGAGTTGCGTAGAAGTGGTCGTATCGCTGATGCAATAGGGGCGATTCTCTGGTGCGATCCGATGAGGGGCGATCCTCCGGGGGGCGATCCGATGAGGGGCGATCCGATGAAGGGCGATCCGATGAGGGGCGATCCTCTGGTGCGATTCGTTCCTTCGTGTACTTAAGGAACGTAGTTTCATACTTTCTTCTTGTGAGTGAACCTGGGTGGCTTGGTCAGAAAGCTAGCCAACATTTTTCCCCCTCGAAGTATATTTTATCGATGATGGAACATGCTTTGAAAGTATAGAAACGTCTTTTCATAAAGAGATGCAAATCAGTGGTAGCGTCTATCCGAAAGGCCATATCGTTTACGGAAAGCTGTTTCTTTGCTTGCTATAAATATCGGATAAATCTTTAATAGTTTCCCTGTTTATGGGACAATTCTTTACTGGGATCTTTCAGAGTCTTCATCATCGAATCTATCAGGTGCATTTTTGAATTTTCATTCCTGTCGGTCATTTATCTGTTAAGATCGCATGCGCGAGTCGCGGTCCGTTAGCGAGTCATTCGCCTCATCCTTTGGTGAGCACTTGGGCCTCTTCACGGAACGGAACGGACTTTTCTTCGAGACGTGTTGGGCTTTCATTGGCGGCCCGTTCGTATCGAGTAAAACAAAAAAAGGGAGGCGAATGGCCGCCGATTTCCCTATATAAACCAGACCTCCCTCCTCCTTTCCCTTTCTTCTTCTCTTTGTTGCCGCCGCCTCCAACTCTCTCTTCTATCCAAACACTAACTAGCAACCTCTTCTTCCGATTTAAGTTAGAAACAATAGGTAATTTATGCTTTTAAAGTTGTAACACACCTTCCTTTTCGTTTCTTTTTCCATCTGGTTGTTAAGAGGAGAAAAAGGCGAGGTTTTGCGATGTCCTATGCCCTAAGAGGTGACTAGTTGATAGGTTCGAAGGTTTAAGTTCGGAGAGGGAGAAAAGGAGGGAGGAGGAAGAAGAAGGAGTTGGTCAGTTCGACACGTGGTGGAGGTCTAATCGGCGGATCGGATCGAGGCATCAGGTCGTGGTGATGGCAGGTGGAAGGAGTGGGGTTTGGAGAACGGATCGGGTCGCGGTATTGAATGGGTTTCTTGTTCACGTGAGGACAGGGAGATGTGGATCACAATTTACATGCCACTATCTGATCCTCGCTCCATGATTCATTCTCCGCGATCCGGACCCTGATCCACGAATCGTTCTCTGCGATCCGAGTCCTAATCCATGAATCGTTCTCTGCGATCCGACCCTATTGCATGATCCAGGTTGATGAATGATCCAATGAAATTGTAAAACACATGATGCAACTTAACTCTGATATACCAATGGACAGTTAGGTTAGAGCCTTTGGGACGAACATTCCGGATTGAAATGAACAAATGCATAATCTATCAATCGAACAACGGCCAATGTCTAGATGACTTTTTTAACCTTTGTACTTTTCTTTAATGCACGCACAAGCACACACACCGGCACTTGCACACACAGGAGGGACGGGTAGTTTTAATCTAATTTCTCATGTTTCTTCGCCTAAACAGTAATGTCGGATAATCACTCCTCTTCGAGATCTAACACCGAGACGGATCCCGAGGTGTCTGAGCACCATAACCCTGAGGTCCATCCAACTAACCCAAGGGGCGAGGATTCTGGTTCCGAATACGAAGCGACGGAATCAGATCCAACTGAAAGTACTTCACTTGACGAGGAGTCTGAAGTAGACGGCCGAGCTCCTGACGAAATTCCTGGTGTACTTGGGATAGAGAAATTTACTGATTCTTTAGCATCTAAACTCGATGACATAAAGCTTAAAAGAATTTGCCTGAAACATGGGATCCCTTGGGATGATGTGAGGACACCCGTTAGCGAAGATAGACCCCACTTAGCTTCGGAAGGGTATATGGAAGTCAGCCGAATCATGTGCTTGGTAGGAGCTATTCCTCCGTTTTCTCCAATCGTCATTGAGACTTTAAAACGACTGGGTATCGCTTCGATGCAGCTTCATCCTAACGCCTACGCGGCTCTACATACTCTATATATCGCATACGCGGAGATCTTGCATACCAAACTCACATTTAAAGATTTAACATTCTTTTATCTTTTCAAGCATCGCTCCTCAGCAACACCAAATTTCTCTTTCTTCGAATCGGTGGCGAATAGGAAGGTTCTGTATGACGTATACAGCAATATAGGGGATCCCAAGTCTGATTGGTTCTATATAAAGAGACAGGCCGGGTGCTCAAGAAGATGGCTTAAATCAAGTAAACTTTAATCTTTTGACTGAATATCTTGCTTAAGAAACCGAAGCATTAACATCCCTCTTTTTTTTGTTTTAAGCAGATCACGTCTTTCCCAAGACGGAAGGCTTATTATACAATAATCGATTGTCTATTCTTCTACAAAGCAGATCCGATTTTATAAGGATCAAGAAGTGCATCACTGACGAGAATATTCATAAGCATCGCCTTCTGGATATAAGATTTGGACTTGGTGCTGGCAGCAAACCCTACAAATATGTGCCCCCAACGGAGGGAGAGCGAACATCATGGGCAACAGAAACAGCTAAATTCCATAAGAGTCCTTCTCTGATAATCATCCAGGACGACGAGGACCTGAACATATATAGAGGAGATGAGGCCCATGGTGACAAGTCCAAGAAAATCCCAGTTTCTCCGGGGGGTTTCCCTTCAAGGGCTTCTCTTCCGATCGAACCTGCTGCTCCCGATGATTTGATAGAAGAACAATATTTAAAGAGCTGAGCAAAATTCCTTTGCCCGATGATGTATACACAGAGGGGGACTTCGAAGGGGAGCCATTTTTCCCTGCTTCTCAGGAGACCACCGTTCCAATTAGGGGACAAGAAACTACTCAGATGAGCCTAACTTCAGGCCCGGGTCTGTTAGGGGGAATTATATGGGATGCACAAATCACACGCACTGTCTGACCCCACACTTTTATATCAACAGTATCCAATGTTTTAATATGCTCTTTTCTCCTTTGCAGGAAAGATGTCTCGCAGGCGGTCTTATTCTTATCGCTCTCTTCGTGAAAGCACACCCAGTCTCCATTCGAGTACCGAGCGCTCTTGCGGCCTTTCTCACAAGCCTACTTCTTCACAACCCCGGTCTCCATCAAAATCTACTTCTGGCAAGCTTTCCAGTTATCCGGTAGCTCCTGCAGGGGGAAAACAACTTCCTAAAGAGTTAACTCCTCCGAAGAGTGCACCCTCTCACAGCAGGTCGTCAAAAAGACACTATGAGCCTAAGGATAAAAGCAAGGATCCAATCAAAGATTCTGAAAAGGAGAGAAGTGACATTGTCCCTTCCATCCAGCCATAGTTGGCTGCCCCCGGGTCACGAGATTACATCCATGGTACCGAGACTCAAGGTAGGCTGGAAAAGTTGCGGGAACAATTCCCCAACATCTTCTTCGAAAGGATGACGTTTGTTTCAGCCTTGGAACCAGTCCCTAGGAACTGGGATAATGAAGTCGTCGGGCACATTCGCCATGTATCCAGGCAGTATGAAATGATGAAGAAACATGAGGTTAATCTTTTAGAAGTCATTCGAACGCTTCAAATGGAAGCACATAGATCCAAGGTGAGGATTGATAACAACGAAAGGGCCAGGACAAAGATGGAGAAGGACTTGGAAGACGCTCAATCCCAACTTGCCTTAGCGCAGAGAGATGCTGAAAATTATAAGATCGAATTGGAGAACGCTAAGAAATGCTTTCATTCGGAGCTTGACTCAAATAGTCAAGAGAAAATGGCCTTAAAGAAAGAGGTAGAAGATCTTAAAATGGCCAACATTGAGTTGAAGACAGCACAAGGCCATTTTGAAGCTGAGAGAGTTGCTTGGGAGGTAGAAAAAGCAAGTTTGAAAGAAAGTCTAGCTTTGGCTGAAGCGGAAAAGGTGATTTTAAATGATCAAGTCGCGGATGTGGAGAGGTGCGCGGCTCTCGCCGAAAAGAATGTTGAGAGTGCCATTGAAATGGCTACTGCTTCTAACAACAAGCTCCTCGAGAGAGAAAAGGATATCGAAGGGTTCGAAGAGATGATCTTTGACTTCCTCGGCCATGTCCTCAAAACCCGTAACATCTCGTGGATCCCGGATTACCACGTTACTTTAGCCAATTTATGGGATGCCATCATTGAGGGTGAGAAGCAGAGATTGGGAGTTGAAGACATTGACGAAGATGAGCTGATGAAGACCATCCTAAGGGATAACGAGCCCGAGGATCTGGCAGAAGGTCGTCGTCTAATTCAAGAAGAAATGGAGAAGGAGAGAGCCCGGGCTAAGGGCAAAAGTAAGATTGACGAAGGTTCGAGCTCAGCTGTAGAGCCCAAATCCTCCAGAGTTGAGGAGTACCATCCTGATGATCCAATAATTCCTTCGGGCCTAACTCCTGTGGTCGTCGGAGCTTCTGCAGCTAGCCTAGATGGAGGATCGGCGGAAGGTATCTCCCTTTTCTCCCCACAATTTTTCAAAACAATTGTGAGTTGTCGTCGTCTGGTAGAGCAACCAATTGAATTAATAACATGTGTTCCCCATAATACAGGTGGTGAGCCCGTCGATAAGGATGTCGAGAAGAGGAAAGAGGTAGAGAAGGTTGTCGTCTCGCCTAGCGCCGGTGTTGAGATACCGAAGCAGGCCGAGGGTACAACAGCAGAGAAGGGCGTCCTGGCACCCAATGCTGATGCTCCCAAGGATGATGAAACCATCAAGGCCTTGAAAGATATGGATGGGCGCCATATAGAGGATGAGGAGGATATCATTAGCACCAAGGAAGCTGAAGACGATGAAACTTTGGCTAACAGAAAAGCTAGGCAGGAAAAGGAGATGGCTTCAAAGAAAGTGGGACAAGAGCCTTTGAACATAGTCCCTATCTCGGAGTTTAATCCCAAAACTGGGATGGTTTTGAAACTCCAGCCCAAATCCATCAGCAAACAGCTTCATTTTGCGAACCCTGATGATTTCCCAACTTCCCTTACTGATAAAAGGAAGAGAAAGGAGGTGGAGGAGGAATCTTCTGAAGAGTCGGACGTTCCTCTCATAGACAAAAGGAAGAGAAAGAAAGGTGATCAATCCGACGCTGACAAGGCAAAGCTGGAGAAACAGAAGCAGGAGAAGAGGTCAAAGCGTAAATAGGATATTGTCGTTTGTTTATATTTTGTCTTTAGGTTTCCCACTGGCCATGAAATGTAATTGTGAGACTGGCCCTCCCTTTTGTTTTAGGTTATTTTTCACTTCGTAGGCTTGCAGTTTATAAATGAAAGTTTATCTCTCTTGCATCACCGTGTACCTGAATTCAATAAACTTTTCATGCTTAGTCATAGATCATTTGATTATAACTACAAATCAGTCAAACTATAGAAAGAAAAATTTAAAAAATTTTGTGCTGCATTAAGGTTCATGTGTATATGAATATGGCCTCCGATCAATCGTTAACGTAGCGCTTAACTAGGGCTTATTAAGGACCGACTAGCGTTGTTTGCATGTTGCCCCCTATTTCTGAATATGGGGGACTTAGAAAATCTAGCAAGATAATTGTCCTTATGGTGCTGAGTTTCCGGCACCTTTCTCAGTGCTTAACCATAGACTCTCTTATATTCTCCTAGCGGTCGCCGAGGTCAGAGTTTGATTTTAACAGTTCAGTCGCTCCCCAATCCTTCAGCGGGGCAAGAGTTCTTTCTCAGCGCTCAGTCGGAGACGCTTTTATACTCTCTCTCTCTCTCTGGAGAGTTAGAATTCGAGCTCAGCAGTTCAATCGCTCCCCGATCCTTCAGCGGGGAGGGAGCTCTTTCTCAGCGCTCAATCGGAGATGCTTTTATACTCTCTCACTCTCTGGAGAGTTAGAGTTCGAGCTCAGCAGTTCAATCGCTCCCCGATCCTTCAGCGGGGAGGGAGCTCTTTCTCAGCGCTCAATCGGAGACGCTTTTATACTTTCTCTCTCTCTCTCTCTGGAGAGTTAAAGCGCTATCAATGACATGATTTATGTAACAACCCGCAAATTCTGGGCCAGTTTAAAAATTTTATTTTGGCAATTTTAGCGAATTTTGATTATTTAAAATGAATTATTTTAAATAATATCGACAAGAAATTTATTTTGAATAGAATTCGACGTATATATTATATACGCCGTCGTTAGAATATAAATAATTATATATAATTATAACTAGAATTGAAAATGGCGCGGTAGTTCGATAATTCGATTTCAAACTTCAATTGAATGTACTGGGTGCAAAACAATCCGGATTTTAGTGAAACCAAAAACATTAGGATCTAATTGATAATATCTTTCCAACGAATCCGACCAATCGAAATTTCATAGCGGGAATCAAAAGATATGTCCAGTTGAAAATTCTGAATAGTCGCTATGGAATTCAGGCCCTTAAAAATGGACATTTTGCAAATGACCTCGGATCTCGACGAAACCAGTTTTGTTGGGTCCGCAGTGTCAAATTATTGCTAGATTCCAAATTTCATAATTTTCTGAATCAATATGTGAGCGTGGCACAGTTAAACGCGTTTGACCAGTTTTAGTTGATTTTAATCGACTGGAAAATGGCCATTTTTCAAACGGTCTCAGAATTCGACGAAGCTAGTTTTATTAGGACCGTATCATCAGTACGAAGCTAGAAAATATTTTTCTGGAATTTATTGGGTCCGTATGTGGCCCCGGTAAATTGAAATGCGCGTTCAAATTCAATATATAGATTTATATGTTGATTTTGACAAAAACTGATCGAAACAGTCGAATCAGCTTACGATACATATCCCATTGTGTTCGAAACGACAGTCGTTGGGTCCCGTTTGGGGTTGGAATAAGAAGTCAACCCTTTGGAAAATTAAATTAAAATAAATGAATTATATATATATATATTATATTACCTACCCTAATCTCTCCTTCCTCTTTAAGACTTCGGTCAAAATAAAAAAAAAATTGGAAAATCGACCCCGTGCTTCCACCCGTCCCCCGAACTCGATCGTCGTCACCTCCAGGTGGAGCGCCGCCGCACCCTAGAAGCCGGCCTCCCCATTGACGATCCCCCTCCTCCTTCTTCCTCTATTCGACGCTGCCAAACCCGCCTCGTTCAGCCCCACCCCACCGCGATTTCCTCCACGTCCAGGCCCTGCTCCGCCTTGCGCCACCTCCCCGACCTCTCTCCGACTCCACGCCGCCAGTCCATGCCCCTGCACCCACACCTCCTCCTCTGCGTTCAACGATGTAGCCCCCCTTTCCCTCTTTTTTTCTGTAAGTCCTTTTTGTTTTTTTTTGTATTTTAATTTGTTTTACTGATTCTAAGTGATTAGTTTAGTTAAACTGAAGAACATTCAGTTTAAAATCAGTTTATATAATTGGTATTATTTTTGAAATAGAATAAAGAGATGATTTTTATTATAAAGATTTGATTTTTAAATTAGAAAAGACTTGATTTTTAAAATAGAAAATATTAGATTTTTAATGGAAGAAAGACGATATTTTTAAATGGAGAAAGGCGTGATTTTTACTTATGTAGTGGATTAAAAATATGGTTTTTAGAAGGAAGAAAAATATAATTTTTATAATATAAAAAGGCGAAATCTTTATTGTAGAAAAGGTGAAAGATCTATTTTTGAAAAGGCGGAAACTTTATATAGAGAATAACGTGATAAAATAGAATTTTATCCATATAAAATAGTAAAAATATGATTTTTATATATTGAATAGCGAAGTAAAAATTCGATTTTTATATATTGAATAGCGAAGTAAAAATTCGATTTTTACATATGTAGTGGCTACAGCAACGAAGATGACAAAAATGAGATAACGATGAAGATTTCTATCAAAGAAGAGTCAAGAAGTTGGATAGCTATTTGTGAGAATTTCTCACCTTTCAATTTCTTTTTCTAGTTATATATATATATACTAGGATGCAGACGGTGCTTAGTAACACCCGACACAATCGTCCACATACCATGGACTTGTTTGTTTGATTGCAAAAATTAGTTAGATTATTTGATTGGATTGAATTGTTTGGTGAAATGAAATTTATTTGATTGATGTGTAAATGGCGTGGGCCTTCACTAGACCGGGGATAAGGCTAGGCCTTGTCCCGTTTCTAGTATCGTGCCGTTATGCCGCCGAAAATTTCTAAAATATGTTAGAAAAATAAAAATATCATTTTATTGAATAAATGAACTGAATAGAAATTCATGTGTTGAAATAAAATATTTTATCGTTAAGAATATAATTTTTAACGTGAATGTGAATAAATAAATATTCATTTACAAACCAGACGGTTTTTTTATGTACACCTATTTGAAGGACATTGTGTGACGATCCCAAAATCTGAGGGGCGGTATTAAGGATATTCATAAGGAAATAACACATTAATCATCATAGTAGAGTACAGACAATAGCAGAAACAATAAATAAAATAATTTTACATGGATATGACAGCGGAATCACAACATGTAGGAATATCAGGATAGCATAACGTGGGATATACTTAGTAAATAAAAAGGAAAGTGATCAGTCATCATCGCCAGAGGCGGAATACATACATGCAGTGAGACATAATAAGAGTATCAGTCTACATCGCCGAAGGCGGAATACATATACATATAATAAGAAATACGGAAAGTAAATCAGTCTGCATCGCCAGTGGCGGAATCATAATGTAAGTATAGTAATGGCGGAAAAAGTCAAAGTCATCTCTGTGAAGTCAGCCTCGCCATGAGCCAAAAATGTACTCTATACAGCAGTGCAGAACCAAAAACCACCTGTCACCTGTGTACTAGGCTGCCCGTGTGGCACCCGCGTTTGCAAAGTGAAACAAACAACGAGTCAGTCATGGGGACTGGTATGAGGAATCTATTTAACAGTTAAACAACAGTAAATAGCAAATCATAGGACCACGCCACTTTCGCGGAACGGGTTTACTCCGGTGATTGCTAGTGCATTTAAAACAAGGTAAATTCTTTTAAAACAACGCAATGCTTTTAGAAAGAATGAAGCCATTATAAGACTCAGGTCCCATCACACAATGCAACGCAAACCGGAGGATAGAGTTTTACCTTATAAGGGCCAAATATGCTTGATACGTATAAAGCAAAATCATTTGATATTATTACTAGTGCATATATGTTTCAAAACGAATAACATCATAAATATCAATCATAGGCGGTATAGCTACCATATACTATGTCGCCATACTAGTTCTACAATCAAGTCCGTTATTTCGTATTGGAAATTGGATTTCCGTCATGAGTCGAGGCAAGGGGCAAGCTCCTCTCCGCTTCGAGACATTCTAGCAAATGCCTCAGGACTACACACTCTGGGCAATCCTGGATTCGGCTGGGCCGGTCCTCACTTACGTTAGAGGATTAATTATGCCTGAACACACGTTTCCTGGTCCTTACAGACCTATAATCGAGGCGCCTCGCATTCCAACAACCACAAAGGTGAAAAGTAGATATATATGTCAGGGCTGGTAAGTCACTGACACCACCATAGCTAGAAAGAAACGTCGTGCTCTCCCAGCGGTCCGTATCCCGTTTTTAACTCATACCGAGGTGTGAGGCTCGCGAATCTACAAAATACACAAAGCTAGGTCACGTAGACCTTGCTTTGATCAACATCCACAAGACTTTGCTTTGCAACAGAAGCCTTGATCACAGCATCTTGGCATGCCACATAGGCAGTCCACTCCGTACGATTGATTTCCATCGATATATAACCTCTGAGCTCGTACATCTCAGAGAAGGGCGTTAAGCAAAAGAATAAATTCTCCGCCGCCAAACAGATATATATTTAACAGAGATCAATCAGTACAGAACAAAATCCAATGTCAGACACACAGTCCATTTACAAGTCCGTCCTGGGTCTGAACGAAACCGGAGGCGTCAAATTCCTCGCAAATCCGTAAAATCAACACATACGTTCAGACGACTACTACTTCCGTCCCCTTCCGGTAGCTACTCCGGTTAGGAACCTCAGTAGCGCCCATCCAACCGATGCGAAGATCGTCGGTCTTGAATCGTCTTTGCATTTTCCAATTCGAACCGCTCGATAAATTATTTGAAATGAGGGTTAGCTCGGCCTTTTCAAATAATTCACGTCATTAGAATTTAAATCGATTCATTTTAGGGTTGTATTATTCGACATCCATCTTTCGGTTATTTAGTGTTATTTTCATGTCATACACATACAACCATCAAATATCAAACAATTTAAGCACAATTGGTTTATTTGCATCCTATGTTGCTTATAACATTTTATAGCGATTTTTCGCCATTTTTATTTATTTAAAAATGGCCATATTTAATTAAACGACTTTCAGGTCGTGCCGTGGCACTGGCGCTGTTTTTCTCCTAATTTGTTTTACACATATCGGAAAATCTAACCGTTGGATTTCTACAAAGTCTATATCAGTGGGAAGATATTCCCAAAGCGAACCCAACGGTTCCAGTTTCGTGAGAATCCGACGGTCGGATCTTCCACACTAGTCGTTTGAAGTTACGGTTTCAAAATTCGAACTGCAGCGTCGTTATTCGATTTAATTTAATTATATTTATATATATATGCATATAAACGATTCTGGCGCTGTTTTTCTTTAGATTTGAATTAAACATTCCGGACAATCCAACCGTTGGATTTTTACAAGGTTGGTGCCGTTGGAAAGATATTCCCAAGGCGAACCCAGCGGTTGCGGTTTCGGGAAAATCCGATGGTCGGATTTCTCGTAATAATCGTTTCAAATTACGATTCCGAAACGCGAACTGCACGGCCTCTATTCCTTTTAATTATATTTATATATATATAAATATAGTTCATTCCACTATTTCAACTATAGTTCATTTTATAATTTCAACTTCGTTTTCACTTCAAATTTTTCACTAACGCCTTAATATTTCGAAAAATTTCGCCATAACCTCCTTTGTACGGGGAGGGGTTTGGAAATTTATTGGGCCGTATTAGGTACCCAATAAATCCTAAAAAGCATTCACATATTTATAGTGATATATTCTGGTGTTTACGGGGGAGCATGTACTGATAATCACTCCAGGGAATAAATTCCCGTCACCCCGCTTCCGTGTGGAAATAAATAGTCCATGTGCCGTATCTAATAACTAGAGCGACGTGATTATTATCAACTCCAGACCCGTGTGGGGTTTTTATTAATCTGGCAATTTATCGTTATAATTTATATAGTCTATATCAATCATCAGTTCAACCTATAGTACATAGTCATCGCCATACAAGCCTCTTTCTCGTATGGTAAATCTTCCACCTCGTCACACAAGCTCCAATTGCTTATGCGGAATATGATGAAGTATGCCTATCGTCAAGAAGTATGGCATGTAGTGTAGTTCAAAATTAATTGCTACTATCCTATGGTGTTATTTATTATTTCACACAGAATAACCAGCACTCCGCATCCAATGGCATTCACAGGAGTTGATATATAAATAAAATTGCGCAACCAACTCATCAAGGTTTACCTATTTGTCGGGCATGCAAATAATTTCTTTACTCTACAGCTAATCCATTTTTCCTGTTCAACACATGTATATATATGCAGAACCAAGCTAATAATAATGTTTCTAGTAAACTGTTATTTATTTCAACCCATGTGTATTTTTAACTAAGCGTATACATGATAAAAGAAATATTTTTATCATCAAAAATATTTATTCGACACGTGTGTATTTTTAACACTTCATATACACTATAAAAATATAGTTTTTATCGTCGATTCATTTTATTTTTAAAACATGATAACATTCAACACATGAACTTCAACTCAACGAATGAATTGCAATTCAACACATGAATATTCTATATCGTTTGTATATATATAAAAAATGTGATTTTTATCGCTAAAGCCATTTGTTTAAATTCAAATAATATTCAACACATGAATTTCAACTCAACGAGTGAATTGCAACTCAACACATGAATATTCGATATAGTTCGTATATATATAAAAATATGATTTTTATCGCTAAAGCCATTTGTTTAAATTCAAATAATATTCAACACATGAATTTCAACTCAACGAATGAATTGCAACTCAACACATGAATATTCGATATAGTTTGTATATATATAAAAATATGATTTTTATTGCTAAAGCCATTTGTCTAAATTCAAATAATATTCAACACATGAATTTCAACTCAACGAATGAATTGCAACTCAACACATGAATATTCGATATAGTTTGTATATATATAAAAATATGATTTTTATCGCTAAAGCCATTTGTTTAAATTCAAATAATATTCAACACATGAATTTCAACTCAACGAATGAATTGCAACTCAACACAAGAATATTCGATATAGTTTGTATATATATAAAAATATGATTTTTATCGCTAAAGCCATTTGTTTAAATTCAAATAATATTCAACACATGAATTTCAACTCAACGAATGAATTGCAACTCAACACATGAATATTCGATATAGTTTGTATATATATAAAAATATGATTTTTATCGCTAAAGCCATTTGTTTAAATTCAAATAATATTCAACACATGAATTTCAACTCAACGAATGAATTGCAACTCAACACATGAATATTCGCTATAGCATATGTAAATAATTTCAATGAATGAAAATTATTCTAACACATAAATATTTCAGAAAATCTCGGCAGCATAACGGTAGGGTAGTTAAAACCGGGACCGTCCCTAGTACGGCTCCTCGCTCTACCTTAAAACCTCGCGGTTTTTGACAATGGGGATCATGCATCTAGTTCGCACGCAGGCGGCATGTTTTATTTTCAATTCCACAATCCTATTCTATTTTGTTTCAACCACAAGAGGGTATTTTTCAACCACAAAGGTATTTTTCAACCATAATATCAACCACAAACAATTATTTCCAACCATTCGTCAAACCATATGATATCACGTCAATCACAAGCAATAAATATCGTCCATGGTCTGTGGACGAGGGGAGTACATATATATATATATATATATATATATAATATAATATAATAATTCACTTGCATTTCATCACAATTCAAAGCATATATGTTTCAAACAACGCTTGTATAATTTATACATCGCTAATATAACTTATACAACACATGTACATGAGGTATACAATGCGTATATAATTTACACTTCGCTTATATAATTTATACAACACGATTTCGTTCACACAAATAGTTTAGATTCCTCACATTGGTTATTGCGGTGCTAAAAATCGTAGGAAGGTCAGAAAAATCCGCGGCTTCTTCTAGAATGTAGAGAGCCTCCTTGCGGTCACGGTGTCTCCTGTTTCATCGAATTTCGTTAAAGAACGAAAAAGATATTATTTTTCAAATTTTTGCAACGCTTTATAGTGTTAAAACAATTTAAAATTATATAAGCCGTTTGTTTTCAAACCTGCTCAATTCTAGGTTTGGATTTTTCTCTTGATTCGTAGCTCTATAGGATGATCAGACTGTTGGACGTCGTCGAGGGAGGGAAGAGCTTTCCGGCGCTGGTAGTTTGAGAGGGTGCGACGGCGAATCGAGGCGGCGGCGGCTCCGGGAAGGCGACGACTTTCTCGACGTCGTTTAGGCGAAGGAGCTGACGAGAGGGGGCGGCGTTGGGTCGGATGTGGAGAGGAGGCGAAGGGTTGTCGACTGGTGGTGGTGGCGCGGCCTAGCGTCGCCTGTGGCGATCGGAAAAGGGACGAGAAGCTTCGAGCAACGTGGATCGTCCAGAGCAGGGTGGCGGCTAGGGTTCCGTAGTTTTTTTTTTAAATGAAAATTTCCTATTGGCCAGAATTTATAGAAAATTTTTAAATAGTGTTTTTGCAAACGGACTCCTTTTTAAACCCAACGACTGTCGCCCCTAGCTAAATACCCCCATTCCGGACACAATGGGATATGTTTCGTTGGCCATTTCGACTGTTACAGTCAGTTATTTTTCAAATTAAAATATAAAACATTCGATATTTAATTTAAACGTACATTTCAATTTGCCAGGGCCACAAACTGAATCGAAAAATTCCAGAAAAATAAATCTTGCTTTGTTTTGACGATACGTTCCTAACAAAACCAGTTTCGTCGAATTCTGAGCTCGTTTGAAAAACGGCCATTTTTAGGTCGACCCATTTTAACAGAATTTGACCAAACACGTTATCTTTTGCCCCGCTCACATACTAGCTTCAAAAATTACGAAATTTGAAACTTAGCAATAATTTGACATCCCGGACCCAACAAAAGTGGTTTCGTCGAATTCCGAGGTCGTATGCAAAATCTCAATTTTCAAGGGCTATATATACTATAAAGCGACCTTTCTGAAAATTCAATTGGCCATAACTTTTGATTTCCGCTATGAAATTTCGATTTTTCAGATTTGTTAGAAAGGTATTGATAAACAGATTTAAATATTTTCTGTTTCGTCAAAATCCGTTATATTTTCCACCCGGTACAGTCAGACAAAGTTTGTATTCAAAATTTCAAACGGCCATTCCATACCTAATTCTATATTTTATGGAAATAGGCTATTCAAATTATTCAGATTTCTTGGTAATAACCTAATTTAAAAAATTTTAAACTGGTTCACATTTTCCGGGTTATTACTATCTCCCCCACTTAAAACTTTTCGTCCTCGAAAAGGAAATAACAGCTAAGCAGGAAATAAAATGTAAATGCAAAGTATTGTAAAGGTACCTTGCACCGGAGTTAGTTAGAGATGTCCACTCTGCATTTGGGATAGGCTTGTTTAATGCTTTCTTCCGTTTCCCAAGTATAGTCTCTAGGATCACTACTCCACTGCACTTTGACTAAATGGATCTTTTTCCTCCTTAGCTCTCTAGTTTCTTTGCCAACTATCTTTAATGGCTCTCTCTTGAGTGCTAATTCTGGAGTTAAATGTCAATATCCTGTTGCGCTGCTTCTTCCACAATAAGGTCGGGATCATAACATGTTTTTTGAGTTGAGACACGTGGAACACATCATGTACACCAGGCAACCAATCAGGTAATGAAACCCTATATGCAAGAGTTCCAATCCGTTCAAGTATAGGAAAGGGACCAATAAATCTCGGTGCCAACTTCCCAGTCTTGCCAAATCTGATTACCCCTTGCATTGGAGAAACTCTTAAATAAACATAATCGCCAACGGTAAACGATATACCCCTTCTTCTCGCATCAGCATAACTTTTCTGTCGGCTCTGCGCGGTTTTCAATCGCTTCTTAATGAAATCGACTTTATCCGATGCTTCTCGAATCATATCGGGCCATAACACAAGTCTGTTGCCAGGTTCTACCCAACATGCGGGAGATCTGCACGGTCTACCGTATAATGCTTCAAATGGAGACATTCCCAAACTTGCTTGATAGCTATTGTTGTAAGAGAATTCGGCTAAATGCAAATGATCTTCCCATGAGCCTCCAAAACCAATAACGCAAGCCCACAATAGATCTTCTAAAATTCTATTCACCCGCTCAGTTTGGCCGTCAGTCTGAGGGTGATAAGCGGTGCTTAGATTTAATTTGGTTCCCAATTCTTCCTGGAATGCTTCCCAGAATTTGCTAGTAAACAGGGGATCTCTATCGCTGACTATATTGAGCGGCACTCCATGTAGTTTAACTATTTCTTTGAAGTAAATTTGTGCTAGACTTTGAGCCGTTCTATTGGATCAGACAGGTATAAAATGGGCAGTCTTCATGAAGCGATCTACGATTACCCATATACTGTCGTTTCCTTTTCTAGTTCGAGGTAGGCCATCGATGAAATCCATCGAAATTTGTTCCCACTTCCATCCTGGAATTTCTAATGGTTGTAATAATCCAGCCAATTTCTGCTGATCACTCTTAACTAGCTGACAAGTGGGGCATCTGCTAACATATAACGAGATATCTCTTTTCATTGACCTCCACCAGAATGTACGTTTGATATCGTTATACATTTTGCTCACACCGGGATGGATACTTAATTTGGATTTGTGGCACTCATCAAGTATTTCTCTTCTGAGCTCGGGAAGGTTTGGGATGCAAATCCTACCCTCCAATCTTAGAACTCCTTTGTCATCGAGTCGAAAACTTGTGGATTCACCTCCTTTGATTCTTTGACTGATTATTTGAATAAATTCATCGTCTTTCTGAAGAGTCGAGATCCTGTCTATTAATGAAGACGTGATGACCAAACTGGCGATGATTTCATTCTTTCTGCTGAGCGCATCTGCTACAACATTGGCTTTCCCTGGAGTGTATATAATTTCAAAATCATATGCTGCAAGGAATTCTAACCAACGCTGTTGCCTCAGGTTTAAATCTTTCTGTGTGAACAGGTATTTCAAGGATTGATGATCGGTGTATAGTTCGAATTTCTCGCCCAGTAAATACTACCTCCAGATTCTTAAAGCAAACACGATAGCTAATAACTCAAGATCATGAGTAGCATAGTTTCTTTCTTGCGGCTTTAGTTGACGGCTGGCATAAGCGATCACTTGGCCTTTTTGCATTAACACTGCGCCTAGCCCTCTAATAGAAGCATCTGTCCATACAGTGAAGTCTTGGTTACCTTCTATTATGGTCAATACTGGAGCGGTTGTCAACTTCAGTTTTAGCTCTTGGAAAGCTCCTTCACATTCGGGAGTCCATTTGAATTTCTCATGCTTCTTTGTAAGCTTTGTCAACACACCAGATATCTTTGAAAAATCCTGAATGAACTTCCGGTAGTAACTAGCCAATCCGAGAAAACTTCTAACTTCTGTGGGTGTAGCAGGTTGTTTCCAGTTCTGAATCGCGGTAATTTTGCTTGGATCTACAGCAATTCCTTCTTTTGATACGACATGGCCTAGGAATTTAACTTCGTTCTGCCAGAAGACACACTTAGAAAATTTAGCATTCAAGACATTTCTCCTTAGAATTTTCAACACTTGTTCTAAATGTTTTGCATGTTCATCTTCCGTCTTAGAGTAGATCAAAATGTCATCAATGAAGACTAGAACAAATTTATTCAATACCCCACGGAACACTCTGTTCATAAGATCAACGAAGTATGCCGGAGCGTTGCACAAGCCGAACGGCATTACTAACCATTCGTAGAATAAATCGGGACCCCTGAAGGCTGTCAAAGGAACACAATCTTCTGCTATACGTAATTGGTGGAAACCTGTAGCTAGGTCCATTCTGGAGAATACTGTTGCTCCATTTAATTGATCTAACAGATCATCTATTCGGGGCGAAGGATATTTGTTCTTCAGTGTCTGTTTATTGAGATCTCGGTAATCAACACAAAGTCTTAGAGTACCGTCTGATTTCGGGACAAATACAACTGCTGCTCCCCAAGCTGAAAAGCTCGGTCTGATTAGACCTTTCCAAAGCAATTCTCGGGTTTGACTACTTAACTCTTCTTTTTCTTTCGGAGCCATTCTTCTTATTGGATGTACTACTGGTCGGGCGCTAGGAATTAAATCTATTCTAAATTCAATTTCTCTTTGCGGCGGTAAGTTTTCTACTTCTTCAAACACATCCGCATAGTTTTTAACGACTGGTATCTTTTCTATCGAAGGGGGAATAACTTCTAAAGAAGACCAAAATTCTGTTCTATTAATTTCTGAGCCATGACATGGTATATATATAGGTCCAAGCTTCGTTTCGACTTTAACGATTCTTTCGGCACATCTAACTTCGGCCTTATATTTTGTTAACCATTCCAAACCGAGAATAACATCGAATTCCAACAAATCCATAATAATTAAGTGGATAGGAAACTTGTAACGTGAATAAGAGATAGGCACTCTGCAGTATATACTGAGACTAACAGAACCTCCTATCGGGTTTTGAACTTTAATTGGTTCCTTAAGTTTTCTTCGTTTCAATTTTAATTTATGAACAATGTTACCAGAAATGAAGCTACGTGATGCACCAGTATCAAAAAGTACAGAAATAGGAATATTTTTAATAGTAAGGGTACCTCCCAAGACATCGGGTTTACCTGATCCATCGGTGATAGCTGGCGGGGTCTTCCCGTCATAGACATGGGCCACCTGTGCATTCTGCTTCAGAGGGCAGTTCCTGCTGTAGTGCCCCTTCTTGTGGCAGTTGTAGCATTCGGCTGAGTCATCGGCCTTTGGCTTCTTTGGGGCCTTGCATACATTAGAGAAATGACCTGGCTTCCCGCAATTGTAGCAATTTCCTTTCGGTATCTTTGCAGGTTTCTGAGTAGCGGCCGCGGTAATGCTAGATTCGGGTTGATCTGTTGAAGCCTTGCGCTTATTTCCTGCTTGGCATTTAGCGCGGTCCTGGCTAGCATGTCTCTCATCCATGTCTTCGTAATTGCAAGCCATCTCTACTAGTTCTGTAAAGGAGAGTTTGATGTTGCTCATAGCTCTATCGTGGTACTTGCGCTTCAGCCCAAATATGAATCTCTTATTCTTTGCTTTGTTTGTCGTAATCAGCTCTGGAGCATAGCGCAATAGCTGGGTGAACTTATTTAAATAATCCTGAATAAAGAGGTCTCCTTGCTGGAGATTAGCAAACTGCTCTCTCATCCTCTCTAGAGCCTGTTCCGGTACAAACTTCTCTTTGAACAAAGTCTTGAACTGCTCCCAAGTCCGGATAGTACCAGCTGCATCCTCAGAGGTAATGGCATCCCACCACAGCTCTGCTTCTTCCTGAAGGAGCCCAATGCCAAGTCGGGCTTTGTTGTTAGTTCCCATACCCATGCCCTCAAAGATTTTCTCACTGGTTTTCAGCCAAGCTATAGCTTCGGTCACTGTGCCAGTGCCAGTAAAAGGTTTTCCCCCCGGATTTCTGTACCTCTTTGCTACTTTGTCAAGCTCAAAGTCTTCTGGTGCTGGTGGCGGAATAATAGGGCCCTCCACTACTACGGGGATATTTCCTCGTCCTCCTGCTGCCTTTCCTCGGCCTCCACGACCTCCTCTAGCTGCTGCTCCACGTGTAGCCATCTAAGAGTACTGTATAAGCAAGAAAAGAGTCAAGCTCACAGATTTGATAATTTTCATAGATGATAAAGTAAGGGAATACAAAGAAAGATAATGATGATGTACTGATAAAATTGTTTTGCTAATCTGCTTAGCTCATTCTAGGACATTGCTAATCCTATCTCTAATGAGCTACTCGCATTAGAACACTATTGATTCTATTCTGACAAGGTGTTTAATGTGTTAGATCCCGGAACTAAGGTTAACCAAAGCTCTGATACCAACTGTGACGATCCCAAAATCCGAGGGGCGGTATTAAGGATAATCATAAGGAAATAACACATTAATCATCATAGCAGAGTACAGACAATAGCAGAAACAATAAATAAAATAATTTTACATGGATATGACAGCGGAATCACAACATGTAGGAATATCAGGATAGCATAACGTGGGATATACTTAGTAAATAAAAAGGAAAGTGATCAGTCATCATCGCCAGAGGCGGAATACATACATGCAGTGAGACATAATAAGAGTATCAGTCTACATCGCCGAAGGCGGAATACATATACATATAATAAGAAATACGGAAAGTAAATCAGTCTGCATCGCCAGTGGCGGAATCATAATGTAAGTATAGTAATGGCGGAAAAAGTCAAAGTCATCTCTGTGAAGTCAGCCTCGCCATGAGCCAAAAATGTACTCTATACAGCAGTGCAGAACCAAAAACCACCTGTCACCTGTGTACTAGGCTGCCCATGTGAAAATAAGGGCACCCGCGTTTGCAAAGTGAAACAAACAACGAGTCAGTCATGGGGACTGGTATGAGGAATCTATTTAACAGTTAAACAACAGTAAATAGCAAATCATAGGACCACGCCACTTTCGCGGAACGAGTTTACTCCGGTGATTGCTAGTGCATTTAAAACAAGGTAAATTCTTTTAAAACAACGCAATGCTTTTAGAAAGAATGAAGCCATTATAAGACTCAGGTCCCATCACACAATGCAACGCAAACCGGAGGATAGAGTTTTACCTTATAAGGGCCAAATATGCTTGATACGTATAAAGCAAAATCATTTGATATTATTACTAGTGCATATATGTTTCAAAATGAATAACATCATAAATATCAATCATAGGCGGCATAGCTACCATATACTATGTCGCCATACTAGTTCTACAATCAAGTCCGTTATTTCGTATTGGAAATTGGATTTCCGTCATGAGTCGAGGCAAGGGGCAAGCTCCTCTCCGCTTCGAGACATTCTAGCAAATGCCTCAGGACTACACACTCTGGGCAACCCTGGATTCGGCTGGGCCGGTCCTCACTTACGTTAGAGGATTAATTATGCCTGAACACACGTTTCCCGGTCCTTACAGACCTATAATCGAGGCGCCTCGCATTCCAACAACCACAAAGGTGAAAAGTAGATATATATGTCAGGGCTGGTAAGTCACTGACACCACCATAGCTAGAAAGAAACGTCGTGCTCTCCCAGCGGTCCGTATCCCATTTTTAACTCATACCGAGGTGTGAGGCTCGCGAATCTACGAAATACACAAAGCTAGGTCACGTAGACCTTGCTTTGATCATCATCCACAAGACTTTGCTTTGCAACAGAAGCCTTGATCACAGCATCTTGGCATGCCACATAGGCAGTCCACTCCGTACGATTGATTTCCATCGATATATAACCTCTGAGCTCGTACGTCTCAGAGAAGGGCGTTAAGCAAAAGAATAAATTCTCCGCCGCCAAATAGATATATATTTAACAGAGATCAATCAGTACAGAACAAAATCCACTGTCAGACACACAGTCCATTTACAAGTCCGTCCTGGGTCTGAACGAAACCGGAGGCGTCAAATTCCTCGCAAATCCGTAAAATCAACACATACGTTCAGATGGCTACTACTTCCGTCCCCTTCCGGTAGCTACTCCGGTTAGGAACCTCAGTAGCGCCCATCCAACCGATACGAAGATCGTCGGTCTTGAATCGTCTTCGCATTTTCCAATTCGAATCGCTCGATAAATTATTTGAAATGAGGGTTAGCTCGGCCTTTTCAAATAATTCACGTCATTAGAATTTAAATCGATTCATTTTAGGGTTGTATTATTCGACATCCATCTTTCGGTTCTTTAGTGTTATTTTCATGTCATACACATACAACCATCAAATATCAAACAATTCAAGCACAATTGGTTTATTTACAACATATGTTGCTTATAACATTTTATAGCGATTTTTCGCCATTTTTATTTATTTAAAAATGGCCATATTTAATTAAACGACGTTTCAGGTCGTGCCGTGGCACTGGCGCTGTTTTTCTCCTAATTTGTTTTACACATATCGGAAAATCTAACTGTTGGATTTCTACAAAGTCTATATCAGTGGGAAGATATTCCCAAAGCGAACACAACTGTTCCAGTTTCGTGAGAATCCGACGGTCGGATCTTCCACACTAGTCATTTGAAGTTACGGTTTCAAAATTCGAACTGCAGCGTCGTTATTCGATTTAATTTAATTATATTTATATTTTTATATATAAATATAAACGATTCTGGCGTTGTTTTTCTTCAGATTTGAATTAAACATTCTGGACAATCCAACCGTTGGATTTTTACAAGGTTGGTGCCGTTGGAAAGATATTCCCAAGGCGAACCCAGCGGTTGCGGTTTCGGGAAAATCCAATGGTCGGATTTCTCGTACTAATCGTTTCAAATTATGATTCCGAAACGCGAACTTCACGGCCTCTATTCCTTTTAATTATATTTATATATATAAATATAGTTCATTCCACTATTTCAACTATAGTTCATTTTATAATTTCAACTTCGTTTTCACTTCAAATATTTCACTAACGCCTTAATATTTCGAAAAATTTCGCCATAACCTCCTTTGTACGGGGAGGGGTTTGGAAATTTATTGGGCCGTATTAGGTACCCAATAAATCCTAAAAAGCATTCACATATTTATAGTGATATATTCTGGTGTTTACGGGGGAGCATGTACTGATAATCACTCCAGGGAATAAATTCCCGTCACCCCGCTTCCGTGTGGAAATAAATAGTCCATGTGCCGTATCTAATAACTAGAGCGACGTGATTATTGTCAACTCCAGACCCGTGTGGGGTTTTTATTAATCTGGCAATTTATCGTTATAATTTATATAGTCCATATCAGTCATCAGTTCAACCTGTAGTACATAGTCATCGCCATACAAGCCTCTTTCTCGTATGGTAAATCTTCCACCTCGTCACACAAGCTCCAATTGCTTATGTGGAATATGATAAAGTATGCCTATCGTCAAGAAGTATGCCATGTAGTGTAGTTCAAAATTAATTGCTACTATCCTATGGCGTTATTTATTATTTCACACAGAATAACCAGCACTCCGCATCCAATGGCATTCACAGGAGTTGATATATAAATAAAATTGCGCAGCCAACTCATCAAGGTTTACCTATTTGTCGGGCACGCAAATAATTTCTTTACTCTACAGCTAATCCATTTTTCCTGTTCTACACATGTATATATATGCAGAACCAAGCTAATAATAATGTTTCTAGTAAACTGTTATTTATTTCAACCCATGTGTATTTTTAAATAAGCGTATACATGATAAAAGAAATATTTTTATCATCAAAAATATTTATTCGACACGTGTGTATTTTTGACACTTCATATACACTATAAAAATATAGTTTTTATCGTTGATTCATTTTATTTTTAAAAGATGATAACATTCAACACATGAACTTCAACTCAACGAATGAATTGCAATTCAACACATGAATATTCTATATCGTTTGTATATATATAAAAAATGTGATTTTTATCGCTAAAGCCATTTGTTTAAATTCAAATAATATTCAACACATGAATTTCAACTCAACGAGTGAATTGCAACTCAACACATTAATATTCGATATAGTTTATATATATATAAAAATATGATTTTTATCGCTAAAGCCAAATGTTTAAATTCAAATAATATTCAACACATGAATTTCAACTCAACGAATGAATTGCAACTCAACACATGAATATTCGATATAGTTTGTATATATATAAAAATATGATTTTTATTGCTAAAGCCATTTGTCTAAATTCAAATAATATTCAACACATGAATTTCAACTCAACGAATGAATTGAAACTCAACACATGAATATTCGATATAGTTTGTATATATATATAAAAATATGATTTTTATCGCTAAAGCCATTTGTTTAAATTCAAATAATATTCAACACATGAATTTCAACTCAACGAATGAATTGCAACTCAACACATGAATATTCGATATAGTTTGTATACATATAAAAATATGATTTTTATCGCTAAAGCCATTTGTTTAAATTCAAATAATATTCAACACATGAATTTCAACTCAACGAATGAATTACAACTGAACACATGAATATTCGATATAGTTTGTATATATATAAAAATATGATTTTTATCGCTAAAGCCATTTGTTTAAATTCAAATAATATTCAACACATGAATTTCAACTCAACGAATGAATTGCAACTCAACACATGAATATTCGCTATAGCATATGTAAATAATTTCAATGAATGAAAATTATTCTAACACATAAATATTTCAGAAAATTTCGGCAGCATAACGGCAGGGTAGTTAAAACCGGGACCGTCCCTAGTACGGCTCCTCGCTCTACCTTAAAACCTCGCGGTTTTGACAATGGGGATCATGCATCTAGTTCGCACGCAGGCGGCATGTTTTATTTTCAATTCCACATTCCTATTCTATTTTGTTTCAAACACAAGAGGGTATTTTTCAACCACAAAGGTATTTTTCAACCATAATATCAACCACAAACAATTATTTCCAACCATTCGTCAAACCATATGATATCACGTCAATCACAAGCAATAAATATCGTCCATGGTCTGTGGACGAGGGGAGTATATATATATATATAATAATTCACTTGCATTTCATCATAATTCAAAGCATATATGTTTCAAACAACGCTTGTATAATTTATACATCGCTAATATAACTTATACAACACATGTACATGAGGTATACAATGCGTATATAGTTTACACTTCGCTTATATAATTTATACAACACGATTTCGTTCACACAAATAGTTTAGATTCCTCACATTGGTTATTGCGGTGCTAAAAATCGTAGGAAGGTCAGAAAAATCCGCGGCTTCTTCTAGAATGTAGAGAGCCTCCTTGCGGTCACGGTGTCTCCTGTTTCATCGAATTTCGTTAAAGAACAAAAAAGATATTATTTTTCAAAATTTTGCAACGCTTTATAGTGTTAAAACAGTTAAAAATTATATAAGCCGTTTGTTTTCAGACCTGCTTAATTCTAGGTTTGGATTTTTCTCTTGATTCGTAGTTCTATAGGATGATCAGACTGTTGGACGTCGTCGAGGGAGGGAAGAGCTTTCCGGCGCTGGTAGTTTGAGGGGGTGCGACGGCGAATCGAGGCGGCGGCGGCTCCGGGAAGGCGACGACTTTCTCGACGTCGTTCAGGCGAAGGAGCTGACGAGAGGGGGCGGCGTTGGGTCGGATGTGGAGAGGAGGCGAAGGGTTGTTGACTGGTGGTGGTGGCGCGGCCTAGCACCGCCTGTGGCGATCGGAAAAAGGACGAGAAGCTTCGAGCAACGTGGATTGTCCAGAGCAGGGTGGCGGCTAGGGTTCCGTAGTTTTTTTTTAAATGAAAATTTCCTATTGGCCAGAATTTATAGAAAATTTTTAAATAGTGTTTTTGCAAACGGACTTCTTTTCAAACCCAACGACTGTCGCCCCTAGCTAAATACCCCCATTCCGGACACAATGGGATATGTTTCGTTGGCCATTTCAACTGTTACAGTCAGTTATTTTTCAAATTAAAATATAAAACATTCGATATTTAATTTAAACGTACATTTCAATTTGCCAGGGCCACAAACTGAATCGAAAAATTCCAGAAAAATAAATCTTGCTTTGTTTTGACGATACGTTCCTAACAAAACTAGTTTTGTCGAATTCTGAGCTCGTTTGAAAAACGGCCATTTTTAGGTCGACCCATTTTAACAAAATTTGACCAAACACGTTATCTTTTGCCCGCTCACATACTAGCGTCAAAAATTACGAAATTTGAAACTTAGCAATAATTTGACATCCCGGACCCAAAAAAAGTGGTTTCGTTGAATTCCGAGGTCGTATGCAAAATCTCAATTTTCAAGGGCTATATATACTATATAGCGACCTTTCTGAAAATTCAATTGGCCATAACTTTTGATTTCCGCTATGAAATTTCGATTTTTCAAATTTGTTAGAAAGGTATTGATAAACAGATTTAAATATTTTCAGTTTCGTCAAAATCCGTTATATTTTCCACCCGGTACAGTCAGACAAAGTTTGTATTCAAAATTTCAAACCGCCATACCATACCTAATTCTATATTTTATGGAAATAGGCTATTTAAATTATTCAGATTTCTTGGTAATAACCTAATTTAAAAATTTTAAACTGGTTCACATTTTCCGGGTTATTACACAATGATTAGGATGATAAATTTTACACATCGCCCAACTGCACAAATAAAATCGGTGTTTGATTGTTTGAAACCCCACACGGGTATTGGGATGATATTTGAAGTACACTAATCCCGATTGTTTAGTTGTATGTCGATCGATTGATTGACAGGCTGTTATAAGCGTTAGATATCTATATTTGATGCTTATACAGTGTAGTGCACTTTGGTTGATGGTTGATTAATTTTCAATGCTATTATATAAGTGTGTTGTAGAAAATCCATATAGTTAACGCTATATGGTAATTGATTGGGCCTCATTCCAATTTGAAAAATAAGGAATATTATAAAATAAAGGTTCATGTGTTGACAATACTCATCCGTTGAGAATAGTCATGTGTTGAACGAAATATTTTAATAATAAAATTTTATATCTTTAACATTATAAAATAAAGGTTCATGTGTTGACAGTACTCATCCGTTGAGATTAGTCATGTGTTGAACGAAATATTTTGATAATAACGACTATTTTGAAAAAGAAATATTTGAAATAGAATATTTGAAAATAGAAATATATGAAGCCGTGTTGATTAGATTGACGCCATTTTGACGTGAACGATATTTATATCGATTTTATTCATTTGAATTGAATCGAATAGAAAACTAATTTGAATTGAAGCGAATAGAAAACGACTTTGGAATTGAATTTAATTGAAAACGAATTCAAATTGAATTGAAAGTGAATTGAAATGAATTCAAATTGAATTGAAATTTGAATTGAATAGAAATGAATTTTAAAACAAATTTATAAAGAAGAATTCAATTTTGATTTGAATTGAAATGGAAGTTGAAATTGTTTTTGAAACGAATTTAAAACTATTTATATAATTCGTTTTAAATAGAAATCGATGAAATATATATAATATATATTATATATATTATTTAATGGCCTGAATAGAACGCGCCGCGCCGCGGCAGTTCGCGAATTTCGACCATTGACTTCGAACGGATATTGCGGGAGATCCGACCGTCGGATTCTCCTAAAACCAGAAACGTTGGGTTCGTATCGAAAAGAGCTTTCTAACGAATATTAGAAATTTGAAATCTAACGGTTGGATTTGGAGTTATGTCCAAATCAAGTTCGAAAAAGGTCGCTGTAAGTGCAGTTCGATGGCCATTGATGGAAATCGAATGTACAGGCCTTGATAAAATTATTAAAAATAGTAATAATTTGTGTAAAATTAGAAGAAATGATTTGGGAAGAATTGGGATGAAAAACTCCATATTTGAAAAAATAAAAATAGATTTTTATCGAAATGAACTAGTTTTGAACTAGAATTATAATTCTATTTATTTTTAAATAAATAAATTGAATTTGAAAAGGGTTTTAAAAATAACCAGAATTTCCAATGATTGCATTGGAGTGGATTTGAATCGAAATTGTCTTCGGAATATTTCGATGTTGGAATTCGTGATTATACGGATGTTGTTATGAAAATTTGAAAGATATATATTTATATCGTTATCTCCAATACGACATTTGTTAATCGTAGAATTTGATATTGAATATAAGCCGATATATTTTCTATTCAGAGCCTTGTATTTAATATCAAATGTGATTTGGGTTTGTCGTGAATGGTGTCTTCATTAACACTGTTCTTGAATCCAGATGAGAAAAAGATTGAATCTTTTTATTTAGATTTAATGAAGTGTACTAATTAAATAATATTTAATTGAATTGATATTGATTTTTGGGTTTATCGTGAATAGTGTTTTTAAATAACACTTGTTCTTTAACCCGATAATTAATGTGATGTGATTTTGGGTTTATCGTGAACCGTGTTTTAAATGACACTGATTCTTTAACCCTGTTAGCGATTAAAACTAAGTGTAGTTTTAATGAATCTTTAATTAGATTGAAATAATCGAAATGGAGTATCACCAGTTTTGCTCCAGACGTTAGTTAAATCTTTAATTAGATTTGAACGTGAAATGGTAATTGAACTTACCGATAACACCGTGGTGTTAGATATGAAGTACTACCAGTTTTACTTCATGAGATGAATAGGTTGGGATTGGAAATCAAAACAAATGATTACTTCGGTAAGGTTCGTTAATCCCGACTAGTTGAATCGAAATTCAAAAGAAGATTTGAGAATAAATTTTAATGATTTATCTTGGATAAAATTAATGGGAACCTTTCCCTATGAATGTGAAATTTAGAAACGAACTGTCGGTTAGCTAAGAAGAATGGTTTTCTGGATATTGATCTAATGGTGGTTTAAGCCTTCGGGGTTAATATTTGGGAAATTATTCTCTTGATTAATTTACGGTTAGTGACTGATGAATTGGAATGAGGCGTATGTTGTGTTTGTGTAACACTTATTTAAAATATACGCGAGTTATTTGGAAAGACCGGGTTTATCCCATTCTGAATAACTGATACGACGATAAGTCGAAGATGAAGACGGTGGTTGAAGACCAGAAGTCTTCACGTCGTTTGGGTGATTACTGATGATCTTGATTGTGCTGTACACCCAAGAATATGGAAACAGTTGGTGATCGTCCAGACGTACTTGGAGATCGATGGATATGCGGGGTACTAGGTGCCTCCGGTTTCGTTCAGACCCAGAACGGACTTGTAAATGGACTGTGTGTCTGACATTGGATTTTAGTCTGTGTGATTGATTTCTACTAAATATATATCTGTTTGGCGGCGGAGAATTTATTCTCTTACTTAACGCCCTTCTCTGAGACGTACGAGCTCAGGGGTTATATATTGATGGATATCAATCGCATGGAGTGAATTGCCTGTGTGGCATGCTAAGATGCAAATGATCAAGGCTTCTATTGAAAAGCAAAGTCTTGTGGTTGATGATCGAAGCACGGCCTTTGTGGCGTTGCTTTGTGTAACGTTTACTTCGCGAGTTTCGCACCCGGTTGTGAACCAAAAACGGGAGAGGACCTCAGGGAGGGCATGCGTTTCTTTCTAGCTAGGGTGGTGTCAGTGACCTACCAGCCCTGACATTTATATACTTTTCACCTGTGTGGTTGTTGTTGTTGCCAGGTGCCTCGGTTTGATCGGACGATCCGGGTCCGATGGAGTCATTCGTTGGCTCATTTACGCCCCATAGGGCGGGGGAACGCATGTTCAGGGTTTAAGTTTAATCCACATCGGTGGACCGGCCATGACGATCCAAGGGTCACTTGAGCTCTGATCCTGAGACTCGGGCTAGACAGTCTCGAATCGGTTGAGGACTATCTTTTGCCTCTGTTCATAGATGGAAACCCAATTTCCAAATACGTGACTTTGCGATTTTGATTGTATAACCTATATATGGCGACATAGTGGTATGGGGCATTCATGCCGCCTATGATTGATACTTATGATTTGAAGTTGTTTTATACACTATGCACTTATAGTAGTATCAAATGATTTGTTTTAAACGTATCAAGCATTCTTGGCTATTATAAGGTAAATACCCTATCCCCCGGCTTGCGTTGCATTGTGTGATAGGACCTGGGTCTTATAATAGCTTCATTTTTCCTTACTTAGCATTGCGCTATTGGTTTTACGCACTGGTATTCTTGGGAGGAAACCCGTTCCGTGTTATACGGCGTGGTCTCTTGATTTACCTAACTTTAAAATAAAGATTAACTGTTTTAGTTCTCACACCAGTCACATGACTGACCTGGAGTTTATTGTTTTAACCTAAACTCTGGGTGCCCCTATTTTGACATGGGCAGCTAGTAGTTTTGGTTTTGCAGATTTATATTCACAGGATCCTGGCTTATAGCTGGAATGATATCCGGAAAGCTTTGTATCCGTATATCTCTTTCTAGTTGTGTATTGTACTATTTTCCGCTGCTATGTATTTAAATGTAATTTAAATCTCTGATATTTCTGTGTAATATTTATGCATACTCTGTATATTCTTGTATTCTGATGCCTTGTTGTAATATACAATGAAATGTTCTTCCGTCTGCGTTCTTTTTTGTCGTGTTCTCAAAACGATAGGGCGTTTCGACCGGTCTGGGTCGGTTTAGCGACTGGTTCGGACCGAGCGAAATTCCTTCTCATCACAGTTGGTATCAGAGCTTTGGTTTACAGAGCTCGAGAACAAGGCACATTAGAACCATACGAAAGAATTCATTAGATATTGGATTAGTAATATCCAATGAGAATGACTCGTTAGAGATGGGATCAGTAGTATCCTAGAACGAGTGTGAAGAGTAAAATTTCAAAGTGAAAACAAGTTTGGTTTTGAAAATTTAAATCAACTATTCGTATTTGATTATTTATTTGTATTGATTTGGACAGTCCAGTATATAAAGAATTTGCATATACGCCTTGCAAACGTATATTCAAAGTTTTAATATATTGGATAGATATAGCATCACACTCTAGTCGCCCGGAGATGATTTTGATGATGGAGCTCCATCATTAGAATTTATATTCGAGTGACGAACGTGTAATAACTATATACTTCCTATTGACTGGTGTGAGAACCAAAATTAGATAAGGCTTATTGTTGTGATTTGGCATCAAAAAAATCTGATTTTTGACTATATATCAAAGTTATGCATTTGAAAAACTCTAATTCACAAATTGATTGATGGTTGTATTGTTTGATTATTGTTTGAATAATTAAAATTTGAACCATTTAGTTCATTTGAATCAAATATTGAAGATTATTGAAAATTGGTCGCATTTGCTTGCATATACATATACTTATATTGAACAGGTCATAGCAAGGAGGCTAGAGCAGAGAATAAAATTTGTTTGCCCGACAAATAGGTACATGTTTACTACATAATTTACTGTTTTGTTTGGGTGATGATGATTTTATGAGCCTATGGGCTAGCAACTTGGCTTTTTCTTTTTCTTTTTGAGATTAGAAGGACCGGGGAAGCTATTTGAGATTTCCCGATGCTCCCATTGCAGGGGAGGTTATGGCGAAATTTTTCGAAAATTTAGGGTGTTAGCCAAATTTTTGAGAAATTGGAAAGGCTTTTAGAAACTGAAAAGTTGAAGAACTTAAGCCGTAATGAAAACAATGAAGGTTGAGTTGGTTAGAAAACAACTTTCGGCTTCGTTCCTTTTTGAGGACGAAAAGTTTTAAGTGGGGGAGATTGTAACAACCCGCAAATTCTGGGTCAGTTTAAAATTTTTATTTTGGCAATTTTAGCGAATTTTGATTATTTAAAATGAATTATTTTAAATAATATCGACAAGAAATTTATTTTGAATAGAATTCGACGTATATATTATATACGCCGTCGTTAGAATATAAATAATTATATATAATTATAAATAGAATTGAAAATGGCGCGGTAGTTCGATAATTCGATTTCAAACTTCAATTGAATGTACCGGGTGCAAAACAATCCGGATTTTAGTGAAACCAAAAACATTAAGATCTAATTGATAATATCTTTCCAACGAATCTGACCAATCGAAATTTCATAGCGGGAATCAAAAGATATGTCCAGTTGAAAATTCTGAATAGTCGCTATGGAATTCAGGCCCTTAAAAATGGACATTTTGCAAATGACCTCGGATCTCGACGAAACCAGTTTTGTTGGGTCCGCAGTGTCAAATTATTGCTAGATTCCAAATTTCATAATTTTCTGAATCAATATGTGAGCATGGCTCAGTTAAACGCGTTTGACCAGTTTCAGTTGATTTTAATCGACTTGGAAATGGCCATTTTTCAAACGGTCTCAGAATTCGATGAAACTAGTTTTGTTAGGACCGTATCGTCAATACGAAGCTAGAAAATATTTTTCTGGAATTTATTGGGTCCGTATGTGGCCCCGGTAAATTGAAATGCGCGTTCAAATTCAATATATAGATTTATATGTTGATTTTGACAAAAACTGATCGAAACAGTCGAATCAGCTTACGATACATATCCCATTGTGTTCGAAATGGGGGTAATTAGCTAGGGACGACAGTCGTTGGGTCCCGTTTGGGGTTGGAATAAGAAGTCAACCCTTTGGAAAATTAAATTAAAATAAGTGAATTATATATATATATATATATTATATTATATTACCTACCCTAATCTCTCCTTCCTCTTTCAGACTTCAGTCAAAAAAAAAAAAAAAAAAAAAAAAAATTGGAAAACCGACCCCGTGCTTCCACCCTTCCCCCGAACTCGATCGTCGCCACCTCCAGGTGGAGCGCTGCCGCACCCCAGAAGCCGGCCTCCCCATTGACGATCCCCCTCCTCCTTCTTCCTCTATTCGACGCTGCCAAACCCGCCTCGTTTAGCCCCACCCTACCGCGATTTCCTCCACATCCAGGCCCTGCTCTGCCTCGCGCCACCTCCCCGACCTCTCTCCGACTCCACGCCGCCAGTCCACGCCCCTGCACCCACACCTCCTCCTCTGCGTTCAACGATGTAGCCCCCCTTTCCCTCTTTTTTTCTGTAAGTCCTTTTTTTTGTATTTTAATTTGTTTTACTGATTCTAAGTGATTAGTTTAGTTAAACTGAAGAACATTCAGTTTAAAATCAGTTTATATAATTGGTATTATTTTTGAAATAGAATAAAGAGATGATTTTTATTATAAAGATTTGATTTTTAAATTAGAAAAGACTTGATTTTTAAAATAGAAAAGATTAGATTTTTAAAGGAAGAAAGACGATATTTTTAAATGGAGAAAGGCGTGATTTTTACTTATGTAGTGGATTAAAAATATGGTTTTTAGAAGGAAGAAAAATATAATTTTTATAATATAAAAAGGCGAAATCTTTATTGTAGAAAAGGTGAAAGATCTATTTTTGAAAAGGCGGAAACTTTATATAGAGAATAGCATGATAAAATAGAATTTTATCCATATAGCATAGTAAAAATATGATTTTTATATATTGAATAGCGAAGTAAAAATTCTATTTTTATATATTGAATAGCGAAGTAAAAATTCGATTTTTACATATGTAGTGGCTACAGCAACGAAGATGACAAAAATGCGATAACGATGAAGATTTCTATCAAAGAAGAGTCAAGAAGTTGGATAGCTATTTGTGAGAATTTCTCACCTTTCAATTTCTTTTTCTAGTTATATATATATATATATACTCGGATGCAGACGGTGCTTAGTAGCACCCGACACAATCATCCACAGACCATGGACTTGTTTGTTTGATTGCAAAAATTAGTTAGATTATTTGATTGGATTGAATTGTTTGGTGAAATGAAAGTGATTTGATTGATGTGTGAATGGCGTGGGCCTTCACTAGACCGGGGATAAGGCTAGGCCTTGTCCCGTTTCTAGTATCGTGCCGTTATGCCGCCGAAATTTTCTAAAATATGTTAGAAAAATAAAAATATCATTTTATTGAATAAATGAACTGAATAGAAATTCATGTGTTGAAATAAAATATTTTATCGTTAAGAATATAATTTTTAACGTGAATGTGAATAAATAAATATTCATTTACAAACCGGACGGTTTGTTTATGTACACCTATTTGAAGGACATTGATTGGGATGATAAATTTTACACATCGCCTAACAGCACAAATAAAATCGGTGTTTGATTGTTTGAAACCCCACACGGGTATTGGGATGATATTCGAAGTACACTAATCCCGATTGTTTAGTTGTATGTCGATCGATTGATTGACAGGCTGTTATAAGTGTTAGATATCTATATTTGATGCTTATACAGTGTAGTGCACTTTGGTTGATGGTTGATTATTTTTCAATGCTATTATATAAGCATGTTGTAGAAAATCCATATAGTTAACGCTATATGGTAATTGATTGGGCCTCATTCCAATTTGAAAAATAAGGAATATTATAAAATAAAGGTTCATGTGTTGACAATACTCATCCGTTGAGATTAGTCATGTGTTGAATGAAATATTTTAATAATAAAATTTTATATCTTTAACATTATAAAATAAAGGTTCATGTGTTGACAGTACTCATCCGTTGAGATTAGTCATGTGTTGAACGAAATATTTTGATAATAACAACTATTTTGAAAAAGAAATATTTGAAATAGAATATTTGAAAATAGAAATATATGAAGCCGTGTTGATTAGATTGACGCCATTTTGACGTGAACGATATTTATATCGATTTTATTCATTTGAATTGAATCGAATAGAAAACCAATTTGAATTGAAGCGAATAGAAAACGACTTTGGAATTGAATTTAATTGAAAACGAATTCAAATTGAATTGAAAGCGAATTGAAATGAATTCAAATTGAATTGAAATTTGAATTGAATAGAAATGAATTTTAAAACGAATTTATAAAGAAGAATTCAATTTTGATTTGAATTGAAATGGAAGTTGAAATTGTTTTTGAAACGAATTTAAAACTATTTATATAATTCGTTTTAAATAGAAATCGACAAAATATATATAATATATATTATATATGTTATATAATGGCCTGAATAGAACGCGCCGCGCCGCAGTAGTTCGCGAATTTTGACCATTGACTTCGAACGGATATTGCGGGAGATCCGACCGTCGGATTCTCCTAAAACCGGAACCGTTGGGTTCGTATCGAAAAGAGCTTTCTAACGAATATTAGAAATTTGAAATCTAACGGTTGGATTTGGAGTTATGTCCAAATCAAATTCGAAAAAGGTCGCTGTAAGTGCAGTTCGATGGCCATTGATGGAAATCGAATGTACAGGCCTTGATAAAATTATTAAAAATAGTAATAATTTGTGTAAAATCATAAGAAATGATTTGGGAAGAATTGGGATGAAAAACTCCATATTTGAAAAGATAAAAATAGATTTTTATCGAAATGAACTAGTTTTGAACTAGAATTATAATTCTATTTATTTTTAAATAAATAAATTGAATTTGAAAAGGGTTTTATAAATAACCAAAATTTCAAATGATTGCATTGGAGTGGATTTGAATCGAAATTGTCTTCGGAATATTTCGATGTTGGAATTCGTGATTATATGGATGTTGTTATGGAAATTTGAAAGATATATATTTATATCGTTATCTCCAATACGACATTTGTTAATCGTAGAATTTGATATTGAATATAAGCCGATATATTTTCTATTCAGAGCCTTGTATTTAATATCAAATGTGATTTGGGTTTGTCGTGAATGGTGTCTTCATTAACACTGTTCTTGAATCCAAATGAGAAAAAGATTGAATCTTTTTATTTAGATTTAATGAAGTGTACTAATTAAATAATATTTAATTGAATTGATATTGATTTTTGGGTTTATCGTGAACAGTGTTTTTAAATAACACTTGTTCTTTAACCCGATAATTAATGTGATGTGATTTTGGGTTTATCGTGAACCGTGTTTTAAATGACATTGATTCTTTAACCCTGTTAGTGATTAAAACTAAGTGGAGTTTTAATGAATCTTTAATTAGATTGAAATAATTGAAATGGAGTATCACCAGTTTTGCTCCAAACGTTAGTTAAATCTTTAATTAGATTTGAACGTGAAATGGTAATTGAATTTACCGATAACACCGTGGTGTTAGATATGAAGTACTACCAGTTTTACTTCATGAGATGAATAGGTTGGGATTGGAAATCAAAACAAATGATTACTTCGGTATGGTTCGTTAATCCCGACTAGTTAAATCGAAATTCAAAAGAAGATTTGAGAATAAATTTTAATGATTTATCTTGGATAAAATTAATGGGAACCTTTCCCTATGAATGTGAAATTTAGCAACGAACTGTCGGTTAGCTAAGCAGAATGGTTTTCTGGATATTTATCTGATGTTGGTTTCGGCCTTCGGGGTTAATATTTGGGAAATTATTCTCTTGATTAATTTACGGTTAGTGACTGATGAATTGGAATGAGGCGTATGTTGTGTTTGTGTAACACTTATTTAAAATATACGCGAGTTATTTGGAAAGACCGGGTTTATCCCATTCTGAATAACTGATACGACGATAAGTCGAAGATGAAGACGGTGGTCGAAGACCAGAAGTCTTCACGTCGTTTGGGTGATTACTGATGATCTTGATTGGGCTGTACACCCAAGAAGACGGAAACAGTTGGTGATCGTCCAGACGTACTTGGAGATCGATGGATATGCGGGGTACTAGGTGCCTCCGGTTTCGTTCAGACCCAGAACGGACTTGTAAATGGACTGTGTGTCTGACATTGGATTTTAGTCTGTGTGATTGATTTCTACTAAATATATATCTGTTTGGCGGCGGAGAATTTATTCTCTTGCTTAACGCCCTTCTCTGAGACGTACGAGCTCAGGGGTTATATATTGATGGATATCAATCGCATGGAGTGAATTGCCTGTGTGGCATGCTAAGATGCAAATGATCAAGGCTTCTGTTGAAAAACAAAGTCTTGTGGTTGATGATCGAAGCACGGCCTTTGTGGCATAGCTTTGTGTAACGTTTACTTCGCGGGTTTCACACCCCGGTTGTGAACCAAAAACGGGAGAGGACCTCAGGGAGGGCATGCGTTTCTTTCAAGCTAGGGTGGTGTCAGTGACCTACCAGCCCTGACATTTATATACTTTTCACCTGTGTGGTTGTTGCTGTTGCGAGGCGCCTCGGTTTGATCGGACGATCCGGGTCCGATGGAGTCATTCGTTGGCTCATTTACGCCCCATAGGGCGGGGGAACGCATGTTCGGGGTTTAAGTTTAATCCACATCGGTGGACCGGCCCAGACGATCCAAGGGTCACTCGAGCTCTGATCCTGAGACTCGGGCTAGACAGTCTCGAATCGGTTGAGGACTATCTTTTGCCTCGGTTCATAGATGGAAACCCAATTTCCAAATACGTGATTTTGCGATTTTGATTGTATAACCTATATATGGTGACATAGTGGTATGGGGCATTCATGCCGCCTATGATTGATACTTATGATTTGAAGTTGTTTTATACACTATGCACTTCTAATAGTATCAAATGATTTGTTTTAAACGTATCAAGCATTCTTGGCTATTATAAGGTAAAAATCCTATTCCCCGGCTTGCGTTGCATTGTGTGATAGGACTTGGTTCTTATAATAGCTTCATTTTTCTTTACTTAGCATTGCACTGTTGGTTTTATGCACTGGTATTCTTGGGAGGAAACCCGTTCCGTGTTATACGGCGTGGTCCCTTAATTTACCTAACTTTAAAATAAAGATTAACTGTTTTAGTTCTCATACCAGTCACATGACTGACCTGGAGTTTATTGTTTTAACCTAAACTCTGGGTGCCCCTATTTTGACACGGGCAGCTAGTAGTTTTGGTTTTGCAGATTTATATTCACAGGATCCTGGTTTACAGCTGGAATGATATCCGGAAAACTTTGTATCCGTATATCTCTTTCTAGTTGTGTATTGTACTATTTTCCGCTGCTATGTATTTAAATGTAATTTAAATATCTGATATTTCTGTGTAATATTTATGCATACTCTGTATATTCTTGTATTTTGATGCCTTGTTGTAATATACAATGAAATGTTCTTCCGTCTGCGTTCTATTTTGTCGTGTTCTCAAAACGATAGGGCATTTCGACCGGTCTGGGTCGGTTTAGTGACTGGTTCGGACCGAGCGAAATTCCTTCTCGTCACAATTTACTTTATCGCACCCTCAAAGTTTTGACTGGTGATTGATTTCATTCTGATGGAAGGCACCTATAATTATATGCTTCTAGGATCGTTGCATTATTCACAACAATTTCCATAAAAATAGAAAGGCAGATAAATAATAGTGCAATAAAGGTAAACGACACACAATATTTTTATAGTGGTTCGGTCAAATCATGACCTACGTCTACTTTATAATTTTTTGCTTTTAAGAAATCGGACTATTCTAGGCAAGTCGTGCCTTGTACATGCTTCTTAACAAAGCAAAAGAACAGATTTGACATCTTTACGTTAGGTACGGCTGTAAATGTTGGGCATTCCACACTCTGGGGATTTCCCTTCCATCTACGGTTGCTAGCTTGAAGGTTCCATTATCAAGCTTGCACAGAATGGAGTATGGTCCTTCCCACTTCGCACCCATATGAGTTGGGGCTGGAAAGACACGCTTCAGAACCAAGTCTCCGGGTTCCAAAGTTCGGGCTCGAACCTTTTTGTTGTAGTATCGGGCGACCGTTTGTTTGCATCTCAAGGCATGCAGGTCTGCTTCGTCCCTCTTTTCTTCGATCATATCCAGGGATTCAAGGAGCAATTCGTTATTAGTCATCGGATCGTAATAAATCACTCGGTGAGAAGGTACTTTTATCTCAACCGGGATGACCGCTTCTGCTCCAAAAGCAAGGGAGAAGGGGCTATGTCCTGTTGCCGATTTATACGTTGTCCTGTAGGCCCATAGCGCTAAGGGTAATTCATCAGCCCACATGGCTCTGGCCCGCTTCAGTCTTCTTTTCAGAATGGACTTAGTCACTTTATTCGCCGCTTCGACTTGTCCGTTCGATTGCGGGTGCGCCACAGAGGTGTACCGTTTCTCAATGTGGTATTTCTGGCAGAAGTTTCTGAATTCAGTGCTATCGAACTGAGTTCCGTTATCAGTTATCACAATCTTTGGAATCCCAAATCGATAGATGATGTTTCTAACGACAAAATTGATCACTCGTTTGGTTGTGATTGTAGTCAGTGGTTCAACCTCGACCCACTTAGTGAAATAATCTACGGCTTCAATAGCGAACTTCGCTCCGCCCCTAGCCATGGGGAGACTTCCGATGATATCAATTACCCACATAGCGAAAGGCCATGGGCTCGTCATAGTTTTTAACTGATTAGGAGGTGCTCTAGGTATCTTTGAAAATCTCTGGCACGCATCACACCGTCGTGCGTATTTCGCCGCATCCTTGTTTATGGTAGGCCAGAAATAACCATGCCGCAACACCTTTTTTGCCAATGTTTGCCCTCCAGTGTGATCGCCGCATTCACCTTCGTGTACCTCCTGCAGCACACGCTTGATGTCTTCATGAGCTATACACCGAAGAAGAGGCATCGAACTCCGCCTTGCAGAACGTATCGGGCAGCTTTACGAATTACTTTACGCCTCTCGCTTTTCTTGGTCGGAAGCGCTCCATTCATCAAGAAATTCTTTAGAGGGGTCATCCATGACTCCCTTTCTGGTTCCGTCTCTAGTACTGGATCAATTTCCATCTGATCTATACTATAAGACCGAAGTACTTCAACTGGGGCTAGCCCGGTCTCTTCAGGATCGTTAGAGCTAGCCATCTTCGCCAACTTATCTGCCTGCTGATTCTCAGACCGCGGAATATGAGATATGCTGTAGGGATCGAAGCTGTTCAGCAACTCCTTCACTTTCTCCAAGTATAAGATCAATCTTGCATTTTTGGCTTGGAATTTTCCAGTAACCTGGCTCATAACCAACTTGGAGTCGCAAAAGATGTCCAGCTTTGTGACTTCCAACTCCTTTGCGATCCTTAGTCCGGCTATCAGGGCTTCATATTCGGAGTCGTTGTTAGTGGCGTGAAACTCCATCCGGATAGCATAGGATATCAGCCATTTCTCGGGAGTTTCAAGCACTACTCCAGCGCCAGCTCTCTTGTCATTCCTGGCGCCATCAGTATACAACCTCCAGGCACTGGGGTCGAGAAGTAATTTTGAGGGGTCAACTTCTTCGTTTGCTATATCTTCCCCCGAGACGGTAAACTCTGCTATGAAGTCGGCTATCACTTGCCCCCGAATCGACCGCCGGGGATGAAAGTTCAGATCAAATTGACTTAACTCAATGTTCCATTTGAGTAATCTTCTAGACACCTCTGATCTCTATAGAACTTGCTTGAGTGGATGATCAGTGTATACGGTAATGGGATGCGCCTAAAAATAATGTCGAAGCTTTCTAGAGGCGATCAGCAAACTATACGCCAACTTTTCTATCCTTAGATAATTACGCTCTGCTGCCGTCAATTTTTTGCTCACGTAATACACAGGTCTTTGGACCTTATCTTCTTCTCTTACCAATGCTGAGCTGATCGCGTGGGACGATACTGCCAAGTACACGAATAAGTCCTCATGATCCATCGGCTTAGATAGTATCGGAGGTTTCTCCAGGTGTCTTAGCAAGTTCTGAAACGCTTCTACACAGTCGGGCGTCCATTTGAAGTGGCGTTTTCCTCGCTTTATCAATTCGAAGAATGGGATGCATTTGTCCGTAGCTCTGGAGATAAATCTGCTTAGTGCGGCTACTTTCCCTGTAAGGCTTTGCACATCTTTAATTTGCCTAGGTTCCTGAATGTCTCTGATTGCTGCGATCTGGTCTGGATTAATCTCAATCCCACGAGAACTGACGATGAATCCCAAGAATTTTCCGGAGGCGACCCCGAATGAACATTTTGTTGGGTTGAGTTTCATCCCGTACTTTCGAAGAATGCTGAATATCTATGCCAAGTCCGCAGTGTGAATGGAGGATTGCCTGGACTTAACCAACATGTCGTCGACGTATACTTCCATTGTCTTCCCGATCTGGTTATATAACATTCTTTTCACTAACCGTTGATATGTAGCGCCTGCATTCTTCAAGCCAAAGGGCATTACTACATAGCAATATAATCCCAGATCCGTAATAAAACTAGTGTGTTCTTGATCTGGAACGTGCATTGGAATATGGTAATATCCTGAATAAGCGTCCATGAAGGAGAGGAGTTCATGACCCACCGTTGAGTCCACCAACTGATCGATCCTGGGTAACAGAAAGCTGTCTTTTGGGCAGGCTTTATTCAAGTCCGAGAAATCGATACACGTTCGCCACTTCCCGTTAGCCTTCTTCACCAGGACTTGATTTGAAATCCAGTCTGGGTAGATTGAGTCTCTGATAAATCCATTACTCTTTAGCTTTCCAACTTCTTCTTTTAAGGCAGCGGACCTCTCTGGGCCCAGCATTCGCCTTTTTTGTTTTACCGGAGGATGTTTAGGGTTAATGCTTGATGAATGGCTCATGATTGAAGGAGATATCCCGCACATGTTTGCGTGGGTCCAAGCAAATACATCCAAATTATTTTTTAAGAAATTCATTAGTTCTTTAGATAAATTCGGATTTAACTGGGATCGAATCTTAAGGACCTTCTCTAGGTCACCATCATCGATCGGTACATCCATAGTTGTCTCGTTGGGAGTCGCCATTTTGTCCCCAGGTTCTTTTCCCTCTCTGGGATCCATATCCTCGGGCAATTCTCTGGGCGACTCTCCCACGGTTATCCTCTTTAGTTGCTATAAGGTCTCCGCCCTTTCCGGGGGAGAAGCGCCTTTGGTTTCTATGTCCCCTCCATTGCGGAGTAGCTTTAGCTCTGCAACATAACATGCTCGTGCGGCAACCTGATCTCCTCTGACATTACCAACACCAGCTTCCGTAGGAAATTTCAATAATAAGCACCAGGGGGCTATACAGGCTCTAAACTTTGCGAGGGCCGGTCGGCCCAAGAAGGCATTATAGGGTGATTCAACATCCAAAACCACGAAGGGAAGGATTCTCACTCTCTGGCGTTCTCCTTCCCCAAGCGTAACTGGTAACTCTACATAACCCATTGGAGCGGTGGATGCTCCGTTAAATCCACGGATCCATCCCTGATAGGGCTTCAAGTCTTTTATCTCGAGGTTCATCTGGTCGAATGTCCTTTTGAAAAGAATATTGACGGAACTCCCGTTATCCACCAAAACTTTATGAACAATGGCTGGTCCAATAGGTACTGTGATTACAAATGGATCTTCAGTCGGAGCATGGACTCCAATGCTTTCTCGTTCGCGGAAAACGACATCGTCGGACATCATCTTTTGTTGCTTTACCGGGACGTTGTCCTCGGGGTTGCTACACTCCCCTACCTCGAGGTGTTGCTTGGCTGCATTGACATACTGATCCAATGCCTTGGAACCGTGTCCGGCGAGATAAAGCCCTCCGATTACGGTATTGATAACAAGGTCCTTTCCCTTTTGCTGGGCAGTTGTCCTAACAGTAGGTTGATTCTGGTTCTGATTTGGGGCCTGTACGTCTTGCCCCCTGTCTCTGGGCGTTACTCTGTATTCATCTAATTTTCCTTCTCGAAGAAGCCTCTCGACTACATCTCTTAGGTGACGGCATTCATTTGTCGAATGGCCATGAATCTGATGAAAGAGACAAAACTTCCCCGTTTCGCGTTCTTTCTCCGTCGACTCTCTGGGAGGTGGCCTCTTATTTTGGAGGACGTTGTACGAATCCATGAAGATATTTTTCCAAAGTATCATTTATTGGCGTATAACTCTCAAAAGACCTGGGACGAGTCCTTCTCTGGGAGTCGTTCCCTTGATTCCTCTTCCGGTTGTTGCCATTACTGTTACTATCATTGTTCCCTCACTGACGACCACCCTGATTCCGATTTTCGACATTAACTTCGACCTTTCCCGAGCTGTCTCCTGTCTGCTTAATGCCGACATTGCTCTGGATTTCCTCTTTATCGGCCGTTTTTGCCTTTCGGTTAGCATATACTTCCTCCCGGCGTAAGTGTACGTTATCTTTTTCGTAGAATAACTCTCTAGTATGGGGTGACTTGCCGGCTAGGTATCTCCCAAATTCAGTGTCTTTATCCCCTCATCAATTAAGGCTGCCACAACAGTTGGCTCATGAGGATCTTTAACTTCAGTGGCGGCTAGGTTGAAACGGTCTAGATACACCCTCAAACTCTCGTCTGGTCGTTGCTTGACAAGGAACAAGTCGATCACACTCTTCGTCTTCTGTGCATAGATGCGGAACTGTTCCACGAACCTTTCACTCAACTCCCTGAAGCTGGAAATTGATCTTGCTGGTAAGCGAGTAAACCATAACAATGCTACATCCTCCAAGAATATGGGAAATGCTTTGCACTTGATAGCGTCAGAGGCTGCGGCAGCGGTCATTGACCAAGAATATCTCATCAGATGCTGGACGGGATCAGGTCTACCCGCGTAACGGTTCATCTGCGGCATGTTGAAGCGCCTCGGGAAAGTCGCATCTAAAATATCATCAGTGAAAGGGGTATGACTACGGTCAATTTTCCAATCTTCATTTCGTTGTCCACGGCTATCTGCCAAAATTTGATGGATCATAGCTGCAACATTTGCACTGGTCAGCGGAGGTTCGGGGTCAGCGCTTCTTGCTTGGTGGGGTTCTCTAATTTCTCTTCCGGGAGCGGTCACGAAGTCTGGGGCTCGGATTGGGCTTCGTTGTCCCCTGTTACCATGAGCATTTGCACGGCGACGGGGCTGAGGCAGTCTGTTCTGTACAGGGTTGTCCACACCTCGAGCTCTGGGAGTTGCGACGTGATCGTTCAAATTACGGTTTGAGGGCCCTGCACCCAGTGCCTCTTCTTCCCGTGACGGCAGGGTTCCAAATCGAAGCTGCTCTATGTTTTCGGGTCTCTCATATGGTCGCCACGGAGGTCTCGGCGATTCCTCTGACGAAGAAGAGTATCCTGGGGTGAGCGGACGAACTGGTGGCGTCCTTTGCTTTGCGAGATCATTAAGCCTTCTATCTATAGCGGTCAAATTTTGTCGCAGAACGGAGCTTTCCTGCCTTTGAGCAGCCAATTCATCAAACAGCCTTTCCCACATTTCGGAAAAGCGAGAAAGATCCCCCTCAGTAACGGGAGCAGAAGGGTCATATTGATCATCATCATTTTCTCTTATGCGCAAAGAGCTTGAACCAGGTCGAACGGAGGGGCCAGGACGGTAGGAGCGAGCCAAAGGCTCCTTTCCAGGTCGAGTTGTAGTCTGGTCATCAATTCGGATCGCGGTGGATCGAGGTCGGCGGTTCGTTACGCCCCCCTGGGGTAGGTTCGTGTTCATGTCATGAGGAGGATTCGAGGCTTTGTCACGGGATCGAGTAACAACCCCTTCAACAGTCCGGATCGCCTCGTCCTCGTCGACTCGGAGCGTGGCACCTTCATCGGATCGGTTCGCCCCTGGCGCTCCGCGATCCAGAGATCCCTCATTGCCCAGCTCGTGCACACTTTCTTCAACCGCTTCATTCGCGATTTCATTTGTTCATGAAACGCGTACTTCCTTAGACCTCTTTCCAGCCATGATATCAGATGTCGCTGGAATTTTCAAAAAACTGAATAGTGAAGTTTTGGGACTGTTTTCTCAGTGAAAGCACCAAAATGTTAGATCGAAATTTGGACCTAACACCCAAATCATTCTGATTCTTAAAGAATTATAACTGGAGAATGAAGAAAAAGCAAAGAACACACAGAATTTATAGTGGTTCGGCGTTAACGAGCCTACGTCCACTTTATATGTTATCGATTATACTTTGAATGCTGGTACAATCAAAGATTTCTCTCAAGCTCACTTTTACAACTGTGATTTCTCTAAGTAATCTCGAAATAAAACTGACAAGAAATGGTGGTATGACAGTAATGGTGGAATCAGTGCTTAATACTGCCAAAAGATCCTTAAAAATGCCAAGCTCTGGGCTATTTATAGATGATTTTGTCAGGCAGATCGCGGTCACACGTGGCACAAATCCCGAGAATATCGGATCGTATGGCAGCTTGATGAAGAATCAGTCAAATTAGCCGTTGTGGACAGGTGTCACGATCCCCTTGAATATCGGATCGAGCAAAGGGGGAGAATCAGTCAAAGTGACATTTGGGGACACGTGTCGCTAGATCCGTGCATCTCGGATCGCCGAAGACTAGCTCGTGCTTGAACGGGTCAGAGGCTTCGCTATGCATCAGGGGATCGGATCGGTCTGTGCTGGGTAGTAGTGTATGTACGGATCGAGCCGCATAGAAGTGGTCGTATCGCTGATGCAATAGGGGCGATTCTCTGGTGTGATCCGATGAGGGGCGATCCTCCGGGGGGCGATCCGATGAGGAGCGATCCGATGAGGGGTGATCCTCTGGTGTGATCCGTTCCTTCATGTACTTAAGGAACGTAGTTTCATACTTTCTTCTTGTGAGTGAACCTGGGTGGCTTGGTCAAAAAGCTAGCCAACAATTAATGGGAATAAAATGGGCACTCTAGATCAGTCTATTCCTATGACTCAAACACTCTCATTCTCTCTTCTAGACCTTTTAAAACCCATCAAAAAAATCCATTGACATAGAATCCTATTTCCTAACAAGAATATCCAACAGTTGATGCAATCTAGTTGGCTTCTAACTTTTAACTTTCACTTGTTGACATTTCATATACTATTTCACCTATAAGCTGACATCTCTTTTCATTCCTTCCCAAAGGAGACTTCTCATCATATCTTGATAAATCTTCATACCTTTAGGATGAATCGTGAAATTATATCGATGGCAATCTATAATAACTTTGTTCCTTAGATCTTCAACATCTAGGAAACACAATCTCTTTTCCCTTAACCATTCATGTGATTTAAACTGAAATCCTAGAAATCATCAATCTCCTCTATAACGACCCAGGAGTTTTCGACTCCGAAAATCAACACAAAACACCATGTCGACTATTCAGAAATCGGAAATACCAGATCATTAATAGAAAGAAGTTAGAGGAGAAATGGAAAGAAAGAAAATTAAAATAGAAGAAAAAGAACACAACTGAACTGAATCAGAGTAAATACGAATCTCACAGCAGAACGAATAAAATATATGATATAATATAACTTTGAAATACAAAACAGTATCTATACTTACATGTATCATCAGAGTACAATACATACATATCACATCGAAATAAACTATATAGATCTAGTATTGAAGCCTCGTGCTCCAAGCTCCTCCAAGTATATCTGTAAAATCCCGACTACTTGACTGTCCATACAAATTTGGGCACCCAAGAGTTTAGGGAAAACAAACCAAATAAACTTTGGGTCAGTCATGGGATTGGTGTGAGTAAACTCCAACCATATTGTTTAACTTTGAAAAAACCTTTTGGACGAAAAGGATAATAGTAAGACCTGGCCATACATAAATACGGACGGTCTTTACCTTACTAGAAAATCAATACTCTTTTAATATTATAATAGTGTCTAAATATAAATAAATAACAATCTAGTGGAATGCTTGCATCTTACGCTCCACATATATAGTATACAATCAAAACCGCGAGTGCTTATTGGAGACTGGATTCCGACTATGACAAGGTATGGAACCGCCCGCTGATAGTGTATCTCTAGAGAGGAATACACTGGTTCAACAAGAATGTCTTGCAACCTGTCCACACATGACCGACCACTCATTTCTCTTGAGAGTATCAAATATATTGTCACCTACGGTTGCTAACAACATAACCGTTCCTGGGAGATACAAAAAATGAAAGAAGTAACAAATATGAATATTCTCTAGTAGTGACAATACAACCTAATGGGGGCGACCCACATAGCCATGCTGCATACCCAATTTTTGTCATTTCCCGGTTGTGAGGCTTGAGGTCGTAATGTATCTTTTGACCGATCACATCTTCATTTACTTTGAATGCCACATTGTCATACCCACCAAATCACAAATTGATTTTCCTAAAAATACCATGGGTATAAAGCTAAGAGAAACGAATTTATCCGCCACCAACGTAAATACATTTGTAAAGATCAAATTACGTGATTCATTAGATATACTCTGTCAGACATTCGTCCATCTACGTTGTACTGGACTGGACAAACCGAAGGCACCATTCTGTAAATCCATCTTAGGAAATTTCTACCTAGGATCGTCGGAACAACCCTTGCATAAATTCCATCTTTAATTATCTTCATCATATTTGATTTGCAATGCTAATGCCCATACAGAGTGGTTTTCAGGTAATAACCTGATCCCAGTCTCTCCGCATTGACAATGGAATTGTTCAAAAACTTTGATAGTCGGTGATTTAACTATCAAAGGAAAACATGTGTACAAACAATGGTCATATTTTCAAATGGAAATCTTACTGATCAATCATTGTAACAACCCGAAAATCTGGGCCAGTTTAAAATTTTTATTTTGGCAATTTTAGCGAATTTTGATTATTTAAAATGAATTATTTTAAATAATATGGACGAGAAATTTATTTTGAATATAATTCGAACGTATATAATATACGCGTAGTCGTTAGAATATAAATATTTATATATAATTATAAATAGAATTGAAAATGGCGCGGTAGTTCGATAATTCGATTTCAAACTTCAATTGAATGTACCGGGTGCAAAACAATCCGGATTTTAGTGAAACCGAAAACATTAGAATCTAATTGGGAATATCTTTCCAACGAATCCGAAAAATCAAGATTTCATAGCGGGAATCAAAAGATATGTCCAGTTGAAAATTCTGAATAGTCGCTATGGAATTCAGGCCCTTAAAAATGGAAATTTTGCAAACGACCTTGGATTTCGACGAAACCACTTTTGTTAAATCCGTGATGTAAAGTTATTGCTAGGTTTCAAATTTCATAATTTTTCGAATCAATATGTGAGCGTGGCAAAGGAAAACGCGTTTGACCAGTTTCAGTTGATTTTAATCGACTGGAAAATGGCCATTTTTCCAACGGTCTCAGAATTCGACGAAACTAGTTTTATTAGGACCGTATCGTCAATACGAAGCTAGAAAATATTTTTCTACAATTTATAGAGTTCGTATGTGACCCCGGTAAATTGAAATGCACGTTCAAATTCAATATATAGAGTTATATAAAGATTTTGACGGAAACTGATCGAAACGTTTGAATCAGCCTACGATACATATCCCATTGTATTCGGAATGGGGGTAAAACGCTAGGGACGGCAGGCGGTGGGTCTCGTTTTGAGTTCGAATTAAAAAGTTGCTTTATGAGGAAATTAAATAAATTAAATAAAATATATAAATTTACATGTAGCCCCCTTTTTTCTTCTCCCTCCCCGTCAGTTAACAAAAAAAAAGGGAAAAACGCACGAGCTCCAGACCTAGCCGCCCCCAGGACTTCGCCGCCGCCATCGATCGCCGTGGCAACCCCCTCCTTCACGTCGCTCTCTCCCAACCCGCGACCTCCCTTGAAACCCCAGCCCCGTGCGCCATACCTCGTACCCCGCGCCACCATCAGAAGGCCGCCACCACCAGGGTCTCCGGCGCCACCTCGGGACCGAAACCCCCCCCCCCTTCCGACCACCTGCTCCACCCACAAACTGACGTGAATCCCCTTATTTTGAAACACTGTAAGTTTTCTTACTTGTTTTATCCTTTTTCCCTTCTTTTTCTTTCTCCTTTTCTCTCTTTTCTTTTAGTAATAAAAACTGATTTTCTTTTGGTAGTAAAACCTATTTTTTTGTTATAAAAAAACTGACTTTTAATGTAAATAAAGCTAAGTAAAAAGTTGGAAAAGAACGAATTTTTATATAGGTGAATGAAGCAAAAAGAACGGATTTTTATATATTGAACAGCGAAGTAAAAATGTGATTTTTATATATTGAATAGCGAAGTAAAAATGTGATTTTTATATAGTGAATAGCGAAGTAAATATGTGATTTTTATATAGTGAATGGCGAAGTAGAAATGTGATTTTTATATATTGAACATCGAAGTAAAAATGTGATTTTTATATATTGAACATCGAAGTAAAAATGTGATTTTTATATATTGAATAGCGAAGTAAAAATTCGATTTTTATATATTGAACAACGAAGTAAAAATTCGATTTTTATATATTGAATAACATAGTAAAAATGTGATTTTTATATATTGAATAGCGAAGTAAAAATTCGATTTTTATATTGAACAACGAAGTAAAAATTCGATTTTTATATATTGAATAGCATGGTAAAAATGTGATTTTTATATATTGAATAGCGAAGTAAAAATGTGATTTTTATATATTGAATAGCGAAGTAAAAATATGATTTTTAAATATGTAGAGAATACGGGCAACAAAAGCAACAAAAGGCGAGATTGGCGAAGATTTCTATAAAAGAAGAGTCAAGATGATTGGATAGCTTTTGGTGAGAACTTCTCACCTTTCAATTTAATTTTTCTAGTTATATATATATACTAGGATGCAGACGGTGTTTAGTAGCACCCGACACCCGTCATCCACTGACCATGGATGGCTTGTTTGTTTAATTGTTTGGTTGTGTAGTTAGTTAGATTATTTGGTTTGAATTGAATTGTTTGGTGAAATGGAATTGATTTGATTGATGTGTGAATGGCGTGGGCCTTCACTAGACCGGGGATAAGGCTAAGCCTCGTCCTGTTTCTAGTATCGTGCCGTTATGCCGCCGAAACTTTCTAAAATAAGTTAGAAAAATAAAAATATCATTTTATTTAAAGAATGAACTGAATAGAAATTCATATGTTAAAATAAAATGTTTTTATCATTAAAAATATAATTTTTAACGTGAAGTGAATAAAATAAAATATTCATTTACAAACCGGACGGTTTGTTTATGTACACCTATTTGAAGGACATTGATTGGGACGATAAATTTCACACATCGCCCAACTGCACAAATAAAATCTGTGTTTGATTGTTTGAAACCCCACACGGGTGTTGGGATGAAATTTGAAGTTCACTCATCCTGATTGATTAAATATGTCGATCGATTGATTGACAGGCTGTTATAAGCGTTATATATCTAATTTGATGCTTATACAGTGTAGTGCACTTTGGTTGATGGTTGATTATTTTTCAATGCTATTATATGCGTGTGATGTATGAAAATCCATATAATTAATTTTATATGGTGATTGATTGGGCCTCATTCCAATTTAGAAAATAAAGAATAATATAACATAAAGGTTCATGTGTTGACTGTACTCATCCGTTGAGATTAGTCATGTGTTGAACGAAATAATTTAACAAAAATTGTCACACGTGGACAGTACTCATTCGTTGAGATTAGTCGTGTGTTGACAAAAATAAATATTCATTTGTTGAATAGAATATTTGAAAATAGAAATATATGAAGCCGTGTTGGTTAGATTGACGCCATTTTGATGTGAACGATATTTATATCGATTTTATTCATTTTAAAATGCATATTGAAAAGTGATTTCGAAAACGCATATTTTGAAATGAAATCGAAATGAATTGAATATATAATGATTTCGAAATGAATTGAATATATAACAATTTCGAAATGAATTGAATATATAACGATTTCGAAATGAATTGAATATATAACGATATCGAAATGAATTGAATATATAACGATTTCGAAATGAATTGAATATATAACGATTTCAAAATGAATTGAATATATAACGATTTCGAAATGAATTGAATATATAACGATTTCGAAATGAATTGAATATATAACGAATTCGAATTGAATTGAATAGATAAAGAATTTGAATTGAATTGAATATAAAACCAATTCGAATTGAATTGAAAACGAATTCGAATTGAATTGAAAACGAATTCGAATTGAATTGGAAACAAATTGAAATGAATTCAAATTGAATTGAAATTTGAATTGAATAGAAATGAATTTTAAAACGAATTTATAAAGAAGAATTCAATTTTAATTTGAATTGAAATGGAAGTTGAAATTGTTTTTGAAACGAATTCAAAACTATTTATAAAATTCGTTTTAAATAGTAATCGACGAAATATATATTATATATATATAATATAATGGCCTGAATAGAATGCGTCGCGCCGCGGCAGTTCGCGAATTTCGACCATTGATTTCAAACAGACATTACGGGAGATCCGACCGTCGGATTCTCCTAAAACCAGAACCGTTGGGTTCGTATCGAAAAGAGCTTTCTAACGAATATTAGAAATTTGAAATCTAACAATTGGATTTGGAGTTATGTCCAAATCAAATTCGAAAAAGGTCGCTGTAAGTGCAGTTCGATGGCCATTGATGGAAATCGACTGTACGGGCCTTGATAAAATTATTAAAAATATTAATAATTTGTGTAAAATCATAAGAAATGATTTAGGAAAAATTGGGATGAAAAACTCCATATTTGAAAAGATAAAAATAGATTTTTATCGAAATGAACTAGTTTTGAACTAGAATAGTAATTTATTTATTTTTAAAATAAATAAATTGGATTTGAAATGGTTTTGAAAATAACCAGAATTTCCAATAACTGCATTGGAATGGATTTGAATCGAAATTGTCTTCGGAATATTTCGATGTCGAATTTTGTGATTATACAGATGTTGTTATGGAAATTTGAAAGATATTTATATATCGTTATTTCCAATACGATATCTGTTGGTCGTAAAATTTGATATTGAATATAAGCCGGGATATTTTCTATTCAGAGCCTTGTGTTTAATATCAATTGCGATTTGGGTTTGTCGTGAATGGTGTCTTCATTAACACTGTTCTTGAACCTAGTTGATAAAAGATTAAATCTTTTTATTTAGATTTAATGAAGTGTACCAATTAAATAATATTTAATTGGATTTGAATTTGTATTGATTTTTGGGTTTATCGTGAATAGTGTTTTAAATAACACTTGTTCTTTAACCCGATAATTAATGGAATGAGATTTTCGGTTTACCGTGAACCGTGTTTTAAATGACACTGATTCTTTAACCCAGTCGAAGATTAAAACTAAGTGGAGTTTTAATGAATCTTTAATTAGATTGAAATGATCGAAAATGGAGTATCACCAGTTTTGCTCCAGGCGATAGTTAAATCTTTAATTAGATTTGAACGTGAAATGGTAATTGAATTTACCGATAACACTGTGGTGTTAGATATGAAGTATTACCAGTTTTACTTCATGGATGAATAGGTTGGGATTGGGAAATTAAAATAAATGATTACTTCGGTAAGGTTCGCTAATCCCGACTAGTTTGAATTGAGATTCAAAAATAGAATAAAGAATAAATTCAAGGAATTTATCTTGGATAAAATTAATGGAAACCTTTCCCTATGAATGTGAAATTTAGAAACTAACTGTCGGTTAGCCAATCAAAATGGTTTTCTGGATATTGATCTGATGTTGGTTTCGGCCTTCGAGGTTAATATTTGGGAAATTATTCTCTTGATTAATTTACGGTTAGTGACTGATGAATTGGAATGAGGCGTATGTTGTGTTTGTGTAACACTTATTTAAAATATACGCGAGTTATTTGGAAAGACTGGGTTTATCACATTCTGAATAACTGATACGACGATAAGTCGAAGATGAAGACGGTGGTCGAAGACCAGAAATTTTCACGTCGTTTGGGTGATTACTGATGATCTTGATTGGGCTGTACACCCAAGAAGATGGAAACAGTTAGTGATCGTCCAGACGTACTTGGAGATCGATGGATATGCGGGGTACTAGGTGCCTCCGGTTTCGTTCAGACCCAGAGCGAACTTGTAAATGGACTGTGTGTCTGACATTGGATTTTAGTCCGTGTGATTGATCTCTATTAAATATATATCTGTTTGGCGGCGGAGAATTTATTCTCTTGCTTAACGCCCTTCTCTGAGACGTACGAGCTCAGGGGTTATATATTGATGGATATCAAACGCATGGAGTGAATTGCCTGTGTGGCATGCCTAAGTGGCAATTGACCAAGGCTTCTGTTGAAAAGCAAAGTCTTGTGGTGATGATCAAAGCACAACCTTGTGGCGTAGCTTTGTGTAACGTTTACTTCACGAGTTTCGCACCCCGGTTGTGAACCAAAAACGGGAGAGGACATCAGGGAGGACTTGCGTTTCTTTCTAGCTAGAAGTGGCGTCAGTGGTTTTACACGCCCTGACGAGTTTGAATTATGTGGTTGTTGCTGTTGCGAGGCGCCTCGATTAGATCGGACGATCCGGGTCCGATGGAGCCATTCGTTGGCTCATTTACGCCCCAAAGGGCGGAGAGACGTATTGTTCAGGCATAATAATCCACATCGGTGGACCGGCCCTGACGATCCAAGGCCCACCTGAGTCTGGGTCCTGAGACATGGGCTAGATTGTCTCGAATCGGTTGAGGACTATCTTTTTCCTCGGTTTATAGATGGAAACCCAATTTCCAAATACGTGACTTTGCGATTTTGATTGTATAACCTATATATGGCGACATAGTGGTATGGGGCATTCATGCCGCCTATGATTGATACTTATGATTTGAAGTTGTTTTATACACTATACACTTATAATAGTATCAAATGATTTCTTTTAAACGTATCAAGCATTCTTGGCTATTATAAGGTAAAAACCCTATCCCCCGGCTTGCGTTGCATTGTGTGATAGGACCTGGTCTTATAATAGCTTCATTTTTTTTATTTAGCATTGCGCTGTTTGTTTTATGCACTGGTATTCTTGGGAGGAAAGCCGTTCCGTGTTATAAGGCGTGGTCCCTTGATTTACCTAACTTTCAAATAAAGAATAATAACTGTTTTAGTTCTCACACCAGTCCCATGACTGACCTGGAGTTTATTGTTTTAACCTAAACTCTGGGTGCCCTTATTTTGACACGGGCAGCTAGTAGTTTTGGTTTTGCAGATTTATATTCACAGGATCCTGGTTTACACCTGGAACGATATCCGGAAAGCTTTGTATCCGTATATCTCCTTCTAGTTTTGATTTGTATTATTTTCCGCTGATATGTATTTAAATGTAATTTAAATTCTGATATTTCTGTGTAATATTCATTTGTACTCTGTATATTCTTGTAATCAGATGCATTTTTGTGATATACAATGAAAGGTTCTTTTGTATGCGTTCTATTTTGTCGTGTTCTCAAACGATAGGGCGTTTCGAACGGTCTGGGTCGGTTTAGCGACTGGTTCGGACCGAGCGAAATTCCTTGACGTCACAATCATCAATCAACACTGCCCCTTTAACTAGATTTATTAGAGTAATCATTTTATTTCCCAATTTCCTTTTTTCCCATATTTTCTCAAGTATTTCCAAAACCTGTTTTGACTCATACAATCCTTGGAAAATGTTTCCATCTATTTAAAACTATTTATTTTCTATAGTTAGAAAATATCTAATTTTAACATCGGGAATCAATTCCATATATTCACACATCACTATTCTTTCATATCCATTAGTCCCTAACCGTAAACTAGTAAAAGAACAACTCCCTAAGCATCAACCCCGAAGGCCGAAACCAACATCAAATCGACACTTAGAAATCCATTCAACTTAACTAGTTTCCAATCAGTTTCTAATTTTCTTAACTCCCTTCTTAACTTCAAAATCATTTCATCTTCTATATTTATAAAACATATTTGATTATATTTAAAAAAAACATTTCCAAAATCCATTTAGATGGAATTGAACAAATGTTGTGTGAAACATTGATAGCGTTATAATACCTGTTTCCTAAAATATTAAATATAACTTTAATTCTTTATTTAGAATAAACGAATAACATTTAATTAATTAAATATATCTTAATTAAAATCGGAAAGTAAATAGTACTTTCCTGAATTCGATATGATTGAATTTCAATTTATAATTTTCTTTTTAATAATTCCTTATTCAATTAACGTTCCGATCGTTGGAATAACTTCACCGTTTCAGGTCAACTAAATTTCTAAATTCATTTTTGAACTTATCATTTCCAACATCTACTCATTTCCTTTTAACACCATTCCTTTTCAAAATGTTCGCTCTTAAATCATTATTCACTTTAAAAGGTGAATATTGTTTCTATAGAAATTCGGACTCGTAATAACAATCTATTCTTGGTTTTTATAGTATATACCATTTTAGTTTAAAATACCACCTATCGAGTTATTTTATAATTTATATTTCACAATTCATTTCATAAACTCCGTTTATAAGTTATAACTTATCTCGAGTATATTGGTTACAAATTATTGGTTTCAAAACCAAATATTAACTATCTTATCAATTCCGGAATTATATAATTTAAAACTAAATTATTTTATTAACATTCGACATAGTCGAATAAATTATAAAATCTTATGGATTTATTTCTATTCTGCTCACATCTCGAATATCAGACCAGATTTTATCATTCTTCCTTTTTAACCAATTTATATTCCCAAATAATAAATTTTTTCACTTCGTTATAAATATTGTTTATAAAACAACTACTTGTTTGATGTATTTAAAGAAGCTATTATATTTCAACTGATCAAAATTCAGTTTTTAAAAACAGAAATTCCCTTTTTAAAACCCCATATTCTTTCCAAATTATTCGAATATATTTTATGGTATTTAAATACCAATTTATTTCAGGTCAATGTTTTTTGAACATCTCAAACGCATAATAATCAACTACAGATTGTTTGTCACATCATATAATGGAAAATAACAATATAATTGTTGAGGAATCCAGTTGGATTCCTTTGACCTGTTTCCCTGCATCCACAGAGGTTAATCACATGAATAACACTAATATTATAGAATCAATATTTAACAAATGATTTCACATCTATAACTATCAACCAATTTATCATCCAAACAATCATCACATGCAACATTCAATCAATTATATCACTATTAAATAACGTTTATAAAATTATAAAAAAAACTGGATAGAGTTAGTTAGTTTACTCACTTTGGTAGTTAATCGTTAAATAACGATAATCGTTCGGTTGATCATATCAGGTGTTTAATTTTTGCCACAATTTGTAACGTTCTCCAAATCTCTCCAGACTAGTTCCATTGGGTAGCCTACGTCTATACGATCCTAGCGGATCCTGTTTTGTTGAATTTGGATAACGTATGAGCACGCTATATCATTTATAAGTTTTTAATACATTAAATTAAGTAATTTAAACATTAATTATTTATATCAGAGCCTTAGCAATGTTCTTTGGCCTATCCTCACCTCATACCCATGTGTATTACAGAACCATACACCGCCGCGTCTTCTTACACAAAATTATTTCCACTTCTTTTTGTTCATCCACCCGCTATATTATTATTATTTTTAAATAAATGGGTTTACTGTTCAACTTCGGCCTTTGCTCAAAATAATCCGTTCCAAGCCTCCGACGCAGTACAATGTTAGCCAAATCTCCTGTATCCCATCCACACAAAAATATGGCCATAACCTTGTGCATTATCTTCCACACTGCATATATTTTACTCTGTATATTTTATTTTATATTTTTAAGATGGGCCCTTATGTTTTCTTTCAGCCCAAAGCAGTTCAACCCGCCCATGATGTATCCTTCTTCCACCGAAAACACAAAGCTCCAACATTGCTTTCTAACTGCATATTTGATTCCCACTTTCTTCCTGACAGTTTACCGCTGCTCCTCTTTTCTAACTCGACACAGCAAAGTAAAACACTTCTCCATTACGTGCATTTCCTTTATCAAACCTTATGCCGACATTACCATCTAGCTTCCCTACGCCTCCTCTTTAATCTCCACCAACTTGCGCCAATTTCATGCATTTCGAAACTTTCTTGAAAGGTCTGATCCCCTCACCTATAGCCCTTATACAGTGAACGGTGCGACAAAACTTGCCCATATATCACTCAAAATTGATACGCAGACTAGTCTACGCACTGAGTACACATATGCCACCTATTTCATGAACTAGAGCCTCAACTTCTCAAACACATGAAACCCCCTGCTTCTAGACTGAACGCACTATTGTATTGCCATGCTGACCTCACCTCTATCTCCAAAGCCTTCCACGCTCAGATTGGCTCCCAATGTCTTCACCGGTGAACGACATCAAAGCAAATCCATCACAACCCATATATGAGGGACACGAAGCTGGTTATGAAGAAGAAAATGGATGCGCCACATTGTTAAATCAAGTGAAGAGCCATGTGTGAGGATCACAAATATATTGATGTTTGGATTTTAGAGGAGTGATGGAATTTATATTTATTTTATACAGGAGGAGGTGCTTTACGTTTGGAAAGCATCAGTTTTCAGTTGAAACAGGAAGCTCGAAAAAAAAATTAGAGGAATAAGAACTTTGTTTTGATTTCCTATTGCGTTTAAACTTGCGGTTTTAATATACTGGAGAAAACCAGAACAAAAAGTAAGTCTTTGCGCTTATATATATACATGAATTCCTTGATTGCCAGGGAATAAGTGTAGTAGGTGATAGTGGTTTCCTTAGGTAGATTTCATTTTCAATGCGATCTGAGCATGGGTGTAGCCCGCATTCTTTTAGGGAGGAGTAAAAGTAGTTGTTTCTTTTACTGTTTTTATGAAAGGAGAGGGTATGACCCTTGGTTGCCAAGTAAAGTGTAACGACCCGCATTCTACGTACTGAAGGATCTAGAATATTTATTTCTTCCACATACAAAGTCATATGGTCGTGTAACTTTGCGAGACAACTATTTAGGTCATTTTCCATGTTCACGATTTTTTCCGATTTTTTAATGACCGTTTTACCACTAGCAAATCTTGTTTTGCGCATAACTTTTGATTGGTAAGGAGTTTTGACCTAAAACCACTTCCATTTGATTCAGATGATGGTTTAGCTTTCCATTGAGTGGTCACATTAATCAAACGGACTTAACGTTTGGGAGATATGGCTGAATTAAATTTTAGAAGGTGAAAACCAGTTTAATTGGGCTTAACCGGGTGATTAGCAGCTAGGCCCATTGGGGGATTTCGGGATTAGGGGTATTTAAGGACTGAAAGGGACTAGAGAAACCCTTCTTTGTCATTTTTCCAGACGCCACTTTCATTCCTTCAACCCTATTAATGGCTTCAACCTCCTAAAGACACCTCTAATCACTTTCTAATTGAAGATTAAGCTAATTAGCATCAAACCAAGTCTAATTAACATCAAATTAGAGACAAAGGTTGCTATTTGCATTGGAATTCATGCCATTTAAAGAATCACTTCAGGTCTGAGTTTTGGCTAAGGTGAGTGATTTGCATTGTTTTTCACTAATTGCGACCAATTAGGGGCGATTAGTGTTAATTAACAAAATTATACGTGATTAAATTTTGGAAAAATGTCTAGAAATTCTTAAATATTATTTTAAGCCTCTTTTAGAAATTTGGGTTAATTTGGATATGTTTTGCTAATCCTATCATTAGTTATGGTTAAGCAATTAGGGGAAAATATGTGTTTTGGGTATGTTTGATCCATTTTGACATGGTTATTTTTCATTTTGGTGTTTATGGTTAATGTTATATGTTGCTATTACTGTTTGGAATGATTTGTGATTGCATAGAAAAGTTAGATTGGGCGAAAATGCTGTCGTATGGCGTAAATATCTCGCTCGAAGTGGTGCACGAATTCAGATCGGATGGGAGAATAGAGGGTCGGATCAGATCGCCTATGAGGTCATGGGACACCATCACGAACCAAGTCATTTTCCCTGAACCGAACCTCCTGCATGAAGTTATTGAGCACCATCACGAATCGAACTGAACCGCTCGCACAGGAAGACCCCAACCCGGATGTTCCCCACGAACCGAGAAGCCAACTCTGAACCGAATCGAGGAGGAATCACAAGCTTAACTGACCAGGACCTTGAAGCTCATGATCCGAACTGCTGGAGGAAAGATACCAGGACCCGGACCGGCGGGGGAAGCCGACCCAACCCGATGCGATGACCACGAACCGAGCCGGAGTTCACGAATGGGGGAGAGGCAACCACGACCGATCTGAACTGCCTTAGAAGGACTGAACCGGATGGAGACTGAACCAGAGATGATCAAAACTCGAGATGCAAAAGTAGTCCAAATGGGAAGTATAACTTAGGATGCAGATGGGAATCAATGAGTTAACTTCCTGAGTTGGATTTTGCTATGGGACCTGTGCAAAGGGGTTATCAATGTATATAGCTTTGACTCGCCACTGAGAGACGAATATTGTCTATGGATCAGCGCAATGGGATCATTAAGACTCCCAAGGGTGAGTGATTGTAGCAAGGGCTATAAGCTAGTGTAGTGGTGTTGTCATGATTCCATGGGGCAGAGTGGACATAGCAAAGGATTAGTGGCTATGGATCAGTGCAGTGGAGCCGTTATGACTCCATGGGGTAGAGTGATCGCAGCAAGGAATTGGGTGACCAAAGTGGTAGATATCGTATGCTTCACGCACTGAGTGAGAGATGTGAGGATGATTGCTAGGTTTGATGTTTGCTATCACTATGACATACACACCCCTCCCCCTTGTTTTCACACTATGTTGGTGTCACCTAAGAGTTCTGTACATCCTGTTATGCTAACTCTTTGGTTGCAGGTCCAGGTTCAGATATGGTTACGTAAACCTATTATTGTTCTATTTTTTTGCTGCTTATCGCTCATACCAGACTTTTGTCTGAACCAGAGTTTTATGCCTCTTCTTAGTAATCTGGGTGCTCCTAAACAAGCAGACTAGAGACAGGTTAGCGGGTTATGCACGAGTAGCGGTCCAGAGACGAGCATGAGGCTTACACGTATTACTCCTATATATCCTCCCTGTTTTGTTGCTGGTCACTACTTTGGGCATTAGTAGTGTACCTTCCTATTTTGCTTTAGAGACAGTTTTAAAAGTTGTAATAATGATGGTTTGGATCATAAGCTGTATTTTGAATTTTCCGCTGCTATGATGATTTAGTTTTCAGCTTATGCACTGTCCCCTGTTTATGTCAAGTATGTTATTATTATATTTATTTCCATGCGTTGTTAGACATTCTACAGGTTCCTTGTTAGTTTAAATTCCTTTCTTTGGTGACCGTCCCGTGCTAGTTGGACATCGGTACAACGCATTTCGAGGGAAATGTCGGTTGGTGCGGGGCGGGCCGTCACACTTGGTATCAGAGCTCTAGGTTGCGTAGTTAACCTAGGGGAAGACACCAGGGAGAGATAGTATGTATATGAGAGCGCGTATTTGTGATATTTTGGTCTTCAAAAGCTATATATATATATATATATATACTATTAGTATATCTAAGGATGGAGTCGTATTGTACTGGCACAACTGAAGAGATGGTTAATCGTTTTCTCTTTACGAATTGAACGATTAGCCGATATACGAGAGGTACTGGTTCAAGGGCCAATAATAGGAATGCTCCTGGTATGAGGACGATGTTCATTAACTTCATGAGAGAGATGCTTAGGGATGTTCACAGGGCAGCTCCTAATGCTGCAAATGGTGGTGGTGCAGTGGTGCAGGCGCCTAGGGCCGAATTCGCCAAGCTTTGTAAGGACTACACTTGTCTTGGTGGAAAGCCGTTCCACAGAACGGAATCGACTACAAAAGTTCAAGATTGGCTTGATAGTTGTCAGTGTATCTTCGAGGATCTGTTAATCGCGGACGCGATGAAGTGGAAGCTAGCATCCCGTCAGCTGCAAGGACGGGTATGAATTGGTGGAATGCTATTAAGGCAGCTACTCCCTGAGGATCAAGTTACTTGGGATCAGTTCAAGGCCCGATTCAGTGATAAGTTTATCCCAGCTGCTCAGAAATCAGAATTGTTTAGGAATTTCTTGGAGCTTAAACAGAATGGTAGGGCAGTCTCGGAATATATTGCTGAGTTCGAAACTTTATCGAAGTATGGATTATCCCTTATTGACACTCTCGAGAAGAAGAATGAGAAGTTCTTAATAGGTTTAGATTAGTACTTGGGGGAAAGGCTTATAAACCATATTGACGAGACTTTTGAATCGATTGTTGGGAAAGCACTAAGATCAGAGAGCCTTTATCCTAAGCCTAAGGCTGAAGTCGCTGTTGCATCTGCAGAGGGGCCAAAGCCGCAGGCAAGTGGTGGAGGCAAGAATAATTCTTAGAATAGAAGGAAGCAGAGTCAGACCAAAGATGGTCAAAAAAAGAAAGATAGGAAAGATGTTGAGTGCTTTAGCTGTGGCAAGAAGGGCCACTATGCTAAAGAATGCCGAGCAAAGCCAATGGACATGAAGTGCTTCAACTACGAACAAGTGGGATATCACAAGGATAAATGTCCGCAACCCCCCAAAAAGAAGCAGATTGTGAAAGCATATGCTATTAATGTTGTTCCTTCTTTGTCGAATGCCCCAACTGCGGCCGAGAAAGGAAAGAATGTCGTCATTCAAGGTATGCTTTCTATTTATAATGTTCCTGTTTGAGTATTGATTGATACTGGGGCTTCCCGTTCCTTCATATCTAGTGACCTGGTAGATAGTTTGGGATTGGAACCTAAGATAATTGATAGACCTTTAGCGGTGATGAACCCGATTGGTGGTTCGACTAGCCTTAGTATGATTTTTCGTAATGTGGTCTTATCGAGTCATGGATGTATGTTTTCTTGTGATTGCTTTGTTTTACGCTTTACTGGGTTTGGCATTATTTTGGGGGTCGATTGGATCTAAAGATATGGGGTGGTGGTAGACTATGAGGGATTTTCGGTGACTATTAGGGCGGATGATTGGCGGAGGGTAGTGTTTGGTGGCTTACCTAGTGACGAGGTGATGGCTAGTTTTCTAAATTTCCTCGACATCCCGCAGGACGAGTTATCAGGGGTTCCCATTGCTGACCAGTATCCTGATATCTTAGAGGAAGTGACCGGGCTTCCACCACATCGAGAGATTGAGTTCCGTATTGATTAGTGAAAGATGCCATACCTATAGTGATGCCACTTCGTCGTATGGCGCCAAGGGAGCAGCGAGAGCTTGGGGTGAAAGTAAACGATCTTTTGAAGAAGGGATTTATCCAAAGAAGTGTTTCCGAGTGTGGAGCACCAGTTGTATTTGATACCAAGGCAGATGGTACCCTTCACTTATGTGTGGACTATCGCGAGTTGAATAAAGTGACTTGGAAGAATAAGTATCCTCTTCCGTAGATAGATGATTTGTTTGATCAACTGGAGGGAGCAAGGGTGTTCTCCCAATTGGAACTCGCGACAGGATTTCATTAGCTCCGAGTAGCCACTAAGAGTATTCCTAAAATGGCATTTCGGACGCCGTCCGGATTCTATGAGTGGTTGGTCATGCCATTCGGGTTGACCAACGCACCAGCATATTTTGTGGATCTTATGAATAGGGTATTCAGGGATCAATTGACTAAGTTTGTTCTTGTGTTCGTAGACGATATCTTGGTTTACTTGAGGACAGAGGAAGAACACAAGGAACATTTGAGGATAGTGATGGAGGTTTTGAGGAAACACCAATTGAAAGAGAAGTTTTCTAAGTGTCACTTATGGAGAAGGGAAGTGAGATGCTTGGGCCATGTTGTTTTAGAGAATGGTATTGCCGTTGATCCTGCAACGGTGGTTGTGGTACAAGATTGGTCTACGCCCAAGAATGCAACAGACATAAGAAGTTTCTAGGGATTAGCTGGATATTATCGTAAGTTTATCCAAGACTTCTCCAAGATAGCAGCACCGTTAACTCAGTTGACCAAGAAGAATCAAGCTTTTGTTTGGGACAAAAGGTGTGAAACTACATTCAAGAGTCTAAAGGAAAAGTTGACGCGTGCGCCTGTGTTAGTCATTACTAAAGGGAATGAAGAGGTGACAGTATACACAGATGCTTGTGGTACCGGACTAGGTGCTGTATTGATGCAAGGAGGTAGGGTTATAGCTTATGCTAGTCGGCAACTGAAACCACATGAGAAAAGATATTCTACCCATGATTTGGAATTGGCAGCGATCATGTTCGCATTGAAGATGTGGAAGCATTATCTCTTGGGAGAAATATTCGAGATGTTTACCAATCATAAGTTGTTAAAATACCTTTTCTCTCAGAAGAATCTAAATCTCCGACAGCAAAGATGTTTAGAATTCTTGGTTGCCTATGATTTTGATATTGCATATACACCTAGAAAGAGCAATGCAAAAACTAATGCATTGAGTAGAAGACATGCCAGTTTAGGAGCTATGTTTCTTGAATGGAAGTAACTAGAGTATATCGTAGGGTATGATTTCACACCAAAGTGCGAATTGGATCCAGTAATATTGGAAAGTTTGATGATCAGACCCACTTTGATTGAGCGGATTGGTTCCAGTCAGAGGGACGATCCTAACCTACTAGAAACCATCTCCAAGTTAGAAATGGGTATTGACGGTGAGGAGATGAACAAGTATGGGTTTGATCGAGAAGGATGACATCGAAAGAATGGGATACTAGTTGTACCCCATGTCAATGGATTCAGAGATGAAGTGCTTAGAGAATTTCATCACTCAAAACTGACTATACATCCGGATGGTAACAAAATGTATCGAGATATGAAGAGACCTACTATTGGGAAGGGATGAAAAGAGACGTTGGAAAGTTTATATCCAAATGCATGAACTACCATCTTGTCAAAGCTGAGCAAAAGAAACCTACCGGTTTGTTGCAACCATTAGAAATTCCAGAATGGAAATGGGAACAAGTCTCAATGGATTTCATTGATGAGCTACCAAGGACTAGATCGGGCCATGATAGCATATAGGTGATTGTGGTCCGATTGAGCAAGAGTGCAAGGTTTATACCCGTCAAGTCAAATAGAACAACAGCTAAGTTAGCAGAACTGTATATGAAGTGGGTAGTGAGATTTCATGGGGTACCCAAAGGCATTGTAAGTGACCGAGATCCGTTTTTCACTAGTGGATTTTGGAAGAGCTTACAGGAGGCTTTAGGATCAGAATTACATCTCAGTATCGCGTACCATCCTCAAACCGATGGTCAGACAGAGAGGGTGAATTGTATATTAGAAGATCTCTTGAGAGCTTGCATATTAGATTTTGGAAGGTCATGGGATGGCCGTTTGCATCTGGTTGAATTCACATATAATAATGGTTATCGGTCCAGTATTGGTATGGCTCCATTTGAATCTTTATAAGAAAGACCATGCAACTCACCATCATGTTGGTTAGAAACCGATGAAAAATTTGTGCATGGGCCAGATGTGATAAGAGAAACCTCAGATAAGATCAAAGTTATCCAACAACGAATGAAGGCTGCCCAAGAAAGGCAGAAGAGTTATGCTGATAAGAGGCGAAGAGATTTAAAATTCTCCATTGGCGACTTGGTGTTTGTCAAGATTTCTCCATTAAAGAGCGTGATTCGATATGGCAGGAGGGGCAAGTTAGTACCAAGATTTGTTGGTCCATTTCCAGTTCTCGAACAAGTTAGGAAGTTAGCATATAAAGTTGAATTACCTGACAAGATGGCGGGAGTTCATAATGTGTTTCATGTTTCCTAGTTAAGGAAGTTCGTGCACGACCCCGATATGACTATTTTACCGGATCAGTTGGATGACATCAAAGTAGAACCCGAGGCGGTTGGGAACCACAAGCCGATCCGTATTGTCGAGAGCGATACGAAGCAACTTCGAAGGAAGATGGTGAAATTGGTCAAGGTTCAGTGGGGGTGAGAATAAGAGTGACTGTACTTGGGAAATAGAGGAGAGCATAAGGGAATCGCATCCAGAACTCTTTGTCGGGTGAGATTTTAAATTGCGATTTAGTTATTCCGCATGCTAGGATAGACTTAATGTGTTTGTAATGTATGTTTGATTGTTTGTGAATGACTGATAGGCATGCGGAACACCTTTGTATGTTTTTGGTTAAGGAATTTAGGGGGCAAAATTTCTTAAGGGGGAGAGTGTAACGACGCGCATTCTACGTACCGAAGGATCGTAGAATATTTATTTATTCCACATACGAAGTCCTATGGTCTTGTAACTTTGGGAGACGACTATTGGGGTCATTTTCCATGTTCATGATTTTTTCCGATTTTTAAATGACAATTTTGCCCCTAGCGAATCTTGTTTTGCCCATATCTTTTGATTGGTAAGGAGTTTTGACCTAAAACCACCTCCATTAGATCCGGATGATGGTTTAACTTTCCATAGTGGTCACATTAATCAAACGGGTTTACCGTTTGGGAGATATGCCTGAATTAAGGTTAAGAAGGTGAAAAACAGCTTAATAGGGCTTAACTGGGTGATTAGCAGCTAGGCCCATTGGGGGATTAGGGGTATTTAAGGACTAAAAGAGACTAGAGAAGCCCTTCTTTGTCGTTTTCGCAGCCGCCACTTCCATTTCTTCAACCCTAGTAATGGCTTCTACCTCATAAAGACACCTCTAATCACTGTCTAATTGAAGATTAAGCTAATTAGCATCAAACCAAGTCTAATCAACATCAAATTAGAGGCAAAGGTTGCTGTGTGCATTGGAATTCGTGTCATTTAAAGAATCACTTTAGATCTGAGTTTATATTTTGGCTAAGATGAGTGATTTGCATTGTTTTTTTACTAATTACGGACAATTACGTGTGATTAGTGTTAATTAACAAAATTATACATGATTTAATTTTGGAAAAATGTTTAGAAATTCTTAAATATTATTTTAAGCCTCTGTTAGAAATTTGGGTTAATTTGGATATGTTTTGCTAACCCTATCATTAGTTATGGTTAAGCGATTAAGGGAAAAATATGGGTTTTGGGTATGTTTGATCCATTTTGACAAGGCTATTTATCATTTGGTATTGATGGTTGATGATATATGTTGCTATTACTGTTTGGAATGATTTATGATTGCATAGAAAAGTTAGATTGGTCGAAAACACCGTCCTATAGCGTAAATGGCTCGCTGGAAGTGGTGCAGGAATTCAGATTGGATGGGAGAATAGAGGGCTGGATCGGATCGCCCTATAGGGTCGTGGGACCCCATCACGAACCAAGTCATTTTCCCCAAACCGAACTGCCTGCATGAAGTCATCAAGCACCATCACGAATCGAGCTAAACTGCTCGCAGAGGAAGACCCCAACCCGGTTGTTCCCCATGAACCAAGAAGCCAGCTCCGAACCGAACCGAAGAGGAATCACGAGCTTAACTGACCAGGACCTTGAAGCTCACGATCCGAACTGTTGGAGGAAGGATACCACGACCCAGACCGGTGGGGGAAGCCGACTCGACTCAATGCGATGACCACGAACCGACCCAGAGTTCACGAATCGGAGAGAGGCAACCACGACCGATCCGAACTGCCTCAGAAGGACCGAACCGGTTGGAGACTGAACCAGAGATGACCAAAACCGGAGATGCAAAGGTTGTCCAAATGGGAAGTAGAACTCAGGATCTAGATGGGAACCAGCGAGTTAACTTGCTGAGTTGGATTTTGCTGCGGGACATGTGCAAAGGGGTTATCGATGTCTATAGCTTTTGCTCACCACTGAGAGACAGATATTGGCTATGGATCAGCGCAATGGGATGGTTAAGATTCCCAAGGGCAAGTGATCGTAGAAAGGGCTATGAGCCAGTGCAGTGGGGTTGTCATGACTCCATGGGGTAAAGTGGACATAACAAAGAATTAGTGGCTATGGATCAGTGCAGTGGAACCGTTATGACTCCTTGGGGCAGAGTGATTGTAACAAGGAATTGGGTGACCAAAGTGGTAGATATCGTATACTTTACGCAATGAGTGAGAGATGTGAGGATGATTGTTAGGTTTGATGTTTGCTATCACTATGACATGCACACCCTTCCCCTTTTTTTTCACACTATGTGTTAGTGTCACCTAAGAGTATTGTACATCATGTTGTGCTAACTCTTTGGTTGCAGATCCAGGTTCAGGTATGGTTATGTATACCTGTTATTATTCTGTTTTTTTGCTACTTATCGCTTATACCAGACTTTTTTCTGACCCAGAGTTTTATGTCTCTTCTTATTACTCTGGGTGCTCCTAAATGAGCAGACTAGAGACAGGTTAGCGGGTTATGCACGAGTAGTGGTCCGAAGAAGAGCATGAGGCTTACACGTATTACTCCCATATATTCTCCCTGTGTTTTTGCCGGTCACTACTTTGGGCGTTAGTAGTGTACCTCCCTATTTTGCTTTAGAGATAGTTTTAAAAGTTTAATAATGATGGTCTGGATCGTAAGCTGTATTTTGATTTTTCCACTGTTATGATGATTTAGTTTTTCAGCTTATGCACTGTCTCGCCTGTTTTATGTCAAGTATGTTATTATTATATTTTGTTCCATGCGCTACGAGACATTCTACAAGTTCCTTGTTAGTTTAAATTCCTTTCTTTTCCTTTCTTTGGTGACCATCCTATGTTAGTTGGACATCGGTACAACGCATTTCGAGGGAAAAGTCGGCTGGTGTAGGGCGGGACATCACATAAATGAAAAATATAGATTTTATATATTCAGTAGTTGCATACATACTTTTAAGCACAGGAGAAGACAAAGCAATGTTAGAGAAGAGGGAGAGAGAGAGAGGATAACGTGTATGAGGAAGAAAAGTTGAGCAAGCCCTTGAAATGAAATTGAATGTTTACAGTTTGTTTTCAAGCTCTTTATTATTGAAATATACATAACTGAATAGCAGGCAACTAGTTTATAAAGAAGTAAATTTAGGTTATAAAGCCCCTTAGTCTGATTTAGCTAAAATTATTTATATACAAGTTTTAAGAGTTATTCGTTACTATAGAGGAAACGGATTTCTTTCAAAGGAATGTTGGATGGTTTTTGGTGTAAGCGGTGTATATATTTCATGTTTCAAAATTTTAGTGTATCGCATTACGAAAAATTATGTTCAGGTCCAAGCCGCTACATACATAAATAAGAATACAGTCATGTCGAGCGATGTGTCACGATCCTAAAAATATAATAAAATAAACAAGTTGACTCATTCTATGAAATCCCAAAATGTTGATTTAGGGTGCAAAATACCTCAAATAAAAAAAAAAATATTTCCCAAATTAAAAATTACAGAAAAATTCTATAAATTAAATTAAGTATACATCTTAAAAATCTTGCTGAATTTGAAACCAGTGATTTATTATATTTAATAAACCGTTATGGCCTATAAACGGTTCTATAACGACTATTTGAATTGGACATAACTTACAACCCATTAGACAAAATCTCCATTTTTTTTCACTTCCATTAGAAAAATATGATCTAATAGATTCAAACGCATCTTGTTTCATAGAATTCCGACTTAAAACGGATTCTGTATACTCAATTGAAGTTTGAAACCCAATATAACGAACTGCCATAACATTATGAGCTCGTTTATAAATATATTATAATTAATATATTCCAATGTCATTTAATTTATATATTCGTTATTTAAATAATTAAATAAATTTATTATTATTTTGCTAAAAACCCAGGATGTTACACCCTCTTAGCCAATATAGGATCTTCTCCCTGCTTTAATCCTTTTATCCATTTGATCAAAACTTGTTAAACTTTCGAAATGAAATCATAGTTTTGCCTTAACTCGAACTCACTCTCGATCTTATCTACACATCACAAGTAGTCAATGCTTTTACGTTAATATTGATAAAACCACATCCTAATGTTTCTTGCTAAAAGAATTAGCAACCTTTTTCGCTTTTCTTGGTGTATGCTCAATGCCAAAATCAAAAGTTACCAAAATCCTAGCCATCTATGTTGTCTCATATACCACTTCTCCTAAGAGAATAAATTCTTCAAGAAACTTAAACAAATTGAGTCACTCTTCTAAGAGGTAATGACTCTAAAATTTTCAAAGTAAAGTCAATAATTGCTAACCCTAAATCCTAAGTTAGATTCTTCACTTCATGCGGTCTAAACTTCTTGAAGCATATGCAGTCACTTTGTATTTTTCCATAAGAACATTACCTAATCCCGTTTCAAATGCTTCAATGTAAACAACAAAATCTTGGTCATCATTTGATACTGTTAAAATAATAGTCAATCGATGCTTAAAATTCTGAAATGCTTCCTCGCACTAACTCGGCCAAACAAACTTAAGATCCTTCCTAATTAGTCTGGTAAGTGGTGCTGCTATCCACGAGAAATCTTTAGTGAATCTATGGTAATAGAAAAATACTCGAAGAAAATTCTAATATCAGTTACACTCTCTAGTCCCTATTAACCATTAATAGCCTTTATCATCGCTGGAATCACAATATCCCTTTGGCTGAAACTATGTGAACGAGAAACTTCACTTCCTTCTTCCAAAAGTGACATTTAGAGAACTTGGCCTCCAGTTAGTGTTTCTTTAAAGTCTCAAGCACAATCCAAAGATGAGTCTTATGATCATTATCATCTTTGGAATACACAAAGATTTCATCAACGAATATGGACATGAACTATCCAAGTGATCTAGGAAAATACAATTCATCAGATCCACAAAAATAGCAGGCGCATTCATCAATCCGAATAAAATGATCATACATTCGTATGATCCATATCATGTTCATAATGCCATCAAGAAATAGTATCTTTTACTATCTTACTGAGAAAATATCTGGCCTCGCTCAACTTATCAAATATATAATCTATTCTCGGCAAAGGTAACTATTCTTTACCATCATCTCATTGAGCTTGCGATAACCACAATGATCCATTTGGCTTTCTCACAAATACCCTGCTCCTCATCGCGAATTTCTTAGTCAAATATTTTTTTTCCTTCTAATTCCACTTGCAGCACCTATAATTCCTTTACCTTTGTACATGTCATTCTACTAGGTGGTCTACTAACTAGTTCCTCTCCAGGTATAAGATCTATCCTAATCTTGATAGCTCCCTTTGGAAATAATCTCATAACCATCTCAAAAACATCTACGAAATACCTAACTACAGGAACTCAACTTACTCCTTCTTTTAGTTTCTACGCACCCAACAAAGTATAGATCTACTAACTTGCACTCTCCAGTGTGTATATGATTTGATTACTATAACTATGGTGTCTTAATGATATTTTCTTACCTTGGAAAAATATCATAGCATCATGTGATTCAACCAATCCTTACTCAAAATAATGACAAAGCCCACAAAATCAGATACATATAAACTACAATTAAAAGTATGGCCTACCAACTGAAATATTCAGTTATCACCTTAGAGTTTCATAGCTTCCTACTGGATTATCCACCCTAAAGGAAGTAACAAGGTAAGATGGTTATAATGACAACTTATCTACCAAACATTTGGATAAACGAATGTGATGCAGTGGTATCAAATAATATTCTAATAGATATGCTACAAATCAAAAGTGTACCTTCCATTACAACTTTCCCCTTTAGCAGTAGTGGTTTAGATAAGTTCAGTTCCTAAGCATGAACATTCACTTTATCCCTTTCTGGACACCTTTTCTTATAGTGCTGTAGCTGATTATGATTAAAGAACCTCATATTCAGCTTTCCACCATCTTCCTTTCCTTCGTCTGACCAACATTCATAAGCATAATGGTATTTCTTGCCACACTTATGGCATGAAACTTCAGCTTTGCTCCTATTAACTTTTCCACCCATCTGATCTCTCTTCTGTTGAAGAACTTCAATTTCTACCCTTGAGAACTCCGGGTATCAAGTAGTTTCTCTCCACCAAACAAAGCAAGTAATTCTTCATTTCTAATGGCCATTTCCATAATAGTTTGGCAAGGATCTGTCAATGTGGCATCATTAAGCTAGCAATCTTTAAATTCAATCCCCAAATGGACATTTCATTCCTTTTGATCACGATGGTGACTATGCTATGAGTATATCTAGATAATTCACCAAACCTATTGGAATACTCAATCACTAACGGCTCTCCTTGCACAAGCTCAACAAACTTCATATACAATTTCAAATTAGAAACCTCTGATAGATATCCATCTTTGAACCAATTCGAGACTCTTACAAGTTATATACTCTTTTGTTGTTCATATAACAATTCTGTTCCACAAGAGAAATGTAGCTCCTTGCAATTATAAAGAAGCTAATCTTTCCTTTTTCCTATTCGTCAAGCCCAAGTCTGTGAAGATTCTCTCATAATGAAATGGACAATTCTCCACCTCAATAACATCCACAATTCCAAGCAAAGGCTTTCCTGTAAGATTGGACTAATCCTTACTTGGTGGCATAGTTGTTACCAACTGGTGCTTCAAGATTAGCTCCTCCACTATTAGCAACATTTGTGTCAGTAAGACCAATATCAGCTCCGTCTTGCATCATGATGACAAGAGATGATACATATTCCCTATATTTATCAATGGGGTTGCAACATCTTCAATCCCATTAGTTAACAACCTTGATTTTATTGAATATTTGGTCGAGCATTTGCATTTTTTATGGTGCTTCTGCCATCAAGATTCACTCTTCTGCACCTCTCTTTATATTACTTCCTTTATTTGCATACGAACCTTTGTAAGATATCGTCAAAAAATCTAAGAGAGTAGGGTGTGAACACACATACAAAATACAAACATAAGTATGTTATAATATCATTGTCCCATATCATAGTTATTACTCTGATCTTTGGGTCTTTATTTTAAAATACTTATAAGAAAATCTTTTTAATTCACCTAAACCTATGTTATGATACCAAATTATAATGCATCATTATCAAAGGCCCAACACTTAGCGCTACAAACATTGCAATCGTCTATAATATTAACTTTCAATGATAGAAAACGAATATAACGATGAATTATAACCATCAGAGAATGCGAAAATATCAAAAGAATTTATAACAACATACATTGATTTGATCCATTATCATATATGTTTTCTATCACCGATAGTTAATACTATTGATGACTCTAATATCTATAGCGTCTAGCTTTGGGCCTTAGACAATAATGTGTTACATTACTCATATCAAGTGATACATTCCTAATTAAAGAAGGATGGCTACACAAATGTGATCTACATAAGAAGAGAAGACGATAGAGTATGCCACAAATTATGTTCCCATTCAACAAGAGGAATAGGTGCCCCGTTAGTGGGATTCATATTTATTTTTGATAGGACAATGAGATGCAAATCCAAAATATAGACATAGGTAAGTCCATTGCAGATGTAGCTTACACATTCTCATAGTATACGATGGAGATATTGGCATATGCGTAGTTATGGAAAGTGGGCAACTTAAATAAAACCTATTATAACTAAAATTGTAAATCATTGGTATATGTAATGTTATATATTAAGATGTATAATTTACTAGTTACAAGAATAATTGTTTTGACCCTCACCTCAAAAGAAACCACATGTTAGGTAGAAGATGAATATTGGTAATCTAGTTAGGATTAGAGCAATTAAGGACACTTTATTTAAAAAGTGTTAATATTTTAGTGAGTACTTATTTATTAGTATATTTAAATTATTCCGCTATGAGTTATTTACTTGAGATATAATATAATTCTTTATTTCCAGAATAACAAACAAACCATTTATACTTCAATGGACTTGGATTTTCTCTATTTGTGAAACTTTTGGCTTACTATGGTGCTAGTTGCTACATTTAGTATTAGAGCTTAATTTAGTAGATCTTATAAATATAGGGAGTTAAATTATTTGTATTTCTAAAAATATAAGTATAATATACATATATATACTAAGATCCCTGTAAATCGATTTACATGGTAGTAACATATAGAAAAATCTTTAGAGTGAACTTGTACATGATATTCTGGTTAGGTCAAGGAAACCCAGTGATATTAGGTCCTTGTGTGATTGTAATTTATGATATACAATAAGATTGTTTATTGTAAAAGAGTTGTATCCGTATGTCAATAGTGATGGGAATAAAAAATTTTTACTAAGGGTAATGGGATGAATAATTTTGTTTTGGAAAAGGGAAGAAATTTGGTAAGGAAGTTGGATTTTTAGTTTGAAAGAAAGATTTTCAAGATTTGGAAGGTATGTGTTTAAGAAAAAAAGAGATTGTAATCCCACTTTAAGTTTAACCCTATATTCATTCATACTTTTTGGAGCACACAAAAATATTAAGCGTTTGCAAAATGATTTATATAAGATATTTTAAAAGTAATTCGGTTTTGATAAAAAGATATTGTTATGGGCTTGGACAATATAAGTGGAACAGATACGAGAATTTTGGGAATAAAGTTTTGATTATTCCGTTCTTTCAAAAAAACATTGTAGAAATTTGGAATAATACAAAGGATTAAGAAAAGATGATTTAATATTCTTTTCTTTTTTCAATTTTTCATGGCCACGCCCTCTGTTGTATCCATCCCGCCCAATCACATCGCAGCTTCATACCCGTCCTTTCTCACATCGAGCCAACCACCAACCATATCTCCTCCTACTAATCCGCCACCCTTACCACTTGACCCTCCTCTATCAACATCCACTACCTCTGCTAATCCCTCTCCTCCTTCGGTTGACCTAGCCAATAAAAGTGAGTGTCAATAATCATGGACTTTTTTGTTTAAGTGTAAAACAATGAACGTTGGGAAGTACATTCCTGTTGACATCTCCCCTGTCATTGTCGATGATGCTCTTGAGTTTGTTGAAGGTGTTCCTGAAGCTGGATCAACTGTTTGGAATGACTATATAGTTGGGTTCTTTTTGGGTAAACCTCTTTCCTACACTGTTGTTGTCAACAAGTTGCTTGCAATTTGGAAGCTAAAAGGATCGGTTAAGGTAAGATCTGATGGAATGCTCTTTCTTTTTGAGTTTTCTTGTGAGGAAGATAAGAGCAGGATTCTTCAAGATGATCCTATTATCCTGAATAACAAACTTTTTATTTAATGAGCCACATGATCCATCAATAAGCAATGTACATGGAAATATTCGATCTGTCCCAGTGTGGGTAAGATTATATAATATCCCTATTTTTTCCTGGTCAAACTTTGGGATTAACTGGATAAGCTGTAGGCTGGGTAAGCTGTTGTGTATAGACGAAATGATTGAAAGTAGGTTAAGATTGCTGCATGCAAAATGTTTGATAGAAGTAAAACCAGATAAAGAATTAATTAATGATTTCCTAGTCAAAACATCTGAGGGAGGATTCCAGAGAGTTTACATAGAGTATTTGTGGAAACCAGACATTTGTGTAAAGTGCAAGTCATTTGTGCATATTAGTGTGAATTGTGACGCTATAGATATGAATGACAGTGAATGGGTACAAAACAAAGTGTAGGAAGCCGTTAATAAAGTAGTTCAAATGAGGGAGCAAGTCATTTACAAAACACATTTAGAAGGCAAAAGTAACAATTAGTGGTGGCAAGTAGCAACAAAGAAAAGGAACAGCGCAATGGAGAAAACAAACAACAATGAAATAATGGGTAATAGTAGAGGAGTAGGAAGAAATGATGGGAAGGAACAAGAACAAGAAATTGAGAAGAGCAATAGTTTTGAGGTGTTGGAGGAAGGTGAAATAACACAGGAATGAAATGTAGAACACATAGAGAAAAATAATATGGATGATTTTGAGGACTTAGAAAAGGAAGGGATTGAAGATTATGTGATGCTAACATGATAGCAATTTCCTGAACAAGGAAATACAATGAATTACTGTGAGCCACTTGTGGAAAGAAATGGTTATTTTGTTAAAATGGAAGTGTATTATGAAATTAAAGAGGGTGAGTAATTGATTGAAATGATTAAAGAGAGTGTAATAGAAGGAAGGTTAGTTGATAATTGTATTGAAACAGAAAGTAACATTAGTATTGTGAGTGATATGCTCAAGAACAAAGAAGTGGAAATGAAAATAAAGATTGTGCAGGTGTGTAAAATAAAGAGAATGAACTAAATGTATGTAGCTATTGCATTTAATTAACATGCACAAAGTACTCCAAGAAATGATCCACCTATACCACAGCTTATGCATAATCCCATGTCCAATTCTATACTTTCAGACCCAATCATACTAGTGCAACCAAATTCACCACAATCTACCACCTTTATCATACCTTTCACAAATCCATACTCTAATTTGTAACTACCCTTAGCTTAGAAATTCCCACCTTCTGACTCATTTACTCCAATCACTTACAATCACACTAAAGGCAATAATCATAACACGCCTACCTATGTACCACGCAAGTACAAGCTAAGGAGTACGAAAGATTATAAAGTCATACCCCCTACAGTTTAACTTATGAAAAAAATCATAGGGGTTTAGAACATAAGAGGATGTCATAAAGACACCAAACTTGACCAAGATAAAATTCTTATTGCTGAGAATAAGCTTGGCTTACTTGTTATACTTGAAACCAAACCTAATCTAGATCTAACTTTGAGAGCCTCTAGATACATTAACACATCTTGGCTTCTTCTACATATCCTGTTGAAGCTCCATATTGCAGAGTGTTCATTCTCTATGACCCCAACATAACCCAAATTAATCCAATTCTCTCCAGAAATCAAACGGTCCATTGCAATGACATTTTCTTAACTGATCAAATTCCTTTCCACTTGACTATTGTTTATGCAGCCAATACGTCCAATGTCAGGCAAACACTACTTGATAGAGTTCCATCCCTTTGCCAATCATCAACACCCTGGTTATTATAGGTGATTTTAATTGTTGTTATGATGTCACATAAAGAATGGGTGGTAATCCTTTATCCCTCACTGAAATCCTTCATCTGAAAATAGCCAAAGACAATGTCAACCTAGTCAACATAAAATGCACTGGCTTGCCTTTCTCTTGGAATAACAAAAATAGATCAAGCCCTAAAACTTACTCCCTCGTTGACCATGCCTTTTGTAATCTCCAAATCTTCAACATATGGCCTGCCTTATCATGCGATCAACTTCTTCCACTGTTATTTGATCATTCACCCATCATCCTGTATCTTAATGGGCTAGACAAGAAAACTTCCTTAAGTTTTAATTTTTTTTTAATAATTGGGTCAGTGAAGCTGACTTCTTTGACACTATTAAAGGATCTTGGAGGAGACCAATCTTTGGAAATCCTTTGTTTATTTTGCAGAAAAAACTGAAGGAAGTCAAAGTTACTTTAAGACAATGGGATAAAGATAAATTTGGTAATGGCAAAAAATAATCCACTTACTAGAGATGCGGACTTGAAGAAATACAGAAATTAGTGATGTAGAACCCCTCTAACTCTATTCACTCTACCATGGAGACATATATTTTAAAGCAATACCAAGAAGCACTGAATACTGAAGAAGCTACGACTAAACAGAAGGCAAGATTCAAATGGAAATTGGAAGGTGACAGTAATATTGCTTATTTCCATGCTTCTCTTAAAGACGAGCAAAGTAGGGAAAATTTGGTAACTATAGTGGACAAGTATGGTAACATTGCTAATACTCAGCTTGAAGTTGAAAAGGCTTTTCTTACACATTTTTCTGAGTTATTAGAACACAAAGTTGGTTTCAAATCAAACATTGATATAATTAACCCACATATCTTACCTAAGATCACTAGTATGGACTATCAAACCTCAAGTGAAGAAGTTACAATTGTATTAAAATTGCAAATGTTCTCATTGAATAACAACTCTTCTAGTGGACCAGATGGTTTTAGTGCTTTCTTTTACCAAAAATGCTAGAATGTTATACGACACAATATGTGTAATGTTGTTAGACATTTTTTAAAAGAGCCAATATGAATATATACTTTAATAACACTAATATTGCTCTTATTTTGAAAATAAAGAATGCAACTAGGGTTTCTGATTATAGACCAATATCTTTTTGTGATACTATACATAAATGCCTCTCTAATTGCAACAAGGCTTAATGCAGTACTCCTCTCAATTATATCTCCCAACCAAGTAGATTTCCTTCCTAGTAGGAATATTTTTGATAATGTACTCTTATCTCATAAGTTATTGAATGGGTATTCTAACAGTAACATTTCCCTTAGAGCCATGTTCAAGTAGACATAACGAAGGCCTTTGACAGTCAGTGGGACACCATTGTCAAGGTTATGGGGTACATGAACTTTCCACGACATTTCATATTATTGATTCATACATGCATTTCTTCTCCTCGGTTCTCAATTCTACTGAATGGTTCTGTTGTTGGATACTTTGGGTGTAAACAAGGAATACGACAGGGAGACCAACTTTCAGCTTATATTTTTATTTCAATTATGGAAATGCTAACCCAAATGTTAAATAACATAATTGATTCTGGATTATTTAAACTGCATCCTAACTGCCATGATCCCAGAGTTTCTTCATTAATGCTTGTTGATGATTTGGTAATCTTTTATGCCCCTGACGCTGGAACTATTGCCACCATATTTGATACACTCAAGAGCTTTTATGAAATGACTAGATAGAAGATGAACATAGAAAAATCTGAAATGAAGACTGCTGGTATATATGACTTTTATGTAAATGAACTGAGTGCTATAACAGGTCTGTCTAGAAGTATTGGAACCATCTCTTATCTTAGGTTACCTTACAATTGCAAAGATTTCAACTAGTCAATGCATGCCACATTATAAAAAAATTATAGAAAGAATGACCTACTGGACTAGCGAACTATTGAGTCAAGGTGGCTGATTGATAATAATAAAATTAATGGTTTTCTCAATGCAGGCATATTGAGCTAGAACTTTCATTCTCCCCACCAAACTGATCTGTATGATAAGATTTGCTTTTATGAAGTTCCTTTGGAGGGGTAAAATGGATGGGAGATACCTTGCCCTTTTGCCTTCAATGTGGTTGAAAAACCAGTGTGTAAATGAGGGTTGGGAATTGTGAATATGCGGTTATGGAATAAAGCTAGTTTCATCAAACATATCGATAGTTTCCTTAATGATTGTGAGAGTATTTGGGTTGAATGTTCAAAGAAGCATGTTATCAAAACCAAGAGATTCTGGATTATGCATCAACCTCAGAAATTGATTTGGACTTGGAGGAGTATCTTCGAACTTAAGGGACTAATTCTCCCCTATTTTATATACAAAGTGAAAATTATGTAACAGCCTGCTATTTCAAACCATTTAAGTCGATAATAAAATCAGCTCAATTCGTTCGAAGCAGCAGGCTTTATTGTTATGGGGTTTAATAAGAATCAAACACAGAAATAATACAACATCTCACAGCAAAATAAATTTAAAGAATATATCAGAGTTTTCATAAATGAATACAGTGGAAAATCTAGTACATTTTATTTTCAAATACATATGGAATTAATGGGAAAAGAAAATAAATATATGAGTCTTCAGAAATCTCCAGCTCCTAAAGACGAGATCTCAAAGCTGCAATACTTGGTCTGACCCGAGCATAATCAAAAACACAAACACTCAAGTCAGGACTAACAATCTCATATAAGTGAATCAACTCAAGTAAAATTCCCAGCGAAATGCATCAATAACTTAGAGGATGTTTGATATTTCCGTCCTCTAAGGAACTGTGGAACTAGATACATATAATATAACACACTATTATCATAGTGTCTATTCAGTAAAGTAAATATAATAAAATTGCATAAGCGGGATTACCATATTACCATAACACTGTTTATACCGTTGTTGTACAGTTTGCATATAAAACACCAGTACGTTGGTAGAGAGGGATGCACCATGACACAACAACATAAAATAAAAATTTTGGGGGGCTTGATCAGGATAATATGACAATGCACCAAGGAATACCCAACGGTAGGATTCTACCGGATTGCGGCTCCCGGGATGATAGTAACGCATAGTAGCAACAACTGTCCACCCCATACAACACTCCCAAAAAATCAAAGGTGGACACCAATCAATCACAATAGTAAGAGATATGGTATCGAAGAAGTGTGTCTGGTCGAAGGTCCGACCTTACTTTTCCTGGGTATGGCTCATTTTTAGGCATTTCAATCATGACTTGAAGGTCAAAGCCATCCATCATCGTTCTCTTACTTCATTCAAGTAGTGTTCGCCAAACCATCCTACTTAATTCTAGATTCTCCACCACATGCACAGTTGTTAAAGTGGTATCGATATTGACAAGGAGTATGACAATATTGACTCTGTCCTCTTTAACAACCAAACGTTTACATTTTTCACACCGTGGCCAATAAATTTGAAATCATATTCAAATATCGAAAATCAATTAACATCAAGTATTGATTTTATTAACAATTTCTCAAACCATATTAAATCTTTCATTAAGTTGGTTTTATTCAAATTCATGAACTCATGTTAAGAATATCTCAAACCTTAATTTAAACAAATATCTTAGATTTCAAATTAGATACATACTTCTAAAATTCAGGAAAATAGTTTATTCATTGACCATGGTGTCCGTATCTAATTTTTTATCCTATGTTCAAGTGATACGGATATTTATCATTTCATTCCATTTTCATATTTTAAATTCGAATCCCAAGTATTTATCATTTCAACCCGCATCCCAAATCGATTCGAATTTATTTCCTAAATCTATACAGTCGTTAGCATATGTATCATTTCAAACTATAGTGTTTTTTCCTAAATCTAAGGAAACTTGCAGTGTGAGAATATAGTAAAATAAATATAACATCACACATAGCACACAACTAACAAACATAATAATCAATCACATAGAAATTACATCATGTCATTTACGTCATTCGTGTGCGTGTCACATGTGCACAAGTCATATAGCAACAGTCATGAATTTCTAATGCATCCTAACATTTCATATATTATTTCAAGAGATTTAATTCGCTTAATAAAACAGCTAGCCGTGAGTGAGTAAACTCACCTTTCTTGGTTCAAGAAGGTCACAAGAGAAGGACGATACTAGAACAGACACAAGCAAGAATTATGACGAACCCACTCCTCACTGGTTTATGAACACACACACATACTTGTGTGTGTATATATGTGTGTGTGTATATATATATGTACATACACGCAGCTGGAATTCCATGATTTTTAACTCTAAGCCTTATTACTTCTATGGCAGCACAACCAGGCTATTTCCAATATTATGCCAAATGTGTTAATTTCCTCCGGTAAACCCAAACAATCAAAAATTAAAAATTGAGTTTGAAATCATAACGCATAGTCTCATATTTACTTAAAATAAAATCGAAACTCACCAACCGAAGTGGATCGGGCTGTAGTAGCTCTCTTTGTACTAGAGCAGCGGGTACCATGGTGGAAAAATGTTGTAACGAGAGGCTGGAGGGGTCAGTAGGGCGGCTAAATTGGGAAGTCAAAGAAGTGATCGTGGGTGCGGTGATGGTGCGACGGGTTCTTAGCTTTCAATTTCCGATCATTTTTTCCTTCATGGAGGAGCGATCGTTGAAAAAAAGGAAGGTTCTGGTCCAGGCATAGGTTGGCTAGTGGTTGGAGCTCTAATCGATGATGCTCGAGATGGAGGAAGGGCAGTGTTGGGTTAGGAGCGAGGGCTTCCTAGGTCAGAAGAAAATCCACCTTGATAAGAATGGGAAGTCAAGATTGCGAGATTTATTTTGGAAAGGAAGGAGTTTTGATTTTGGGGTTTTTCTTTTTACTACCATATCGTTGATTGATATAGGCAGGGAACAAAAAATAGAAAATAATAAGAAAATGATAGAGAAGACGTAAAGGAGAAAAATAAGGGCCGGGCTTTTACACATATATACAAACACTTGACCACGTGCTTCTTCCTCCTTTTATTTAAATTTTAATATTTGATAGGTGCATCTTCCATATGTTTCCTTGAACATCTTAAGCTCTTATGATCACATTGCTAACCTGATTGACACGAAATTCAAAGTTTTATAATAATTTAAAATATCAAATCCGATAATAATTTCGTCGAATTCTGAGATGGTTCATAAAATGACTAATTTGCATATTAAAAATACTTTTTTATATTGTGATTCAGTTATTGGTTCAATTCTAAACTATTAGTTGTTCTTTACAAATTACCAAACATATTTATAATCAATATTGATTAACTATATGGGTCCAATTCAGATTATTGAATCATTTTTCAATTAATATTAAATTGTAAATCCAAATTTTAGTTAATTATTCCTTAACTATATTAATTTATAATGTTCGAATTTTCCAGTCATTACACTCTCCCCCACTTAGAACTTTTCATCCTTGAAAAGGAACGTCGCATAGAATCGTAAACATATTTTATTTAAATATTTCAACTTAGATAGCTTATACAAATATTTTAACTTATTAGAAAGATATGAGTTATAGAAATTTTAGAGGCTAAAATTTTCTAACACCCGAAATTTAAGGAAAATTTGGGCAACATCTCCTTTGTACGGGTCGGTTAATTATTTTTTACAGTACGATATATATTAATATACATCTCATCCACACGATAAGGCATCCCAAACAATGGGGAAACAACAATATAAAACCCAAATACAATATTTTATGCGATATACGTACCTTATTTAGCGTTTTAAAGCATGTTTGCTTATTTTTAGCAAAATAGCGCAAAAGCGAGCACCAAATTGAAGCGCACACCATTGGAACCTACTAAAATACTCAACAAACAATTTAGAATCAAGTATATATTAATTAAACTTAACATACATATTATAAACGACAAATAACAATAAGCTAGCATGTCATGGTAACAATAACATCACATATGAAACCAAATTTATTCACAAAACCAAAGGTTACATATAAATACATAATTTTTCATCCACGCTTGGTTTATTTGTCATTCATGTTATACAAATTCATTTTATTTTGATTTATATAAATTTATCCACTCATTCATTACTAGCATTCATTTTATTAACGCTCATTTTATTTACACACTTCATTTCATTTAGATTCCCTTCACATTCAAGCGCCATTCATTATTACCATTCATTTTATTAATGTCCACTTTACTTGCGTACAATGTTTGACATTCATGTATCCATTTTGATTTTATTATCGTTCAATTAGTTTGCATACATTTTATTTACTTTCAAGCTATTTACATATACTATACTTATGTTGATTTATAATCAATTGCACATTCCATTTTATTTATCATCGATTCATCTATTTTAATTTTTTTCTTTCAACGTTCAATTTTAGCTCTTGTCAATTTTAATTAAGTTTACGCAATATTAACATTCCATTAAGTTTCATTCTTATATATTTAATTGACTTATATTCAATTATTCACATTCATTATATTTCCTTTCAATCCATGTTCTTGTTTTAATACTCAATTCTTACATCTTTTTTAGTCATTTCATGTTTATACATTTCATTCACTTTTCTATAAGCATTGAATTCAAAATTAGTTTCTGCTAATTTACCTTTGTTTATGACAATTTGTTAAAATTTGTCTTTCTTAATGATTCAATAGATTTATATTCACTGAAATCAAATTCTCTTCCATTTAGTTGTTTATATATATTCTAACTTCAGTTTAATTTTTTTCATTTTAGTACTATTTCATTTTTATTATTTGATTCTTTGCAATTAATTGAATATATAACTTTATTTATAATTCGTTTACTCCTTTTACAAAATATTTAATTCCATATTTAACAAAATTAGTATTCTCATATATGTATATTCCATTTTACATTTCAAATATTTATAAAAATAGTTTTAAGTATCGACTCAAAGTCTTAACTAGAATTATATATTTATCTCACTTTCAAAACTTGAAAATTAACATTGTGATGTCGGGATCACCCCTAATTATTTTCAAGCAATTAGAGTGTGATTCTATATCTATCCAGTACATTTAAGATTTAGTATATACGTTATCCAAATTCTTGCATGCTTGATAGTCCAATATTGACATCAAATATGTGTATATATATATATGTACACATTTAATTGAAAACTCTTATTATTTAAAGCAAAGGTGTTTATTTCCAAAATGTGTGTGTGTATATATATATCAAAATAATATATTTCAAACATTTCTATTATAAGATTTCAAATAAGGAGAATTTGTATTTCCCCACTTGTTTATTTGTTATATTTTAATTCAATTCATTTCTAAATATACTGGCTTATAACTTAACAATGGAACTCATATAAATTTATATTCTCAAAAAAATATTTTATATATAATTCATTAACATATTTAATATTCCATTTAAGTTACAGACTTTTTCCAACCATATCTTGGATCATTTCAAAGTTTACACCCTGATTCACCTTTAATAAGTTTCAAATCTTATTAAAAAATTAAATATACCACTTAGGTCGATTTTGAATTCAATCCTAATAAATTATATTCAATCTATTAGTGATATTATTTTCATTTTCAATATCATCATAGTTTAATTCGTCATTAACTTGTATTTCTAGCTTCTAAACAATTATACACAATTTAAATGAATACCAATAAGAAAAATTATTAACTTGGCGAACACACCATAAAAATTTTGTTTGTCCAAATATGCATTAGAGTATATTTAATTAAGTTCTCATTTATATAATCTTCATACACTAATTTAGCTCATATTTAAGACATGTTTGCCTAAACTTGTACTTTGGACTATATTTAACTAATCATTCGTTGGTAAATTTATCACATACTAATTTAGGTTATTTTCAAAATCTTATTAACTTTGATTCATAACCATATTGTTTTTACTATTCTAATTGTTATTTAGGCACATTTATTTTATATACAACCAAAATTTCTAGTTCAAATAAACTAAGTTAGTTTGCAAATTTGGAATCATTGTTATAAAAATCATATAAATCCTTACACTCATAAGCTTAATTTATATATACTTATATATATCTCTAATTCTTATTCCATATAAATTAATTTATAAGTATCCAATTTTAAAATTAAACTGATGTTATAATTATATTCATTTAAGGGTCAAATTTATATTTCTTGTGTACTTAACCAAGAATTTTCAAAATATTGCTTAGAAGCTATTTTTTCAATCAGCTTCATAAGACTTAGGAATTCTGTAGCGACCCGAACTTCCCCGGTAAGGAAAGCCCAGATTGCTTTGAGAACATGACAAAATAGAACGCAAACAGAAGAACATTTCATTATTATTACAGCAATTCCATCAGATACAAGAATATATAGAGTATGAATAAATATTATACAACAAAGAATAACAGAGACTTAAATACAGTACTACAGCGGAAAAATAATACAAAATACAACTGAAAGGGATATACGGATACAGGGCTTTCCGGATATCATTCTAGCTGTAAACCCGGTTCCTATGAATATAAATCTGCAAAACCAAAACTACTAGCTGCCAGTGTAGAAAATAGGGGCACCCAGAGTTTAGGTTAAAACAATAAACTCCAGGCCAGTCATGTGACTGGTGTGAGAACTAAAACAGTTATTTAAAACTTTAAAAGAGAGTAATTCAAGGGACCACGCCGTATAACACGGAACGAGTTTCCTCCCAAGAATACTAGTGCATATAACAAAACAACGCAATGCTCTTTGGAAAAATGTAGCTATTATAAGACCCAGGTCCCATCACACAATGCAATGCAAGCCAAAGGATAGGGTTTTCCCTTATAATAGCCAAACATGCTTGGTACGTTTAAAACAAATCACTTGATACTATTATAGGTGTATAGTTTCAAAACAATTTCAATCATAAATATCAATCATAGACGGCATTAATGACCCATACCACTATGTCGCCATACTAGGTTCTACAAATAAAACCGAAATATCACGTACTGGAAATTGGATTTCCGTCATGAGTCGAGGCAAGGGGCAAGCTCCTCTCCGATTCGAGACACTCTAGCAAATGTCTCAGGACCCCACTATGATCCTTGGATCTTCAGGGTCGGTCCTCTCTTACTTTTGAATATTAATTATTCCTGAACACACGTTTCCCGGTCCTAACAGACCTATATCCGAGGCGCCTCGCATTCCAACAACCACACAGGTGAAAAGTATATAAATATCAGACAGTTTAAGCACTGACACCACCACTAGCTAGAAAGAAACGTCGTGCTTTCCCTATAGTCACTATCCCGTTTTTGACTCATACCGGGGTGTGAGGCTCGCGAATTAACGTCATACACAAAGTTGTGCCACTTAGGCCGTGCTTTGATCATCAACCACAAGACTTTGCTTTTCAACAGAAGCCTTGATCATCTGCCACTTAGGCGTGCCACACAGGCAATTCATGCCATGCGACTGATGTCCATCGATATACAACCTCTGAGCTCGTACGTCTCAGAGAAGGGCATTAAGCAAGAGAATAAATTCTCCGTCGCCAAACAGATGTATATTTAATAGAGATCAATCAACACAGAATAAAATCCAATGTCAGACACACAGTCCATTTACAAGTTCGTTCTGGGTCTGAACGAAACCGTAGGCACTTTCCTCGCATATCCATCGATCTCCAAGTACGTCTGGATGATTACCAACTGATTCTCTCATCTTGGGTGTACAGCCCAATCAAGATCATTAGTAATCACCCAAACGTTGTGAAAACTTCCGGTCTTCCACCACCGTCTTCATCTTCGACATATCGTCAAATTGGTTATTCAGAATGGGTATAAACCCGGCCTTTCCGAATAACCCACGTATATAATAAACAAATATTACACAAACCCAACATACGCCTCATTCCAATTCAGAATATTCTTTTATTCAAATTCTCACATTCTTAGGGAAAGGTTCCCATTAATTTTATCAAAGATAAATTCTTCTAAATTTACTCTTTAATCTTCCTTTTGGATATCTTTTCAAACCATATTATGGTTTTCCAAACTAGTCGGGATTAGCGAACCACACCGAAGTAATTATTTATTTTATTTCCCAGTCCCAACCTATTCATCCCATGTAGCAAAACTGTTAATACTCCATATCTAACACCACGGTGTTATTGGTAAAATTAATTACCATTTCATGTTCAAATCAAATTAAAGGTTTAACTATCGCCTTGGAGAAAAACTGGTGATACTCCATTCTCGATCACTTTTCAGATTTGATAATTCAGATTGTCAATTCACTTTCAATTTAATTAAAGATTTATTAAAACTCCACTTAGTTTTAATCTTCTCAAAAATCAATATCTTGTCTTTAACCGGGTTAAAGAACCAATGTCACCTAAAACACGATTCACGACAAACCCAAATCACATTTGATATTAAATACAAGGCTCTGAATAGAAAATATACCGGCTTATATTCAATATCAAATTCTGAAACCAACAAATATCGTATTGGAAATAATGATATAAATATATCTTTCAAATCCCCATAGCAATATCTGTATAATTACGGAATCCAACATCGAAATATTCCAAAGACAATTTCGATTCAAATCCACTTCCACTTTATATATATTGGAAATTCTGGTTATTTTCAAAACCAATTCAAATTCAATTTATTTATTTCACAAATAAATTGATTTTAATTCTAGTTCAAAATTAGTTCATTTCGATAAAAATATATTTTTATCCTTTCAAATGTGGAATTTTTCACCCCAGTTCTTTCCAATTCACGTATTATGATTTCACACAAACTACTAATATTTTTAATAATTTTATCAAGGCCCGTACAATCGATTTCCATCAACGGCCATCGAGCTGCACTTACAGCGACCTTTTTCAAATTTGATTTGGACATAATTCCAAATCCAACCATTAAATTTCAAATTTCTAATATTCATTGGAAAGCTCTTTTTAATACGAAACCAACGGTTCTGATTTTAGTAGAATCCGACGGTCGAATCTCCCACAACGTCAATTCGAAGTCAATGGTCCAAATTCGCGAACTGCCGCGGTGCGGCGCGTTCTATTCAGGCCATTATATATATATTATATTTCGTCGATTTCCTTTTTAAAATGTATTTTATAATTCGTTTTAATTCGTTTTCAAAACCATTTCAACTCTATATTCAATTTCAAATCAAAATTGAATATTTCATATCATTACTATATAAATGATAATATTTTCAAAACATTATATTTTGAAATCACTACCTTTTCTATATTCATTATAAAAACGAATATAATCGATATAAATATCGTTCACGTCAAAATAGCGCAACTCTAATCAACACGACTTTATATATTTCAATAAATTCATTATTCTATTCAACAAATGAATATTTATTCTATTCAACACACGAATCTATATTTCTTTCAACACATGACTAATCTCAACACATGAGTACTGTCAACACATGACTATTTTTGTTATGTAATATATTTTTTAAATTATGGTATCTATCGTTTGATTTTTAATCAGACTCCAACCATAAAGTAGTTTCTAATCTTAAATATGATAAAGATGTAAATTTTATCGTTAAAATATTTTACTCAACACATGAATAGTTTCAACACATGAATATTCTCAACACATGAGCATCGTCAACACATGATTATTTTTATATTCTAATATTCTTTATTTTCCCAATTGGAATGAGGCCCAATCAATTACCATATAATGTTAATTATACGGATTCCATACAACACATGTATATAATAGCAACGATAAATAATCACTCATCATCCAAAGTGCACCACACAACTGCATAAGCATCAAATATAAATAATTAACGCTTATTACAGCTTGTCAACAAATTAGTCGACATACAACGAATTATTGGGACTAGTGTATGCCGTATTTATCCCAATACCCGTGTGGGGTTTCAAATCAACAAATACAGATTTTTATTTATTCATATACCCGTTAAAAATTATATTTTTAATGATAAAATATTTTTAGCTATATAAATATTTTATTTCATTTCACATCACACAATCAATTTTCACCACAACAAATAATCAAACATACAAGCCATCCATGGTCTGTGGACGACGGGTGTCGGGTGCTACTAAGCACCGTATGCATCCTAGTATATAATTTAAACTAGGAAAGAAAATTTAAAGTGAGAAAGTCTCACCCAAGCTAAACCAAACGCCACGACTCTTCTTATGTAGAAATCTTCGTCGTTCTCTCCTTTTTGTCAATTTCGATGCCTATAGCCACTACATATATAAAATCACATTTTTATATCCTCTATTATATAAAAATCACATTTTTATATTCTCTATTATATAAAAATCACATTTTTATATTGCTACTTCATAAATAAAAATCGAATTTTTATAGTTGCTAATTCATAATAAAAATCGATGTTTTATAGTTGCTACTTCATAATAAAAATCGAATTTTTATAGTTGCTACTTCATATAGTTGCTACTTCATAATAAAAATCGAATTTTTATAGTTGCTACTTCATAGTAAAAATAGAATTTTTATAGTTGCAACTTCATAATAAAAATCGAATTTTTATAGTTACTACTTCATAATAAAAATCGAATTTTTTTCACAATCAAAAATCACCACTTAAGATCAATAAAAATCTAATCTTTACCTTAACCAAAGATCTAAAATCTCCTAAACAAAGGTCTAAACTTTATATAGGAAAAATCTTAACTTTACAATCACAAAAACTGAATTTAAAAGCATGATTTAAACACATAAACTATAGTTAAAATAAAAAAATTAATTAAATTAAAAGGGGGCTCACCGATTTCGTCGCTCGAAGGAGGAGAGGGGAGCGGACTGGGGGAGGTGCTTGGTCGGAGGCGGGGTGTGGGAGGCGTCGCAGGTGGTCAGGGTGGTGGTGGCTAGTGTGGTGGCGGGTGTGAACATGTTTGGGGGAGGGGCTGTAGGGTTCGGGCTAGGTCATCGCGGAGGAGGAGAGAGGTAGAGGAAGAAGGGAGTGGCAGAGGAGGAGGCGTCGAGGGGGGGGGGGGTCTAGTCGGAGCGGGAGCCTCCTGTCGAGGCGATCGATCGCCTAGGGGATATCGCGATTCTCCCCCTTTTCTCTCTTTTTATTTTTATTTTTATTTTATTTTTATCTGAATGGTTGAATGGAGAAATAGGGTTACGACTCTCTAAATACAATTATATTTTCTTCAATTTAATTTCATAAAGTTACTTTTTATTTTGACCTCGAAACGAGACCCGCCGCCTATCGTCCATAGCTAGTTACCCTCATTCCGAACACAATGGGATATGTATCGTAGGCTGATTCGATCGTTTCGATCAGTTTTCGTCGAAATCAACATATAACTCTATATATTGAATTTGACCGCGCATTTCAATTTACCGGGGCCACACACGATGTGACACCCCGAATTTTCTATTAACACTAAAGTTGCTAAAATATTAATAAGTGTGTAAGAGAGGGGATGTATCTAATATGAATATAAAAATATTAATAAGTGTGTAAGAGAGGGGATGTATCTAATATGAATATAAAAGTGTGTAAGAGAGGGGATGTATCTAATATGAATATAAAAATATTAATAAGTGTTTAAGAGAGGGGATGTATCTAATATGAATATAAAAATATTAATAAGTGTGTAAGAGAGGGGATGTATCTAATATGTATATAAAAACAATAATAAGTGTGTAAAAGGGGGGGATGTATCTAATATGTGCATTGTAGAATATATATATATATATATATATATATGACATGAATAGAAGTTTATTAATTTGCTGAGTCACTTCTGACTCATTGCTGAGTCAACAAGATAAACCCCATCTTGTCTGAACGGCTGCGGTTATTTCTAGGTTAAATCTAATGGCCTAAATGAATTCTAAAATCTATAAATAAGTGGGTAGACCCTAGACCTAAATCACTTGTAAAATTAGAGAAGCTACCGTCATGCTGCTGCCATGGAGTTCAGCGTAGCCGTCACAAACTAAGAAGAGGAAGCCTAATCTACTACAACTAAATTCTACTAAACAAAACAAATCAAACCAAAGAACTCTCTCTCTAATTCTCTTCTTTTGTTGGTGAGTATGATGATTCTCACAAGACTATTACAAACTAATTTGACTCAGTTATGAATGGATCACAAGAAAGTGATGTGATTTGTAATTGTAAATTCTATATATTGTGGATCTCTTATTATGTTATTATGTTGTCGTATGATGTAAATTATATATGCTATGTCATGCTATGTTGTAAATTCTCTTATGCTATGTCGTGCTATGTTGAGAATCATGTCAAGCTATGTTATACTATCATACTATGCCATGTTATAAATCATGCTATATTATGTTGAAAAATCATGATGTTGTTGGATCATGCTTAAAGTTATGTTTTTTTTTCTTAATTTAAATGGATCTTGTTTATGGGAATTTGCCTATTAGGTTAGGTGTACCCATAAACTTGAAACTATAATTAAATAAAACTTGATTATGGGAATTTGCCTATTGAGTTAGGTGTACCCATATAAAACCATGTTGTTAAAAAATTAGATGATGTTGATTCACACATGTTCATATGTAAGTTTATGAAAATTGATTGAGATTATATTAGGTGAATTTTGAACAAGTTGACACCTTTAGGTCCATGACATGTATAATCTATGCAAGTTGGACATATGCAAGTTTCACCCCTTATTATGATTCATTTGGTCACATATACATGTTGTTATTATGATAATCTCTTTTATGCTATGAGTTAGGCTATTCGAGTCTAACATATATTTTGCGAATAAACGTTCAAACGTGGGGTAGGGGTAATATTAGGAATTAATAAATTGGGTGCAATTTTGTAAGATTTTGCATACCATGAATGGATGTCCATAATTGAGTCAATTATGGACATTGTTAAAAATTGGAAGTAATTAATAATTCAAGTAGGGAATTATTAAAATTGGGGGAAAGTGGATTATTATTAGTAATCAATGCTTAGGACACGAGGTTGGACCCGTTTGTGATGTAAACCTGCCCGGACCCGCCCGACAAATCCAGTAGTCACAAATGTCGGCCCAATGTGAGAGGTCCTAGGCCCAAACTAAAGCATAACAGTTGTAAAGACACGAGGTTAGACTCTTTTATGGTGTAAGACTGCCCGGACCCGCCCGGCAAATCCAGCTGCCATAAATGCCAGTCTAATGTGAGAGGTCTTTATGAGGTTATGGCCTTAATGAACTAAGAAATACTTAACCAGATAATCATGTAAGGTGGGACATGGGGGTTAAGTAGGTGCCTTGGGTGGCATGAGGAATCTGGTGGTTGCCTTTAGAGGCATTTGAAATACGATTAGACTTAACCAAACACACATGTAAATGAACATGACTAAGTGGGTTAAGTGGGATGGACTAATGGGGACAAGCTTAGGTGGAATGCTTGTGGTAAATAGTGGGGGCCCATTTGAACCAGTATCCCAAAACGTATCTTTGTGGGCTCGACCCAAGTCGAGGACGGGACACGCATACTGGGTTTGACTATAAGAGGCCAAAACAGGGAGCGGTGGCAACGCAAGTCCAACGGGTTTCATATGCGTGTGTGGACCCGGGCTGGTAGGTAAGACGTTGTTGCATCGTGTAGGTATAAGCTGTGCATGTCCGTTGTATCAGGTTGCCACTTTAGGGGAGTGATACACCCCACTGTGGGGCCAGCACGGGTATCTACGAGTTAGGGAGCCGATCGAATAATGGGAAGTAGGGTACACCTAGTGGAGATAGGGGCAGGCGGCACCTATGTAGTCAGCTAGGGGTACGTAAAGCCATTGGGAAAGTTTCTAAGTGAAGCTAAGTGGGATGAATCTTTAGGGTGACTGGTGTGGTGCAGTATAGTGTTTATCCTTTAGTATTTAGGAGCGCCTATAACGTTGCCTTTAGCGATTGTCTATGTCCTTAATCTGCTCTTCATAGACATTTTCTTGTTTTCCAGCTTATGCCTTAGTCCAGTTATTTTGGTAATAGTATTGTAGAATTATCATATTCACCAGACTTTATGTCTGACCCCCTCTTTTCCATCCTTTTTCTCCCTTCAGGTCCGCAGGTTGGGCCAAGTTCTAGTGGAGTCTAGTTGGATCGCTTATCTTCTGGAAAGCTTGGACTGCTGAAGTAAAGTCCAGCTTGTTATCTTTCTTTTTAATGGCTATTCATGTAATGGGATTATGTACTTGTTTTATCAAGATAGATATTGTACTTGACATTGAATATGGTGTTATGATGTAATCAAACATGTTTTGACTTCTGCTACAATGAAATAAAGTTTTTGAATTTCCAAGTACTATTTTATATCTGTCTTGTTGTAATTTTACTGTTCTATATTCACTTAAAACCTCCATGGAAGTTAATGCATTCCCTTTGTGAGTGACATTAATGGACGTGGGGTGTTACACGTGGTATCAGAGCATAAGGTTACCAGAACAGATAAAAATTTTTTTTAGAAAAATATTTTTTTTCTAAAGTATTTTTGGAAGAAGTGCTTTCAAAAAAAAAAAAACATGTTATTTAAAGAGAGTTTTTATGAAAAACATAATCCCAAATAGCGACATCCTTATCTTTATCTTTCGAATTCTCCATTTTGAATCTTTCCTTTTTCGTTTCAGCATGGCTGAAGAACTTAATCTCCCAGAAGGTGTGACGATTCCAGGGTGGTTTAGGAGATACTTGGAGGCTAGGGCCACCACTGCAGGCCCAGCGGATAATCCTCCACCCCTAGTTGCACCCATTCCTCCTCCTCCTCCTCCTCCTCGTGTTGACACTTTTGCAAAGACGTGCAAGGAATTCAAGGCTATGGGAGGAAAAACTTTTCAAGGGACTGAGACGTTTGTGGAGGCCAGAGATTGGCTTAAGGAGACTGAGGAATTGTTGGATATCTTTGAAGTGGAAGATGGGAGGAAAGTCCGTTTAGCTGCTTGGTTAATGAAGGGAGAGGCCTCGTTTTGGTGGGAGGTCACTAATGGGGAACGTCCAGTTGATTCATGGGAGGATTTTAGACGAAGGTTTGAGGCAAAGTTTCTTTCATGGGCAGAGGAGAACTTAAATATGGAAAAATTCCTGGCACTAAAGCAAGGGAGCTCATCAGTAAAGGAATATGTCAATAAATTTAATCAGTTAGCAAGGTTTGGCTTGGAGTTGGTGAACACGCCAGAGAAGAAAGCTTTGAGGTTCGTTAGAGGCTTGAATGAACCGTTGCAAGGGTTGGCTATGACCCACATCCCTATGGGAGCCACCTTTGAAAATCTAGTAGAAATGGCACTTATGCATGAGGATAAGGCAGTTGAAAAGAAAGGGGATCAGAAGAAACCCCAACAGCAAAATAAGAAGGGTGGTAAAAACAATAATGGCAAAGGGAAGAAGAAATGCTTCAATTGTGGGACGCCTGGCTATATCAGCAAAGATTGTAGAAAGAAAAAGAAGACTGGTTTTTTTTCATTGTGGAGATGCGGGACATTTAGTGAAGGACTGTCCAAAGAAGGGGCAGAGGGCAGGGTCTACCTCGGGAGGACAGGTGCAGGCTCTTATGGCACCAGGGCAGGCAAGGGGGCAAGTTCAGGCTATTGCGGCCCCACCGCTGCAAGAAAGAGGTAGAACAATTTCTGTTGAAAGCTTAGTTTTTCTGTTTGATCATCCTGTCCGTACCTTATTCGATTCTGGCGCATCTCATTCGTTTATCTCTGCATCATTAGTTGAATCACTGCACTTGAACACCAGTTTAGTAGAGGATCCCTTGGTCGTTTCAAATCCAATTGGGGGTTCGGCTCATTTGACCATGATATGTTTGGATTTGAAAATCTCTATACTTAGCATTGAATTTAGATGTGATGCTTATGTATTGGGCTTCACGGGCTATGGGCTAATTTTAGGAATGGATTGGTTGTCTAGAAATAGGGCCATTCTTGATTGTGAAAGGAGAGTAGTTAGGCTTGTGACTCGCCTTGGTAATGCTCTCGACATCTTTTGTAATCCCATAAATTCCGTTATGCTAAGTTATCTTGAATCGCTTGACGCGTCTGTAGAGAACCTGCGATCGGTAGAAGTGGTCCGGGAATATCCGGATGTGTTTGAGGAGGTGAAGGGCTTACCTCCAAAGCGGGAGATAGACTTTCGAATTTATCTTGTGGATAATGCTAAACCCGTATCTTTGCCAGTGCGCCACATGGCTCCTCGTGAAAGGAGGGAACTCAATAAGCAAGTAAAGGAGTTGCTTGAGAAGGGGTTCACAAGACATAGTATATCGGAGTGGGGTGCTCCAGTAGTTTTTGCCACAAAGGCGGATGGGTCTCTTAGACTTTGTATGGACTATAGAGAACTAAACAAGCTTACTAAAAAAACCGACACCCACTGCCGAGGATTGACGATCTCTTTGATCAGTTAGTTGGCGCCTCAGTGTTTTCGCAGTTGGACTTAGCCACTGGCTTTCATCAACTGAGAGTGGCTGAGGATAGTATAGATAAGACTGCTTTTAGGACTCCTGACAGATTCTATGAATGGCTAGTGATGCCCTTTGGTTTGACAAACGCCCCTGCATATTTTGTTGATTTGATGAGTAGGGTGTTTAGGGAATACCTTAACAAATTCGTGGTAGTCTTTGTGGATGACATCTTAGTCTTTTCTAAGAATAAAGAAGAGCACTCCCTACATCTTAGGGAAGTGTTGGAAACCCTTCGAGCGCATAACCTTAAGGAAAAATTTTCTAAGTGTCACTTCTGGAGGAAGGAAGTACGGTTCTTAGGGCACGTGGTTTCCAAAGAAGGGATAGCAGTGGATCCCGCAAAGGTGGTGGCCATCCAAGATTGGAAGGTCCCTAAAAATGCAACCGAAGTAAGAAGTTTCTTGGGGTTGGCTGGCTATTATAGGAAGTTTATCAAAGACTTCGCAAAAATATCAGCTCCATTAACACGGTTAACGAAGAAGAACCTGGTTTTTACGTGGGACAAAGATTGCGATGATGCGTTCCAACGTTTAAAGAGAGCCTTAACTTCAGCCCCAGTCTTAGTGCTGCCAGACGGGAATAAACCGTTTACCATCTATACTGATGCTTGTGGGACGGGACTTGGCGCGGTCCTCATGCAAGAGGGAAGAGTAATAGCCTATGGTAGAAGGCAGTTGAGGGTTCATGAAAAGAATTACCCCACGCATGACTTAGAGCTAGCCGCAATTGTTTTCGCGCTTAAGTCTTGGCGTCACTATCTTCTTGGTGAGAAATTCGAACTGTTCACTGACCACAAATCATTAAAATACTTATTCTCTCAGAAGGATTTGAATTTAAGGCAGCAACGGTGGATGGAATTCTTAGCCTCCTACGATTTTGAAATAGCATATACCCCGGGCAAGGGTAACGTGGTGGTAGATGCCTTAAGTAGGAAAAGGTTGTCCTTGAGTCCGTTGTTTGTTGAACGACAAAGCTTAGAATTCATCTCTATGTTTGACTTTAGACCCTCCGTTGACTTAGTACCCGGTCTGTTAGCATCCTTGGAGGTTAGACCTACACTTCTAGGATGGTTTGGTGAGGCACAGCGAGACGACCCACAGTTGGTTGAGATAGTAGAAAAGCTCAAAGGGGGGAGTCGTCAAGCCGTCTTCGTAGGTATACCCTAGACGATAAGGGTTGGTTACGAAGGGATAATAGACTTTGTGTACCACAAGACGAAGACTTAAGGAAGGCCATTCTTGATGATGCTCATCGCTCAAAAATGACCATTCATCCCGGTGGGGATAAGATGTTCAAAGATATGAAGCGGGTTTTCTTTTGGGCCGGTATGAAAAAGGATGTGGCCGAGTACGTCGCTAGATGCTTGGTGTGCCAACAAGTTAAAGCAGAACAAAAGAAACCCGGTGGGTTGCTTCACCCATTAGAAGTTCCACTATGGAAATGGGAAAGCATCTCAATGGATTTTGTGGATGGATTACCAAGATCAAGGAAGGGTAACACGGGGATTTGGGTTATGGTAGATAGACTTACTAAAAGCGCCCATTTTATTCCCGTGAAAAGTAAGAGGACTGCTCCGTGGTTGGCTTCTGTATACATTAAGGAGATAGTTTGTTTGCACGGTATTCCTTCTAGTATAGTAAGCGACCGTGACCCCATCTTTACTAGCGAATTTTGGAAGAGTTTACAAGAGGTGGTAGGGGCTCAGCTATGTTTGAGCACCGCATATCATCCTCAGACAGACGGCCAGACCGAGAGGGTGAATCGCATTCTAGAGGATCTTTTAAGGCTTTGTATCCTAGACTTTGGGGGTACATGGGAAGAGCACCTTCCGTTAGTAGAATTCGCATATAATAATAGCTTTCAGTCTAGTATTGGCATGGCACCTTTCGAAGCTCTTTATGGAAGGCCTTGCCGTTCGCCTACATGTTGGTGGGAATCTACCGATAAAATCCTACTTGGGCCTGATATGGTTAGGGAAACCTCGGAGAAGATTGAGTTGATTCGAAGGAGGATGAAAGAAGCACAAGATAGGCAAAAATCGTATGGTGATAAGAGGAGGACAGATCTTGAGTTTGACATTGGGGACATGGTTTTTATCAAAGTATCTCCGTTACAGAATGTTGTTCGCTTTGGGTCCGTGGGGAAATTAGCACCAAGGTTTGTAGGGCCGTTTCCTGTAAAAAACAGGATTGGGAAGATGGCATATAGGGTGGAGTTGCCTGAGAAACTTAGTGGAGTACACGACGTATTCCATGTATCACATTTGAGGAAGTGTTTGCACAAGACCGCGGAGGTGGTAGAGCCGAGCTTGCTTAAAGAGGTGGAAATAGAGCGTGATGCAACAATTAGACGAGCTCCTACATGCATTCTTGGGTTGGAGATCAAAAAGTTGAGGAATCGAGAGGTCAGACTGGTTAAAGTGCAATGGGGAGATGATGAGAGCAACGCAACTTGGGAGACAGAAGAGAAGATGCGTTCGTTGTACCCTTTTCTTTTTGAGGGTATGTCTTTTAATTTCTCCTCTATCGCTTAGCTTATCTTATCTTATCTTTAGTATGTCCTCTCATTAGTATCTTTGACCTTTAGTTAGGATAATCCTATGGTTGAAACATGTGTTTGAGACATGTTATGTATGATGGATGCAAAATGGATGCAAGTGTTTGCTAGTGGTTGCTCGTGGATGCATATATACACACACTTTAGGCACTAGATCGGCTCAGTCACTTCATATTGCATATTGCATATATATGGATGTATTTAGTATAATGGATGTATAATGGTTGTACCATCATATGGATGCTGCATTCGGTTGAATGGGTGTGTACGCATATAGAAGTAGTATGTAAGCAATTAGGATCTTTTGCATACATAATGGATTCATGACACTTACATAATTTGCATTAAGGAGGTCAACTGAATAAGTAGACCGCCTGATTTCGCATTAGGTAAGGACATGTACATACACTTTGCATATGATCATAAAGCATTAGAAGTCTTTTAAGGACAATGGACGCCTGTGTATGATGGATGAGTAGATGGACGTTTGGATGGTAGGATATACATTCTTCCGGACTTGAAGATTTCGGGGACGAAATCCTAAAAGGAGGGGAGAATGTAACACCCCGAATTTTCTATTAACACTAAAGTTGCTAAAATATTAATAAGTGTGTAAGAGAGGGGATGTATCTAATATGAATATAAAAATATTAATAAGTGTGTAAGAGAGGGGATGTATCTAATATGAATATAAAAGTGTGTAAGAGAGGGGATGTATCTAATATGAATATAAAAGTGTGTAAGAGAGGGGATGTATCTAATATGAATATAAAAATATTAATAAGTGTGTAAGAGAGGGGATGTATCTAATATGAATATAAAAATATTAATAAGTGTGTAAGAGAGGGGATGTATCTAATATGTATATAAAAACGACAATAAGTGTGTAAAAGGGGGGGATGTATCTAATATGTGCATTGTAGAATATATATATATATATATATATATATATGACATGAATAGAAGTTTATTAATTTGCTGAGTGTTTGCTGAGTCACTTCTGACTCATTGCTGAGTCAACAAGATAAACCCCATCTTGTCTGAACGGCTGCGGTTATTTCTAGGTTAAATCTAATGGCCTAAATGAATTCTAAAATCTATAAATAAGTGGGTAGACCCTAGACCTAAATCACTTGTAAAATTAGAGAAGCTACCGTCATGCTGCTGCCATGGAGTTCAGCGTAGCCGTCACAAACTAAGAAGAGGAAGCCTAATCTACTACAACTAAATTCTACTCAACAAAACAAATCAAACCAAAGAACTCTCTCTCTAATTCTCTTCTTTTGTTGGTGAGTATGATGATTCTCACAAGACTATTACAAACTAATTTGACTCAGTTATGAATGGATCACAAGAAAGTGATGTGATTTGTAATTGTAAATTCTATATATTGTGGATCTCTTATTATGTTATTATGTTGTCGTATGATGTAAATTATATATGCTATGTCATGCTATGTTGTAAATTCTCTTATGCTATGTCGTGCTATGTTGAGAATCATGTCAAGCTATGTTATACTATCATACTATGCCATGTTATAAATCATGCTATATTATGTTGAAAAATCATGATGTTGTTGGATCATGCTTAAAGTTATGTTTTTTTTTTCTTAATTTAAATGGATCTTGTTTATGGGAATTTGCCTATTAGGTTAGGTGTACCCATAAACTTGAAACTATAATTAAATAAAACTTGATTATGGGAATTTGCCTATTGAGTAAGGTGTACCCATATAAAACCATGTTGTTAAAAAATTAGATGATGTTGATTCACACATGTTCATATGTAAGTTTATGAAAATTGATTGAGATTATATTAGGTGAATTTTGAACAAGTTGACACCTTTAGGTCCATGACATGTATAATCTATGCAAGTTGGACATATGCAAGTTTCACCCCTTATTATGATTCATTTGGTCACATATACATGTTGTTATTATGATAATCTCTTTTATGCTATGAGTTAGGCTATTCGAGTCTAACATATATTTTGCGAATAAACGTTCAAACGTGGGGTAGGGGTAATATTAGGAATTAATAAATTGGGTGCAATTTTGTAAGATTTTGCATACCATGAATGGATGTCCATAATTGAGTCAATTATGGACATTGTTAAAAATTGGAAGTAATTAATAATTCAAGTAGGGAATTATTAAAATTGGGGGAAAGTGGATTATTATTAATAATCAATGCTTAGGACACGAGGTTGGACCCGTTTGTGATGTAAACCTGCCCGGACCCGCCCGGCAAATCCAGTAGTCACAAATGTCGGCCAATGTGAGAGGTCCTAGGCCCAAACTAAAGCATAACAGTTGTAAAGACACGAGGTTAGACTCTTTTATGGTGTAAGACTGCCCGGACCCGCCCGGCAAATCCAGCTGCCATAAATGCCAGTCTAATGTGAGAGGTCTTTATGAGGTTATGGCCTTAATGAACTAAGAAATACTTAACCAGATAATCATGTAAGGTGGGACATGGGGGTTAAGTAGGTGCCTTGGGTGGCATGAGGAATCTGGTGGTTGCCTTTAGAGGCATTTGAAATACGATTAGACTTAACCAAACACACATGTAAATGAACATGACTAAGTGGGTTAAGTGGGATGGACTAATGGGGACAAGCTTAGGTGGAATGCTTGTGGTAAATAGTGGGGGCCCATTTCAACCAGTATCCCAAAACGTATCTTTGTGGGCTCGACCCAAGTCGAGGACGGGACACGCATACTGGGTTTGACTATAAGAGGCCAAAACAGGGAGCGGTGGCAACGCAAGTCCAACGGGTTTCATATGCGTGTGTGGACCCGGGCTGGTAGGTAAGACGTTGTTGCATCGTGTAGGTATAAGCCGTGCATGTCCGTTGTATCAGGTTGCCACTTTAGGGGAGTGATACACCCCACTGTGGGGCCAGCACGGGTATCTACGAGTTAGGGAGCCGATCGAATAATGGGAAGTAGGGTACACCTAGTGGAGATAGGGGCAGGCGGCACCTATGTAGTCAGCTAGGGGTACGTAAAGCCATTGGGAAAGTTTCTAAGTGAAGCTAAGTGGGATGAATCTTTAGGGTGACTGGTGTGGTGCAGTATAGTGTTTATCCTTTAGTATTTAGGAGCGCCTATAACGTTGCCTTTAGCGATTGTCTATGTCCTTAATCTGCTCTTCATAGACATTTTCTTGTTTTCCAGCTTATGCCTTAGTCCAGTTATTTTGGTAATAGTATTGTAGAATTATCATATTCACCAGACTTTATGTCTGACCCCCTCTTTTCCATCCTTTTTCTCCCTTCAGGTCCGCAGGTTGGGCCAAGTTCTAGTGGAGTCTAGTTGGATCGCTTATCTTCTGGAAAGCTTGGACTGCTGAAGTAAAGTCCAGCTTGTTATCTTTCTTTTTAATGGCTATTCATGTAATGGGATTATGTACTTGTTTTATCAAGATAGATATTGTACTTGACATTGAATATGGTGTTATGATGTAATCAAACATGTTTTGACTTCTGCTACAATGAAATAAAGTTTTTGAATTTCCAAGTACTATTTTATATCTGTCTTGTTGTAATTTTACTGTTCTATATTCACTTAAAACCTCCATGGAAGTTAATGCATTCCCTTTGTGAGTGACATTAATGGACGTGGGGTGTTACACACGAACTCTAAAAATTCTCGAAAAATATTTTCTAGCTTCGTATTGACGATACGGTCCTAACAAAACTAATTTCGTCAAATTTTGAGACCGTTTGAAAAATGGCCATTTTCCAGTCGATTAAAATCAACTAAAACTAGTCAAACGCGTTTTCCTTTGCCACGCTCACATATTGATTCAGAAAATTACGAAATTTGAAACCTAGCAATAACTTGACATCACGGATCCAACAAAAGTGGTTTCGTCGAAAACCGAGGTCGTTTGCAAAATAGCTATTTTTAACGGGCCTGAATTCCATAGCGACTATTCTGAATTTTCAACTGGGCATATCTTTTTATCCCCATTATGAAATTTTTATTTTTCGGATTCGTTGGAAAGATATTCTCAATTAGATTCTAATATTTCTAGTTTCGCTAAAATCCGGTTTATTTTGCACCCAGTATGTTCAACTGAAATTTGAAATCGAATTATCGAACTACCGCGCCATTTTCAATTCCTTTTATAATTTAAAATAAATATTTATATTCTAATGACAATTCAAATAAATATATATGTTCTATTCTATTCAGAATAAATTTCTCGTTGATATTATTTAAAATAATTCATATTAAATATTCGAAATTCACTAAAATTGCCAAAATAAAAATTTTAAATTGGCTCAGAATTTCCGGGTTGTTACAATCTCCCCCACCTAAAACTTTTCGTCCCCGAAAAGGAACGAAGCCGAAAGTTGTTTAACTAATCAACTCAAGTTTCATTATTTTCTTTACGGCTTAAATTCTTCAACTTTTCAGTTACTAAGAACTTTTCAAATTTTTCAAAAATTTGGCTAACACCCTAAATTTCTGAAAAATTTCACCATAACCTCCCCTGCACCGGGGACTTCAAGATATTTCATATAGCCTCTCATGGCCTTCTTCAATCAAAAAGAAAAAGAAAAAGAAAAAGAAAAAGCCAAGCGGCTAGCCAATCCGCTCATAAAATCATCATCACCCAAACAAAACAGTAAATTATGGTAAACATGTACCTACTTGTCGGGCAAACAATTTTATTCTTCTGCTCTAGCCTCTTTGCAATGACCTGTTCAGTGTAAGTACATGTATATGCATGCAATTTGCAACAATTTTCAATACATTTCAATATTCGGTTCAATTAGGCTAAATGGTTTCAAAATTATCAAACAAATAAACAAACAGCACAAACATCAATCAATTAGTGGATTAGAGTTTCAAATTCATAATTTTGATATATATACAAAAATCAAATTTTTGATGCCAATTCACAACAATGTATTCTAGCTATATTTTGGTTCTTACACCAGTCTAATGGAAATATATATATATCACACCTTCGAAACATGAACATAAATACTGATGATGTCCGGACATCACCAGAATTATCCCCGAGCGACTAGAGTGCGAATCTATATCTATCCAGTATATTAAACTTCGAATATACGTTCATGACACGTATATGCAAAATCTTTATATACTGGACCGTCCAAATTCAATACAAACAAAAATATACAAATATGTATATTTGAATTTAACTTTCAAAACAATATTGTTTTCATTTGAAAAATATACTCTTCACACTCGTTCTAGGATACTACTGATCCTATCTCTAACGAGTCATTCTAATTGGATATTACTAATCCAATATCTGATGAATTCTTTCGTTTGGTTCTAATGTGTCTTGTTCTCGAGCTCTGTAAACCAAAGCTCTGAAACCACTCTGTAGCGACCCAAACTTCCCCGGTAAGGAAAGCCCGGATTGCCTTGATAACATGACAAATTAGAACGCAAACAGAAGAGCATTTCATTTTTATTACAACAATTCCATCAGATACAAGAATATACAGAGTATGAATAAATAATATACAACAAAGAATATAAGCGATTTAAATACAGTATTGCAGCGGAAAAATAATACAAAACACAATAGAAAGAGATATACGGATACAGGGCTTTCCGGATATCATTCCAGCTGTAAACCCGGTTCTTGTGAATATAAATCTGCAAAATCAAAACTACTAGCTGCCCGTGTAGAAAATGGGGGCACCCAGAGTTTAGGTTAAAACAATAAACTCCAGGTCAGTCATGTGATTGGTGTGAGAACTAAAACGGTTATTTAAAACTTTACTTTAAAAGAGAGTAATTCAAGGGACCACGCCGTATAACATGGAACGGGTTTCTCCCAAGAATACTAGTGCATATAACAAAACAGCGCAATGCTCTTTGAAAAAATGAAGCTATTATAAGACCCAGGTCCCATCACACAATGCAACGCAAGCCGGAGGATAGGATTTTCCCTTATAATATCCAAACATGCTTGGTACATTTAAAACAAATCACTTGATACTATTATAGGTGTATAGTTTCAAAATAATTTGAATCATAAATATCAATCATAGACGGCATTAATGACCCATACCACTATGTTGCCATATTAGGTTCTACAAATAAAACCGAAATATCATGTATTGGAAATTGGATTTCCGTCATGAGTCGAGGCAAGGGGCAAGCTCCTCTCCGATTCGAGACACTCTAGCAAATGTCTCAGGACCCCACTATGATCCTTGGATCTTCAGGGCCGATCCTCTCTAACTTTTGAGGATTAGTTATTCCTGAACACACGTTTCCCTGTCCTAACAGACCTATATCCGAGGCGCCTCGCATTACAACAACCGCATAGGTGAAAAGTATATAAATTTCAACCAGTTTAAGCACTGACACCACCACTAGCTAGAAAGAAACGTCGTGCTCTCCCTGCAGTCACTATCCCGTTTTTGACTCATACCGGGTTGTGAGGCACGCGAATTAACATCATACACAAAGCTGCGCCACACAGGCCGTGCTTTGATCATCAACCACCAGACTTTGCTTTTCAACAGAAGCCTTGATCATCTGCCACTTAGGCATGCCACACAGGCAATTCATGCCGTGCGACTGATGTCCATCGATATACAACCTCTGAGCTCGTACATCTCAGAGAAGGGCATTAAGAAAGAGAATAAATTCTCCGCCGCCAAACAGATGTATATTTAATAGAGATCAATCAACATAGAATAAAATCCAATGTCAGACACACAGTCTATTTACAAGTTCGTTCTGGGTCTGAACGAAACCGGAGGCACTTTCCTTGCATATCCATCGATCTCCAAGTACGTTTGGATGATCACCATGTGATTCCCTCATCTTGGGTGTACAGCCCAATCAAGATCATCAGTAATCACCCAAACGATGTGAAGACTTCCGGTCTTGCACCACCGTCTTCATCTTCGACATATCGTCAAATCGGTTATTCAGAATGGGTATAAACCCGTCCTTTCCGAATAACCCACGTATAAAATAAACAAATATTACACAAACCCAACATACGCCTCTTTCCAATTCAGAATATTCTTTTATTCAAATTCTCACATTCTTAGGGAAAAGTTCCCATTAATTTTATCAAAGATAAATTCTTCTAAATTTATTCTTTAATCTTCCTTTGGATATCTTTTCAAACCATAATATGGTTTTCCAAACTAGTCGGGATTAGCGAACCACACCAAAGTAATTATTTATTTTATTTCCCATTCCCAACCTATTCATCCCATGGAGCAAAACTGGTAATACTCCATATCTAACACCACGGTGTTATCGGTAAAATTAATTACCATTTCACGTTCAAATCTAATTAAAGGTTTAACTATCGCCTTGGAGCAAAACTGGTGATACTCCATTCTCGATCACTTTTCAGATTTGATAATTTAAATTATCAATTCACTTTCAATCTAATTAAAGATTCATTAAAATTCCACTTAGTTTTAATCTTCTCAAAAATCAATATCTTGTCTTTAACTGGGTTAAAGAACCAATGTCACCTAAAACACGATTCACGACAAACCCAAATCACATTTGATATTAAATACAAGGCTCTGAATAGAAAATATACCGGCTTATATTCAATACCAAATTCTGAAACCAACAAATATCGTATTGGAAATAACGATATAAATATATCTTTCAAATTCCCATAGCAATATCTGTATAATCATGGAATCCAACATCGAAATATTCCAAAGACAATTTCGATTCAAATCCACTTCCACTTTATATATATTGGAAATTCTGGTTATTTTCAAAACCAATTCAAATTCAATTTATTTATTTCAAAAATAAATTGATTTAAATTCTAGTTCAAAACTAGTTCATTTCTATAAAAATATATTTTTATCCTTTTAAATGTGGAATTTTTCACCCCTGTTCTTTCAAATTCACATATTATGATTTTACACAAATTATTAATATTTTTAATAATTTTATCAAGGCCCGTACAATCGATTTCCATCAACGGCCATCGAACTGCACTTACAACGACCTTTTCCAAATTTGATTTGGACATAATTCCAAATCCAACCGTTAGATTTCAAATTTCTAATATTCATTGGAAAGCTCTTTTCGATATGAACCGAACGGTTCTGGTTTTAGGAGAATCCGACAGTCGGATCTCCAGCAACGTCAATTCGAAGTCAATGGTCGAAATTCGCGAACTGCTGCGGCGCGGCGCGTTCTATTCAGGCCATTATATAATATATATATATATATATTATATATATTTCATCGATTTCCTTTTTAAAATGTATTTTATAATTCGTTTTAAATTCGTTTTCAAAACCATTTCAACTCAATATTCAATTTCAAATCAAAATTGAATATTTTATATCATTACTATATAAATGATAATATTTTCAAAACGTTATATTTTGAAATCACTACCTTTTCTATATTCATTATAAAAATGAATATAATCGATATAAATATCGTTCACGTCAAAATAGCGCAACTCTAATCAACACGACTTTATATATTTCAATAAATTCGTTATTCTATTCAATAAATGAATATTTATTCAATTCAACACACGAATCTATATTTCTTTCAACACATGACTAATCTCAACACATGAGTACTGTCAACACATGACTATTTTTGTTATGTAATATATTTTATAAAATTATGGTATCTATCGTTTGATTTTTAATCAGACTCCAACCATAAAGTAGTTTCTAATCTTAAATATGATAAAGATGTAAATTTTATCGTTAAAATATTTTACTCAACACATGAATAGTTTCAACACATGAATATTCTCAACATATGAGCATCGTCAACACATGAATATTTTTATATTCTAATATTCTTTATTTTCCCAATTGGAATGAGGCCCAATCAATTACCATATAATGTTAATTATATGGATTCCATACAACAAATGTATATAATAGCAACGATAAATAATCAACCATCATCCAAAGGGCACCACACAATTGCATAAGCATCAAATATAAATAACTAACGCTTATAACAGCCTGTCAACCAATCGATCGACATACAACTAATTATTGGGATTAGTGTATGCCGTATTTTACCCCAATACCCATGTGGGGTTTCAAATCAACAAACACAGATTTTTATTTATTCACATACCCGTTAAAAATTATATTTTTAATGATAAAATATTTTTAGCTATATAAATATTTTATTTCATTTCACATCACACAATCAATTTTCACCACAACAAACAATCCAACATACAAGCCATCCATTGTCTGTGGACGACGGGTTTCGGGTGCTACTAAGCACCGTCTGCATCCTAGTATATAATTTAAACTAGGAAAGAAAATTTAAAGTGAGAAATTCTCACCCAAGCTAAACCAAACGCCACGACTCTTCTTATGTAGAAATCTTTGTCGTACTCTCCTTTTTGTCAATTTCGTTTCCCATAGCCACTACGTATATAAAATCACATTTTTATATCCTCTATTATATAAAAATCACATTTTTATATTCTCTATTATATAAAAATCTCATTTTTATATTGCTACTTCATAAATAAAAATTGAATTTTTATAGTTGCTACTTCATAATAAAAATCGATTTTTTATAGTTGCTACTTCATAATAAATATCGAATTTTTATAATTGCTACTTCATAATAAAAATCGAATTTTTATAGTTGCTACTTCATAATAAAAATCGAATTTTTATAGTTGCTACTTCATAATAAAAATCGAATTTTTTTCACAATCAAAAATCACCACTTATCAATAAAAATCTAATCTTTACCTTACCAAAGATCTAAAATCTCCTAAAAAAAGGTCTAGACTTTATATAGGAAAAATCTTAACTTTACAATCACAAAAACTGAATTTAAAAGCATGATTTAAACACATAAACTGAATTTAAAATAAATAAATAAATAAATTAAATAAAAAGGGGGCTCACCGATTTCGTCGCTCGAAGGAGGAGAGGGGATTGGACTGGGGGAGGTGCTTGGTCGGAGGCGGGGCGTGGGAGGGGTCGCAGGTGGTCAGGGGGTGGCGGCGGTTAGTGTGGTGGCGGGTGCGAACGGGTTTGGAGGGGGGGGGGTGTTGTAGGGTTCGGGCTAGGTCATCGCGGAGGAGGAGAGAGGTAGAGGAAGAAGGGAGTGGCGGAGGAGGAGGCGTCGATGAGGGGTGTCTAGTCGAAGCAGGCGCCTCCTCGGCGGCATCGAGGCGATCGATCGCCTGGGGGAGGTCGCGATTCTCCCCCCTTTTCTCTCTTTTTTTTATTTTATTTTTATCTGATCGGTTGAGTGGAGAAATAGGTTAGGGCCCTCTAAATATAATTATATTTTATTCAATTTAATTTCAAAATTGTTTCGACCTCGAAACGAGACCCGCCGCCTGTCGTCCATAGCTAATTACCCCCATTCCGAACACAATGAGATATGTATCGTAGGCTGATTCGATCGTTTCGATCAGTTTTCATCAAAATCAACATATAACTCTATATATTGAATTTGACCGCGCATTTCAATTTACCGGGGCCACATACGAACTCTAAAAATTCCCGAAAAATATATTCTAGCTTCGTATTGACGATACGGTCCTAACAAAACTAATTTCATCAAATTCTGAGACCATTTGAATAATGGCCATTTTCCAGTCGATTAAAATCAACTGAAACTGGTCAAACGCGTTTTCCTTTGCCACGCTCACATATTGATTCAGAACATTATGAAATTTGAGACCTAGCAATAACTTGACATCATGGATCCAACAAAGGTGGTTTCGTCGAAAACCGAGGTCGTTTGCAAAATGGCTATTTTTAAGGGGCCTGAATTCCATAGCGACTATTCTGAATTTTCAACTGGGCATATCTTTTTATCCCCTCTATGAAATTTTGATTTTTCGGATTCATTGGAAAGATATTCACAATTAGATTCTAATATTTTTGGTTTCGCTAAAATCCGGTTTATTTTATACCCGGTATGTTCAATTGAAATTTGAAATCTAATTATCAAACTACCACGCCATTTTCAATCCCTTTTATAATTTAAAATAAATATTTATATTCTAACGACGATTCAAATAGATATATACGTTCTATTCTATTCAGAATAAATTTCTCGTCGATATTATTTAAAATAATTCATTTTAAATATTCGAAATTCACTAAAATTGCCAAAATAAATTTTTTAAATTGGCTCAGAATTTCTGGGTTGTTACAAATTCAATATTTTTTTTAGATACGAAATAGCATGTATATATTAAGCTTACATCATTTTACTTGGTATAAAGCCATTTATTTGCAAATTATTAATTTAGAGATTTTGTTTATATAAATATAACCTCTTTTAATTTTAGGACTCAAAAGCGTTTAAACATAACTTGGGATCTATTTATTAATACTACCTTTTCCCTTAAAGTCAAATTTGGTTTAGAGAAAATTTGAAAATATTTGTTTTAATTCAATAGTTGATAAAACAATTTATTTATTTCATTTAAATTTATATTTAGGTTTCTTTAATAAATCTTGTAGCTCAAAGATGGTTTTAGAATTAGATCAGGGTTAGAAACAAGGAAATCTAATCAAAGAAATTTTATTGAGGAAGATATATTTCATGGAGCAAGGATTTCTAAAAGAATTAAATTTAAAAAAAGAATACGTTTTAAAATATGCTTTCTCAAGAATGATTCTAGTGATGATTCTACTCGTTCTAGGGTATTACTGGCTTATCTCTAATGAGTTTAAACCCCATAAGCTAAGGTTTTTATTAAACCAAATCCGCTAACACCAATTGTAATGGATTGTTATTTCAAACCATTTAAGTCGACAATAAAATTAACTTAAATCGTTCGAAGCAACAGATTGCTATGAGGTTTAATGAGAATCAAATCACAGAATCAGACACAGAAATAATACAACATCTCACATCAAAATAAATTTATACAATATATCAGAATTTTCATAAATTAATATAGCTGAAAATTTAATACATTTGATTTTTAAATACATATGAAATTAATGGGAAAATAAAATAAATATACAAGTCTTCAGAAATCTCCAGCTCCCAAAGATGAAATCTCAAAGTTGCAATACTCGATTTGACCCGGGCATCATGAAGAAACACAAACACTCAAGTCAGGACTAACATTCTCATATAAGTGAATCAACTCATCAATAACTTAGAGGATTTTTGGGGTTTCCATCCTCTAAGGATTCGTGGAACTAGATACATATAATATAACACACTATTATAGTAATGTCTATTTGGTAAAGTAAATATAATAAAATAGCATAAGCGGGATTACCATATTACCCTTAGACTATTTACAATCACTAGTACGTCAGTGGATAGGGATGCGCCATGATACGACAATGTTAAATCAAAATCATAGGGGGCTCAATCAAGATAATATGACATGGCATCAAGGAATACCCACGGTAGGATTCTACCGGATTGTGGCCCCCAGGGTGGTGGTAACTCATAGCCGCAACTACCGCCCACCCGTACAACACTCCTAACGAATCAAAGGTGGACACCAATAAATCACAATATTAAGAGATATGGTATCGAAGAAGTGTGTCCTATAACGCCCCGCATTTTTATTGATTTATGTTTGAATATTTAAATTAGTTTATATATTGAATTCGTAATATAAATGTAATTTTTTATATTAATAAAATGAACTTTAAAACATACAAATATATATTAAATATAAACAAGCTCGTAATGGCGCGGTAGTTCGTAATATTGAGTTTTAACTTCAACTGAGTATATATAATTCATTATAAGTCAGAATTCGCTGAAACAAGAAATATTCAAATCTGTTGAATTATAATTTTCTAATGAAAGAGAAAAATCAAGATTTAGTATTGTATCAAATTTCCAGGAAATTGCTATGGAATTTGTTTATAAACCGTAACGATTTATCTAATAAAATAAATCGATTTTAAATCAATTTAATATTGGTTTAACTAGAGAATGGAATATCGAGTTTAGATTTCAAGTCAATTTATTCTGGAGTTATATGAATTCAGTTTGTGTATATTTATATGATAATAATAATAATTTATTTGTTATTTTTGGGTCGATTTATATTAATTCGAATTTAATATTAAATCGTCAATTTAATTTAATTTAATATCTTGTTTATATGGTTGAATTAGACTATGAAACTCATTCCAGTGCGTTCATTATAGTGGTAGAGCCTTAGGAATGTTGTTCTTTGCGCTCAAATAGGGTTTCAGAATCGTAGGATATTTTAAAGTAAATCACACCGTTAAATAAATAAATTTAAATCAAAATAAAAATAAAAATATAGAGGACGACCTATTTCTATCGTAGGTTACTCTATCGTATGTTCTTTTCACTTTCACATGTCGATATTTCCTTCTCCATGAAGCTTCAAACAAGGTACACTGAAGCTATGCCTACTCCTAACTCTACTAAAGACGTTGTCTTATTGTTCTTCCTCGCGCCTATAAATTGAAACCATCGGCTTTTTTTTTCATTTTCAAACCAGAAACCAAATTCCAACTTTTCTCTTCGTTTTTTATTTTAAATTTTTGTCTTCAATAAAATTGTGAAATCCAATCTGCTGAAAAATTAGAGAATAGAAAACCAAAATTGAAAAGGGAATCTCGATTTCCATTCACCACGATTCGAGAATGCAACAAGATCTGAAGCTCGACAAGGTATTGTAGTCACTATTACCAATGTTGTGAAGATCGAAATGGGTATTAGTCACTGGAGTTGACAGTGAAATTTGACGTGGTTGAGAGGTCCAGCAGTGGAGTATAGGGGAGGCCGACGTTGATTTGGTTGAACTTAAGGGTTGCAGAAATGGGTATTAACGATATAGGTTCGATGATTTGAATAATTGATTTATTGTTGTTGGTTTTGTGATATGCATTTTTGGGAGAAAGGGGTCTCTGTATTTTTTTGGATGAATAGTAGTGAAGTTGAACTAGGGCGGGGGGCTGAATAGATGACGTAGATAAGTTTGGAGGCATGTGTGGTCTGTTGACTTGGCGTTAGTAAAGCATGGTGAAGTTTGGTCTTTGTTTTGGGTGAACTAGATAACGTGAATAAGCCATTAGGAGGGAGGTGAGTGTCAAGTCAATTTGGGCTGAAGAGGTTTAAAGCATTACAGTGGTGTATGAATGGTGGAGGGGTGATGAATAGGAGTATGCGCAAATTGGGGTTAGCAATTGTGTGGTATTGATGATGAATGGGGTATTATTGATAAGTTCAACAGTAAAGTGAAGGGTTTGTTTTTCTGGTGGGGAAGCTCAGGTTGAGACAAGGTAGTATGTTCGTTGGGTTGAACTAGGTTATGGAAAATAAGAAGGAAAATAGGGTATACGTTTCAATAAAATTAAATTGCATAGAAATTTATTTAAATAGTTCATTTAAATAAATAACCAATTAATCGATAAATTAAAATTTAATAATCATAGGTGATAAATTTGTTCGAGACAATGCATAGCTGAGAAGATACAGAATTTAATTGGACATTTGGCAAAGGATAATCAAGGTGAGTTAAACTCACTCAGTTAAATTATTGGGAACTATTTTTAGTAGTTTTAATTTTATTTATTGTTTGATGGATGATAACTTGATTGATATAAAGTGATAATAGTATATAATAATATTGGTGGTTGTATATTCCCCGTAGTACCATTAACGAATTCCCGTAGTACCATTAGCAGATGATTTCCCTATGCACCCCACAATATATATAGTGGATGACCTTCTACACCACAATATCCTGCCTCAAAGCAGGATGGGTATTATTATTGTTGACGAACATCTGTGGATGCAGGAAAACAGGTTGGAAGGATCCAACTGGATTCCTCAACATTTAAATTATTTGTTTTCACATATATGCTGATATATGATGTTTTTATGACCTATGATAGTTTATAGTATACTTGGATGTGTAAGTAGCACTGATTGTGGATTTAGATTTTTTAAACATCCTAAATAATAATATATGGATTTCAAAATAGAAATTGAAATATAAAGAGAGTTTAAAGGAAAATATTTTTTTTCAAATAGAAATGTTTATTTAGAAACCAAATTAAATAGAATTGAAAAGTAAATATTTGTTTCAACAAATAAGATGAGAAATCGATTTTATAAGTGACATTTATAAAGAAGCGAAAACAATTATTTTGAAGTATTTGAGAAAGTTATAAATTGAGCGTGGATTTGGGAAAGGAAGTGGAAATGTGGTTTGAAAACTAACGTTTGAAATGGATTAGAATTTTCCAATTACAAGGGAAAATATAAAGGGGATTTTATAAAATAACTCAATAGAAGTTATAAATATAATATAAACTTGAAATGGCAAGTATGAATTCAGGATGACTAGTTAAGTCAAGAATGAACTTGTATTTAGATATATTATTCACGATTGAGATGAATAAGGGGTAAAGCAAAATTTTTGCAAATAGAAATTCGCTGGAACGAAAATTAGAAAGGTTATTAAAATTTAAAATTTCTAATTTAATTTTAGTCAAACTAATTTGAATAATATAATATAGATTATATTAAAGAATTTTATATAAGATTTATAGATAATAATTATGAATAGTAAGAATTGGCAAATGATATTCATATTCAAATATTCTTATGGAATGAAGTTATTGGAATAAACTGAGATAAGTTATAATAAAAATATAAAGGTATTTATAAAGAATATTTATGGAATATTCGATAATGGTTTTATAAATCATAATTTTTAAGTAAAATATTTAGAATGATGATAAATTTGAGATAAATATCTCGTTTAAAGTGATAATGAATAATTGTAATATATATTCGGCAGAAGTTAAGAAATGGAGTTAAGGAAATTAGAAACTTACTGGAGATTAGTGAGTTGAATGGTTTTCTGAGTATCAATCTGATGTTGGTTTCGGCCTTCGAGGCTGATGCTTAGGGAATTATTCTCTTACTAGTTTAAGGCTAAGGGCTAATGATTGAGATGAGAAATACGTTCTTAAAAGTATTTTATAATAAATGGTTTTGAATATTCTTATATATTATTATAAGAAGGAGTATTCCAATATTGGAAAGGAAGAGAAGTTTTAAATTAACGATTGGTTAATGTAATGACCCGCATTGGTAGAGGTATTAGAATTAATTTATTTAATTATCTAAAAGGTAATTAAAAGAATTTATTTGGTCGTGGAATTAAATAATGGTAAATGTTTAATTAAAATAATAAATTAAATAATATATTTAATTCAGTAATAATCAAAAATAGTGAAATTCACAGTATGGTGTAATTTGGGTTATCTAAAATATATATATCAGTTAGGAGTTGAATTATATTGACGAATATATTCAATCGACGTCAGTTTGAACATATAATTATAATATAATTAAAATCGAGCTTGAAATGGTGCTGCAGTTCGCAAATTGGCAATTCGAACTTCGACTAAATGTACAGGATTCGTTTTATGCCAGATTTCTGTGAAACAAGAAACGTGTGGAGCTGGTGGAGTATATCTTTCTAGTGGAAGAGAAAAATCGGGATTTCGTCGTGTAGATTTTGAGATATGTCCAAATAAATTTTAAAATAGTCGATATAGAATCTTTTATCGAGTGTAACAGTTTATTCGATATAACTAGATATCGGGTTTGAATTTAGACAAGGTTCTTTTGGGAAATAGTGATAATTTGATTTTTAGAATTTTATAGTGATTTCTAATTAATTAAATAAGCAACTTTTCATTGGGAGTATTTTGCACCCTGTAATCAACATTTTTGGGTTTCACAATATGAGTTAATCTACCGATATTTTTACATTTTTGAAATCATGGGACATTGCTCGTCTCACTGGTATTTTTATTTCTGTCTGTAGCAGTCCCTAAGTGAAAGGAATTCTATGTAGTGGGGTTCGCTAATATAAATAATAAAAAGGAAAATATCCAAAACCCTTCTATTTCTAAAGGTTGCGTGGCCAATTTCTCTCTTTAAAATAGTTCGTGGCCCAGATAAATACAACGATATGATTTCTTTCTATAAATATGTAACATTTTCTGCTAAAAACCTAATTCACTTTTGGTCAACCAGTCTTTTTTCCGCCGTATGTTTTTCTTTCCAGGAAAATTTATCTCGACCAAAAACAAATCAAAGAAAATAGAAATCAAAATCCTAAAATCACTAAGTTTACATATTTGTACTCCTCTTTAGCTGCTCTTCACCCTCGTATCATTGATGTTGGGTTCGACGCTAGTTTTGGGGCGTTGGGTTTTTAACAGTAAACTTAGGGTTAGCTTTCGTGAGAAATAGAGGCACCAGTCTCGATCTTTGAGTTTGCTTATGGAATGAGGAGTGGAAAAGGAGTTCGTATACACAGTTTTGGGGTTTTCCGTTCAACAAGTGTTCGGTGTTTCCCTGGAGGTCACGGGTCCAGGCTGAGTGACGGAAATGCTTTGGCGGGTTCGAGTGAGGCGTAAGGGTGTACAGGGTGTCAAGAATTTGAATGAGAGGCGAATGGTGGTATCTATTGGGAAGAACGAAGAAGCAATGGAGAAGATGGGATCGAATTGGATTGGGAGCAAATACTGGAGTTCGGTTTCACGATTTGGGAAGATGAAGAACGGGTCTGATATGTTGGGTGTTGGGCCAAGAATATAAAAAAAGGTGAAGGCCCAATGAAAGAAAGGTTAAAGCCCAATCAAATAAAATCCATGTTTTATTTTAATTAAAGTGTATGTTAACTTCTTATATACGTATCTTCTACATACGATATCAGATTGACGAACTATAAGTTGCGTTGGGACCGTATGAACGAGAGCTTCACACTGAAGCTGACTGGAAGTGGATCGGTGCTCGTTTGAAATTATGGCAAAATAAACTGTTTGATTCAAATCAAACAACAGTTTATCGTTCTTTAACGATGAACTGCAAATGTGAGTAAATCTCACTAACTCTGAACAGTTTATAATTTCATGTTGTATTTTTAGAACCGTTAAATATTGGCTGATTGACTGTGTGTTGACTGTTTGATTGAACTGCTAGTCAGTTAGTTAAATTCCTATATTGATTCTTTTTAATAGAATATATCATATGGAACTGAAAGTGATGCTATCTATATTGTTTTAACATCTGTGATGCAGGGAAACAGGTTGGAGGAATCCAACTGGATTTGTCAACATTTATTTTACTGTGATTCATATATTGTGATATATAATCTGTTGTTGATTATGTGTGTTTGGACGATATTTATCGTTTTTATATGGTATGTTAAATACCATAAGAAATACTGGATATGGGAAGGGGATTTTCAAAGTGTATTTTAAAAATGAATTATTTATATAAAATCGATGGATTTTATATAGGAAAGGAAAAGAATTTTTATAAAAGAAATATTCTTAAAGTCAAAGGATAAGTTAGAATAAAAGGAAATCATTTGTAAAGTGAAGAACCGTTACTAAAAGTAAATCTTTATAAATGAATAGTTTATTCGAAAAGAAGTTAATCGATGTTAGTTAATCGATTAGAGAATAAAGTAAAAGAAGTTAATCGATGTTAGTTAATCGATTAGAGAATAAAGTAAAAGAAGTTAATCGATGTTAGTTAATCGATCAGAGAATAAAGTAAAAGAAGTTAATCGATGTTAGTTAATCGATTAGAGAATAAATTAAAAGAAGTTAATCGATGTTAGTTTAATCGATTAGAGTTAATGCAAAGGAGTTAATCGATGTTAGTTTAATTGATTAGAGATAAAGTAAAAGGAGTTAATCGAATATAGTTTATTCGAAGAAAGAAAAAGGAGTTATCGAATATAGTTTATTCGAATAGAAAGTGAAATGAGTAAATCAATAGCGTTAGTCAAATAGAGTTAATCCAATAGTGTTAGTCCAATAGAGTTAATTGATAAGGGTTAATCGAATAGAGTTAATTGATAAGGGTTAATCAAATAGAGTTAAGTGAAAAGAGTCAATCGAATATAGCTATTCGAAGGTGGAATAAGTAAGGAAGTTAATAAAAGGAATATAAAGTGAACTTTGCCTATTTCAAAGTTAGAAATGTTGTTCAGTTAAGGTCTGAGACGTAGTTCTACCCCAACTTGATTGGCTTCATTTTTAACTAAGGAATAGTTAAGGTTCGACAGTAAAGGAAATGGTTTGAGTTGGCATCGCGATGGTTTGTTTAAACATCTGTCTAAGTCCAATGAAGAAGCTTTGGAAATGTTTTCCAAATAAGAAACTAGAAATGTTTTCTAATAAAGAAAACAAGAAATGGAAATGTTTTCCATTGTTAATAACGTATATTTTCCAAATTTAGAAAATAAGAAATATTGAATATAGGGAAACAGAAGATAAGTAAATTTATAAAATAAAGAGATAAAGGTTGAATGATGTTTGATTGATATAAATTTCCATTTGGAAATAATATCACTGGTTGCACACCTGTTTTTCTTCGATAGTTAAATCACAGACTATCGAAGTTTTGACCATTTTAACATTGTTAATATGGAGAGACCGGTTGGATTATTATCCAAAGAACCACTCTGTATTGGCATAAGCGTTGCGAATCATATATGCCAAAGGAAATTGAATACGGAGTTATGCAAGGGCTATCCTATTTACAGAATAGTGCCTTCGGTTCATCCTGTTCCTGGATGACTTGTATGGACGGATGTCTGATAGAGTATTTCCAGACGATTACGTATATTGATTTCTCCAACCGTACCAAGAGTGGAAGCGGAGAAGGAAACTTCTTTTAGCTAACACATAATGTATGGTTGAGGACATCAATCAGTGATTTGATGGATTTGACAATGTGGCATTCAAAGTGAATCTGATGTGATGATGAAGCGTAACCTCAAACCTCATCATCCGGTAAATGATAGAAATCGGGCAGGCAGCATGGCTAAGTCGGTCGCACCGAAGTAAGGTGTATAATCACATGATCTAGAGTTTCATTTACTTCTAAAAATCTATTGTTGATGCTGTCCCATTCGGGAAACGGTTGCTGATCCCAACCGTTGGTGATATACATTCGATACACTCAAGCGAAATGAGTGGTCGGTCATGTGTGGCCGGGTTGCAAGATGTTCTTGTTGAACCCAATGTATTCCTCTCTAGAGGTACACTATCGAAAGGTGGTTCCGTACCATGTCATAGTTGGAAATCCATTACGCAATACGTGCTTGCGGTTTTTATTGTATACTATATATGTAGAACGTGAGATGAAAGCGTTTCTGCTAGATGATTATATATACTGTGGTTGATAGACATTATTATAATATCAAAAGTTTTTTGATATAAAGATATTTTGGATTCTCATAAGGGAAAAACCCGTTCCGTTATGCGGCGTGGTCTTATGAGATATCGTTTACTTGTTCGAACTATTTTTTAAACTGTTTTACTCACACCAGTCCCATGACTTGACCCAGAGTTTATTTTGTGTTGTTTTCCCTAAACTCTTGGGTTCCTAAATTTGTACGGGCAGTCAAGTAGTCGGGATTTTACAGATATACTGGAAGAGCTGGAGCAGGAGGCTTAAGGATCATGTAGCTATAGTTTATTTTCGCTGTGTTGTAAGTATTGTACTCTGATAATGTATTGTATACATATAATGATTTATTTCAAGGATATGTTATCTATTATATGTTATTCGTTCCGCTGTGAGATTCGTGTTACTCTGAGGTTGTGTTCTTCTTCTTCTTTTATTCTAAGTTTCTATCTTATCTTTTCTCACCCTCTAATTTCTTTCACTAATTACCAGGATTTTTCGATGTTTTGGTTATCGACATCGAGTTTATGTTGATAACCAAAGTCGCTCGAAATCCGAGTCGTTACAGTTGGTATCAGAGCAGAAGGTTAATTGATTAACTTGGCTCTGTGGCGTGTCTCGGTAGAGATAGGGTTAGTTATACCCTAGATTGAGTTTGAGTGTATATATACGAGTGAACGTATTTGTTATTGATATAAAATTAATTTTTATATTGTGGAGATTCATTGGTTGAGTTGTTTATGAGTTCTGGTCGATCAGTTTGATCCACTGTATCGGTAGGAGTTACTAAACACTCGAATACGATGGGTCGACACGATATGTTTTGAAAATAAGGTAAATTAAAATAAGTTTGCCGAAGGTATATCTTGGTATAGAGAAGATATATATATCAAAATTTTAATATAATGGATATATTGGTTGTTATTATAATCGAGTAAGATTATAAATTAAATGGTTATGTAAATAACCAATCAGAATTCATATAAGTGCAATATGTGAAATCAGATGAGTTAAATCTGAAATTTGAACCAGGAATTGAATTAAAATTCTGGAAAATTGGATAAGTGTTTGTAAATGGATTTGGATTAAAAATAAGGAAAATTTAAGATCTTGGGAGATTTTAAATTGTTTTACAAGCAGTGTGAATTATATTTTGAAATGAATTTCAAAGTGGAAATGTTTAAAAATGATTTTATAGTATTGAACTCACTTCGATCGCTGGAAAATAGATTCTGATGATGACAGCTGCATCATTAGTATTCATTTTCGAGTTGTAAGTGACGAATTACTACCAAATATACTGTTTTGAAATTGTTTTGGGAAAGACAAGTTGTGTTGAATTTCAAATGGGATTTATAATAAAGAACGAGTAAAGAAAGTTTGAAAAGGAATTAGAATAAAGGAAGTTCAAACATAGAATGTAAATAAGAAAATTCAAAGGGGATTTGAATATAGAAAATTCAAAGGGAGTTTGAATATATGAAATTCAATGGAATTGAAATAGAGTTTGAATATAGAAATTCAAATGAAATTCAAATATAGAATTTGAATATAGAAAATATAAAGGAATTCAAATATAGGATTTGAATATCGAAAGTGAAAATGAAATTTGAATATAGAAGATTCAAATAGAATTGAAATGAAATTCAAATATAGAATTTGAATAAGGAAATTGAAACGAAATTCAAATATAAAATTTGAATAAGAGATTTGAAATGAAATTCAAATATATAATTTGAATAAGAAAATTGAAATGGAATTTGAATATAGGAAATTCAAATAGAATTGAAAAGGAATTCAATTAGTTGATAAACAAGTTAAAATATATTTGAACATGTTATACTCAAATATGAAGGTGAAATGGGCAAACCAGTAATCTGAAAATCACTTAACGAAATAAGTTAAAACGATTGGATTAAGTTGGAATGAATTAGAAATGTATGGATATACATGAGATAGGTATGGATAAGGTATGAAGGTATATAAATAGAATGCTCGACAAAAAGGTATGTATTTAATTCATAAATGAGATTTTATGTGCCGTATCGGCTAGCCGCTTGGCCTTTTCTTTTTCTTTTGGATTGGTGAGGGCCATGGGAGGCTATTTGAAATATCCCAATGCTCCTAGTACAAAGGAGGTTATGGCGAATTTTTCCGAGAATTTAAGGTATTAGAATATTTTTAAGATAATTTGATAATTAGAAATCAACGTATCGATATATATATATAGAAGTCGATAAGGAAACGAACTTAGAAATAGAATAGTAAAATCAAAAAGGAAGACTAAGAATAAAATCTTGAAAGAATAGAAAGAGGAAGCGTATACGTGTTTAAAAGTGAATAAGTAGTTGTATGGTATTGATTATTCGAGTAAGTAGTCTTATTTGTTTTGACGTTATAAATGTTATTCAGTCAAGGTCTGAGAGGTAGTTATACCTCAACTTGATTGATTTCATTATTAACAAGTAAACAGTAAGATTTCAGGCTCGAAGATCAATGTTGAATAAGAGTTAGTTGAATATAGTATTTGGGTTGTCGTAGCGATGTTTAACACAACATCCGTTTTAACCCAATTAAGTGTAAGCTTGGAGATATAATAAAGAATATTTCCTAAGTATAGAAATAAACGAGATCGGAAAAGAGATAAATAATTGGAGTATTTTCCAATTATAAATAGCATATATTTTCTGAAGTTTAGAAAATAAAGGAAGGCGATATTCGGAAATGTTTTCCAAATAACGTAAAAGGCCAATATGGTTATTGAAAATATTTGTTTAACAAATATTGATAAAGAAGTAGAGAAGTGATTTAATTAATGGAATATTAATTAAGGGCTCAGTGACATTTCAAAAAGGAAAATTTTGATTTTTGGAAAGAGTAAACTATTTGAAAACTCCCAGGGAAAGACTGTTTGAATTAAAAACAAATTTAACAGAAATTTGTGAAAGAAAATTTGAACTAAAGTAAAGTCAGTTAAGTGGTAACTGAAGTTAAATTGAAATCGAATAAGATTGGATTTGTGAAATTAGAATCCAAAATGGTATTGGATTGAGGAGTTAAGGATTTGAAAATCAAGAACTGAACGTGAGTTGAAATGGGATTTGGCTTGGTAAAAAACGAATGGTTGTATTGGGGGTAAAAGCAGATTGGAATTTGATTGGGATGACATTGGTATATGCTGAATTAGCAGCAGATGTAAAGGATATCTTGATATGCCCGACAAAAGGTATAAGTTTATATTTCTATTAGATATAAGATTTATGAGCCGAATTGGCAAGCCGCTTGGTTGTTTGATTTTCTTTTGGGATGGAGATGTCCCAGAGAGGCGAGTTGGAGTTTGACTTATTGACCAGTACAAAGGAGGTGCTAGCGAATTTTTTTTCGAAGAGATAAGGCATTAGAAATTCTTCAGGATTTTTGAAAAATTTCGTTGATAAGAATTAATTAATAATTTAATTGTAATTAAATTGACTCAGTTGAAACTGAAGTTAAGAAGTGAACAAATATGTTCTAACCAGCCGATAGGGTCGTCCCCTACCTTTTACCAATTTCGAGGACGAAATTTTTTTAAGTGGGAAAGAATGTAATGACCCGCATTGGCTGAGGTATTAGAATTAATTTAGTTAATTATTTAAAAGGTAATTAAAAGAATTTATTTGGTCGTGGAACTAAATAATGGTAAATATTTAATTAAAATAATAAATTAAATAATATATTTAATTCAGTAATAATCAAAAATAGTGAAATTCACAGTATGGTGTAATTTGGGTTATCTAAAATATATATATCAGTTAGGAGTTGAATTATATTGACGAATATATTAAATCGACGTCAGATTGAACGTATAATTATAATATAATTAAAATCGAGCTTGAAATGGCGCTGCAGTTCGCAAATTGGCAATTCGAACTTCGACTGAATGTACAGGATTCGTTTTAAGCCAGATTTCTGTGAAACAAGAAACATGTGGAGCTGGTGGAGTATATCTTTCTAGTGGAAGAGAAAAATCGGGATTTCGTCATGTAGATTTTGAGATATGTACAAATAAAATTTTAAAATAGTCGATATAGAATCGTTTATCGACCGTAACAGTTTATTCGATATAACTAGATATCGGGTTTGAATTTAGACAAGGTTCTTTTGGGAAATAGTGATAATTTAATTTTTAGAATTTTATAGTGATTTCTAATTAATTAAATAAGCAACTTTTTATTGGGAGTATTTTGCACCCTGTAATCAACATTTTTGGGTTTCATAATATGAGTTAATCTACCGATATTTTTATACTTTTGAAATCATGGGACATTGCTCGTCTCACCGGTATTTTTATTCCTGTCTGTAGCACTCCCTAAGTGAAAGGAATTCTATGTAGCAGGGTTCGCTAATATAAATAAGAAAAGGGGAAATATCCAAAACCCTTCTATTTCTAAAGGCTGCGTGGCCAATTTCTCTCTTTAAAATAGTTCGTGGCCCAGATAAATACAACGATATGATTTCTTTCTATAAATACGTAACATTTTCTGCTAAAAACCTAATTCACTTTTGGTCAACCAGTCTTTTTTCCGCCGTATGTTTTTCTTTCCAGAAAAACTTATCTCGACCAAAAACAAATCAAAGAAACTAGAAATCAAAATCCTAAAATCACTAAGTATACATATTTGTACTCCTCTTTAGCTGATCTTCACCCTCATATCATTGATGTTGGGTTCGACGCTAGTTTTGGGGCGCTGGGTTTTTAACAGTAAACTTAGGGTTAGCTTTCGCGAGAAATAGAGGCACCAGTCTCGATCTTTGAGTTTGGTTATGGAATGAGGAGTGGAAAGGGAGTTCGTATACACAGTTTTGGGGTTTTCCGTTCAACAAGTGTTCGGTGTTTCCCTGTAGGTCACGGGTCCAGGCTGAGTGACGGAAATGCTTTGGCGGGTTCGAGTGAGGCATAAGGGTGTACAGGGTGTCAAGAATTTGAATGAGAGGCGAACGGTGGTATATATTGGGAAGAACGAAGAAGCAATGGAGAAGATGGGATCGAATTGGATTGGGAGCAAATACTGGAGTTCGGTTTCACGATTTGGGAAGATGAAGAACGGGTCTGGTATGTTGGGTGTTGGGCCAAGAATATAAAAAAAGGTGAAGGACCAACGAAAGAAAGGTTAAAGCCCAATCAAATAAAATCCATGTTTTATTTTAATTAAAGTGTATGTTAACTTCTTATATACGTATCTTCTACATATAATATCAGATTGACGAACCGTAAGTTGCGTTGGGACCGTATGAACGAGAGCTTCACACTGAAGCTGACTGGAAGTGGATCGGTGCTCGTTTGAAATCATGGCGAAATAAACTGTTTGATTCAGATCAAACAATAGTTTATCGTTCTTTAACGATGAACTGCAAATGTGAGTAAATCTCACTAACTCTGAACAGTTTATAATTTCATGTTGTATTTTTAGAACTGTTAAATATTGGCTGATTGACTGTGTGTTGACTGTTTGATTGAACTGCTAGTCAGTTAGTTAAAAATCCTATATTGTTTCTGTTTAACAGAATATATCATATGGAACTGAAAGTGATGTTATCTATATTGTTTTAACATCTGTGATGCAGGGTAACAGGTTAGAGGAATTCAACTGGATTCCTCAACATTTATTTTACTGTGATTCATATATTGTGATATATGATGTGATATATAATCTGTTGTTGATTAAGTGTGTTTGGACGATATTTATCGTTGTTATATGGTATGTTTAATACCATAAGAAATACTGGATATGGGAAGGGGATTTTCAAAGTGTATTTTGAAAATGAATTATTTATATAAAATCGATGGATTTTATATAGAAAAGGAAAAGAATTTTTATAAAAGAAGTATTTATAAAGTCAAAGGATAAGTTAGAATAAAAGGAAATCATTTGTAAAGTGAAGAACCGTTACTAAAAGTAAATCTTTATAAATGAATAGTTTATTCGAAAAGAAGTTAATCGATGTTAGTTAATCGATTAGAGAATAAAGTAAAAGAAGTTAATCGATGTTAGTTAATCGATTAGAGAATAAAGTAAAAGAAGTTAATCCATGTTAGTTAATCGATTAGAGAATAAAGTAAAAGAAGTTAATTGATGTTAGTTAATCGATTAGAGAATAAAGTAAAAGAAGTTAATCGATGTTAGTTAATCGATTAGAGAATAAATTAAAAGAAGTTAATCGATGTTAGTTTAATCGATTAGAGTTAAAGCAAAGGAGTTAATCGATGTTAGTTTAATCGATTAGAGATAAAGTAAAAGGAGTTAATCGAATATAGTTTCTTCGAAGAAAGAAAAAGTAGTTATCGAATATAGTTTATTCGAATAGAAAGTGAAATGAGTAAATCAATAGCGTTAGTCAAATAGAGTTAATCCAATAGTGTTAGTCAAATAGAGTTAATTGATAAGAGTTAATCGAATAGAGTTAATTGATAAGGGTTAATCGAATAGAGTTAAGTGAAAAGAGTCAATCGAATATAGCTATTCGAAGGAGGATTAAGTAAGGAAGTTAGTAAAAGGAATATAAAGTGAACTTTGCCTATTTCAAAGTTAGAAATGTTGTTCAGTTAAGGTATGAGAGGTAGTTCTTCCCCTACTTGATTGGCTTCGTTTTTAACTAAGGAATAGTTAAGGTTCGACAGTAAAGGAAATGGTTTGAGTTGGCATCGCGATGGTTTGTTTAAACATTTGTCTAAGTCCAATGAAGAAGCTTTGGAAATGTTTTCCAAATAAGAAACTAGAAATGTTTTCTAATAAAGAAAACAAGAAATGGAAATGTTTTCCATTGTTAATAACGTATATTTTCCAAATTTAGAAAATAAGAAATATTGAATATAGGGAAACAGGAGATAAGTAAATTTATGAAATAAAGAGATAAAGGTTGAATGATGTTTGATTGATATAAATTTCCATTTGGAAATAATATCGTTGGTTGCACACCAGTTTTTCTTCGATAGTTAAATCACAGACTATCGAAGTTTTGACCATTTTAACGTTGTTAATATGGAGAGACTGGTTGGATTATTATCCAAAGAACCACTCTGTATTGGCATAAGTGTTGCGAATAATATATGCCAAAGGAAATTGAAGACGGAGTTATGCAAGGGCTATCATGTTTACAGAATAGTGCCTTCGGTTCATCCTGTTCCTGGATGACTTGTTTGGACGGATGTCTGACAGGGTATTTCCAGACGATCACGTATATTGATTTCTCCAACCGTACCAAGAGTGGAAGCGGAGAAGGAAACTTCTTTTAGCTAATACATAATGTATGGTTGAGGACGTCAATCGGTGAATGATGGATTTGACAATGTGGCATTCAAAGTGAATCTGATGTGATGATGAAGCGTAACCTCAAGCCTCATCATCCGGTAAATGACAGAAATCGGGCAGGCAGCATGGCGAAGTTGGTCGCACCGAAGTAGGGTGTATAATCACCTGATCTAGAGTTTCATTTACTTCTAAAAATCTATTGTTGATGTTGTCCCATTCGGGAAACGGTTGCTGATCCCAACAGTTGGTGATATACATTTGATACACTCAAGCGAAATGAGTGGTCGGTCATGTGTGGCCAGGTTGCAAGATGTTGTTGAACCCAATATATTCCTCTCTAGAGGTACACTAGCGAAAGGTGGTTCCATACCTTGTCATAGTTGGAAATCCATTACCCAATACGTGCTTGCGGTTTTGATTGTATACTATATATGTAGAACGTGAGATGAAAGCGTTTCTGCTAGATGATTATATATACTATGGTTGATATACATTATTATAATATCAAAAGGTTTTTGATATAAAGATATTTTGGATTCTCATAAGGGAAAAACCCGTTCCGTTATGCGGCGTAGTGTTATGAGATATCATTTACTTGTTCGAACTGTTTTTAAACTGTTTTACTCACACCAGTCCCATGACTGACCCGAAGTTTATTTTGTGTTGTTTTCCCTAAACTCTTGGGTGCCTAAATTTGTACGGGCAGTCAAGTAGTCGGGATTTTACAGATATACTGGAAGAGCTGGAGTAGGAGGCTTCAGGATCATATAGCTGTAGTTTATTTCCGTTGTGTTGTAAGTATTGTACTCTGATAATGTATTATATACATATAATGATTTATTTCAAGGATATGTTATCTATTATATGTTATTCGTTCCGCTGTGAGATTCGTGTTACTTTGAGGTTGTGTTCTTCTTCTTCTTCTATTCTAAGTTTCTATCTTATCTTTTCTCACCTTCTAATTTCTTACACTAATTACCAGGATTTTTCGATGTTTTGGTTATCGACATCGAGTTTATGTCGATAACCAAAGTCGCTCGAAATCCGGGTCGTTACAGTTAATCAAAAGAGGAAAAAGTGATGGAAAGTATTAAAATGATGAATTTAGTTTTTTTTTTTTGTGGATGAATGGTTGTTTTATTTGATAGTTAAATAACCGACTATCAAATCTGGCCTATATGGTTGTTGGTATGGAAAGATCGGGATTGAATTTATATTTGAAAACCATTCCAATCCAAAAAATACGAGACGTAGAAAATACGGATTAGAGATGGAGCAATGAAGACTATATCTTCATAAGGAAAAGGACTACTTGTCGAATTATCTAGAGTCGCGCATAGAGATTTTCTAATGGAAATCCTGTCGTGGTTTAAATCGACGGATTGCAAGGACTTCTCGATACTAATTCATAGGGTGATTCCTAGGATGTGGTAAGAGAGTACCTTTGGTTTGTCCAGTCCCAGGACAACTTGTATAGACAAATGTCTGACAGAGTATTTCCAAAGGACCACGTACGTATATTTCCTCAAACGTATTTCTGTTGATGGAAGAGAAGGCACCTTCTCTTAGCTTAAACACTAAACTGCTTTTGTGGACGTCAGTTAGTGATATCTGAAGGATCTGACGATATGCCATTCAATGTGAATGATGGTCAGATGTTCTAAAAGGTTGATTTAAACCTCAAGCCTCACAACCGAGAAATGGAAAAAATCGGGCAGGTAGCATGGCTAATTGGATAGCTCCCAACTAGGGTGTATTGTCACCATCTAGAGAAAATTTATTATTTGTTCTTCTTTCATTTTTTATATAATGACCCGAACTTCCCCGGTAAGGAAAGCATGGATAGAATTGAGGACAACACACATCGGAACGCAGACGGAAGAATATTTCGTTGTTACCACAACAATTCCATCAGATACAAGAATATACAGAGTATAAATAAATAAATTACATTCAACAAATATCATATTACAATAAATTACATAGCAGCGGAAAAATAATACAACACACAACAGAAAGTAATACACGGATACAGAGCTTTCCGAGTATCGTTCCAGCTGTAAACCAGGATTCTGTGAACATAAATCTGCAAAACCAAAACTACTAGCTGCCCGTGTGGAAAATAGGGGAACCCAGAGTTTAGGTTAAAACAATAAACTCCAGGTCAGTCATGGGACTAGTGTGAGAACTAAAACAGTTATTTAAAACTTTACTTTAAAAGGTAGTAATTCAAGGGACCACGCCGTATAACACGGAACGGGTTTCCTCCCAAGAATACTAGTGCATATAACAAAACAGCGCAATGCTCTTTGGAAAAATGAAGCTATTATAAGACCCAGGTCCCATCACACAATGCAACGCAAGCCGGAGGATTGGGTTTTCCCTTATAATAGCCAAACATGCTTGGTACGTTTAAAACAAATCACTTGATACTATTATAGGTGTATAGTTTCAAAACAATTTCAATCATAAATATCAATCATAGACGGCATTAATGACCCTATGATTAAAAACAATATCAATCATAAACAAATTCTATCTTTCTATGTTTAAAAAAATACGATCTTTCCCTTTCACAATCACTACCCTTTCCTAAACAAAAATCATAGCTCTTCGCTTTTACACTATAAAAATCATACCATTATAAAATATAAATTTTTTAATGCTATATAAAAACTGATTGATTTATATAAAAAAAACTAATTACTTTATATAAATACAAACAAAAACTTACAGGGTGAGGGGAAGGGTTCGAAGGTGCAAGAGGGGGAGGGGGAACGAGGCAGAGAGGAGGGAGAAGAAGAAGCAGCGGCGACAGTCGGCTTGTGGGGCCACGCGGGTTTGGGGGGGGGCGCAACTGGAAGGAGGAGAGAAAGGGATCGGAGGAGAAGGAGGAGGGGCGGTGGATGGAGGCCGACGCGGCGGCGGTGGGGGGGGGGGGGGGGATCGCGCTGCTGCGCTGCGCTTTTTTTTTTCTCTTCTCGACAGAATGAACGAAAGGGGGGGGGGCAGAGAGGAAATAAGGGGAGAGATAAAGGGGGAAAGGAGATTTTTTTATTATCTAAATTTCAAAAAGTTGACTTTTTCATTTAACCTCTAAATGAAGCCCACCGCCTGTCGTCCATAGCTAATTACCCCCATTCCGAACACAATGGGATATGTATCGTAAGCTGATTCGATCGTTTCAATCGGTTTTCGTTAAAATCCAAATATAACTCTATATATTGAATTTGAACGCGCGTTTCAATTTATCGGGTCCACATACTAACCCGAAAAATTCTAGAAAAATATTTTCTAGCTTTGTATTGACGATACGGTCCTAACAAAACTAATTTCGTCGAATTTTGAGACCGTTGGAAAAATGGCCGTTTTCCAGTCGATTAAAATCAACTGAAACTGGTCAAACACGTTTTCTTTTGCCACGCTCACATATTGATTCGAAAAATTACGAAATTTGAAACCTAGCAATAATTTGACATCACGGATCCAACAAAAGTGGTTTCATCAAAATCCGAGGTCGTTTGCAAAATTCCCATTTTTAAGGGCCTGAATTCTATAGCGACTATTCAGAATTTTCAACTGAACATATCTTTTGATTCCCGCTATGAAATTTTGATTTTTCGGATTCGTTGGAAAGATATTCTCAAATAGATCCTATTATTTTTGGTTTCACTAAAATGCAGTTTATTATGCACCCGGTACATTCATTTGAAGTTTGAAATCGAATTATCGAACTACCACGCCATTTTCAATTCCTTTTATAATTATAAATAAATATTTATATTTTAACGACGACGTATATAATATATACGTTCGAATTCTATTCAAAATAAATTTCTCGTCGATATTCTTCAAAATAATCTATTTTAAATATTAAAAATTCGCTAAAATTGCCAAAATAAAAAAATTCAAATTGGCTCAGAATTTCCGTGTTGTTGCATTCTCCCCCACTTAAAACTTTTCGTCCCCGAAAAGGAACGAAGCCGAAAGTTGTTTTAAAAACCAACTCAACGTTCATTATGGCTTCCATTCTCCAACTTTTCAGTTTCTGAGAATTTTCAAATTCTTCAAAAATTTGGCTAACACCCGGAATTTTCGAAAAATTTCGCCATAACCTCCCCTGCACCGGGAGCAACGGGAAAATCCCGAAATTGCCATACAGGCCTTCTTATCTCAAAAAGAAAACGAAAAAGCCAAGCGGCTAGCCAATCGGCTCATAAAATCATCATCACCAAAACAAAACAGTAAATTATGGTAAACATGTACCTATTTGTCGGGCAAACAAATTTTATTCTTCTGCTCTAGCCTCTTTGCTATGACCTATTCAATGTAAGTACATATATATGCAAGCAAATGCGACTAATTTTCAATACAATTCAATATGTGATTCAATTAGGCTAAATGGTTCAAAATTATCAAACAAATAAAAAAACAACACAACTATCAATCAATTAGTGGATTAACGTTTCAAATTTATAACTTTGATATATATACAGAAAATCATGTTTTGATGCCAAATCACAACAATAAATCTATCTATATAAGTTTTGGTTCTCACACTAGTCTAATGGAAATATATAGATATCACACCTTCGAAACACGAACATAAATATTGATAATGCGGCCGCATTACCAGAATTATCTCCGGTCGACTAGGGTGTGATTCTATATCTATCAAGTATATTAAAACTTCGAATATACGTTCATGACGCGTATACGCGAAATCTTTATATATTGGATTGTCCAAATTCAAAATAAATAAATATTCAAATACGTTTAAAACGAATTAAATTTTCAAAACATAATTGTTTTCATTTGAAAAATATACTCTTCACACTCGTTCTAGGATACTATTGATCCCATCTCTAATGAGTCACTCTAATTGGATATTACTAATCCAATATCTGATGAATTCATTCGTATGGTTCTAATGTGTCTTTTTCTCGAGCTCTGTAAACCAAAGCTCTTATACCCCTCTATAACGACCCGAACTTCCTCGGTAAGGAAAGCACGGATAGAATCGAGGACAACACACATCGGAACACAGACGGAAGAACATTTCGTTGTTATTACAACAATTCCATCAGATACAAGAATATACAGAGTATAAATGAATAAATTACATTCAACAAATATCAGATTACAATAAATTATATAGCAGCAGAAAAATAATACAACACACAACTGAAAGTAATACATGGATACAGAGCTTTCCGAGTATCGTTCCAGCTGTAAACCAGGATCCTGTGAATATAAATCTACAAAACCAAAACTACTAGCTGCCCGTGTGGAAAATAGGGGCACCCAGAGTTTAGGTTAAAACAATAAACTCCAGGTCAGTCATGGGACTGGTGTGAGAACTAAAACAGTTATTTAAAACTTTACTTTAAAAGATAGTAATTCAAGGAACCACGCCGTATAACATGGAACGGGTTTCCTCCCAAGAATACTAGTGCATATAACAAAACAACACAATGCTCTTTGAAAAAATGAAGCTATTATAAGACCCAGGACCCATCACGCAATGCAACGCAAGCCGGAGGATAGGGTTTTCCCTTATAATAGCCAAACATGCTTGGTACGTTTAAAACAAATCACTTGATATATAATAAGTGTATAGTGTCAAAACAATTCAAATCATAAATATCAATCATAGGCGGCATGGGTACCATATATCATGTCGCCATACTAGTTCTACAATTAAAACCGCAATATCACGTATCGGAAATTGGATTTCCGTCATGAGCCGAGGCAAGGGGCAAGCTCCTCTCCGTTCAAGACAGTCTAGCAAATGTCTCCGGACCGCACACAGCAATCCTTGGATATTCAGGGTCGGACCTCTCTTACTTTTGAGGATTGGCAATTCCTGAACACACGTTTCCCAGTCCTTACAGACCTATATCCGAGGAGCCTCGTATCCAACAACCACACAGGTGAAAAGTATATAAATGTCAGGGCTGGTAGGTCACTGACACCACCTTAGCTAGAAAGAAACGTCGTGCTCTCCCTACAGTCACTATCCCGTTTTTGACTCATACCGAGGTGTGAGGATGGCGAATTCACGCTATACACAAAGCTACGCCACACAGGCCGTGCTTTGATCATCAACCACAAGACTTTGCTTTTCAACAGAAGCTTTGATCAATTACCACTTACGCGCGCCACACTGGCAATTCACTCCATGCGACTGATGTCCACCGATATACAACCTCTTAGCTCGTAAGTCTCAGAGAAGGGCGTTAAGCAAGAGAATAAATTCTCCGCCGCCAAACAGATGTATATTTAATAGGGATCAATCAACACAGAATAAAATCCAATGTCAGACACACAATCCATTTACAAGTTTGCTCTGGGTCTGAACGAAACTGGAGGCACTTTCCTCGCATATCCATCCATCTCCAAGTACGTCAAGACGATCACCAACTGTTTCCCTCATCTTGGGTGTACAGCCCAATCGAGATCATCAGTAATCACGCAGACGATGTGAATACTTCCGGTCTTCAACCACCGCCTTCATCTTCGACATCTCGTCGAATCGGTTATTCAGAATGGGTATAAACCCGGCCTTTCTGAATAACCCACGTATATGATAAACAAATGTTACACAAACACAACAAACGCCTCATTCCAATTCAGAATATTCTTTTATTCACAAAATCACATTCTTAGGGAATAGGTTCCCATTAATTTTATCAAAGATAAGTTCTTCTAAATTTATTCTTTAATCTTCCTTCAGATATCATTTCTAACCATATTATGGTTTTCCAAACTAGTCGGGATTAGCGAACCACACCGAAGTAATTATTTATTTTATTACCCAATCCCAACCTATTCATCCCATGGAGCAAATCTAGTGATACTCCATTCCTAACACCACGGTGTTATCGGTAAAATTAATTACCATTTCATTTTTAAATCTAATTAAAGATTTAACTATCGCTTTGGAGCAAAACGGGTGGTACTCCATTCTCGATCACCTTTCAGATTTAATAATTTAAATTATAATTTCACATTTCAATCTAATTAAAGATTCATTAAAACTCCACTTAGTTTTAATCTTCTCAAAAATCAATATCCTGTCTTTAAATGGGTTAAAGAACCAATGTCATCTAAAACACGATTCACGATAAACCCAAAATCACACTCTATTGTTAATCGGGTTAAAGAACAGGTGTTGTTCAAAACACCGCTCACGATAAACCCAAAAACCAATTCAAGTTCAATTCCAATTAAATATTATTTAATTGATACACTTCATTAAATCTAAATAGAAAGATTTAATCTTTTTCTCTATTGGGCTTAAAAACAGTGTTAATGAAGACACCATCCACGACAAACCCAAATCACATTTGATATTAAATACAAGGCTCTGAATAGAAAATATACCGGCTTATATTCAATATCAAATCCTGAAACCAACAAATATCGTATTGGAAATAACGATATAAAATATATCTTTCAAATTCCCTTAACAATATCTGTATAGTCACGAAATCCAACTTCGAAATATTCCGAAGATAATTTCGATTCAACTCCAGTCCAATTCACGTATTGGGAATATTGATTATTTTTAAAATCACTTTCAAATTCAATTTATTTATTTCAAAAATAAATTGATTTTAATTATAGTTCAAAACTAGTTCATTTCGATAAAAATCTATTTTTATCTTTTCAAATGTGGAGTTTTTCACCCCAGTTCTTTCCAATTCACATATTATGATTTTACACAAATTATTAATATTTTTAATAATTTTATCAAGGCCCGTATAGTCGATTTCCACCAATGGCCATCGAACTGCACTTACAGCGACCTTTTCCAAATTTGATATGGACATAATTCCAAATCCAACCGTTAGATTTGAAATTTCTAATATTCATTGGAAAGCTCTTTTCGATACGAAACCAACGGTTCTGTTTTTAGGAGAATCCGACGGTCGGATCTCCCGCAACGTCAATTCGAAGTCAATGGTCGAAATTCATGAACTGCCACGGCGCGTTCTATTCAGGCCATTATATATATATATATATATATATATATATATATATATATATATATTATATTTCATCGATTTGCTTTTTAAAACGTATTTTATAAATCGTTTTAAATTCGTTTTCCAAACCATTTCAACTCTATATTCAATTTCAAATAAAAATTGAATATTTCCTATCATTACTATATAAATGATAATATTTTCAGAACGTTATATTTTTAAATCACTACCTTTTCCATATTCATTATAAAAATGAATATAATCGATATAAATATCATTCACGTCAAAATAGCGCAACTCTAATCAACACGGCTTTATATATTTCAATAAATTCGTTATTCTATTCAAAAAAATGAATATTTATTCTATTCAACACATGAATCTATATTTCTTTCAACACACGACTAATCTCAACACATGAGTACTGTCCACACACAACTATTTTTGTTATGTAAAATATTTTATAAAATTATGGTATCTATCGTTTGATTTTTAATCAGACTCCACCGTGAAGTATATTTTAATTTTAAATATGATAAAGATGTAAATTTTATTATTAAAATATTTTATTCAACACATGAATAGTTTCAACACATGAACATCGTCGACACATGACTATTTTTATATTCAACACATGAATTTTCTTTTATAATATTCATTATTTTCCCGATTGCAATGAGGCCCAATCAATCACCATATAACGTTAATTATATGGGTTCCATACAACACATGTATATAATAGCAACGATAAACAATCAACCATCATCCAAAGTGCACCACACAACTGCATAAGCATCAAATATAAATAATCAACGCTTACACAGTCTGTCGACCAATCGATCGACATACAACTAAATAATTGCGATTAGTGTACGCCAAATATCATCCCAACACCCGTGTGGGGTTTCAAATCAACAAACACAGATTTTTATTTGTGCAGTTGGGCGATGTGTAAAATTTATCATCCCAATCAATATCAGTCAAATCAGTGTACATAAACAAATCGGCCGATTTGTTTATAAATATTTATTTATTCACTTGCACGTTAAAAATTATATTTATTTCAACCATCTACATTTTATTATCGATTTCACATCAACAACACAAACAAATTTCACAACACATCAAACAAGCATACAAGCCGTCCATGGTCTGTGGACGATGGGTGTCGGGTGTTGCTAAGTACCGTCTGCATCCTAATATATATATTTATAACTAGAAAAAGAAATTAAAGTGAGAAGTTCTCACCAAAGCTATCCCAATTCCACGACACTTCAAATGTAGGGAATCATCACTATTCTCGCCTTTTGTCACTTTCGTTGCCCGTAGCCACTACATATATAAAAATCACATTTTTATATTGTTGCTATGTATATAAAAATCATATTTTTATAATCACTCCATATGGATAAAAATTCTATTTTTACATTGCTACTATATAGATAAAAATTCTACTTTTACATCGCTACTATATAGATAAAAATTCTATTTTTATCACGCTATTCTCTATATAAAGATTTCGCCTTTTCAAATGTAAAGATTTCATTTTTTCAAATATAAAAATTTTGCCTTTTGAAATATAAAGATTTCGCCTTTTGAAATATAAAGATTTCGCCTTTTCATTTTTAAAGATTTCGCCTTTTCAAATATAAAAATATGATCTTTCTATGTTTAAAAAAATACGATCTTTCCCTTTCACTATCACTACCCTTTCCTAAACAAAAATCATAGCTCTTCGCTTTTACACTATAAAAATCATACCTTTATAAAATATAAACTTTTTAATGCTATACAAAAACTGATTTATTTATATAAAAAAACTAATTACTTTATATAAATACAAACAAAAACTTACAGGGTGAGGGGAAGGAGAAGGGTTCGGAGGTGCAAGAGTGGGAGGGGGAACGAGGCAGAGAGGAGGGAGAAGAAGAAGCAGCGGTGGCAGTCGGTTGGTGGGGCCACGCGGGTTTGGGGGGGCGCAACTGGAAGGAGGAGAGAAGGGGATCGGAGGAGAAGGAGGAGGGGCGGTGGATGGAGGCCAACGCTGCGGCGATGCGGGGGGGGGGGGGGGGGTGGGGAATCGCGCGGCTGCGCTGCGCTTCTTCTTTTTATTTTTCTCTTCTCGACAGAATGAACGAAAGGGGGGGCAGAGAGGAAATAAGGGGAGAGATAAAGGGGGAAAGGAGATTTTTTTTATTTTTTTAATTTTTTAAATTTCAAAAAGTTGACTTTTTCATTTGACCTCTAAATGAGGCCCACCGCCTGTCGCCCATAGTTAATTACCCCCATTCCAAACACAATGGGATATGTATCGTAAGCTGATTCGATCGTTTCGATTAGTTTTCGTTAAAATCCAAATATAACTCTATATATTGAATTTGAACGCGCGTTTCAATTTACCGGGGCCACATACTAACCCGAAAAATTCCAAAAAAATATTTTCTAGCTTCGTATTGACGATACGGTCCTAACAAAACTAATTTCGTCGAATTCTGAGACCGTTGGAAAAATAGCCATTTTCCAGTCGATTAAAATCAACTAAAACTGGTCAAACACGTTTTCTTTTGCCACACTCACATATTGATTCGAAAAATTACGAAATTTGAAAACTAGCAATAATTTGACATCACGGATCCAACAAAAGTGGTTTCGTCGAAATCCGAGGTCGTTTGCAAAATTCCCATTTTTAAGGGCCTGAATTCTATAGCGACTATTCAGAATTTTCAACTGAACATATCTTTTGATTCCCGCTATGAAATTTTTATTTTTCGGATTTGTTGGAAAGATATTCTCAAATAGATCCTATTATTTTTGGTTTCACTAAAATCTGGTTTATTCTGCACCCGGTACATTCATTTGAAGTTTGAAATCGAATTATCGAACTACCGCGCCATTTTCAATTCCTTTTATAATTATAAATAAATATTTATATTCTAACGACGATGTATATAATATATACTTTCGAATTCTATTCAAAGTAAATTTCTCGTCGATATTTTTCAAAATAATCTATTTTAAATATTCAAAATTCGCTAAAATAATTTTTTTAAAATTGGCTCAGAATTTCCGGGTTGTTACATTTTATATCTCCCGGGAATAGTTATGTTGCTAGCAACCGTAGGTGACAATATATTGGATACACTTAAGAGAAATGAGTGGTCGGTCATGTGTGGTCGGGTTGCATGATGTTCTTATTGAACCCAGTGTATTCCTCTCTAGAGATATACAAATGGAAGGTGATTCCATAACTTGTCATAGTTGGAAACCCAATCTCCAATAAGTGCTTACGATTTTCGATTTTTACTATATATGTAGAGCGTGAGATGCAAGCATTGTGCTAGATGATTATTTATTTGATTTAGACACTATTATAATATTAGAATAATTATAACTTCAAAAATAGTTTGGGATAAAGTAAGGTAGAAACTGTCCGTGTTTATATGTGGATTGGTCTTACGATTTTCCTTTTCTTTCGAAATGATTTTTAACTTTAAAATCAAGTTGGATGATATTAATAGCTTAATGAGTTTTCCTCATGCTGGTTCACCAGACTGACCTGTGGCATTTGTAATTCTCGGGCCAGACCGAGTTTTACAGGTTCATGATAAAATGCAAATTTCAAAGGACAAGCCGGAGGAGTTCAGACGTATGATTCATATATAGTTATTTTTGTAAATGAGGATAGACTGTTATAAATGTCCAGATGTGTTAGATGCCCACTTTGCTCTGATAATTGTAAGTACTATTTCAAGTTTTCAATAAAGAATTATTTCTGTATTATATTTTATTCGACTGCGATGTGAGACTGTGTATTGTGGTTAGTTTTTTTTCTTTTTTCTTCTATTCTAATCTTTCTTTCTTATCTTTTTCTCAACCTCTAATTTCATTCTATTAGTTTTCTGGGGTTTCGAAACTTGAATTTGGACACGGGGTGTATTAGTATCTGAATTCGAAAGTCAAATTCTATGGAACGCTACATGTCTGCTTGAAGGAGCGACCTTACTTGGCCTGGGTATGGCTTCTGTTTTTGTCATTTTAATTATGACCCAAAAGTCAAAGCCATCTATCATCATTCGCTAAACCATCATACTTCATTCTGGATTCTCCACCACGTGTACAATTGTTAAAGTGGTATCAATATTAGCAGAGAGTACGACAATATCAACTCTTGTCTCTTTAACAACCAAATGTTTACATTTTTCTCACCATGGACATTGAATTTGAAATCATATTCCAAAATCAAAAATCAAGTAACATCAAGTATTGATTTTATTATCAATTTCTCAAGCTGATACAATTATTCCATATTGCATCAAATGCCAAATTGATATTTACAAATCGATTAGTCAATATTTCATTTGATATCTCTTCAGTTTCAAATTCATATTTACAGTTGACTTATTATCAAATTTCACATCAATTTTCGATTTCATGTCACAAACAACATTAATCGATTGAATCTTGTTATATAATCATTTCAGCTTTAATTTTTCAAATTGGAACATTACTTTTATTTAAAAATCGTTAAGTTAAAAATAGTTTAAAATAAAGTATTTATTTTGATGTAAACTAGTTGGAATAAAATATATAAGTTGGTATTAAATTATTAAAATAAAATATAGTTTTAATATAAAATGGTTTAAATAAAACACTAAAGTTCGATATAATATAATTTGAATAAAATAGATAAGTTTACTATAAATCATTTAAAAATATTATCTTATCAAATAATGGTAAAATATTTATATATTAGTTGTTACTAAAGTAATTATAGTTCAAAAAGTAATCCAATCCAAATCAAGGATCCAAAATTTCAGAGTTCAACTTGACGCCGATTAATGTTCCAACATTTAATTCAAGTTAACTTGAAACTCAAATGGCATAAATTCCAAATTTAAATCAAGCATTATGTGATATTACAACTTGGATTCAAATTTTTAAGCAATTAACTTTACTTTGATTTTAATTAAATTCTAAATTCATTTCATTTCTTCTATTTGAATCAACATTCAGATTTTAGGAATCCAATTTCCATACTTAGTCCATTATCCAAAAGTTAAAATTTTCATTCGAAACAATTAACCATTAATGCTTAATATGCTCTTATGTAATTTGACTAAATCCTTCCATTTAAACCAATTTATTTATTTTCTTTTTAAACCTTTTGAATCTTTAGTCAAATTTCATAAATTAACTTTCAAACAACAATCAAGGTTTAGAATTTGTTAAACTAATTGTTAATATCATAGTTTTTTTTATATAAATTCAAGTTTGAATATTGGATACATTACTTCAAACCTAAATTATAAACTCAATATCAAACTTAAATTTGGAAATCAAACATGCTAATAATATTTTTGAACATAATATTATCCTCAAATAACAAATCCAAATAAAAAAAATCATATTAAATCTTTCATTAAGTAAGTTATATTCGAATTCATGAACTCAAGTTTAGAATATCCCAACCTTAATTTAAACAAATATATTAGATTTGAAATTAGATACATACTTCTAAAATTTAGGAAAATAGTTTTATTTATTGACCACAGTGTCCGTACATAATTTTCTATCCTATGGTCAAGTGAAATGTATATTTATCATTTCAATCTGTTTTTCTATTTTAAATTCAGATCCCGGGTATTTATCATTTCAACCCACATCCCATATCTCGATTCAAATTTATTTCCTAAATCTATACAGTCGTTAGGGTATGTATCATTTAAACCCATAACGATTTTTCATAAATCTAAGGGAACTTGCATTGTAGAACATAATAAATAAATATAACATCACACATATCACATGGCAAACAAACATAACAATCAATCAAATGGCAATAAAATCATGCCATTTACGTCATTCGTGTGCGTATCACATGTGCACAAGTCATATAGCAACAATCATGAATTTCTTATGCATCCTAACATTTCATATAGCATTCCAAGAGATTTAATTTACTTAATAAAACTGCTAGTCTTGATTGAGTAAACTCACCTTTCTTGGTTCAAGAAGGTCACAAGAGATGGACAACACTAGAATGGGTACAAGAAAGATTTGCGACAAACCCACTTCTCACTGGTTTATGCACATATACACACATATTTGTTTATATACATGTACATACACACAGCTGGAATTCCATGATTTTTAACTCTAAGCCTTGTTACTTCTCTGGCAGCCTAACCAGACTATTTCCACTATTATGCCAAACGTGCTAATGCCCTCAGGCTAAACTCAAACAATCAAAAGTCAAAAATCGTGTTTGAAATCATAACGCCTCGTAAGAAAATCGAAACTCACCGACCGAAGTGGATCGGGCTGTAGTAGCACTCTCCGTACTAGAGCACCGGGTACAATTGTGGAGAAATGTTTCAACGAGAAGCTGGAGGGATCGGTAGGGCAACTAAATTGGGAAGTCAGAGAAATGATCATGGGTGTGGTGATGGTGCGATGGGTTCTTAGCTTTCAATTTCCAGTCGGTTTTTTTCTTCGTGGATGAGCGATCCTTGACAAAGAGGAAGGCTCGGGTCCAAGCGAAGGTTGCCCAGTGGTTGGAGCTCCGATCGTTGATGCTCGGGATGGAGGAAGGCCGGTGTTGGGGTAGGCGCAGGGGTTTCCTAGGTCAGAAGAAAAATCCATCTCGACATGAATGGGGAAGTTAAAATTGTGTGATCTATTTTGGAAAGGAAGGAGTTTCAACTTTAGGTTTTTTCTTTTTACTGCCATTTCACTGATTGATATAGGCAAGGAACAACAAAATTGAAAATAAGAAGAAAATGATAGAGAAGATAGAAAGGAGAAAAATAAGGTCTAGGCATTTACACACGTATGCTAACACTTGAACATGTGCTTCTTCCTCCTTTTTTTAAGTTTTAATATTTGATAGGTGCAACTCCTATATGTTTCCTTGAATACCTTAAGTATTATGATCACTCTGCCAAATCGATCAACACAAAATTCCAAATCTTATAATAATCTAAAATTTCAAAACCGATAATCTAATTTCGTTGAATTCTAAGGTTGTTTGTAAAATGACTATTTCATATTAAAATACTATTTTATATTATGATTCAGTTATTGATTCTATTCTAAACTGTTAATTGTTCTTTACAAGTTACTAAATATATTTATAATTAATATTGATTAACTAAACTGGGCCGATTCAGATTATTGCATCATTTTTCAATTAATATTAAATCGTAAATCCAAATTTTAGTTAAATATTCCTTAACTATATTAATTTAGAATGTTCGAATTTTCCAATCATTACAAATTTACTTCGGTATCAAACTGTGGCATGAATCTTGGTTGAAACATCAACTTATTATATGCAGAGAGTTTTCCAACCTTGAAATTGAGGTGACTAGGATGAGTAATAATTCAAATGTAAGTCGATATATGCATAATAATATAATCTGTATTCTTGAAACTAATATGCCAAGAATTAATTTGCTATGGAGAAGTGCAAGAAATCTGGAAGTTGTTTACGTTAATGAAGATATAACTCACTGGGTACTGAGGATCAACCATAAAAAATTAAGGGAACGTTCCATAATCCCACTGGTAATGTTACCATGTGAAATGAAAATGGTGCAAGAGAGTTTGGAAAAAAGACAATTGTGTTAAGGAGAACATGCTGCTCTGGAAACTCATCAATAAGGTTGTTCTAACCAAAGATAGGCCACTCAATAGGGGAATGCAGATTGATCAGAGATGTGTATTGTGTAGTGTGCAAAATGAGAGTATTGCAAACATATTTTCTGAATGCAGCTGCATCTTTCCAATTTGGGTAATTTTTAACATTATTGGAAAAAGAGGAGCTAGTCAAAGCAATGTGACTAAAATTATAAATCTGGAAAATCAAACTAGTAAAAGAAGTTGCAAAGGTAGGGTACTATGCTTTATACTTAAAAAGTTTTTGACTTCTGTTTGGAGGGAGAGTAACATAAGGATTTTCAATCTAGTTGAGGCAAAAAGCAATGATCAGCTCAAAAGAAATGTTAAAATGGAATTAAGGAATGGTTTGAAGCAATTGAATTTTACCTTTGATCCAAGAATCTTGCATAAAATGCTTTGAATCTAAATCAGTAAATATGTGTATTAGTCTTTTTTTCTTGTACCGTGTTCTTATGTACTCTTATGTTTTTTTTTACTTTTTCTCCAGTGCATTAATAAAGTAGTAGGGGTCCACTCAACACCGTTGGCCTTACCAAAAGAAAAGAAATGATAATTTAGAATATGAAATTAGACCAGAAGTGTTGCACTAATTTAGTAGAAGTGAAAATAATTTATTGCAGGTTGGTCGAATTATGACATATTTTAATTTACCATAATGAAAAAATGATGATACAAGTTTTTATTAATAAACTAAGTTATAAGGTAATAGATTTTGTTGAAGTAATAATAAATGTAATTATAGCTAAAGAGACGTACAAAATATGAGAAACACTATATTTTGTGTTGTTAGTTTCAAAATGGATATAAAATGAAAATTCCTTATTACTGTATATAAAATACAAACCCTCCATTAGAAAATTCGTAGGAAGTTTATGTTAGCAAATTATATTGGAAAAAAGTAGATCTAATGCATTAAACTACATAACCCTTAATTTATAATAAAAAATGAAGTAGTTGATAGATTAGAGTAAAAGTAATATAGGAAACCTAAATAGGGAAAAAGCTAAGAGAAGGAAAGACATGTTTCCTTCGTTATGTGCATTTTGTTGGTATCTTCTTAGAAGTCCTTCTTTTAGCAAAGATTTAGGGTTCGCCACTATCGTATGACTGGAAAAATATAAAGGGTAGAAGTAATAAAAGGATAATTGGTCTTATCTACTCCATTTCTTAAATTTTGGTAAGTGTTTGAAATCATGAAAGATTATTTTTGAAAGCACTGGTTTGGTGAAAATAATATGTTTCCAGAAAATAAGTTACTAATTGGAACTTCAAAAGATAATTTTTTTAAGATATTGTATTCTAAAAAAAGTAGAAAAAATTTAAGCTTTAATTTTGAACAAAACAAATAAATACCAAACCAAGTGTATGAATGTGACCACCGCCCCGTACCTCCCGCCCAAAACTAAGGAGAAGTGCGTTGTATGACGTGCTAGGCTGATACGGGACGAACATCATGGAAGAATAATTCGAAAACAGAACCTGTCATATAACTCACGACACATGGATAATACAACAGGATATAGTAATGAAGCACAACTGAATAGGGAATCAAATTTCCATAAAACCATAGAATATTGGGTACAATACTTCTCGATACAAGTATATATGAATACAATATGCCTTACTACATCGCTCAGAGTCTCAATAACATCAATAAACAACAGAAATAATAGAAATCATTGTTATAATACGTAATAATAGTATTCCAGCCTCCTGCTCGTCACTGCACAACAACACTGGCACCAAACCTACTACCTGCTACTTAGACTGCCCACCATCAAATTGGCGAATAACCCAAGGTAATAAGAGGAAAACAAAAAACCTTGAGTCAGACAACAGTCTTAGTGAGCGATAAAATAGCTAACAACAGTTACACATGATAATATGAATATAGGCTGATCAACCAACCGATCTGCCCAACAACCAATAGATTGGCATGTGAAAAACATCCATCACATGTCATATAAGGAATAGGAAAGAACTACCCCCAATTCCACTTCTTTTCGACATCCTACGGTGATGGCCTACCAAGAGAAAATAGAGAAGAAAACAGAAAATAAACCACAGCATCCATAACATCCAATGTCCTAGCTATCACCGACCACAACCGTGAATCCATCAATTATCGAACTTGCATTTCACTGATCGAAAGGGAAAAGGGAAAATGGAAAACCCCGGTTCTAGCCAAACTTCCATACGCCATCGTGACTCGTATGTTTGCCTCCTACCCAAGACAACTAGAACACTCCTACCTAAGTGATCCAAGATACTCGATCCTACATGATCCTTATGGGCATCCCCATGATACCTCTACATTGAGTCTGCTAGAACGCTTCGATAACCAACAATCCCTTGGCACTTCAAATCAATTATTCCCTTCTTTTTGGCAATTTCACCCTTTTTAGTTAAGTTGCCTCTTGAACTAATTTCATTATCATCCCTGGTTAGCTCCTACATGAGTCAACCATTATCATCCCCGATTAACTCCTACTAGGGTCAACTCCTCTTCAGTTTGTATCATATATCGAATTACAACCAATTTCGCATCAACTAAGCTTTGACCAATCCTAGCGGAGTTCACAATCGAAGCACCATTCATCTTTGAGTTGCATATCGATCATCTGAAGTCCATTTCCAACCAAACTCCACTAGCAATCCTGGAGAACCATCATAATCACGCCCCTCAAACCATGACTCCCCATTCGACCTCCTTGTGGGTCGATGTCGACCCATGCACTTAGCCAATTTGGCTAAGTGTCATGCTCGGATCCATCGTCACCTCGAGTGCATCCCACCGACTAATTCCCCAATTGTTTCAACATTTGCACTGAAGCCTCTATCAATATATCCATATCCTGAATAATTTGCCTTTGACCCATCTCGAATCAACCCCGAATAATGTGAAATTTCATCGATAGCTTTAATTTATCATCACAATTCCACGACCCAAAATTCAAAGCCACTGGATGCTTTCCTATGGGTCGGTGCCGACCCTCATAGGTTGGTGTCGACCAATGCACTTAGTGCATATGGACTTGAAAATTTCTCTGCTCCATTCTCTTGTCTTTAAGAGCGCTACCAACAAGTTTCGTCTAAATCCGATCATCTGAACCTCCGATCTTCAATCCTATGATTCTACAGCAAACAATTTAATGTAAAACTCAAGCAATGCAATCAATTCCATTAAAAACATTAATCCATACAACAATGATCATACAAACATGAACAATTCATAAGGATAATATAAAAAGATCACAATTATGAGTTCTAACATGAATCGGATCTAAACATATGAATAAACATGATTAACTTATTAATTATTCACTTAATATGATCAAATTGGGTTTTCCTAGGGTTTCCAGGTTAGAGTTAAATATATATGACCAGTCTAAGGTGATTTTAACATGAAGCATATGAAACGACCCTAATTTACCTATACAATCCGTAGCTTTCGTGTGGGAGATATTTATTACTCACCAATTTCTAGATTTGATGTAGATTCAATGATATCAGATCCGTACAGCATTGAAACCCCTTGAATTTGATGCAATATGTTGTGATCTAATCCTCTTTGATGATGATCTACTCTCACTTGATGATGATCTGTCTTCTAGATGCAATCTACGATGAATTTAAATGAAGAAAATAGAGAAATATGGTTTTAGGCTAAACCGGAGAATCACGGTTGCCTAGCTAAAACTTAGAATGAAGAGAGTAACCCTAATTCTCTCCCCAAGTTCTCCAATTTATATCTGCTAGTCATAGGTCCAATGGATTTGGCCAATTAACCCATTAGCTGCTGACCAGTCTGCCTAAACACAAGCTGAGGCTTAAAACAACGATTCCTCCCAAACCACTGAACCAAATCCTTTACGTAACCACTCTACAGAATCATAAACAACCATTATGATCTAATGGAATCATTCTCAGCACCTAATTCGATCCTTATCAGAAGTTATGGCCCGAACTGTAACTCAATGGAAAACGGTCAGACTAGAATTCAGTAAAAATCATGGGCATGTCTCACATCCCCATGAATGACATACTAAAAACTGAGAATGATATGACCATTAGGGAATAAAATAAAGTTATTTTACGATCGGTCGATATATAAAATACAGGTCGTTACATTCTCCCCCCATAAGGAATTTCTCCCCCAAAAACCCAAGCAAACACAACATCTCGCACGCCTATCGTCCACGAGTAGCCAATCTACCATCCAATCTAGCATTTAATTGTCCATGCAATCAAAATCCTGTCCTAACATGAGGAATTCTAATAATACAAGATACAGTGGCACAAGTAAGGTATGATATATGAGACACACCACTCAAAGAGTTCTGGATGAGTCGACTTCATACTCTCTTCCGTTTCCCATGTATAATCATCATCGTTCTCGCTTTATTGTACCTTGACTACGTTAACAACCTTCCTCCTAAGCTGTTTCGTGTCATTCCCTATGAAGCAAAGTGCCTTACGAGGTCTAGAATTTCGGGCTCGACTTCAAAGTCTTCAATATGATTATGAGATACCGTAACACTCGAGTCGTGCACGAACTTCCATAGAAACGATACATGAAAAACATTATGTATACTCTCCATCTTCTCAGTTAAGTCTAATCTATAAGAGAGCTTTCCAATACGCTTGATAATCTGAAATGGCCCAACAAACCTTAGTTTTAACTTCCCTGTCTTCCCAAAATGAACTGTGTTCTTAGAGGCGAAATCTTAACGAACACCAAATCTTCGAATGAGAATTCCAAATCCTTACGTCGCTTATTAACTTGACTTTTCTAATGATATTAGGATGCCTTCATTCATTGTCGAATGAATTCAATATTATCTGTTGTATCTCTTATCATCTTAGGCCCAAGTACCAAATTCTCGCCAGTTTCCAACCAGTAAGATAGAGAATTACACGACCTGTGGTACAACGTCTCATACAGTTCATTCCAATATTCAAATGGTAACTGTTATTATAAGCAAACTCAACTAAATGCCGATAGTCTTCCCATGATCCTCCAAAGTCCAACACAGAAGATCTAAGGAGAACTTCCAATAACCGATTAACCCTTTTAATCTGACCATCTGTCTGGGGATGATAAGACGTACTCAAACATAGCTATGTTCCCAATATCTCTTGCAAACTCTTCCAGAATCCAGTGGTAAACAATGGATCACGATCACTAACTATGCTCTTTGGAATCCCATGGAATCGAACTATCCACTTAAGGTAAAATTCAACCAACTACGATGTTATCCTAGTCGATCTGACAGGAATAAACTTTGTGCTTTTAATCAAGCGATCCACGAAAACCCAAATACTGTCGTTTCCTGCCCTTGTTCTTGGTATTCCATCAATAATTGCTCCCTTTTCCAGATAGGGACTTCCAATGGCTGTAACAATCCACTTGGCTTCTTCTACTCATCTTTAACCAGCTGACAGTTTGTACATTTCGAGATGAATTTTCCGACATCCGTCTTCATACCTTTTCAATAGTAGACTTGGTTCATATCTTGGTACATCTTATTACCTCCTGGATGTATCGTCAATCTAGGGTGATGGCATTTCCTTAGAACCTCATATCTCACTCCCTCTATGTCAGAAACAACTCGTTGCTCATTTATACTAAGCCAAACATCTCGATCAACTTCGAAATCCTTGATCTCTTCTGGTTCTATTCTCATCTCCAACCATCAAATGATTTCTGCAAGACTATTATCCTATTTCTGGCTTTCGCTGACGCTTTCTATGAGAGTTAGTCTAATCAATAAGATAGCTAACATATCAGGTTATAATTCACAATAAGGCCCAAAATCAAATCCGGTCAAATACTTGAGATGCTTCATTTTTGTGAACTGGGCTCCCAAACTTGAATGTCTCCGACTTAACGCATTGGCCACTATGTTACCCTTTCCTAGAGTATATATAGGCTATTCCAAAATCGTATGATGCCAAAAACTCTATCCATCGTTACCGCCGAAGAATCAAATCTTTCTGGGAGAAGAGATACTTCAACGACTTATGATCTGTAAACAATTCAAACCTAACTCCCAACAAATAATGCCTCAAAATCTAAAGAGAAAACACTACCACTGCAAACTCTAAATAATGAGTCGAGTAATCCATTCGTGCAGCTTCAATTGTCAACTCGCATAAGCCACAACCCAATCCTTTAGCATTAGCACCCACAACACCATATCGACGAATTTGGCAGACAGTGTTGTGGATATATAATTCGGCTATAAGCCGTAACAAATTTGATAGTGCTCAAATCCGTATCAAACTCCATTTTGTGATCCCCACCACCCCAAACACCCTTAATCTAACTGTCCATCGACGAAGCCCCGGATCAGTTCATTTGATACGGCTTTGGACCGTACGAAATGCGTATTATTTTTTCCCTCCATACCTCCATTCTGGCACACTCGAATTTTGCCACATCAAAACTTTCGGCCAAATTATCCCTCTTTTTATTTCGTAATGGCAACCACCGAATACCCAAATTAGGATTTTCGTACTCGACCGACTTCCTTTGTCAATAAGGCATCCACCGTAGTCCATGAGTTATCGTCAGCTCGCGCTACCATCAGCTGACCGACGAAGCCTCAGTCCACCGCTGTCCATCCTTCTCGTCACCGTTGGAGGTGAGAGTTAGATCATAGTTAAATTTAAATATGAATTGGGTTTAATTTGAATTTGAATTGGGTTTAAATTGTGTTTAATTTGAATTTTCATGTCTTAGTTCAAAAATATGAATGATAGATAGTTACATGTGCTTGTCTACCTAGAATTCATGTTGCTATTGTGTTTAAATTGGGTATTATCCCCAGTTTTATAGTGCGGTAGTGTATTTGCTATCATTTACTTGTGTTGTATTTGTCTACCTTGAATTCAAACACTTTTACTTGTGCTGTCCTACTCGTTTTTGTGCATTATTGCACCATGTACACTGATCCTTACTGATCTGAAGTTGAAGCTTTGACTCAAGGAGAGATTCTTACTGGAAAAGGGTTGAATCCAGAAATGAGTTTGCAACGACCTGGCGACACTAAATGGGGATCACACTATGGTACACTTGCTAGACTTATTACTGTGTTCACTTCTATGCGTGAGGTGTTATAAATTATTGTGGATGATGATATTAGTTCAGAACAAAAGGTCAACGCATAAGTTTTGCTAGACATAATGCACTCATATGACTTTGTGTTTACCATGCATTTGATGAAAAATATGTTAGGAATAACAAATGACTTGTCATTGACATTGAAAAAAAAAGATCGAGGGATTTAAAATGCGTTGAATTTAGTAAAAATATCAAAAATGCGCCTACAAGACATGAGATGTAATGATGTGAACTGGGAATCTTTGTTAGAGGAAGTGTCATTATTTTGTTCTTTGAATGGAATTGTTGTACCTAACATGGATGATGAGTATGTAGCTCGGAAACGTTCAAGACGGAGAGCCGAAAAATTACAAATTTACATCACATACGAGTCGACGTTTGCAACACCATCATAGATTTGCAACTTTTGGAACTAAACATTCGGTTTACAGAGGAAAATAGCGAGTCGCTTTTGTGTATGGGAAGTCTTAATCCAATCGATTCATTTTTTGCTTTCAACATTGCAAAGTTGCTTAAATTTGCTTGATTTTGTCTGAAAGATTTTTCTATGTATGATATTATGGTACTTGAGAATCAATTTGAAACTTATATTATGGATAGGCGTTTAAATGATGAGTTTTTGGCGATTAAAGACATAGCTATTCTTGCAAAGAAAATGGTTGAAAGAAAAAGAATTATATAATTTACCCATTGTGTACAAACTCATTGTCTTGGCATTGACTTTACCTGTAGCAACTACAACTGTTGAAAGAGCTTTCTCTACTATGAAAATTTTCAAGAATCGTAATTGGATTCCTCAAACCTATTTTCCCTACATCTATGGACGTTAGCCAACATAAATAATACCTATCCTTCTTTGAGGCAGGATATCGTGGTATAGAAGGTCATCCACTATCATAGCGTGGGGCATATAGGGTCATCCACTAATGATACTGCGGGCATCTGCTAATGTTACTGCGGGAATTATCCAATCACCAATATATATATATATATATATATATATATATATTAGCCACAAACACCATTTGCATAGTCGTATGGAAGACAATTGGCTTAACGCTTGTTTGGTTACATATACTGAGAAGGATATTTTCAAATAAATTGACAATGAAGCCATTATGCAAAGATTTCAATCTATGAAATCTCGATGGGAACAATTGTGTAGATGAAAAATTATATGAAGTAATTTTTCGGTTTTTGGTATGAAAAAATGAAACAAATTTTTGTATATCAATATGTAACTTTTTTATGGATGATTGTTGTTGCCCCTTCTCATATATATTCCTGTATTCGCCTCTGACTATTATAACATGTGTGTACTTGCAGCAACCTCCGTCATTTGGATGAATCTAATTAACATGGATTTGGATGAAGCTAATAAGCATGGATTTAGTTGCTGGTTTTCTCTACTTTGAGTTTTAGTTGCTGGCTTTTGGATGAAGCTAATAAGCTTGGTTCTGCCAGCGGTTCTTGTTTGGTTTGAGATTACCTTGGCTGTGTTCCTGATAGAATGCAATGTTGCTTGGCTGGTTTATGATCTTTTGTCTGTTTTGGAGGACGTTCATCTTGAAGGAAGCATTGATTCAATAGGTGGCTGCATTTTAATGTATCTTCTTTAATGTAATGAAACAACGTGTATCTTATTTATTGTAATGTAATCAAATAGCATGTATCATTATATATTGTAATGTAATGAAATATTTCATACAATTTTTTCGTTTAACGTTACAATTGTGAAATAGTGCATCCTGTGTTATATATGCTTTGTGTTACAAATAATATGTGCTGTAGTTTCTGCTTACACACACACGTATAAGATACCATTTGAAGTTATATCTATTTATGCTTTAAATATGGCCAATAGTCGTATGTTATCACATTGGGATACGGTTCTAAGCCGTATCTAAAAATTTAACATGCCGTTTTTTTGATACGACTTTTTGTCGTGCCTACATGCTTTAGATACGGCTAAAAACACAGCCTAATTAGCGTATATGGTGTTGTGACCGCTCCAAGTCCAGTGCCACATGCATTGGTATATACTACCATCTCTTCATTCCAATTTGAAATATTAAACACAGGATCAGTTGTCAATCACTCTTTCAAAATTCCAAAGGCTTGCTCACACTTCGCATCCCACATGTAGACCTAATTTTTCTTCGTCAATCCGGTTAATGATGCAGTTATCTTAGAGAAATCCTTGATAAATCATCGTGATATCTAGCTAAACCAAGGAAACTTGTCACATCCGTCGCATTCTTGGGTTGATCCCAATCTTGGATTGTTGCTTCTTTAGCGGGATCCACCGCTATTCCTTGACCCGATACGACATGACCCAAAAATCTTACTTGTTCCTTCTAGAAATGACACTTTAAAAACTTAGCCCTCAACTGATGTTTCTGCAAGATTTCCCAAAAAAACTCTCAAGTGTGCCTTGTGTTCTTCCTCATCCCTTGAGTAAACTAATATGTCACAACGAACACAAGTACAAATTTACTCAACGGATCTTTGAAAACTAAATTTGTAAGATCCACAAAATCTGTTATTGCGTTAGTCAATCCAAACGGCATCACCAGCCACTTATAAAATCCGAATGGTGTTATAAAATCAGTCTTTGGTGCACTATCCCTGGCCACTCCCAATTGGTGAAATCCCATCGCCAAACCCATTTGGGAAAACAACTTGGCTTCGTGAAGCTTATCAAACAAGTCATCTATTCTCGGCATAGGGTACGTGTTCTCCTTAGTCACCTTATTCAGCTCATGTTAATCCATGCATAATCATAACGATCCATCAACATTGGTCGCAAAAACAACTAGTGCACTCCACTTGGATGCACTTCTCTAAATGAATCCTTTACTCAAAAGATCGTTCACTTGCACCTCTTACTCTCACTATTCATTAGACGCCATCCGCCTAAGAGGCATAATAACATGTCTAGCTTCGTCCACTAATTTAATCCGATATTTAATCTCTTGTTGCTGCGGTAACCTTCTGACTTCATAAAACACTTCATAAATTTCTCGTATGATTGTCAATGATGACAACTCATCTCGTGAAATCACAAGCGAATATAAAAAGCTAACCAGAACTCCATCCTCTGGTAGACGACGTATCACAATCGTTAGCCCTTCCACATTCCCAAGTGTCACCTCGAGCCTCTCTCAATCAATAATGGTCACGTACTTCTTGAGGCAGTCCATACCCAAAATAATTCCAAACCCAACGAAATTCAAAACAAAAAAAATCACACACAAAAGAGCGACCATGACTCGATAAAACTAGACCACGACAAAGCATAAAAAGACTAGATGAACCCCCTACTAGATTAGTCACGACTAAGGTCTATCAACAATCTCAAGTTCTAAACCTAACTTGCAAACAAGCTCATTACAAATAAAAGAATGTGATGCTTTAGTACAAAACAAAACTCGAACTAAACCGTCTCAGACGGAAAGTGTACCTTGCACCACAACGTTCTTTCCCTTCTCCTTTATAGTCAGACCCCTTGAAGAAGATGGAACAACCTCCAAGCATACACCTTCACAATCAACTTACCTTTTGGTGGTTCTGTACTATTCTTCCTCATATGCTCTGGTTAATCACAGTTATAACTCCTTCCCCTCACCTTAGAATTCTTACACTCATTGGAACAATGACACTTCTGTTGACAGTTATAACAAGTAATCTCGCCTTTTGGCTTCTTCTGGCCATTCTCCCTTGCTGTTTTTTCCATTTTCCATTCCGCTTTTTCTTATTACCACCACTTTGATGTGGTTTCGATTCTTTCTTACTCCCAACAACAGCCTCCACTTTCTGAGGAAACAAACTCTCCTTCCTTAAAGCTTTCTCAACCAATTTCTCAAAAGGGTCGCCAATATGGTATATTAATTGCTTCCCCAAACTCTCATCCAAACCCATAATAAATTTCTCGTTCTTTTGGTAAGAAGTCTCGATATACAAACGAACATACTTGCATAAAGCCTCAAACTCGGTCATGTACTCTGCGATAGGCTTCCCGCCTTGCTTCGAATCGATAAATCTCTTAAACAATATCGATTTCTGGATCGTAGAAATGAACTTCTCTTCAAGCTTATTCCTAAACTAATCCCTACTAATCTGGTCCTTCGGAGTGTCCAAAGTAATAAAGTTCCACCAATTCAATACTCGTCCTTGCAGCTGCCTTGATGCAACTTTCGCTTAGTTGCATCGTCGATTCCCAAGTCTCCAAAAATCCAAATATAAGTATCCAACCAATTATGAATCTCAGCAGCAGGTTCCCTTCCTATAAATGGTTTTCCATCTAGAGAAGCATACTCCTTGCAAATCTTCGCAAAATCAACAACCCTAGGTGCCTGCATAGGAAAACCTCGTTCTACTACCACTTCTGGAGTGATCATCCTCCTCATGATTGTTGCCATCATGGCCTCGAACATAACAGGATAATCGGACATAGCAGCTGCAGCTCCTGAGTGGCTATCGTCGCAGGCTCATTCCTAGCAGCATGTCTCAAAGTTCGTCGACTCATCCTTACTCTCGAAACGAGAGTCAATTCATATTAGAGAAAGTCGCGTTTGTGTTCAAGTGCTTACTAACCTACTATATACGTATATAATATAGTACTCATCCATTAAAAATCACAAATACGTCTCTCATACGTTTATATGCGCACAAACTTTAGGTAAAATAGATTAACTGAAGATCTAATACCAAATGTGATGACAGCCCTACACCTCCCACACAAAAAAAGAGGAGAAGTGCATTGTATGACGGGCCGGGCCGATACGGGACGAATATTAGGGTAGAATAATTCAAAAAAAGAACCTGTTGTATAACTCACAACGCACGGATAATATAAAATAATAAAATATACAACAGGATATAGTAATGAAGCAGAACTGAATAGAGAATCAAATTTCCATAAAATCATAGAATCTTGGGTACAATACTTCTCGGTACAAGAATCTTTGAATAAGTATGCATCGCAACATCCCTTAGAGTCCAAATAACATTAATAAACGAAGGAAATAATAGAAATAATTATTATAGTATGTAATAATAGTACGCCAGCCTCCTGTTCGTTACTGCACAGCAACACCGGCACCAAAACTTCTACATGCTCGTCACTGAACAGCAACACCGACACCAAACCTACTACCTGCTACTTAGTCTTCCACCCATTAAATTAGTGAACAACCCAAGTTAATAAAAGAGAAACATAAAACCTTGAGTCAGACAACATTCTTAGTGAGTGCTAAAATAGCTAACAACGGCTACACAGGACAATATAAGTATTGGCGGATCAACCAGCCAATCTGCACAACAACTAACAAATTGGCATGTGAAAACCATCCATTATATGTCAGAGTAGAAATAGGAAAGGACCACCCCCAATCCCACTTCTCTTCGACATCCTATGGTGATGGCCTACCCATAGAAAATATATAAGAAAACATAAAATAAACCATAACATCCAATGTCCTAGCCATCACCGAATACAACCGTGAATCCATCAGCTATCGAACTTGCATTTCATCGGTCAAAAGGTCAAGGGAAAACCCTAGTTCTAGCAAAACTTCCATACGCCATAGCGACTCGTATGTTTTCCTCCTACCTAGGACAATTAGACCATTCCTACCTGAGCGATCCAAGGTACTCGATCCTACCTGATCCCTATCGACGTCCCCACGATATCTCTACTTTGAGTTTGCTAGAACACTTCACCAACCAATGATCCTTTGGCACTTCAAATCTATCGAGCCTTTCTTCTTGGCAATTTCACCCTTTTTAGTCAAGCTGCCTCTTGAACTAATTCCATTATCATCCCTGGTTAGCTCCTACTTGAGTCAACCATTATCATCCCTGATTAAATCCTACCTAAGTTAACCCCTCATTAGTTTATATCATATTTCGAATCACGACCAGTATCGCATCAACTTAGCTTCAACCACTCCTACCTGAGTTCATAATCAAAGCACCATTCGTCTCGAGTTGCACATCGATCATCTGAAGTCCATTTCCAAACCAACTCCACTATCAACCCTGGAGAACCATCATAATCACGCCCCCAAACCATGATTCCCCATTCGACTTCCCCATAGGTCCGTGCTAACCCTCATGGGTCGGTGCTGACCCATGCACATAGCCAATTTTGGATAAGTGTCATGCTCCGATCCATCATCACCTCGAGTGCATCCCACCGACCAATTTCCCAATCATTTCGATGTTCGCATTGAAGCCTCTACCAGTCTGCCCATATCCCAATTAATCTACCTTCAATCCATCTTGAATCAATCCCGAATGACTTGAAAATTCATCTGTAGCTTTGATTTATCATCACAACGCTACATCTCAAAATTCAAAGCCACTCGACGCTACCCCATGGGTCGGTGACGACCCTCATAGGTTGACGCTGACCCATGTGCTTAGAGCATATGGTCATGAAAATTTTTATGCTCCATTCTCCTGTCTTCAGAGTGCGTCCAACAAGTTTCGATTGAATCCGATCATCTTAACCTTCGATTTGCTATGATTTTCAATCCTATGATTCCACGGCAAACAATCTAACATACAACTCAAGCAATGTAATCAATTCAATCAAAACAAACATCAATCCATACAGAAATGATCATACAAACATGAAAATTCAAAAGCATAGCATAAACATACAACAATTTTGAGATCTAGCATGATTTGGATCTAAATATATGAATAACATGATTAATGTGACGATCCCAAAATCCGAGGGGCGGTATTAAGGATAATCAACAGGAAATAACACATTAATCATCATAGCAGAGTACAGATAATAGCAGAAACAATAAATAAAACAATTTTACATCGATATGACAGCGGAATCACAACATGTAGGAATATCAGAATAGCATAACGTGGGATATAACTTAGTAAAAAAAAGGAAAGTGATCAGTCATCATCGCCAGAGGCGGAATACATACATGCAGTGAGACATAATAAGGGTATCAGTCTACATCGCTGAAGGCGGAATACATATACATATAGTGAGAAATACGGAAAGTAAATCAGTCTGCATCGCCAGTGGCGGAATCATAATATAAGTACAGTAATGGCGGAAAAAGTCAAAGTCATCTCTATGAAGTCAGCCTCGCCATGAGCCAAAAATGCACTCTACGCAGCAGTGCAGAACCAAAAACCACCTGTCACCTGTGTACTAGGCTGCCCGTGTGAAAATAAGGGCACCCGCGTTTGCAAAGTGAAACAAACAACGAGTCAGTCATGGGGACTGGTATGAGGAATCTATTTAACAGTTAAACAACAGTAAATAGCAAATCATAGGACCACGCCACTTTCGTCGAACGGGTTTACTCCAGTGATTGCTAGTGCATTTAAAACAAAGTAAATTCTTTTAAAACCACGCAATGCGTTTTAGAAAGAATGGAGCCAGTATAAGACTCAGGTCCCATCATACAATGCAACGCAAGCCGGAGGATAGAGTTTTACCTTATAAGGGCCAAATATGCTTGATACGTATAAAGAAAAATCATTTGATATTATTACTAGTGCATATATGTTTCCAAAAATGATTAACATCATAAATATCAATCATAGGCGACATGAGCGTCCCATGCCACTATGTCGCCATATATAAGTTACAATCGAATCCGTTGTCTCGTATTGGAAATTGGACTTCCGTCATGAGTCGAGGCAAGGGGCAAGCTCCTCTCCGCTTCGAGACACTCTAGCAAATGCCTCGGGACTACACACTCTGGGTAACCCCTGGATTCTTCAGGGCCGGTCCTCACTTACGTTAGAGGATTGGCAATTCCTAAACACATGTTTCCCAGTCCTTACAGACCTATAATCGAGGCGCCTCGCATTCCAACAACCACAAAGGTGAAAAATAGATATAAATGTCAGGGCTGGTAAGTCACTATCAGTTTCACACATATCGGAAAATCTAACCGTTGGATTTCTACAAAGTCTATATCAGTGGGAAGATATTCCCAAAGCGAACCCAACGGTTCTAGTTTCGTGAAAATCCGACGGTCGGATCTCCCACACTAGTCGTTTGAAGTTACGGTTTCAAAATTTGAACTGCAGCGTCGTTATTCGATTAAATTTAATTATATTTATATTTATATATAAATATAAATGATTCTGGCGCTGTTTTTCTTCAGATTTGAATTAAAAATTCCGGACAATCCAACCGTTGGATTTTTACAAGGTTGGTGCCGTTAGAAAGATATTTCCGAGGCGAACCCAGCGGTTGCGGTTTCGGGAAAATCCGATGGTCGGATTTCTCGTACTAGTCGTTTGAAGTTACGGTTTCAAAACGCGAACTGCACGGCCTCCATTCCTTTTAATTATATTTATATTTATATATATAAATATAGTTCATTCTATAATTTCAAATATAGCTCATTTTATATTTTCAACTTCGTTTTCTCTTCAAATATTTCACTAACGCCTAAATATTTCGAAAAATTTCGCCATAACCTCCTTTGTACGGGGAGGGGTTTGGAAATTTATTGGGCCGTATTAGGTACCCAATAAATCCTAAAAAGCATTCACATATTTTTAGTGATATATTTTGGTGTTTACGGGGGAGCATGTACTGATAATCACTCTAGAGAATAAATTGCCGTCACCCCGTTTCCGTGTGGAAATAAATAGTCCATGTGCCGTATCTAATAACTAGAGCGACGTGATTATTGTCAACTCTAGACCCGTGTGGGGTTTTTATTAATCTGGCAATTTATCGTTATAATTTATATAGTCCATATCAGTCATCAGTTCAACCTGTAGTATATAGTCATCGCCATACAAGCCTCTTGCTTGTATGGTAAATCTCCCACCTCGTCACACAAGCTCCAATTGCTTATGTGGAATATGATGAAGTATGCCTATCATCAAGAAGTATGCCATGTAGTGTAGTTCAAAATTAATTGTTACTATCCTATGGCTTTATTTATTATTTCACATAGAATAACCAGCACTCCGCATCCAATGGCATTCACAGGAGGTGATATATAAATAAAATTGCGCAGCCAACTCATCAAGGTTTACCTATTTGTCGGGCAAATAATTTCTTTACTCTACAGCTAATCCATTTTTCCTGTTCAACAATGTATATATATGCAGAACAAAGCTAATAATAATATTTCTAGCAAACTATTATTTATTTCAACACGTGTGTATTTTTAACTAAGCGTATACATGATAAAAGGAATATATTTATCCTCAAAAATATTTATTCGACACATGTGTATTTTTAACTAGGCGTATACATGATAAAAGGAATATTTTTATCCTCAAAAATATTAATTCGACACATGTGTATTTTTAACTCTTCTTATTCACTATAAAAATATAGTTTTCATTGTCGATTCATTTTATTTTTAAAAGACGATAACATTTAACACATGAATTTCAACTCGACGAACAAATTGCAATTCAACACATGAATATTCTATATCGTTTGTATATATATAAAAATGTGATTTTTATTGCTAAAGCTATTTGTTTAAATTCAAATAATATTCAACACATGAATTTCAACTCAACGAATGAATTGCAACTCAACACATGAATATTCTATATTGTTTGTATATATAAAAATGTGATTTTTATTGCTAAAGCTATTTATTTAAATTCAAATAATATTCAACACATGAATTTCAACTCAACGAATGGATTGCAACTCAACACATGAATATTCTATATCGTTTGTATATATATATAAAAATTTGATTTTTATTGCTAAAGCCATTTGTTTAAATTCCAATAATATTCAACACATGAATTTCAACTCAACGAATGAATTGCAACTCAACACATGAATATTCCATATCGTTTGTATATATATAAAAATGTGATTTTTTTTGCTAAAGCCATTTGTTTAAATTCCAATAATATTCAACACATGAATTTCAACTCAACGAATGAATTGCAACTCAACACATGAATATTCTATATCGTTTGTATATATATAAAAATGTGATTTTTATTGCTAAAGCCATTTGTTTAAATTCCAATAATATTCAACACATGAATTTCAACTCAACGAATGAATTGCAACTCAACACATGAATATTCTATATCGTTTGTATATATATAAAAATGTGATTTTTATTGCTAAAGCTATTTGTTTAAATTCAAATAATATTCAACACATGAATTTCAACTCAACGAATGAATTGCAACTCAACACATGAATATTCGCTATAGCATATGTAAATAATTTCAATGAATGAAAATTATTCTAACACATAAATATTTCAGAAAATTTCGGCAGCATAACGGCAGGGTAGTTAAAACCGGGACCGTCCCTAGTACGGCTCCTCGCTCTACCTTAAAACCTCGCGGTTTTTGACAATGGGGATCATGCATCTAGTTCGCACGCAGGCGGTATGTTTTATTTTCAATTCCACAATCCTATTCTATTTTGTTTCAACCACATGAGGGTATTTTTCAACCACAAAGGTATTTTTCAACCATAATATCAACCACAAACAATTATTTTCAACCATTCGTCAAACCATATAATATCACGTCAATCACAAGCAATAAATATCGTCCATGGTCTGTGGACGAGGGGAGTATATATATATATATATATATATATATATAATAATTCACTTGCATTTCATCACAATTCAAAGCATATATGTTTCATTCAACGATTGTATAATTTATACATCGCTAATATAACTTATACAACACATGTACATGAGGTATACAATGCGTATATAATTTACACTTCGCTTATATAATTTATACAACGCGATTTCATTCACACAGATAATTTAGATTCCTCACATTGGTTATTGCAGTGCTAAAAATCGTAGGAAGGTCAAAAAAATCCGCGGCTTCTTCTAGAATGTAGAGAGCCTCCTTGCGGTCACGGTGTCTCCTGTTTCATCGAATTTCGTTAACATAGCAAAAAGATACGATTTTTACAAGTTTGCAACGCTTTAAAGTGTAAAAATCAGTGGAAAATAGTTTCAGCCGTATACCCTTTTCGATTTCGAAAACTAGGGAGCGCTGCGTCGAAGAGGAAGGAAAGAGCTTCCCAATGCCACCTGAGATGGTCAGATCGACGCTTCCTAGAGGGCACGGCGGCGGCGCGAAGTTCGGGGTTTCCCGACGCTATAACTCCCTCAACACTCAACGATAATTCATGAAATTATTATGGATTTGAAGATCTCTGAACGCTCTTCAAAATGGATCTGAGTTTGCTTGATTTCGTTGTGTGGTTGCGGAAAATTTTAAGAGAGAAGTTTCGGATTCATTTCCGCGTCGCGACAGGAATTTCGATGAAGGAGATGAATTGTGATTGGCCGATGCCCTTTTTATTTTAATTTTTAATTTATTTAATTCCAAAAATACCCCCTTCCACAAACAACCTCGAAATCAAACCCAACGACTATCGCCCCTAGCTAAATACCCCCATTTCGAACACAATGGGATATGTTTCGTTGGCCATTTCGACTGTTACAGTCAGTTATTTTTCAAATTAAAATATAAAACATTCGATATTTAATTTAAACGTACATTTCAATTTGCCAGGGCCACAAACTGAATCGAAAAATTCCAGAAAAATAAATCTAGCTTTTTTTTGACGATACTATCCTAACAAAACCAGTTTCGTCGAATTCTGAGCTCGTTTGAACAACGGCCATTTTTAGGTCGACTCATTTTAACAGAATTTGACCAAACACGTTATCTTTTGCCCCGCTCACATACTAGCTTCAAAAATTATGAAATTTGAAACTTAGCAATAATTTGACATCCCGGACCCAACAAAAGTGGTTTCGTCGAATTTCGTGGTCGTATGCAAAATCTCTATTTTCAAGGGCTATATATACTATATAGCGACCTTTCTGGAAATTCGTTTGGCCATAACTTTTGATTTCCGTTATGAAATTTCGATTTTTCAGATTCATTAGAAAGGTATTGATAAACGGATTTAAATATTTTCATTTTCGTCAAAATCCGTTATATTTTCCACCCGGTATAGTCAGACAAGGTTTGTATTCAAAATTTCAAACTGCAATATTATACCCAATTCTATATTTTATTGAAGTAGGCTATTTCAATCATTCAAATTTCTTGTTAATAACCTGATTTAAAAATTTTAAACTGGTTCACATTTTCCGGGTTATTACAATTAACTTATTAATTATCCATTTAATATGATCAAATTATGTTTTCCTAGGGTTTCTAGGTTTGAATTAAACATATATGATCAGATCTAAGGTGATTTTAACATGAAGCATATGAATATGATCTTAATTTACCCATACAATCCGTAGCTTCCATCTTAGATATATCTATCACTCACCAATTTCTAGATTTGATGTAGATTCAATGAAATCAGATCTAGACAGCGCTGAAACCCCTTGAATTTAATGCAGTATGATGTGATCTAATCCTATGTGATGATGATCTACTCCCACCTGTTGATGATCTATCTTTTAGATGCAATATACAATGAATTTGATTGAAGAAAATGGAGAAAGTTTTACGATGAACGGGAGGATCACAGATGCCCAACCTAAAACTTAGAATGAAGAGAGTAACTCTAATTCTCTCTTTAAGTCCCCCTATTTATATTTGATGGTCATAGGTCTAATGGGTTTGGCTAATCAGCCCATTAGGTGCTGACTAGTCTGCCTAAATATAAGCTGAGACTTAAAACAATGATTCCTCCCAAACCGCTGAAACAAATCCTTCATGTGACTACTCTACAGAACTATAAACAACCGTTCCGATCCAATGGAATGATTCTCGGCACCTGATTCGATCCCTATCAAAAGTTATGTCCCAAAAAGTAACCTCAAGGCCAAAATGGTCATACTTGAATTCGGTGAAAATCATGGTCACGTCTCACATCCCCGTGAATGACATATTAAAAACTAAGAATGATCCGATCACTAGGGAATAAAACAGAAATTACTTTATGATAGGTTGATACATAAAATACAGGTCGTTACAATGAAACTGGAGTATACAGGAATTAGTGTAAACCATGAAATGGATAAAAAGGAAGTATCAAGGTTTAAGATACTATCTAAAATAATAAGATTAAGAGAATATAGTAGGAAATGGTCTAAAGCGCATGAAGTATAAATTTGTAAACTTGAGCTTGGAAAAGGATGTTTTCAAAGCTTAGTTTCCATCTAAAGTATAAAGATTTTTAAAGGTTGATTAGTTAGGAAGATAAATGGTGGTAGTTAGTGATGTTTTATTTTTTTTCTAGTGTGGTATTGTTTTGTGTGGATTATGGGTTTTGGTTTTTACTGGAATCTATGCATGTTAGTGAAAATACTCCTTTTTGTGTGTTTTCTATGTTGCCTCTATATTTTGAGAAAACCATATTATAAGGAAATATCATTTAGGGTTCAGTTAACTAATAAAAAAAATTTAAATGGAAGTTTAATAACAAATTGTAGTTAACTTGTCAAAATAACTACCAAATTGAACATGATGTTTCTTTAACGAACCTTGTCAATAAATGAAAATATTTAAAAAGATAATTTCAAAATGAAAAATGTAAAAGCTATTAAATATTAAAAGAAAATTTATCCCTTGCAAACTGTACTTGGTAAAAAAATTAGAATTTCAATGGGAGCACAAGGGAAAGTTACAATGTACAGGGAAAAGGATGCATAGAAGAACAATGGGAACAAGGAATGTTTAATAATATTTTCAAATCAAATAAAATGCCAGATGAATGGAGGAGAAGCATTATAGTTCCAATCTTCAAGAATAAAGGAGGTATTCAAAGTTGCACAAATAATAGAGGAATTAAGCGTATGGGTCATACAATGAAGCTTTGGGAGAGAGTTTGCGAGCAGCGTTTGAGGAGGTTGACAAGTGTCTCTAGGAACCAATTTGGCTTTATGTCTGGAAGGTCAATCACTGAGGCGATTTTCTTGGTTAGACAACTTATGGAGAGATACAGGGAGCAGAAGAAATATCTCCACATGGTTTTTATTGACTTGGAGAAAGCATATGATAGAGTGCCAAGGAGGGTTATGTGGTGGGCGCTAGAAAGGAAGAGAGTGCCATCAAAGTATATTACCCTTATCAAGGATATGTATGAGGGGGTTGTGACTAGTGTCAGAGCATGCGATGGTGAGACCAGAGACTTTCCAATTAACATAGGGTTACATCAAGGTTCGGCTTTGAGCCCCTATATTTTTGCATTATTAATGGACGAAATCACAAAAGATATATGAAGGGAGATTCATTGGTGTATGCTCTTTGCCGATGATGTTGTGCTGATTGATGAGGGTAGAATAAGAGTTAATTGACAACTGGAGTTGTGGAGGGAGACCTTGTAATCAAAGGGTTTCAGGCTTAGTAGAACTAAAACAGAGTATATGAAGTGTGAGTTTAGTGGTGTCAGGTCATATGACGGAGAGGTCACCTTGGCCGATAGAGTAGTACCCAAGAAGGAGTCGTTTCGATACTTAGGATCTATGTTGCAGTTTGATGGGGAGATTGATAAGGATGTTAGTTTTAGAATTCAAGTAGGATGGGTGAAATGGCGACTAGCATCTGGCATTCTCTGTGATAGGAAGATCCCTTAGAAGCTTAAATGAAAGTTTTATAGGACATCAAACAGACCGCAATGTTATATGGTGCAGAATGTTGGCCTACTAAGAGGCAACACGTCCAGAAGATAAGTGTAGCAGAGATGCGGATGCTGCGCGGGAGTTGTGGGCATACCAGACGAGATCGGATTAGAAATGAGGATATTCGGGAAAAACTTGGAGTTGCACTATTGAAGAGAAGTTAGTCCAGCACCTCTTGAGATGGTTTGGACATATCCAACATAGACCATACGATGCAGCTGTGCACGCTGGAATTATAGGCCGCACAGAAGGCCAAAGAGAGGTAGAGGTGGACCTAAAATGACATGGGAGGAGATAATAAAGAGAGATTTACATAATTGGAGTATGTCTGATGAGCTGGTAGTGGATAGGAGGGCATGGAAGTTGGAAATCCATGTACCAAAACCTTAGTTTTTTAAGACTTTATTTCACTTTTGTTGAACATTTTTACTTTTTATTTTCATTACTATTTTAGGCTTTATTTTACTTTTATTGAACCTTTTATCTGTTTGGTTATTTTAAACCCTTATATATATTATTATCATTATTATTTCTTTTATTTTTATTTTATTTTTGGTTTCCATATGTAGCCAACCGCAACTTGTTTGGGATATATGGCTTTGTCGTTGTTGTTGTTGTACTCTTTTCTAGCATAAGAATTTAGGTTTAGAAAAAAATATAACTTTCCTCTAAATTCGAATGTTTGATGTTTAACTACCTTTCAACAAGGTCGTCAAAGATCCAAATGTTCATAGCTAAGGTACAGATCTTCGGAGAAATTCCAAGCTATAGTTCAACATTCAGATCGTACTATCTTTGGATCAAATAGAATATTAGGGGCACTTTACATTTGAAGTATATGGGTCAAACATGGCCTCAGGTCGAACAGGGCCTTGGATTGAACAAGCTCCCGGGTCGAATAAAGCTTCAGATAGACAAAAAACAAGTAATGCACTCTGGTTTAGACAAAGCTCACACCAGATAAAAAATATAGCTTTAGATCAAATGAAACTCGGATCGAATAGTTCGATCCAGACAAGCGGTTACACAGGGGAACTACCACCTGTCCACGTTCACCACTGCTTCCTGATCAAGCGAAGCTCCTTACACATAGCCACTACCAAAACCCAGGAATCACGATTCGACCCAATAACCACCTGGAAACTACCTCCACTAACTCCCTATAAATCTGGATCGATCGTCATTTATGCTTAACCGTTCCCGCTTGTTTTTCATAATTCGAGCCTATAAATACACAATTTTCAAGCCATTTTAATGACTTTTTGACACTAGGGAGTTTGAGACACCTTATTTAGGCTTCCTTTCTCATTCAATCCAACCCCAGTTTTTTAGTATTTGTGTGATTTTCAATATTTTCAAGAGGATTTTTATTGTATATCGAGTGTTTGTGGATTTTAAGCATTATAATTGTAATTTCGTACTGAATAAAGAAATTATAAAGTGGATGTAGGCTCGTTAGTGCCGAACCACTACAAATGCTGTGTGTTTGCTATTTTGCTCATGTTAATTTTAGTTTTCTTCATTTATTTCTCCTAAAAATCTTTACTTTGGGTGTTTGTGCCATTTTTTGGTCAAACATTTTGGTGCTTTCATCGAGAGCTCTGAATTCTCAGCCTTTTTTAAATTATTTGTTTACTTTTTGGATCGCCAAATTCGGTGAAATAGTCTATAGCTTCATTATTTTCGATAATTTCAACCGTCATTGTTTCCACAAGAGATAAAACTTGTCAAGCCTCTCGTAGAGCGTCAACCAGTGACGTGCAATAGCCAAATTCACAGATGGTGCCAAAGAGGTCCTCGGATCGGACGAGCCCAGTTCGAGCCACCTCGATTGAATTTGATTCTATTTGATGCTGTTCGATCCAACCCCATAACAGAGACACTTCTCTAGCATTTGTTACGATAGATGATTTTGTATGTTTGTTCAGCAAGTCAGAAGAGACTACTTCTACCTTGGATGCACAAAGATGAGACAATGCTACGTTGAGAAATGATGTGGATGCCATGACTATGCAATGAGAAGAGTTCTGAAGGCAAAGTACACCATCTCCACCACTTCATCAAATGATAGAATACTCGTTCTCCTCTGAAGAAGGTGAATGGCGACCACATCAGCGGAGGCCTTATGAAAGGCCAGAAAACCATCGTCTCCTCCGATTTGGTTCACTACCATCCCGAGAAGATGCAACATCTTGGCTCGCCCGTAAACATCCTAGTTTGATTGAACCCATTCTAAAGCCGACCCGATTTCGATCTCCCCCAAGAGAGCATGGCACTTCCAGAACTGCTCGTGCTACCGTACCTCCACCCACTCGTCTTGTGATTGACCGGAATCGTAGAGGGCAGGAAAGTACTGTCTAGACGATGGCTCAAGCAATGTTGCCCGAGATGGGAACAAAGATAGTTCGACGAGCCAAGAATACTAAACTAGAACGTGTGATGACCAATGCAGAGATGGAAGCAATGATAATGTAGATAATGCATGATAGCGGGGGCTACACTTATGAGGATTCGTTCATTGATCGTAGCCATACCCCCTTTACCAACGATATTTTGAAGGCCCAATTTCCAAGATGATTTAGTTTTCTTACCATTAGTCTTTACTCGGGACGGACGGACCCATAACAACATTTGATATGGTTTACCAAGCTTCCTCCCCGATCAGTTCCCAACTTTAAAGACCTTAGTGAGAAGTCCTCGACTCAATTTTGATTGCACGCATCAAAATCAAAGCACATAATTTAGCTTTACATAGTTAAACATGCCCTTGTAGAGACTTTGAGAGGATACCTTGATCTTTTGAGCATGGCAGTCATCGAAGTAAGCAACCCTAACCCGAAAAACATCCTAATGGAAATGGTTGATGGTGTAGATAAGGATTCAAAATTCGATAGGTATTTGGTCGGAAAGCCTCCCACGACGATATAACTGCTTTATGAAAATGAAAACGTGCGTTTGTGAAAAGAAGATGCATACCTAAATCAAACAAGAATGTATAGCGAGGTTGTGAATGAATAAATTCAAAGTAATATTGCCGTGAGATAGTCCGACGATAGTTTCGGGAAAGTGAAAGTCAACATTGGAAATCAAAATAAGGAGAATGACCGCTTGGGAAAGAGTGGAAACAAAGGAGGTCGAAATCAGAGAGGGGATGCTAATAGCGACCCCAAATCCCATCATTTGAGAGTTATACACCATGGAACGATACTTCAGAGAATATATGTATCTCGATACATTTAATGTGATGCAGCATAAGAAACCGCCTCCGTGAGACTCGACAAAGAAGAGGCGTGAAACTGGAAAGTACTGTTTGTTCCATGAGACGTTTGGCCATTCGACAAATGAATGTCGTCATCTAAGAGATGTGAATGTCATCCCCAAAGAGATGTGCTTGAAAAGTCATTAGAGAGGGAAAGCTTGATGAGTATAAGATAGCCTCGAGGGACAGGGGCAAGGTGCTCCAGCAACGAATCAAGATCAAGGGCCCACTGGAGCCATTTCCCTACAAAAGGCAAAAGGGATTGTCATCAATACAGTCTCCAGAGGACCAAATCCGATGGGATTTAGTGCAAGAGCAATAAAGCTGTATGTAAATGCAACAATGCCTATTGAAATTAGGGAATGCTGCACATATGAGGATAATGGTTCGGTCAAGCAACAAAAAAGATGAAAGATTATATCGTTTTCTATGATAGAGAGAGTTTAAGGGTGGAAATCCCAAGCATTGACCCATTGGTGATACCATCCATTATTGGCCCTACAACTATGTGGAAGGTCCTAATTGATTGTAGAAGTTCTGTCAATAATTTGTTTAAGAAATCCTCTGATCAAATGAAAGATCGATTCAAGAGACTTGAAGCCATGTTCGGGATGGATACATGGTTTCAATGGTTCAACCAGCGGGTCGATTAGTTTAATTGATTTTCCAGTTGAGTTAGGTGAGGAAAATCGTCGGAGACTGCGAATCCTCTCATTCCTTGTGATGGATATTAATCCTCCTTACAATGCCATCCTAGGCTGGTCTGTCCTAGAAGAATTCAGGGTATGTATAACTCCTTGGTGTTTTCTCCTGAAATTCCCGACTGAAGATGGAGTGGTAATGGCCAGGGGTGATCAGGTGATAAGAAGTGCATGCAATTTGGAGGAGTGGATGGAATTACGCAATAGAGAAAGTGAAGATCTACAAGGAACCTCCCCTCCTGCCAACGAGGCGACGACATAGCAAGTAATGGACACGTCCCAACTAGGATATCCCGATCATCAGTTTGAGGATATTGATCCCAAAGAAGATGAAGAGTTGGGATGTAGAAAGGCAGCACCTAATGAAGCTACAATAGAAGTTCTGGTCAATAAATATAAGCCGACCTGGGTCTTGAGGATCAGATCCCGTTTAGATTCCCTCCAAACGAGAGAATTGATTGATTTTCTCAACACTAACCTGGATGTGTTTGCTTGGTCCCATGCTGATATGTGTGGGTTTTCTCCATCGATTATGAGCCATTCGTTGAGCATCGATCCAAAGTATGTTCTAGTTAAGCAGAAAAGGCGCATGCTTGGCCCAGATAGGTCTGCAGATTTGAAGGAGGAAGTTGAAAAGATGAAGGTAAACAGATTCATTCATAATGTGACATACCCTGAGTGGATAACAAATCCGGTCCGTGTAAAGAAAGTTAACAGGAAGTGACGTACATGCATCGACTTCTCAACTTTAAGCAAGGCATGCCCAAAAGATAACTTTCCACTTTCGCGAATTGATCAAATTGTAGATTCGAATGTTGGAAACGAACTCCTTTCATTTATGGATGCATACTCTGGATATAACCAAATTATAATCCATGTCCTGGACCAAGAGCACACTAGCTTTATTAAAACCTTAGGTTATATTGCTATGTACCGACACGTTTCGTTTTGAAGATTGTTAGGGGCAATATACTAATGGCTGATTAAACATATGTTCCATAACCAAATCGAGAAATCAATGGAGGTGTATGTAGATGACATGCTTGTGAAGTCGAAGCAATCAGTCGATCATGTTAGAGACCTAGCTGAAATGTTCAATATCCTACAACGTTACAGAATGGAACTCAAACCTTTGAAATGCTCTTTTGGCACTGCTTCAGGGAAGTTTTTGGGTTTCATCATTTGTTCGAGTAGGGTTGAAATTAACCCAGATCAAATTACGTTAATCCGGAACATCTAAGAACCTTGATAGATCAAAGATATACGGAGCTTGACAGGAAAAGTAGAAACTTTGAGCAGGTTTATCTCCATAGCTACCGACAAGTGCATTCCCTTCTTCGAATTGATAAAGCAAAGGAAGCGCAATTTTGAGTGGACCTCGGAATGTGTCAAGGCTTTTCAGAATTTATTAAGTCACTTATAGTAACCACCAATATTATCCAAGCTTGTAAATCACAAGGACTTGTTTGTATACTTAGCGTTGTCATTGCATGCAATCAATTCAATGCTTGTCTGTAAGGAAAATAAAGTCCAGAGACTAGTTTATTATTAAAGCAAGAAGTTGACGGGAGCAGAACACAGCTGTCCAAAGATTGAAAAGCTCTCCTATAACTTGGTGATTGCTTCAAGGGAACTTCATCATTATTTCGAGGCTCATGCGATCATGACATACATCGACCATCCGCTACGACAGATCCTCCATCATCTTGAGGCATCTTGTAAGTTACTTAAGTAGAGTATCAGGCTAAGTTAGTTCCGATTCACATTCCTTAGCAGAAAGTCGATACGAGGGAAAGCATTGGCTGATTTCATAGTTGAGTTTATGACTCCCAAAGAAGACTCTTTGGATGGTGATACCAGTCCTCCCGAGGCTAAAGTGGAATCAAGCATCTAGAAGTTATATATAGATGGTGCTTGCAATGATCTACATTCCTGCACCGGGATTGTCTTGGTAACTCCTGAGGGACGATGATCTATTATGCCTTAAAGCTGAATTTTCCCACTACTAACAATGATTTCGAGTGCGAAGCCCTGAATGCTATGCTGAAACTCATGAAGAAATCAGGAGTAGTTGCTTTGGATATTTTATGTGAGCCTTAAATCGTAGTGTTTCAGGTGTGGAATGATTATCAGACAAAGGGACCACGACTCGCCGCTTACCTGGAACGGGTAGAGGAACTATTGGATAGCCTCAAGTACTATAGCATTTCTGACATCCCACGGGTGGAGAATCAGAAAGCCGAACGGTTAGCTAAGATGGCCTGCTCTGATAGCCCAGATGAGCCAGAGATGGTTCCGACTGAAGTTTTGAATGCACTAAGCCTTAATCAGATATTGGCAATCGAGCCTGAAAGAGAGTCATGTACAACCCCTATAAAGAATTTTCTGCAACATGGAACACTTCCAGAGAGGGAGAGAGAAAAGTGCGTTGTTATTCGCAAAGCTTCAAGATATATTATGCAGCATTGTACGCTTTACAAAAGAGGTTTTTCTATTACTTTACTCAGGTGCATCGCTAATGACGACGTTAAGTGCGTATTATGAGAAGTACACGAAGGCAATTGGGGCGACCACACTGGAGGGAAAACCTTAATAAAAAATACTATGGTATGACTATTTTTGTCCTACCATAAACCAAGATGCAGTTGATTGTTCACGACGCTGCGACAAATGCCAGAGGTTTGCGAGGATCCCCACAGCTCCACCTAACCAAGTCACCCAAATGGTGAGTCCTTGCTTCCTTGGCCTTTTGTAATATGGGGAGTGGACATCATTGGAAGTCTTTCAATATCCAAGGGTGGAGCTAAGTATGCAATCATGATGGTGGATTACTTTATGAACTGGGCTAAAGAGGAACCATTAACCACCATCACAACCAAACGGGTGATCAACTTTATCGTCAGAAAAAACATATTCCAATTTGGCTCCCTAAGACTATTATTGCTAATAATGAAACCCAATTCAATATCATGGAGTTTAAAGATTTCTGTCGACAACATCATATTAAGAAGAGATACACAACAGTTGTGCACCCACATTCAAACGAACAAGTAGAAGCTATAAATAAGATCATCAAGACCATTCTAAATAAACAACTGGAGTAGGCAAAGACTAAGTGGGTTGATGAATTACCATTAGTTCTCTAGGAATATCGAACTACCTATAAGTCGGCAACTGGTCATACTCCTTTTGTGCTCTCATATGGTTCGGAGGCAGTCATCCTAGTAGGGCTTGAAGTCCCTCACAAAGAATGACGTATTACGATCCTTTGACCAGTAAGGCTCTTCTCCTGGAGTAACTAGATATGATTGATGAAAAGTGAGAAGAGGCAGATTTGTGTGGTTCATAGCATAGACGTCAGGTTGCCCAATACTATAACCGGAAAGTACGACCTAGGACCTTCGAGCCTGGTGACCTAGTTCTGAAGCGTGTCTTTCCGACCCCTGTCTACATGGTCCCAAAGTGGGAAGGACCATACGTCATTCATCGGAAACTTGAAATGAAGCTTTTAGGCTAACGAACGTTGATGACGATTATCTTCTAAGAGCATGGAATCCGAGCATTTGTGACGCTATTTGACTTAAGCCATTATTTTGTTCATTCCTGGATTATGTAATGAGGGGTAATTTACCCAAAGCTGTTGTTTATAAATAAAATCTCTTTCCGTGCTTTGTGAATGTTTATGTTGATTTGACTAAGTATTATAATCTGACTGGCTGGTGTCGAACTTGAATGAAGTGAGTGGTTATCCCCCTAATGATGTTAACTTGCTCGTGCTTCAATGATCTAACTAAATTCCATGATTAATTGAACTTGGGTTAACCTAAGTCAAGCTCGACATCGACGCTTGACACAACGATCCTTTCTTTGTAAACCAAAGTAAGGAAACAACACTTAAATAACTTATAAAAAATTTCCTTATTTCAATGGGACAAGCATAAACAATAGGTGTGGAACTTGACTGACCCTAGCGGCAACATTTTTGTCGACTAGAGGCAAAAGGGTGACGCCTGAACAAGTATGACTAGACCACTTATCCAACTAACTTCGTTCCTCGGAGCTTTGAAAGAAATATTGACTAAATTCAAGTTCGATATCCACACTCGAATCAGCAAAATCACACTTTAGGACTTAAAGTGACGATTTAAAGCCAAAGCGAATGACAAAACCATTCGCACGATCAACTCTAATTCTTATGACTCGAGAGTGTGTATAAAATAAAGATGGCATGAAATGGTGCACCATGACTTAAGATCGCTAAAGCCAGCAACTCTAACCTTGATTCACGACAAGAGAGCATAAAATCATTTGGATCGATTATCCAAAGGTCCTGGATCCAACCCTATGGAAGGCTTGGGGCCATGAGTATAGACTTAGCATAAGATCCCCATTGATGCTGGGGGCATTGGCATGGACTTATAAATTAACCTCAAATATCTCATGGACTTGGCCTATTATTCAAGGATAATTTGGGGTATATACACTGTACCCCTGAATCACTTTACCCATAAGTTAGATATGGGTCTAAAAATTAAATCGCAAGTATATTGAATGGAAAGCGAAGGATAGAAATAAATTACTTCATTAATTACAGATTTATATCGAATGATAACTACTTTACTAATTACTTGTTTTATACAGAGTGATAAAGTAGAAAAGCGAGGGCCGCACTTGCAACAACCACGTCAGACTAGTGTAAAACTAAAAGAAACAAATTTGAAGGCATCTCAGACTTAGATGTTTTGGTATTCTTACGATCTGTGAGATTCTTCTGCTGCTCCTTCTCTGTCACAATAAGTAGATGTTTTTTCTTTTGTTTCTTTCGAGTTGATGATTCTTTAGGTTTGGGAGTAGGATTGGAGCTTGTATCCTTTAGAGGGGGAGATCAGTGGAAACATCTGTGCTGGAAAGGAGGACATATTTATGGGATTAATAGGAAAAGGCATAAGCAAGGCCTCAATCTTGATTAGTAAGAGTTTTCCTTCATTCCTCGCCTTCATCTCAGTAAGTGTCAACTCCTCGGTCTTACCGGGCTTCCCATGATATATGACATCGTCATTGCCGTCTTTACCGTCAAGATCATTCAGCACATCTATCATCTCTTCTTCATTCAAGGCATCGTCACAAGGATCTACTGCAGATGCGTCAGTTGGCTTTTTTTCCTTCTCCTCAGCAACATCAACAGGCTTTGTACCAAAAATAGAGAGAGAAAAGATTATTAGCTCTAAAGAAAAAACAGCCCATCCAGTTAGTACCCATAGCACGACGATACGCCATAATAGCTCTAGAAATTTGAGGAGAAAATATGGAGCTACCTTCAGTAGAGTGGTCTCCAGGAGTTGTAGGAGTCTTATATTCAGTAATGGGGCAGAGAATTATGTGTGTAGCAAGCCTTAATTTCTCAAAATTACACACCTCTGTCTCCCCAGCCTTGGATGTTGCAGAGGAAGAGCCAGAACTACCTCTAACGACATCTTTTCGTTTAGCCTGATGCTTCACAACATCCTCAGCCCCTTTTAGAAGTCTTATTCCCTATGCCAAGCGTTCAGACTTATCGCCTATAGGGTACACCTTATCAATTCCTCTTTATCCATAGTCTCGACCTGTAATCTACACTTCTTGTTTTCGATAAGTTCGCTTCAAGCATCGACTTAGGTAGTGGGATTGTTTTCCACCCATGACATATCACGACATCGAAGAACTTGTGTGAAGAAAGAGAGAACGTGAGGTTCCATACCAAGCAAATCTTCTTTGGCCTCAGCAAGTTGGCTTTCCATCTCATCCTTGTCCACCTCGAACTGTGTCATATAATTAGAAGCAGATTCAAGAGCAGTGTTAGCATTTTCCTCAGCTCTTTTTCCCCTCTCCTCGACTTTAGCCAACTTGGCTCTTAGATCGTCATTCTCCTTTTCGAGTCCAGTCTTCTCATGCATGAGGCGAGTGCAAGATAACTCTAAATCGGTATTCTTGACCATAACTCTCTGGCATTATTCTTAAAGAGAGGCACGTTCTTTATTATTGACATTGGGCTCGTTGCGGAAATGCTGTTGTAAATCATCGTGCAGTTTCTTGAATTTTCTGGCTTCACGTTCCGCGAGTGCGAGTTTCACTTGGAATTCTTCACATTCTTTCTTGATAGCCTTAACACATGACCTGTGTAACGGCCCAAAATTTTGGTCAATTTAAAATATGGATTTAAACAAGTTAGTGGACATTTAAAAGTGGTTTAAAAGTAAATATATTAAAATTTGATATTTTAATACTATTTTTATAGCTTGAAAATAGGCAATTTGCAAGCGACCTCAGATTTTTGCAAAACCACTTTCATCAGATCCAGAATAGTAAATTATTGTTAGGTTTACAATTTTGAGTTAATCAGAGTTAGTGTGTAAGCATACATAATATAAATTCGTGTTGAAAAATCAGTCGGAATTCAATTTAAGTTAGAAATTAGGCCATTTTTCAAATGGTCTCCGAATTCGACGAAACTAATTTTATCAGATACGTAACATCAAATATTAGCAGGATTTCAAATTTCATAATTTTTGGAGTTAGTATGTGAGCGTACGAAAAATAAGCGCATACTAGATCAACTGGTCAAACTTATGTGACAACATAATAAAATTATAAGACGGATGGTCAAACGAACTCCAAATTCGATGAGACCTATTCCATTGATCCATAACTATGAAATATATTGGAATTCAAAATTTCTTATCAATCGGACTAACCGTTTGATTATACGAGCGATAAACGCAGAAAAAAAAATGAAACGAGCTTTATCCCTAAATAAGTCCAAAAGCACAAGTGTGCTTCTTTTGATGTGTCACCCAGCCAAACCACCATAGTGCGTTTTCTCCTTCTCCTCCATCTTGCAAAAGCTCGTCAATCCTCACCGTCCTTATTATATATAAAAAAACCTTTGAGACGACCCGAACTTCCCCGTGAAGGAAAGCACGGATAGAATTGAGAACAACACACAAAAGGACGCATACGGAAGAACATTTCATTGTTATTACAACAATTCCATCAGATACAAGAATATACAGAGTATAATTGAATAAATTACATTCGATAAATATCAGAGATTACAATAAATTACATAGCAGCGGAAAATAATACAAAATCACAACTAGAAGTGATACACGGATACAGAGCTTTCCGAGCATCGTCCCAGCTGTAAATCAGGACCCTGTGAATATAAATCTGCAAAACCAAAACTACTAGCTGCCCGTGCGGAAAATAGGGGCACCCAGAGTTTAGGTTAAAACAATAAACTCCAGGTCAGTCATGGGACTGGTGTGAGAACTAAAACAGTTATAATTCTTTATTTTAAAGTTCGGTAAATCAAGGGACCACGCCGTATAACACGGAACGGGTTTCCTCCCAAGAATACCAGTGCATAAAACAAACAGCGCAATGCTAAATAAAGAAAAATGAAGCTGTTATAAGACCCAGGTCCCATCACACAATGCAACGCAAGCCGGAGGATAGGGTTTTTACCTTATAACAGCCAAAGCATGCTTGATACGTTTAAAACACATTATTTGATATTACTATAAGTGTATAGTGTCAAAACAATTTCACATCATAAATATCAATCATAGACGGCATGAGTGCCCCATCCCACTATGTCGCCATACTAGGCTCTACAAATAAAGCCGAAATACACGTATTGGAAATTGGATTCCGTCATGAGTCGAGGCAAGGGGCAAGCTCCTCTCCGCGTTCGAGACACTCTAGCAAATGTCCCAGGACCCCACTTTGATCCTTGGAATCGGCTGGGCCGGTCCTCTCTTGCTTTTGAGGATTGGCAATTCCTGAACACACGTTTCCCGGTCCTTACAGACCTATATCCGAGGCGCCTCGCATTCCAACAACCACACAGGTGAAAAGTATATAAATGTCAGGGCTGGTAGGTCACTGACACCACCCTAGCTAGAAAGAAACGTCGTGCTCTCCCAGCGGTCCATCTCCCGTTTTTGACTCATACCGAGGTGTGAGGCTCGCGAATTCACGTTATACACAAAGCTATGCCACACAGGCCGTGCTTTGATCATCAACCACAAGACTTTGCTTTTCAACAGAAGCCTTGATCAATTGCCACTTACGCATGCCACACAGGCAATTCACTCCATGCGTTTGATATCCATCAATATATAACCCCTGAGCTCGTACGTCTCAGAGAAGGGCGTTAAGCAAGAGAATAAATTCTCCGCCGCCAAACAGATATATATTTAATAGAGATCAATCACACGGACTAAAATCCAATGTCGGACACACAGTCCATTTACAAGTCCGTTCTGGGTCTGAACGAAACCGGAGGCACTTTCCTCGCATATCCATCGATCTCCAAGTACGTCTGGACGATCACCGACTGTTTCCCTCATCTTGGGTGTACAGCCCAATCAAGATCGTCAGTAATCACCCAAACGATGTGAAGACTTCCGGTCTTCAACCACCGTCTTCATCTTCGACATCTCGTCGAATCGGTTATTCAGAATGGGTATAAACCCGGCCTTTCTGAATAACCCACGTATATAATAAACGAATGTTACACAAACACAACAAACGCCTCATTCCAATTCAGAATATTCTTTTATTCACAAAATCACATTCTTAGGGAAAGGTTCCCATTAATTTTATCCAAGATAAATTCTTCTAAATTTATTCTTTAATCCTCCTTTGGATATCATTTCAACTAGTCGGGATTAACGAGCCACACCGAAGTAATTATTTATTTTATTTCCCAATCCCAACCTATATCCCATGGAGAAAACTGGTAATACTCCACAACTAACACCACTGTGTTATCGGTAAAATTAATTACCATTTCACGTTCAAATCTAATTAAAGATTCAACTATCGCATTGGAGCAAAACTGGTGGTACTCCACTCTCGATCACCTTTCAGATTTGATAATTTAAATTATCAATTCACATTTTAATCTAATTAAAGATTCATTAAAACTCCACTTAGTTTTAATCTTTTCAAAAACCAATATCCTGCCTTTAACTGGGTTAAAGAACCAATGTCATCAAAAACACGATTCACGACAAACCAAATCACATTTGATATTAAATACAAGGCTCTGAATAGAAAATATATCGGCTTATATTCAATATCAAATTCTGAGACCAACAAATATCGTATTGGAAATAACGATATAAAATATCTTTCAAATCCCCATAACAATATTTGTATAGTCACGAAATCCAACATCGAAATATCCCGAAGATAATTTCGATTCAGCTCCAGTCCAATCCACGTATTGGAAATTATCGATTATTTTCAAAATCACTTTCAAATTCAATTTATTTATTTTAAAAATAAATTGATTTCAATTCTAGTTCAAAACTAGTTCATTTCGATAAAAATCTATTTTTATCTTTTCAAATGTGGAATTTTCCAGCCCAAATCTTTCCAATTCACATATTATAATTTTACACAAATTATAGATATTATTAATAATTTTATCAAGGCCCGTACAGTCGATTTCCAACAACGGCCATCGAACTGCACTTACAGCGACCTTTTTCGAATTTGATTTGGACATAATTCCAAATCCAACCGTTAGATTTCAAATTTCTAATACTCATTGGAAAGCTCTTTTCGATACGAACCCAACGGTTCCGGTTTTAGGAGAATCCGACGGTCGGATCTCCCGCAATGTCCGTTTGAAATAAATGGTCGAAATTCACGAACTGCCGCGGCGCGGCGCGTTCTATTCAGGCCATTATATTATATATATAATATATATAATATATATTTCGTCGATTTCCTTTTAAAACGAATTTTAAAAATAGTTTTAACTTCGTTTCAAAAGCAATTTCAACTTCCATTTCAATTCAAATCAAAATTGAATTCTTCTCTATAAATTCGTTTTAAAATTCATTTCTATTCAATTCAAATTTCAATTCAATTTGAATTCATTTCAATTCACTTTCAATTCAATTTGAATTCGTTTTCAATTCCATTCATTTCGAAATCGTTTTCAATTCATTTCGAAATCGTTTTCAATTCAATTCATTTCTATTTTATTCAAATTCAAATTCACTTCCTATTCAATTCGAATTTTAATCTAATTCAATTGAATTTCATTTCAAAATATTTAGTTTTGAAATCACCTTTCAATATTCGTTGTAAAACGAATAAAATCGATATAAATATCGTTCACGTCAAAATAGCGCATCTCTAATCCACACGGCTTTATATATTTCAAAAACTTCTATTCAATTCAACACATGAACCTATATTTCTTTCAATACACGACTAATCTCAACACATGAGTACTGTCAACACATCACTATTTTTGTTATGTAAAATATTTTATAAAACTATGGTATCTATCGTTTGATTTTAATTAGACTTCTACTAGGAAGTAGTTCTAATTTTAAATATGATAAAGATGTAATTTATTTTATTTAAAATATTTCACTCAACACATGAACATCGTCAACACATGACTATTTTTATATTCAACACATGAATTCTCTTTTATAATATTCATTATTTTTCAAATTGGAATGAGGCTCAATCAATCACCATATAACGTTAATTATATGGATTCCATACAACACATGTATATAATAGCTTTGAAAAATAATCAATCATCAACCAAAGTGCACTACACTGTATAAGCACCAAATATAAATAATTGACGCTTACACAGTCTGTCAATCGACCGATCGACATATTTAATCAATCAGGATGAGTGAACATCAAATTTCATCCCAACACCCGTGTGGGGTTTCAAACAATCAAACACAGATTTTATTTGTGCAGTTGGGCGATGTGTAAAATTTATCGACCCAATCAATATCAGTCAAATCAGTGTATATAAACAAATCGACCGATTTGTTTATAAATATTTATTTATTCACTTTCACGTTAAAAATTATATTTTTAACGATAAAACAATTTATCTTAACACTTGAATTTCTATTCAGTTCATTTATTCAATAAAATGATATTTTTATTTTTCTAACATATTTTAGAAAATTTCGGCGGTATAACGGCACGATACTAGAAACGGGACAAGGCCTAGCCTTATCCCCAGTCTAGTGAAGGCCCACGCCATTCACACATCAATCAAATCACTTTCGTTATGCAAACCACAAAATTTGGAGTAAGAGTCTAACCTAGTCTTACTCCTTCGCCTTATAACGGCGCACGTCTAATCCTAACCAATTTATCGATTCGATTTTTCACACCACTAACCACATTCAAACCAATATCTCAATCAATCACCAAACATCCAAACAAACAAGTCCATGGTATGTGGACGGGTGTCGGGTGCTTCTAATAAGCACCGTCTGCATCCTAGTATATATATATATATCTAGAAAAGAAATTTAGAGTGAGAAGTTCTCACCAATAGCTATCCAACTTCACGACACTTCTTTTGTAGAAAATCTTCGTCGTTATCCTATCCTCCCATCTTCGTTGCCCGTAGTCACTATATATATAAAAATCACATTTTTATATTTTGATGTCTTCAAAATAAAAGTCACATTTTTATTTATTCACTTTCAATTTAAAAGTCATATTTTTATAATCACTTCATATATTTAAAAATCGAATTTTTCACTATGTTATATGGATAAAAATTATATTTTTATAACGCTATTCTCTATATAAAGATTTTGCCTTTTTAAATTTTAAGATTTCACCTTTTTAAATTTAAAGATTTCACCTTTTTAAATTTAAAGATTTCACCTTTTAAATTTAAAGATTTCACCTTTTTAAATTTAAAGATTTCACCTTTTTAAATTTAAAGATTTCACCTTTTTAAATTTAAAGATTTCACCTTTTTAAATTTAAAGATTTCACCTTTTAAATTTAAAGATTTCACCTTTTTAAATTTAACCACTTTATCTCAACGTATATAAAATAAAAATCAGATTTTTATTTCGCCACATACACAAAGATGATATTTTTATATTTTCTATCCTATAAAGATTATATTTTTAATACTTTAAAAATATAAAAATCCTATTTTTAATATTTCTATATAGTAAAGATTATATTTTTAATACTTTAAAAATATAAAAACTATATTTTTATCACTTTTAAATATAAAGTAAAAATCAGTTTTAAAAATAAAGTAAAGATCAGTTTTATTCTCTTAAAAAAATTCAGTTTTAAATCTTTTAAAATCAGAAATTAGTTTTGAAATTTAAAATAAAAACAGTATTTAATTTAATTTCAGTTTATAAAAACAAAAAGAAAATAATAAATAAAAAGGAAAAAGGACTTACAGGGGGGGGTTCTTGGCGTCGGTGAGTGGCCAGAGGCGCGGAGGAGGTTGCGAGGAGGGTTGAGGGGGCGTCGGTCTTCTGGTGGGAGGCGCGGAGGAGGTTTAGGGGGTGCGGTGCTCGAAAGGGTCTGGGGGTGTCGCGATTGGAGATGGGGGGGGGGTTCGGGCGAGGGCTTCTATTCGGAGGAGAGGAGATCGATTCGGGGGGGGGGGGGGGGGCTGACTGCGAGCGGCGGCGTCGTCGTCGTGGGGAGGGTGGCCGGTTAGGGGTCGTTCGATTTGACGTGGAGGAGGACAGGCGGACGGGAAGAAGAAGGGAGGGGGAGCGCTCGAATCAGCGGCGGCGGTGGGGTCCTGACCGCCGACGAGCGGTGGTGGGTGGCGGCTCCACCGCGCCCCCCTTTCATATTTTTTTTTTTTTTTTTCTTTTTTTCTTTTCAATCTTAATTTCTGAAAATAACGGGGGGGGGGGGCCTGGGTAATAAGGAGGAAAGGGGTTTATTTTTTTTTTATTATTATTATTTTATTTTAATTATTTTATTTGCAAATAGTTGACTTTTACATCCGACCTCGAAACGAGGTCCACCGCCTGTCGTCCATAGCGTTTCACCCCCATTCCGAACACAATGGGATATGCATCGTAAGCTGATTTGATCACAACAATCAGTTTCCGTTGAATTTACATTTAAATCACTTTATTGAATTTTAAACGTACATTTCGAATTACCGGGGCCGCATACGAACTCGAAAAATTACAGAAAAATATTTTCTAGCTTCGTATTGACGATACGGTCCTAACAAAACTAGTTTCGTCGAATTCTGAGACCGTTAGAAAAATGACCAATTCCCAGTCGATTAAAATCAACTGAAATGGTCAAAACGCGTTTTCCTTTGCCACGCTCACATATTGATTCAGAAAATTATGAAATTTGAAACCTAGCAATAATTTGACATCACGGACCCAACAAAACTGGTTTCGTCGAAATCCGAGGTCATTTGCAAAATGTCCATTTTTAAGGGCCTGAATTCCATAGCGACTATTCAGAATTTTCAACTGGACATATCTCTCAATTTTTAAAGTGAAATCTCAGTTTCTTACATCCGTTAGAAAGATATCATCAATTAGATCCTAATGTTTTTGGTTTCATTAAAATCCGGATTGTTTTGCACCCGGTACATTCAATTGAAGTTTGAAATCGAATTATCGAACTACCGCGCCATTTTCAATTCTATTTATAATTATATATAAATATTTATATTCTAACGACGACGTATATAATATATACGTTCGAATTTTATTCAAAATAAACTTCTCGTCGATATTATTTAAAATAATCTATTTTAAATATTCAAAATTCGCTAAAATTGCCAAAATAAAAATTTTAAACTGGCTCGCATTTTCGGGTTATTACAATCTCCCCCACTTAAAACTTTTCGTCCCCGAAAAGGAACAAAGTCGAAAGTGGTTTGATTAATCAACTCTACGTTCGATCTGGCTTCCATTCTCCAACTTTTCAGTTTTTGAGAATTTTCAAAATTTCAAAAATTTGGCTAACACCCTAAATTTTCGAAAAATTTCGCCATAACCTCCCCTGCAATGGGAGCATCGGGGAATTTCAAATAGCTTCCCCGGTCCTTCAGATCTCAAAAAGAAAAAGAAAAAGCCAAGCGGCTAGCCAATAGGCTCACAAAATCATCATCACCCAAACAAAACAGGAAATTATGTAGTAAACATGTACCTATTTGTCGGGCAAACAAATTTTATTCTCTGGCTCTAGCCTCCTTGCTATGACCTGTTCAATGAAAGTATATGTATATGCAAGCAAATGTGACCAATTTTCAATACAAATCAATATTTGGTTTAATTATGCATAAATGGTTAAAAATTAGGAAACAAATAAACAAACAACACAAACATCAATTAATTAGTGAATTAGAGTTTCAAATTCATAAATTTGATACATATACAAAAATCACGTTTTTGATGCCAATTCACAACAATGTGTTCTAGCTATATTAGTTTTGGTTCCCACACCAGTCTAATGGAAATATATAGAAAATCACACCTTCGAAACACGAATATAAATTCTGATGATGATATATCAATCATCAGAACCATCTCCGGGTGTCTAGAATGTGATTCTATATCTATCTAGTATATTAAAACTTCGACTATACGTTCATGACGCGTATACGCGAAATCTATATATACTCGATTGTCCATATTCAACATAAATAAATAATCAAATACGTATAAAGCGATTTAAATTTCAAAACAAAATTGTTTTCTTTTGAAAAATATACTCTTCACACTCGTTCTAGGATACTACTGATCCTATCTCTAACGAGTCATTCTAATTGGATATTACTAATCCAATATCTGATGAATTCTTTCGTATGGTTCTAATGTGTCTTGTTCTCGAGCTCTGTAAACCAAAGCTCCGATACCAAACTGAGACGACCCGAACTTCCCCGTGAAGGAAAGCACGGATAGAATTGAGAACAACACACAAAAGGACGCATACGGAAGAACATTTCATTGTTATTACAACAATTCCATCAGATACAAGAATATACAGAGTATAATTGAATAAATTACATTCGATAAATATCAGAGATTACAATAAATTACATAGCAGCGGAAAATAATACAAAATCACAACTAGAAGTGATACACGGATACAGAGCTTTCCGAGCATCGTCCCAGCTGTAAATCAGGACCCTGTGAATATAAATCTGCAAAACCAAAACTACTAGCTGCCCGTGCGGAAAATAGGGGCACCCAGAGTTTAGGTTAAAACAATAAACTCCAGGTCAGTCATGGGACTGGTGTGAGAACTAAAACAGTTATAATTCTTTATTTTAAAGTTCGGTAAATCAAGGGACCACGCCGTATAACACGGAACGGGTTTCCTCCCAAGAATACCAGTGCATAAAACAAACAGCGCAATGCTAAATAAAGAAAAATGAAGCTGTTATAAGACCCAGGTCCCATCACACAATGCAACGCAAGCCGGAGGATAGGGTTTTTACCTTATAACAGCCAAAGCATGCTTGATACGTTTAAAACACATTATTTGATATTACTATAAGTGTATAGTGTCAAAACAATTTCACATCATAAATATCAATCATAGACGGCATGAGTGCCCCATCCCACTATGTCGCCATACTAGGCTCTACAAATAAAGCCGAAATACACGTATTGGAAATTGGATTCCGTCATGAGTCGAGGCAAGGGGCAAGCTCCTCTCCGCGTTCGAGACACTCTAGCAAATGTCCCAGGACCCCACTTTGATCCTTGGAATCGGCTGGGCCGGTCCTCTCTTGCTTTTGAGGATTGGCAATTCCTGAACACACGTTTCCCGGTCCTTACAGACCTATATCCGAGGCGCCTCGCATTCCAACAACCACACAGGTGAAAAGTATATAAATGTCAGGGCTGGTAGGTCACTGACACCACCCTAGCTAGAAAGAAACGTCGTGCTCTCCCAGCGGTCCATCTCCCGTTTTTGACTCATACCGAGGTGTGAGGCTCGCGAATTCACGTTATACACAAAGCTATGCCACACAGGCCGTGCTTTGATCATCAACCACAAGACTTTGCTTTTCAACAGAAGCCTTGATCAATTGCCACTTACGCATGCCACACAGGCAATTCACTCCATGCGTTTGATATCCATCAATATATAACCCCTGAGCTCGTACGTCTCAGAGAAGGGCGTTAAGCAAGAGAATAAATTCTCCGCCGCCAAACAGATATATATTTAATAGAGATCAATCACACGGACTAAAATCCAATGTCGGACACACAGTCCATTTACAAGTCCGTTCTGGGTCTGAACGAAACCGGAGGCACTTTCCTCGCATATCCATCGATCTCCAAGTACGTCTGGACGATCACCGACTGTTTCCCTCATCTTGGGTGTACAGCCCAATCAAGATCGTCAGTAATCACCCAAACGATGTGAAGACTTCCGGTCTTCAACCACCGTCTTCATCTTCGACATCTCGTCGAATCGGTTATTCAGAATGGGTATAAACCCGGCCTTTCTGAATAACCCACGTATATAATAAACGAATGTTACACAAACACAACAAACGCCTCATTCCAATTCAGAATATTCTTTTATTCACAAAATCACATTCTTAGGGAAAGGTTCCCATTAATTTTATCCAAGATAAATTCTTCTAAATTTATTCTTTAATCCTCCTTTGGATATCATTTCAACTAGTCGGGATTAACGAGCCACACCGAAGTAATTATTTATTTTATTTCCCAATCCCAACCTATATCCCATGGAGAAAACTGGTAATACTCCACAACTAACACCACTGTGTTATCGGTAAAATTAATTACCATTTCACGTTCAAATCTAATTAAAGATTCAACTATCGCATTGGAGCAAAACTGGTGGTACTCCACTCTCGATCACCTTTCAGATTTGATAATTTAAATTATCAATTCACATTTTAATCTAATTAAAGATTCATTAAAACTCCACTTAGTTTTAATCTTTTCAAAAACCAATATCCTGCCTTTAACTGGGTTAAAGAACCAATGTCATCAAAAACACGATTCACGACAAACCAAATCACATTTGATATTAAATACAAGGCTCTGAATAGAAAATATATCGGCTTATATTCAATATCAAATTCTGAGACCAACAAATATCGTATTGGAAATAACGATATAAAATATCTTTCAAATCCCCATAACAATATTTGTATAGTCACGAAATCCAACATCGAAATATCCCGAAGATAATTTCGATTCAGCTCCAGTCCAATCCACGTATTGGAAATTATCGATTATTTTCAAAATCACTTTCAAATTCAATTTATTTATTTTAAAAATAAATTGATTTCAATTCTAGTTCAAAACTAGTTCATTTCGATAAAAATCTATTTTTATCTTTTCAAATGTGGAATTTTCCAGCCCAAATCTTTCCAATTCACATATTATAATTTTACACAAATTATAGATATTTTTAATAATTTTATCAAGGCCCGTACAGTCGATTTCCAACAACGGCCATCGAACTGCACTTACAGCGACCTTTTTCGAATTTGATTTGGACATAATTCCAAATCCAACCGTTAGATTTCAAATTTCTAATACTCATTGGAAAGCTCTTTTCGATACGAACCCAACGGTTCCGGTTTTAGGAGAATCCGACGGTCGGATCTCCCGCAATGTCCGTTTGAAATAAATGGTCGAAATTCACGAACTGCCGTGGCGCGGCGCGTTCTATTCAGGCCATTATATTATATATATAATATATATAATATATATTTCGTCGATTTCCTTTTAAAACGAATTTTAAAAATAGTTTTAACTTCGTTTCAAAAGCAATTTCAACTTCCATTTCAATTCAAATCAAAATTGAATTCTTCTCTATAAATTCGTTTTAAAATTCATTTCTATTCAATTCAAATTTCAATTCAATTTGAATTCATTTCAATTCACTTTCAATTCAATTTGAATTCGTTTTCAATTCCATTCATTTCGAAATCGTTTTCAATTCAATTCATTTCGAAATCGTTTTCAATTCAATTCATTTCTATTTTATTCAAATTCAAATTCACTTCCTATTCAATTCGAATTTTAATCTAATTCAATTGAATTTCATTTCAAAATATTTAGTTTTGAAATCACCTTTCAATATTCGTTGTAAAACGAATAAAATCGATATAAATATCGTTCACGTCAAAATAGCGCATCTCTAATCCACACGGCTTTATATATTTCAAAAACTTCTATTCAATTCAACACATGAACCTATATTTCTTTCAATACACGACTAATCTCAACACATGAGTACTGTCAACACATCACTATTTTTGTTATGTAAAATATTTTATAAAACTATGGTATCTATCGTTTGATTTTAATTAGACTTCTACTAGGAAGTAGTTCTAATTTTAAATATGATAAAGATGTAATTTATTTTATTTAAAATATTTCACTCAACACATGAACATCGTCAACACATGACTATTTTTATATTCAACACATGAATTCTCTTTTATAATATTCATTATTTTTCAAATTGGAATGAGGCTCAATCAATCACCATATAACGTTAATTATATGGATTCCATACAACACATGTATATAATAGCTTTGAAAAATAATTGTTAGACCAAAAAATGGTCCTAACACCCAATTGATCGTATTTTGCAGAGCATATTGAGGAATCATGAACTAAAAACAAGAAAAGTCAATCAACACACGAAATTTATAGTGGTTCGGCGTTAATGAGCCTACATCCACTTCATAGTTTCTCATTTCATTCATGGATTACAATTACAAGGAATTTAATCACTCAATCATTCAAATACAATGAATAATTCTCTCCGAATTCATTGATTTTCATTGGAGAAGGTGGTTATTGGTGGGGGAATTCGGCCATGGCTACCATGTATGAATGAAATGCCAAAAAGTCCATTCAAATGGCCATGTTGTGGTGTATTTATAGCTGTAGAGAAGCTCTGGGCAGTTCCGGTTCGGATGGGCCACGTGGCGTGACCGGAGGAGATTTCAGAAGTAGTGGAGAACGTGGAAAAGTGGCTACCAGGTCATGCTTTGCCAAGTGGAGTCCGATCCGCAATTGTAGGAGTCGGTTATGCCAAGAGAAGGGGTCAAACTCCATGTGTAGAAGCAGGTCCAATCGGTTCGGATCGGACCCGAACCGAACCAGTTGTTCGAGCAAAATGCCTGCACGCACTTCTGTATAGAATACTTCAGGCGGTTCGGGTATAGGGTACTCCGATCCGATCCGGGGAAGGGGATCCGATCCGATCCGAATGGAAGGATCCGATCCGATCCGATTCAAAAGGAGGGATCCGATCCGATCCGATAGGGGGATCCGATCCGCTGACATTTGCATGTATAATTCAAATTTTCCATCTTTCTATCACTCCATCCAAGTGATCGCCAATCAATGTAAGTTCATACTCAAGTCCCTGGCTTTGGGTAGCCTGGTCACAAAGCAGGCTAACATTTTGCCCCCCAAAGTACATCTTGTTGCAAATAAGATGTACTTTGAATAAGTCGAGATGATTCTTTTTGGATCTTTTTCTGTATAAATGGCTTGTCATATGCCGCATTGCTTCCGTTGATGCTTATCGGGCCAAATTTCATGGCTAAAGTGGTCAAGATGATCAAGTAATCGTTTAGACTTCGTCGAATCAAAAGGTATAATTCCTTCGTCATAGGTTATGTGGTATGTTTGGCTCCCGTGTGAGATCGTACATGTTAAAGTTGATGCCAAATGACGCCATCTTCCTAAACATGTCAAGTGCATTGCTAAGCTAAGATTTCTTTAGTGTATAAGGCAATGTATATAATAGCCGTCCAAGTCACCATTCGGATAGAGCGCATCAGAGTCGGCATATGAATTTGTCATTTTTTCTTGGATCTGGACAATCTCGATATCAGGATATTAATCTATGACTCCATGATTGCATCTAATCGTAATAATAGTGCATCCGAAAGCCATGATCACTTCAGATTGTTTTATAGTCCCGTGATCACATACGAGTCAGTACGAGTGTTGAAAACATGCAAGCCACTAGCTGGTAGGATTATCACAATTGTAAGGCAGCAGAGGAGTTCATCATACTCTTCGTTTGATGCAGTTGTAGATCAAGTCTTTGAATTCTTGCTTGATCCGTAATTTCGCTCACTTGGATGGTCGGGATGAATCACGTCATATTCTAAAGATATAATGTATATGTTCTGAATCATGCATTGAGTCAGGGTCATGTTTAAAGTCAATCTGTCTGTTGAAGTTGATGTTCCTAGCATTAGTGGAGGACGAGCAAAGTCAGTGCTTATACCCCCAGCATTGTTGGGGGTTATGATAGGTCAATCAGACATCCAATCTTTTAGCCTTTATACCTTTTTCTGCCGCATCGGGTTAGATATGTAGGTTCAACAATCTTAGTCACCCTGTGTCGTTATGTGCACGTTCCCAAGTCATCAAGGGTTGGAGTTGTATATGCGAATGGTCGAATCACATTCGCGTTGGGGTCAACCCATCTGTTTAACCAGAAAGCAGTGATCGCCTTATTAAGTATATCAGCAAACTTAGATACTCTCCTCGCATCAGCTGCAGAGTTGAGTAAGCTCGTCAATCGTGCAAGCGAGCGAACGTCGTTAGTGAGTTATTCGAGTTCCTTCGTTCACGCTTTGGCATAATCCGAAATAGCCATCATAGTCTTGTTGAGTCTATCTCCCATGCTTGGTTCCATTAAGCTTGACAATCAAGACCGCGGGCCCGATTAATGACATTGGTCATTTCCAGAATTGTAAATTCCTGTTAGTCTTTCCTGGGGCTTTTCTTTTTCCTTTATTATTTGAAGAGTCAGATGGTGCTCCATTCTGTCGTGAAGACATTGAGATCATCCATTTCAACATTAGCACACTCTTATTGCACGAATCTGTCTGTCTCAGGATAGGATTTTCCAACGTTTCTAGGAGAATCTCATGATAGAGAGATACCGAGGTTTGTTTCAGAGGTGAATCCGCCAAGTCCTCTTGGTGGGTCTCGATGTAAAGAGATTTTGAAGTTTGAGATATCCAGAATACCGGATACTACAGCAATCAACGCCATATATGGTCCAGGTCGATTTACCGATGCCACTGCGGCGTTGAATCTTTCAAAGAATGCATGCAGGGTCTTGCCTGATCTCTGTTGAAGCATCAATTAATGTTGCCAATTTGGCCCTCGTCTTTGAGAAGTTGTCGCTAATTACCTAATTTAGCTCCAGTGCCCCCGGTATGAAGTCTTAAATTGGGTGGAAGCCGGTTTCTGGCTTCTTGGTTGTGCATATGTAATAGCAATCAATCAGGCTTCTGTTTTTTAATTCTGGATGGTGATCCGCTACTTGGATGTATGCGGGTTGCTCTTGAGGAGCCATTCTTCTGCTTATAGTCTGGGTTATTGTGAAGCTCAGATAATCGTAAATGTGCCTAAGGCTGGCAGATAGTCAGATGATGATGTTCGAAGCTCTTATCCTGTACTCCCCATCCATGGGGATTTTACTAAACGGTGGTCATCAAATCCACGTATTCTCTGAATTCATACTCCCTCATCGAGCTGTGAGTTAGGGTTTGATAGAAAATGATTTATTCGTGTCCAGCTCATGTTAGTCCTTGGTCTCCCACCCAAGCTTTGAGGTTCGGAGTCGGATGGCAATAAAGTTAGACTATAGCTTTCTCGAATGCTCTCGTCTTCCCCCTACATGGGGAGCCTCATGTTGAGGTTGAGCTGGATTTTAAACATTCCTCCGAATTGGAGCAAATGTTGGTCGGGCTCCGCTTAAGTTTTTCGGCGGCTCTTACATATCCATCGTTTTCATCCAAAATGTCACGATCGGAAGTTGCACGTTACAAATACCTGGGAGGAGGTTGGTTGTATCTTTGTTTCATCAAAGACGACCATGCTAACTTGTCCTAGGGTCTCATATTATCTGGACCACGGGGCAGGGAGCGTATGAGCCAAGTTCATTGTCGTTTGAATTCCCATGAAGCTCGCTCTAGAGAATAATTCGAAGCTACTAGGCCCTCCATCTATCCGAGTAGAGAAGTTATCCACCATTTTCTGTCGTTTCCGGAGAAGTTCATCTCGCTGATCCATGTGAGTTCACAAATCAGCAAGGGTACCATCCATTTCATATCTAGCTTGACATGCTGAGGGATCATCACAAGAAGAAATCTGCTACCTTCCTTCGATCCTAGCGCCTTCTGCGCCAATATCCTCAGCACGGAAGAAATTTCTATCTTCCTTCTTCTTCGGTTTTGAGTCTGAGTGTCAGGCAATTCGCCTCCGCGCAAATTAGGAGTCAAAGCAATGGCATCTCCCTTTACATGGGGTCTTTCAACCGGGAAGTCGGTCCGGACTAGCAAATGGACATTCACTCTGCATCCATTTCATGGTCCTCAAGCAGCCTGTGAAGATCGAGGTATAAGTTAGTCACAGACATATAACATTTATGAATATTTTCAACAGTGGGGCCCCAGTCCGGGGGTAATGGAGAAAGGTCGGCAGTTGTATCACATCCCTTTTAAATTTAGACATGGATGCATGGAAAAGAGACATTGCTTTATAAGCTTATGTGCTCGAGTTATCCAAGTGCTCGAGTTATCGTGTTTTCTATTCAATATATTTGCGAGGTAGCACTCGTCGTTGCACTTGGGCTATGGCCAGTCACACATGGGTGTGTATGTTGATTTGATATATCACTCTTAGGACCTCCTTTCGGTGATTGCATTGAGTCGTGTGGGAAGCTTAGCATTAAAAGTCGACGTCATTCCTTCAAACACGACCCCTTTGTTGTTGTACGCGAGTATCCCTTGTGTCTTTGCTTTGTATCTGTACATAATCTTGCAATTCGAAAAAGAATAGTCAGCTTAGTCTTGCAAGCTACTAAGTCAATCTTTAAGTCACAAGCAATTGTAGCTCGAAATGAAAACATGTTGAGTGCTAATCTATCTAGCATAGAATTATTAAATGTCAAAGTGTCAGGTGTCGTAGTTTGGAGGTATAGTGTCTGTAGCCTCCATTTAACTTTGAAACACGGGTCGCGTCCGAAGCGTGTTTGAAGTTAATTCAGAAATCTATGTCCGTGCCCCCAGCGTTGATGGGAGCCGGATTAAGTCATTCGGATGTCCGATCCGTAAGTCTTTTATAATCCTGTCCTCAGTCGGAGGGCAATGAAGATTGCATGCACGTCGCAGCATTGTCCTTTATACTCTCTCCCAAGTCGTGAGAGTTAGAGTTATGGACGTCGCGGTTCGTCCTTTATACTCTCCCAAAGTCAGTTTGGGTTAGAGTTGTGGATCGAGTGGTCTTAAATCTTGGCGCGCCTGTCACACTCGTCCTAAGTTTATACTCATATCCAAGCTCTGAGGATTAGAGTTAGTCGGGCAAACAGTCGGGTCACATTTGCCTTGGCATTGTCCCTTTGCTCCCATGTCAAGGGCAAAGGTCGCCATCAGGGATGGTCGGTTCACATCCCTGTTGATTTTATACTCCTCCCGTCGGAAGCATGGGAAAGAGTTAAAGATGTTGTTGGAGAGTGGTCGAGTCATACTCATCCTCGTCTTAACATTTCCCTTTTGCCCCCACATCGAAGGCAAAAGTTATGTCGTTCATGTGATCGTGCCCCTGTCATTTTTTCACTCTTCTCGTTGGATCAGGGGATGGAGTCATAGAACTGCTAAGTGGTTATGTCACACCCGAGTATATCTCTATGTCGTGTCTGGCAAATTAAAGGCTAGATGTTGAGGATGCCTCATTTGTATGCCTATGCATAGATATGTTGAAATCATGTGCATATATTCGCTTGCCCCCTACTTCAAGGGCAAAAGGTCCGTGAATGAATGGTCGAACTTCATTTATGTCAGGTTGTTGGCATCAGGAGGGAGAATAGTTGAATCACGTTCGTCAAAGCTTTACGTTCCTCCGACTAAACCATGGAAGGAGTAGTTGGCACCAAACTTCGGGTACCTGCATCATTCATATCGCATGAGTTAGTCATGTCCATAACTCAGGCAGCATGTAAAAGTAAATTGTATGATTGAAAAGTAAGCATATCAAGGGGCAGTGCTGCCTCCTTTAACGGATCGAGCCATGTAGACGGTCGAACTGCATCCATCCGGAATCGGATTCCGACGTTGAACGTCAATGCACAATTATCTTGAGGTCTTCCACGTGTGAGCCAATGAATGAATGGTCACCTCGGATCCATCCTAAGCTATACAACTTCTCTCAGGTGAAGGACGTGGCTCTATAAACGAGCAGTTCAATCGGGCTCGTTACGGCAATGCTCCATAATTATTCCTGTAGGTGCTCAAAGTTTGATAGGTACCAGATTCGGGGTACCTACATCATCCATATATAAATTCATCTGAGTTAGTTACATCAATAATTCATAAAGCATGGAAATATAAGAGTCATGGTTAAAAAGTAATCCTGTTAAAGGAATGGATATCATTCTGTGCGAAGATGGCATTGCACGCTCTTTGCAAGTCCATTTTTCCTCACTACATCTCTGTCAGGGGATGGCTGTCACAATCTTTAGCTGGAGATGAACATCTTTTCAAACCGTTGTGGGGTGGCGGTCCTAAGAATGAACAGACCTTGAAAGAGGACTTGGTATCAAGGGGCAATTAGGTAAATACTATAAGCGAATGACGAGGTCGCAACTTATTTGAATCGCCTTCTTGCCCCCAAGCTAAGGGCAAGGATTGAGTATGAGGGAGTCATGGCTGTTAGGGGGATAGTCATATTTCATCCATCCGCAGATATGCCTTTAGTCCCACGTTGGGAATAAGATCTAATGCACAGATAATCAATCAGCATCAAGGCTTAAGTGCTCTAAACCTTTAACTTGCCACCTCTATCGAGTAGCATCTCCTAATTAGCTAAATAGCAGGCTCTTCCAGTAACATGGTCGCCATGGACCATTCCCATTCCATCTTTCATTAGGAATTTCAGCAATAGATACCAGGGTGTAATGTAAGCTCTAATCTCCGCTAGAGCTGGTCAGTTTAGACCTTAGTCAGATAAACTTGACTACAATAGCATGGCTTCCAAGGCTTGAAGTAATGTTCATGTTTTCTATCACAATTTATGTATGAAGTCGAGAGCTAACGGTCGATTCATATTTGTTTTGATCTCGAACTCTCATCTCTTGACAAAGGTCATATGGTGACTGGTGAGCAGTCAAGTTGCTATCATCCAAGCAAATATTCATATGTCCAATCATGGCCTGCAGGGGTTCAGCTGTTACCTATCGCTGGGCACCAAAGTATGTTGACCTAAACCTTATTCGATGGAAATCAGTCTTCCCCAATGCGATTGACAACAAATAGCCATTGCAAAGGTTAGCTAAGTTCTTCGGGAGGTGAGACGCAGGACATTTTATTCATCACATCATACAATTGAAGTGTAGCTTTGGGATGTTGGGATCCTTAGCTGCTTTCTGGTATCCCACTATTGACAATCAAGGTCAATAAAATCATATGAATCATCTTTGAAGTAGTGTTCGAACTGTTCTATATAACTGTCATTCGATGCTCCGCCGATTGGACAGGTTTAAGTCATATAAATGGGATGGTCACTACTCATTAGGGAACAACATCAGTTGCATTGCTGAAATCCACACTATCAGAGTTCCAGAAGATGAGGCAACTATTAGACAATCATTATCTCGTATACTGTCGTTGATAGCAAGTTGAATCTGACTGACAGTTCCTCCCATTGAATGGCATCGGCAAATAGAGGCTATGGCTTCTGGAGGAATCCTAGTCGTTGCCATTTGGTTGTCATATTCTTTGACTATCCACCTTATCTTCATTAACAAACTTTGATGACTACTGTTGGAGCACCGCACGATTTTTTCGATTTTGGACGATGGAGCCTTTTCTGAAATGGTCATAAAAATGTATTTTTTCCCAAAAACAGCTATTTCGGTTCGGATCGGATCATCCCTTCAAATTGCGGCTCGGGATTGCCTTCACGTTGGGTCGGATCATAGATGCACCATCGGTAACATTCATTTCCTCGGATCGGTTCGGGGTACCCACTTCGGTTCGGAGATGCATCACCAGGTCGGATCGGGGTATCAACAGCAGCTGGATTCGAGTCCTGCTCAACGGGTCGGGTCGGAGCATTGTCCCCGGGTCGGTTCGTTGTGCCACTCCGGGTTAGACGTCTTCGGGTCGGATTGGATCGGGTATGTCATTGGATCGGGTCGGGGTTACGTCATCAGCAAGCGGCCGATTCGGATCTTTTCCTACGGTTCGGGTCGGATTGATTTTTCATCTTATTGGGGTCGGATCGGACCCCTGGTCATTGGATCCGAACCGATGCTGCTATTACTAGTTCTGGCGTCTCAGTGTATAACTTCGTGGTGTCGGGTCGGACCCGACCCGAACTGAGTGGGGCTATCCGAACCGAAGCCATGCGATTCTGCGTTAACTCAATCCGATCTGCTGGTCACCCGCATCCGATCCAGAGACTTTTTCGAACTGGAAAGTCATTAAAAATGTTGAATTTGCCGGATTTCCTCATCGGACTTGGCGATCCAATAGTAGAATGGAGAATCCCTATAGGTTGAGAATCTTCATTTCTCAGTGAAAGCACCAAAATGTTAGACCAAAAAATGGTCCTAACACCCAATTGATCGTATTTTGCAGAGCATATTGAGGAATCATGAACTAAAAACAAGAAAAGTCAATCAACACACGAAATTTATAGTGGTTCGGCGTTAATGAGCCTACATCCACTTCATAGTTTCTCATTTCATTCATGGATTACAATTACAAGGAATTTAATCACTCAATCATTCAAATACAATGAATAATTCTCTCCGAATTCATTGATTTTCATTGGAGAAGGTGGTTATTGGTGGGGGAATTCGGCCATGGCTACCATGTATGAATGAAATGCCAAAAAGTCCATTCAAATGGCCATGTTGTGGTGTATTTATAGCTGTAGAGAAGCTCTGGGCAGTTCCGGTTCGGATGGGCCACGTGGCGTGACCGGAGGAGATTTCAGAAGTAGTGGAGAACGTGGAAAAGTGGCTACCAGGTCATGCTTTGCCAAGTGGAGTCCGATCCGCAATTGTAGGAGTCGGTTATGCCAAGAGAAGGGGTCAAACTCCATGTGTAGAAGCAGGTCCAATCGGTTCGGATCGGACCCGAACCGAACCAGTTGTTCGAGCAAAATGCCTGCACGCACTTCTGTATAGAATACTTCAGGCGGTTCGGGTATAGGGTACTCCGATCCGATCCGGGGAAGGGGATCCGATCCGATCCGAATGGAAGGATCCGATCCGATCCGATTCAAAAGGAGGGATCCGATCCGATCCGATAGGGGGATCCGATCCGCTGACATTTGCATGTATAATTCAAATTTTCCATCTTTCTATCACTCCATCCAAGTGATCGCCAATCAATGTAAGTTCATACTCAAGTCCCTGGCTTTGGGTAGCCTGGTCACAAAGCAGGCTAACAATAATCAATCATCAACCAAAGTGCACTACACTGTATAAGCACCAAATATAAATAATTGACGCTTACACAGTCTGTCAATCGACCGATCGACATATTTAATCAATCAGGATGAGTGAACATCAAATTTCATCCCAACACCCGTGTGGGGTTTCAAACAATCAAACACAGATTTTATTTGTGCAGTTGGGCGATGTGTAAAATTTATCGACCCAATCAATATCAGTCAAATCAGTGTATATAAACAAATCGACCGATTTGTTTATAAATATTTATTTATTCACTTTCACGTTAAAAATTATATTTTTAACGATAAAACAATTTATCTTAACACTTGAATTTCTATTCAGTTCATTTATTCAATAAAATGATATTTTTATTTTTCTAACATATTTTAGAAAATTTCGGCGGCATAACGGCACGATACTAGAAACGGGACAAGGCCTAGCCTTATCCCCAGTCTAGTGAAGGCCCACGCCATTCACACATCAATCAAATCACTTTCGTTATGCAAACCACAAAATTTGGAGTAAGAGTCTAACCTAGTCTTACTCCTTCGCCTTATAACGGCGCACGTCTAATCCTAACCAATTTATCGATTCGATTTTTCACACCACTAACCACATTCAAACCAATATCTCAATCAATCACCAAACATCCAAACAAACAAGTCCATGGTATGTGGACGGGTGTCGGGTGCTTCTAATAAGCACCGTCTGCATCCTAGTATATATATATATATCTAGAAAAGAAATTTAGAGTGAGAAGTTCTCACCAATAGCTATCCAACTTCACGACACTTCTTTTGTAGAAAATCTTCGTCGTTATCCTATCCTCCCATCTTCGTTGCCCGTAGTCACTATATATATAAAAATCACATTTTTATATTTTGATGTCTTCAAAATAAAAGTCACATTTTTATTTATTCACTTTCAATTTAAAAGTCATATTTTTATAATCACTTCATATATTTAAAAATCGAATTTTTCACTATGTTATATGGATAAAAATTATATTTTTATAACGCTATTCTCTATATAAAGATTTTGCCTTTTTAAATTTTAAGATTTCACCTTTTTAAATTTAAAGATTTCACCTTTTTAAATTTAAAGATTTCACCTTTTAAATTTAAAGATTTCACCTTTTTAAATTTAAAGATTTCACCTTTTTAAATTTAAAGATTTCACCTTTTTAAATTTAAAGATTTCACCTTTTAAATTTAAAGATTTCACCTTTTTAAATTTAACCACTTTATCTCAACGTATATAAAATAAAAATCAGATTTTTATTTCGCCACATACACAAAGATGATATTTTTATATTTTCTATCCTATAAAGATTATATTTTTAATACTTTAAAAATATAAAAATCCTATTTTTAATATTTCTATATAGTAAAGATTATATTTTTAATACTTTAAAAATATAAAAACTATATTTTTATCACTTTTAAATATAAAGTAAAAATCAGTTTTAAAAATAAAGTAAAGATCAGTTTTATTCTCTTAAAAAAATTCAGTTTTAAATCTTTTAAAATCAGAAATTAGTTTTGAAATTTAAAATAAAAACAGTATTTAATTTAATTTCAGTTTATAAAAACAAAAAGAAAATAATAAATAAAAAGGAAAAAGGACTTACAGGGGGGGGTTCTTGGCGTCGGTGAGTGGCCAGAGGCGCGGAGGAGGTTGCGAGGAGGGTTGAGGGGGCGTCGGTCTTCTGGTGGGAGGCGCGGAGGAGGTTTAGGGGGTGCGGTGCTCGAAAGGGTCTGGGGGTGTCGCGATTGGAGATGGGGGGGGGTTCGGGCGAGGGCTTCTATTCGGAGGAGAGGAGATCGATTCGGGGGGGGGGGGGGGGGGCTGACTGCGAGCGGCGGCGTCGTCGTCGTGGGGAGGGTGGCCGGTTAGGGGTCGTTCGATTTGACGTGGAGGAGGACAGGCGGACGGGAAGAAGAAGGGAGGGGGAGCGCTCGAATCAGCGGCGGCGGTGGGGTCCTGACCGCCGACGAGCGGTGGTGGGTGGCGGCTCCACCGCGCCCCCCTTTCATATTTTTTTTTTTTTTTTTCTTTTCAATCTTAATTTCTGAAAATAACGGGGGGGGGGGGGGGCCTGGGTAATAAGGAGGAAAGGGGTTTATTTTTTTTTTTTTATTATTATTATTTTATTTTAATTATTTTATTTGCAAATAGTTGACTTTTACATCCGACCTCGAAACGAGGTCCACCGCCTGTCGTCCATAGCGTTTCACCCCCATTCCGAACACAATGGGATATGCATCGTAAGCTGATTTGATCACAACAATCAGTTTCCGTTGAATTTACATTTAAATCACTTTATTGAATTTTAAACGTACATTTCGAATTACCGGGGCCGCATACGAACTCGAAAAATTACAGAAAAATATTTTCTAGCTTCGTATTGACGATACGGTCCTAACAAAACTAGTTTCGTCGAATTCTGAGACCGTTAGAAAAATGACCAATTCCCAGTCGATTAAAATCAACTGAAATGGTCAAAACGCGTTTTCCTTTGCCACGCTCACATGTTGATTCAGAAAATTATGAAATTTGAAACCTAGCAATAATTTGACATCACGGACCCAACAAAACTGGTTTCGTCGAAATCCGAGGTCATTTGCAAAATGTCCATTTTTAAGGGCCTGAATTCCATAGCGACTATTCAGAATTTTCAACTGGACATATCTCTCAATTTTTAAAGTGAAATCTCAGTTTCTTACATCCGTTAGAAAGATATCATCAATTAGATCCTAATGTTTTTGGTTTCATTAAAATCCGGATTGTTTTGCACCCGGTACATTCAATTGAAGTTTGAAATCGAATTATCGAACTACCGCGCCATTTTCAATTCTATTTATAATTATATATAAATATTTATATTCTAACGACGACGTATATAATATATACGTTCGAATTTTATTCAAAATAAACTTCTCGTCGATATTATTTAAAATAATCTATTTTAAATATTCAAAATTCGCTAAAATTGCCAAAATAAAAATTTTAAACTGGCTCGCATTTTCGGGTTATTACAACCTTTCTCCTTCTTTTTTCCATTTTCTTCCTTAAACTTCATTACTCTTCTCCTACCTCCATAGCAATGGCACCGCCTTCCTCCACCACTGCAACCTCTATACAACTACCCCTGTCCTTTCCCCTACCTGCTTAGCACCCCATTAGCCTCCTCCACTTAGCTTGGCCCCGCCTCCACCTAAAGCCATAATTTGCTCTTTATAAACCATAAAATCCACCATTAGCCCAAATTACCCTCATATCTCCACTCCTCTTGCACCCTACCACCCACTCTGGGCCCCACATACCCATAGCAGTCTCCTTCCTCCCCCACCTGTGTGGTGGACCCCATATCCACCAAGTCGTGGGTCCTGCATAGCTTAGGCCCTTAAATCACTTAGAAATCTCATTTTCCTCTTTCGATCTCAAGTACAAGTATAATTATATATATATATATTGTTAATAATTGGTGTTTTTGAGTGGTATGAAGCGGTAGTGGAATAAGTGCATCCTACATAAAAGATTGGAGGAGTGGATCCCTCGATGAGAACCCCTCACTCATGTTTTGTTAACTGGTTTAGTTAATATAACTAGTTTTAACATGTTTGAAAGAATAGTTAATTATTTGATGATTGTAATGTTCATAAGTTGTTAATATTATGATTTTGGTTTATGATAAATGTTAATGATGTTCTTCATGATAAAAATATGATTTTTAAATAATATACATGTAGTTTCTTGGGTATGTGACACCTAGAACTAATAGTGTTGACTTGGAAATTGATTGAACCTTAAATGGTCAGTAAAAAGTAATCAACTAATTACTGGTTAATGGGTATTTATGAGAACCCTATTTGGGTAATTTGACAATGATTAGTTAGACATTGGTGATTGAGATTGACTGATATTGTTGTTAATCTATTGATTGACAAACTCATATAAGCATTTATGGTTTAAGACTTATATGATATATATACCACGATATTTGGTAATTGGATGTTAATAGTTAGTAATAACTATTATTGGATGCTAATGATGTGTGAAATCCATATAAATTGAATTATATGGTGATTGGTTGAACATCATTCCAATTCAGGATTAATTTGAATATTTTATTAATAAAATATTCAGTGAAAATTAAAAGTTTGAATTTGACGTTCGATGTTGGATAGCCACAAATTTTATAAAATTACAATGAATATTCGTAACTGAAATGAATTGATTTGAATAGATTTCAATATGTTTATGGCCTTTTCAAGTTTTATTTCAAAATGAATAGTAATGGGTAAAAGTGAAGTTCAGTTAGCGTATATAGAAAATGTTTCAACAAAAGTTCCTTTTAAAAACTTTCTTATTTACTTTATAATGAACATTACGAAAATTTGGACTTTAAATAATAGGTTTTGAAAAATATTATTATTTTAATTATTAAAATAATAATAAAATGATTAAATATTGGAATATTTATTTTTCAAGAGAAATAATTGAAATATGGTTTCCAAAAATAATTATATATGTTTTATATAATTAATAAATTATTTTAGAAGTGTTTTGATTTAATTTTAAATTATAAATCGAATTTGGTTTGAATAAGACTTGTCGTGCAGTGGTAGTTCGCGATCTTCGCCAATTAATATTGAATTGACATACCGGGAAACACGACGGTCGGATTCTCCCGAAACAAAAAGCATTGGGTTCAACATGAAAAGAGTTTACAAATTGAATAAGAAGTGTTAAAATTCAACGGTTAGATTATTGAGGTAAATTTTGAATTTGAATAAAAACAACGCTAATGCCTTAAATGACATGAAATTGGCTTTTAATGAATTGAGCTATTTCTAAATTATTAAAAATAGGGAAAAATTATGATAAATCGCAATAAATAATTCAAAAGTGATTTGGACTAAATATATTTAGTTTTGGATAATATAAAGCTATTTTGTGAAAATTAGCTATTTTGATAAAAGTGATTGAAATGGTTTGAGGTTAATAAATACTTAACCAAGTTAGGTTTTTCCAATGTATGAATATTGGTTGAACGGAAATAATCTTCGGATATTTCAATGTTGGATTCCGTAGTTATACGAATACAGTTTGTGGAATTTGGAAGATATAGATATCATTATTCTACATATGGTATTTGTTACTTTCAAATTTTGATGTTGAGCATACGTGAACATGAGTTCTATTTGTTTCCTTATATTTGATATCAAATTTTGATTTTGGGTTAGTCATGAATGATGTGTTGAATAAAATATATTCTTTAACCCAGTAAAAGACATGATTGGTTTCCAAAGTTTAGTAATCATTGAAAAATGTTTTGGAATGATTAAAACTTTGCTAGAGTTTTAATAATTCTTTCAATAAAAATTTAATGGAATGAAATGAAGATTAGAACTAAGTTAGAGTTTTAATGAATCTTTAATTAGATTTAAAATGAAAGAAGGTAATTAAACTTACCAAAAACACAAGAGGTTTTAGATATTGAGTACCACCATTTTTGCTATATGGGATGAATAAGATAGGAACAGAATAACGATATAGGATATTACCTTTTTTGTAAGGCTCGATAACCCTAATAAGGCTTATAAACCTTAGTTTGAGTTAAGTTTGAGAAAAGAGATTTTATAAGTCTTTGATAACATTTAAGGGAGTAACTCCCAATGCAAAGGATATATGAATTAAATAAAATTTCAAATTGGAATGAGACTTATGATATGTTTATATATCACTTGATTTTAATGATGCGGTAGGTTTCGAAAAGATTGGGTTTCAACCCATTCTGAATAACTAATACAACGATTGTCAAAGATATTGAAGACGACGGTTGAAGACCGGAGATCTTCACATTGTTTGGATTATTGCTGATGCCTTGGGTAGCTCCCATTATAAGTTTAAAATGGCAGTCGTCCAGACATACTTGGAGATCTACCATATATGCAAAGGTCTCTCTACCTTAGGGGACGAGGAATAAGGTGCCTTTAGTTTCATTCAGACCCATAATGAATTCGTAAATGGATGTGTATCTGACATTGTATTTCATAACAAAATTGATAGTTTCTATTGATGATGTATTTGTGGTGGTAGAGAATTTATTCTCTTAGCTTAAAACCCTTCTTTGAGGCATATGAACATAAAGGTTATATTATTAGTAGAAACTGATCATATGTGTGAATTGACAATGTGGCATACTAAGTTGTTGATTGATTAAAGTTTTTGTTGAAAAGTAGAGCTTTGTGGATGATGATCAAAGCATGACTGATGTTACAATCCAAAAAATCACCACCTTTCGAATCGAGCATAAGCCACACTGGTCCGATCCAAAATGGTTGAAATCCTCAAACCGTTATGGGGATAAAACACATCAGAACAAAATACAAAAGTACATTTCATTGGTATTACAACAATTTTACATCAGAGTACATCACACATATTAGAGAATAATAAATTACAATACACAGCGAAAAACATAGAAACATTCGGTGGAAGACTCCAAAATAATCCATAGCATAGCTCAGGCCATAATCCAGGATCCTGTTCTATAGAATATCTGTAAAACCAAAACTACTAGTTTCCCGTGTGGAAAAAATGGGCACCTAGAGTTTAGGTGGGAAATAATAAACTTCAGGTCAGTCATGGGACTGGTATGAGGACCAAAACAGTTATTAAACTTTATTTTAAAGTTAGGTAAATCACGGGACCATGCCGTATAACACGGAACGGGTTTTCTCCACATGAATGACAGTCATAAAAACTCGTAATGCTTTTTGAAAAATGAAGCTATTATAAGACTCAAGTCCCATCAGATAATGCAAGCGCAAACCCGAGGATGGAGTTTCACCTTATAAAAGCCAAACATGCTTGATACAAAAAATTTATCTTTTTATTATCACAAGTGCATAGTGTAAAAACCAATTTTTAAAATAAATGTATCAATCTTACATGGCATAATACCCTATCTTATTATGTCGCCATATAGGTTTACAACTGAAAACGCAATGTTCGTACTGGAAGTTGGATTTTCATCAATGACCAAGGAAAAGGATCTTCCTTACCCGATTCGGACCATCTCTACAAGATGTTAAGGACTCGGACACTGATGAGCCTTAGAGCAGCAGAGCCAGCCCACTAATTCCCAGTGAGTTCGGGTTACTCCTGAACATAACGTTAACCAGTATTATTAGACCAACAATCTGGTCGTTGATTGACTATCATCTGAGGCACCTCAATTCCAATATCCACATAAGTAAATTGCATGGGCTCCATACCATGGCATCACTTTCAGCTAGAGGGAAACGTATGTCCTTACTCTGTTGTCTTTAATCCTGTGTTCGACCATTTCCGGGTTGTAAGGCTTGTCGAAGTCATGTTTCAACACAAAGCTAAGTTATATCAGCCATGCTTTGATCATCTTCCATAAATCCCTGCTTTTTAACAAAATGTTTGATCAATCAGCAACTTAGCATGCCACATTGTCAATTCACACATATGATCAGTTTCTATTAATAATATAACCTTTGAGTTCATACGTCTTAAAGAAGGTGTTAAGCTAAGAGAATAAATTATCCACCACCACATATATATCATCATTAGCAACTAATCAGTTATGTTATAAAATACGACGTCAGACACACATCCATTTACAAGTTCGTTTTGGGTTTGAATGAAACAGAAAGCACCTTATTCCTTATCCCTTAATGGAGAAAATCCTTTGCATATCCAGTCGATCTCCAAGTACGCCAGGCGACCACCACTTTAACCTTATATCAGGAGCTAACAAAGGCATCAACAATGATCCAAATGATATGAAGATCTCTGGTCTTTAA